>OX596018.1:48401373-49620458 GCA_951394055.1 Villa cingulata
TTATTTTTCGGTGTATATAATGTGCCATAATTTTAACTTCAAGTGTTTAATAATGCCAACATAAATCCTTAAAGCCTTAAAGTATTAGCAGTATTAGTCATATAGCTAAATTGTTATATTTTATATACACACATGTATCGAATTTACCGTATTCACATATATAAGTTATGACATGATGTCTATGAAAGGAAAATATTAAATTTTCATTTGAATGTTCTCTTTTTCTTTTGATTATTACATTATACTATTGAACATATTTTTTATCCAAGAATAATTTTCATTACATTAACACTGATGTATGTACATACACTGAATTACAATAGAACTTAGAATTTATATAGAAGAATCGAGAAAGATTTACAACGTTAAACAATTAAAATTCCATAAAAGTTTTGTATAACAACACTCGAAAGAATCAATTAGAAAAAAATTTCCCTGTCAGCATGAAATGTTGCTGTGTTGGTGCGGTATATAATGTAGATTTTTTATTTCTTTTTCTTTTGTTCCGATAAATATATTTTTTTCGTATTATTTTAGAATCACTTCATTTGTACATATACATATTTACGTATACATAAACACATATACATGTAAGTAAATGTACGTCACGTGTATGTACTTTTGCTTGTACATATACGTATTATATTCAGTTGATACAATAAAAAGGAACAATGAATTTATCTTTGATTTATTCTGAAAGTAAAAATATATAAAGGATATATTGCATTTGTATGCGTGCCTGTATGTGTGTTTTAGTACTTATTTCAACACAATATCCTTATCAGCATGGATAACTGAGAAATTCCATTTAATCTCATTTAGATTTTTTTTTCCTGTTAAACATATACGTATACATTATACGTACATGTGTATGTATTCATATGTACATATATAGAAAAATAAATTTTCTCGAATGTGCGGATACAATTGTTTTACTAAAATCCAAAAAAATCTAAAACTAAAATACGAAAAAAGTAAATAAAAAAAAGAAAATCTGAAAAAAGTAAAATGGTAAAATCAAAAGCCATAATATAACCGTATAACAGAAAAAAAACAAAGAAAAAGAAAAGCTGAAATAAAAATGAAAATGAACCAAAAAACAAAGAAAAAAAAATAATAATAATAATAATGGAAATAAAACAACATAGAACATAGGATATATTCGTTATCCTATATGATATCGTCAAAACTATAATATGTTATACTAAATTGTTATGTTGAATCCTTTTTTTTTATATTTCATCATTTTTTTCTTCTTCTTTTTTAGAGATTTTTTTTTGTTGGTTTTTCTATCATTATTTCAATTACCATTTTAAATGAAAAATAATATAAAAACTATACTCGTAGATATCAATTTGTTGTAACTATAGAGGTTACTTTACGTGTTGTTGTTCCTTTTTTTTTCTTGTCTATCTGTGTAGCTAGCTCTATCTTGTATTATTTTCTTAAAACAATACGAAAAATAAAAAAAAAAAATGTAAAATCCTTTTCATTTACTTTTTTTTGTTGTATCTCTTTATTATTACACATTTATGTAAAAGTGTGTACGAGAAAATTGTGTATATGACTTTCATACATTAAAATTAACAATCATCATAATTTTTAATATAAAAAATGTTAACATATTCGTATACGAAAAAAAAAAAATAAAAAATAATACGAATATCAATAAAAAATTATATCTTTTTTCTGTCCTAATTTTCTATTTTTTCACTTCGAATGTGAAAAAAAGGAAGAATATTTTCGTGTGATATCCGATAATATAAATTTCAAATTGTGCATGTAGTGCCATAGTGTACATAGTGTACTTTAAACATGCATTTGTGTAAGTATCATAAAATTACAAAAAAAGCAATGTCAAATAGTAACACATTTTTGGTAAAATTTTTAATTTGATGATAAGTTTATTTGGTACTAAAAAAAACAGATGAATTTCCCAAATAAGTATATGAGAGTATCTTATGTGACATATACGCAATGGAATACATCTCTCTGATGTGTTGCTCATGAACAGATCATGAACTGATAATCATAATTGTTTAGATTACTGTTAAATTAGTAAATTAAAAATTTTTGTTTCGATCTCAAATGATGTTAAAGTTTTTGTGAGAAAACCTATCAAATTTTCCATATTGCAAGCCTACAATTCGAGAAACATCCTATACTGCAGAACATATGTACTTATTTCTCACAAAAAGTAGACAGTATCATCACCATATATTTTACTAAAATTCAACATTCATAATACATATGTATAATATACATATATGTATATATATATACTCGTATGTATGGCTACATTTATACCCACACAATAATAGCTATATGTGCATATGTAATTCATATGAATAGAAAGCATTTTAACGTACTTATGAAATTTTTATAACAATTGTCATTTCATTTTTTTGTTGATGTATTTTCTGATTTTTTTTTTTTTTTTTTTTGATTTATTTTATTCTCATACTATTCTCTCTCATTTATTTCTTTTAATATTATTTTTTTTTTGGAATTAGCCCATTACATTCTCGTATGTATGCTACATACTACACATATGAGTCTACGTACGTACAAATTATGTATTTTAAGAAAGTTTTTTTATGTATACCTATACATTATGATATATGTACATATTATATCCTCGTACCATTTTATATAAATCAATTATACATATGAATGTGTATAAAGAAAATGAATATAGTAAAAGAAAAAAAACTTTAGTTTTTTTTTTATTTTATTTTTTTTCTCCATTAGAAAGTATACGTATGTATGTAACGACAAGCATAATATATACATATATAATATGTATATATATAACGTAACGTACATAAATACAAATATTTTTTATTGTATAGTATGTTTGTCTGTAAGTACAGATTTTCTTATAAGATCACATCTTAGAAAATTGTTTTTCTTTTGGTAAATTTTTCTAGTGTGGTCTTTTTTTTTTTCCTTTCTATATTCTTTATTCTTTTGCTGTTTTCTGTTTTATTTTTTTTGCTGTTTTGTTTTCAATTTGATAAGTCTTATGGGGCCACTTTTTAATGGAAATCCCAGCTTTTCATATATGTACATAATGTATGTATATATATATTGTACACATACATATGAGTACACACAATTTTCACAATAAATACCCACGCATATAATATGTACACAAAATAAAATAAAATAAAATAAAATAAAATGAAATAAAACAAAAAAAGAATTAAAAATAGCAAAATGAGGAGGAAAAAAAAATTGAAAAGATTTTTTTTTTATTTTGTTTTATAGATGCAAACAGATATGTTTGGAACTGGACTAAACTAGAGCTAGAGTATGTATGTAGTTTGTTTTCCCAAATGATAGATTCAGAACTTTAATGCAAACGTTTCACTTTTTATTTTTTACACATTATATACATACTCATACGCAATTATGTATGTCGATTATATACATAAATGTACATACATGTTTACGTATCTATATGTACATATACATATTTTGATCATTTTATTGTGAACTATTGTATGGGGGCGAAAATAGAATACATATACATATGTACATGCACACAATTACAAAGTATTATATTCTTTCTACATAACAAAATACATATTATATGATATTTTGTATGTTTTTTTTTCTGTACGTTTAGTTATGAATTTTATTTGTTTTTTAGATGCTATAATACTCAACAAAATCAAAGTTTTTCCAAACATTCTGATAATACTTCTTATATTTTATGTATGTAATATGTGTATATAATGTACTCAACGTTTTGTATGAATCATTTGAGAAAAAATCACAAACTAAAATATACATACATATGTATGTATGTATGTATAAAAATAAAAGTATAAAATAATAATATTGCATAAGTAGATTTATGAGATGTTTGTTTTATTAATAATAATTTGTATGATATTTAGCAATAAAAATGTACATTCATGTGTATAAGTAGATGTATTATATACTATATGCAGTATATATCTTTAAAAATTGAACATATGTATGTAAATGTATATACATTCTATGATAGGTAACATATTATAAATATAACCATATATAACGTAACTTATGTATAATGGTATAAAGGAGGTTGTGGGTATAATATATGATTTAGTTAAAAAAAAGTGTTAACCCATGAGAGCTTATATTGAAAATTATTATAATACATATGTGATTTGAATCTCAGCATTTTTCTGTTTTCCTTTTATTTCGATAAAATGTGTATATCTACTATAGATACATATGTATGTATGTGTGTATGTACTCGTAAAAAAAAGAGACAATAAAAATTTATCTCAAAATATCATAAAAATTATGATAAAAATTGGTAAAATGAAGAACAATAAAATAAAAATATTAAAAAAATACATATGTATATACATATATATAAAATATGAATATGTACATAAATATGCAAACATCTACTATATAAATTGAATAACAAAGTATGCAATGGAAAAATGAAATGAAATGTTGAATTCCTTTAAGAAATTCAATTCCAAAATTATGTTAGAGAATATCTACTCAAATGTGTGGCTATATGGATCACGTATTTACCATGATGTACGAGTATATCCTATAATGTTTGTTTGTACAGTGCACAGTGCTCCAATGCAATCATACTTAATTTTATGTATGTACATGTAAATAAAAGCATGAAATAGTAAGAGTATGTATATTATGAAAAGATATGTGAATACATGTGTATAAACAAAACATGAAAGAAAAAAAACAAAATATGCGAATATTCATAATAAAAAAATATTCCAACTTACATGGTCTATATAGAATCTAAAGTCTAAATTGTACATCTAACCTAACACATCAAATATTTGAAAATACATACATATATGTGTGGTATAAATTTAGAAATGTCTATAAATTATTATTTTATTTAATTTTTATTTAATTAATTTTTGTTTGTTTTCTATATCTCATGTTTCATAGTTTTTTAATATTGATTTTTATTTAAAGTTTTTATATTTTTTGCTTTTTGATTCTTTTACTATTTTAATTTGATTCATTTATTTATGTATTTTTATATTATATTCTCTTTCATCTTTAAATATTATTTATTGTATTTTTGTGCATTTTCATTTAATATCTTTACGTATACATATATGTACATTATTTATGTACTAACATCTACATTATTATATTTATGTTTTCATATTTACACTTCTTACATTTATGTATGTAAAAATATTTATACGACTATATGAATGTTCATATATCCTTTATTTGATGGAAAATAAATAAATAAAATTATAATTTTAAATTATTATCTTGTTTTTATAAGGATTTATTGGATGATATTTTAAGTTCATTTTTCTCGTATTTATTATTATTGTTTATTTTATTTTATTTAATTTTTTTTTCTTCATATATGAGTTAATATTCTTACATGTACTTATACGAGTTTGTCGCTCGTATTTGAGTAATGATGTATTTATTTATTTACAAGAAAAAAAAATGAACAAAACGAAATAAAACAAAACAAATAAACAGAAATACTAAACAATAAATAAAAGAATAATAAAAAATAAATGATTAAAAGTATAAAAATAAAAATTTTAACGTACTAGATACTGATACATGTCCACGTAGACATTTTATTTTCCAGACATACAAGTTCATTTAATACTGTATACGTACGTATAAAAGAATATAAAATTTTATAGGGTACGTACATATGCATGTATACATCAATACACTCTTATCCATACATTACTTTATATGTATATATTACTATATCAGTACACTTATATCCAATTTTTATGATAATTCTTTTAACTGTATAATGGTGTATAATATTGATAATTTTATGACTGATGACATCAATTTTTGTTCTTCATAACATTTTTGCCACATATCATGCACCCACGTATATCTACGTACATATACTTCTGTACTATAAAGTGAATTAAATACATACGCAAAGTATACATATACAATATGTGTGTATGTTTGCATGTGCATTTCAAATACAGAGTTTATGTTTCGCAATGAAAAATTTACTACAACTCATATGTACAGCATAATATAAAGAATAGAAATATTGTATATTAGGTACAGTGAAGAACAAAAATATGCACATACGAGGATGTATATTACGTGTTTGTGACTGAATTGAATGAGAAAATTTATGAAATTTTCAACAATATTTATTAAGGATATGTCCAATAGGGAATTAGGGAAATTTAAAGGAATATTTTTGTTTTAATTGAAATATTATTTCTTATTTAATTACGACCAAAATATCAAATGATTTATCTCATCAATGGAATGAAGAATAAATGAAGTGGTATAATTGTTTTTTTGTCCTGAATTTTTTTATACATTGATTTATAATTTTGCATTATAGAAAACAACCTATAGGGCTACATGAACAAACAAAAAAAAAAAAAAATAATTGAACATTATATTTTTTTGCATGGGCGAAGGATTCAAATTTTATGTAATATCGATATTCAGAAGTGACATGAAAATCCTTGAGAAAATATATCTCGATATGTTATATGAGTATTTTCACAGAATATGATTCAGAAAATTTGTTGAATAATTTTAAAATATTAAGTAGGAACAGTGATTTTGTATATGTGCATCACTGTACGCGCCATGTGTATTAAAAAAAAATTAATTTTATTATTATTTTATTTTCAACATAATAAAATTTATAGTATTTTTTTTGTTTTTTTGTTTTCAATGTTTTAATTTTTTAATTTTTATTTTTTATTAAAATTCTTTCATCTAGTGGTTGTATGAAATTTATGATTTTTATTTTTCATAAATCCTTTATTAAATTTAAATACAAGCAAATATGTGTAATTAACATTCACATCATTTCCAATTATTATCATATATGCACATATATAATATAGTATTAATGTAGAAAAAAATATATACTAACACAAAAATGTAGGAGTATGTATAAATTATATAACGGGAGGCTCGAATTCATATTAAAATAACAGTCTGTTTATTTTATTCATTTTTTTTTTTTCAATATTTATGCATTTTTATTTTCCGATAAATATATTAATTAACTATTTATTAATAAATAATTAAAAAATAACGAAAAATAAGAATAAAAAATGAATATGGGTAAACAAAAATAAAATCAATAATAATGGAAATGTGATTTTTAACAAGCCAATTTTGTATTTAATGAAAAAAATTTACATACACAACATGTAATAAAAATTCAAATTAATTTATTGGATTTTTTTTTTTTGATACTTTTTATTATCATTTTCCTTTTCGTTTTTTTTTTTTTCATTTTTAACAATATGCAAACAATAAAGTTGAAAATATTTAAAAATACAATAAAAAATTGAAAATCTATAGTGATTTTATTATACACACCTGATATAGAATGAACTTGAGAATATGAAAAATTTTTGGTGTTTTATTGAATGCGTAAATTGGAAAACATGAGTTTGCAGGTACATTATACATAATTGAAATTTAGTATCAACATTCGAAAGCATTGCATGACATTGCATTTTATGATCGATACTTATATAGGTTGTTATAGTATAGGCTATACGATAGTAAGGGTAGTATGTAGTATTCTACATATCATGTGCACTCATTTTTAAATCTTCATTTTGAAACTTCAAGAGATACCTATGCACTTAATTTTGAAATACGCTACTGTCTCTATAGTATACAAAAAGAGTGCAAACTATAGTAACAATTCTGAACGAAGGAAATATACAGTAGTGCAAAAACTATAGTTAACAATTCTGAACGAAGAAAAGTCCATATAAAATTTCATAAAAAAATAGTTTATTAGAATGAGAATGTATATTCTGTAGTTTACAAACTTTAGTTTTTGTTTCAAGTATTGGTGCAAGAAAAACATAATTACTTTGTGTGTCTAAAACGACAACTATAGAATAATGTTATAAACGAGAATACAGACTCGTGTACATAGATAATCTATATAACCATAACTTTATTTTCGATTAGTTTTTTACCAAATACGATTAGGAGGAGTCTAGTATATACAATAAAAAACTTAAATTCAAATTTCTAAACATGTTCTCCTTAAAACGATAATATATTAATAAAGAATATAAATATTATTAATTACATATAACAAAAAGATAGTGTAAATTTTATATATTTCTATCTATCCTGTAATTATCTGAATTAATAATTAAGAAAATTTTATATAAATTTCTAACTTTGTGTAACATTAATAGCCAGACAATATGGTTTTATTGAAAATGTTTTATCAAATTACATAATTTCTTCTTATTATAAGGTTACCGTTCATGTAACCATATAAATAGATATATACATACGAATATGTGCATATCTATATAATAGATATAGGCATATGTATAGGTATATGGATGGAAGTTTAAAAAGTTATGCATGAATTATGTGATATGTACATAATATCTGTCTCTTTAATTATTAAAACATTTCTATAATTCTCATGATACATACTACAACTTCATAATATACTACAGTGTATACTTATTTTCTTATGTACATGTTACAATATTTGTGATTAAAAAATTTAATGATTAAATAAGAATATATATATTTACCATACGTATGTATGCATGTTTTATTTAAATTAAAATACAAAAAAGAAAAAAAAATAAATAAAAAAAATTAAAAAAAAAACAAAAAATACTCCATTGTAACACAGCAGACAATACATATTTATGTTCATTTCTATTATTATTATTATTTTTTTTTTCGAAAAGATTAGAAAAAAATTTATAATATCGAAATTTTATTTATATTTTATATATGTATTTTTTTTTATATATACAAATCATCTACTCAGTAATCATACTTTAGAAACAAATTTATAACATGATTATAATGTATGTAGAACAAATGTTTTTAATCAAAAATTTTCCCATAATACATACATACATATTCCATAAATTATATATATAACAATACATAAATTGTATTGACTATATTATATTCACATATCCTTACATAATGTGTAGTACATAATATGTATATTTTTTTAGGAATATGAATTTACGATCTTTCATATCAAGTACTTATATAATATTTCAAAGTATATATGTACATACATAATATCCTTGTACGAGTATTACATTTATTTCTATATAACAATATCTACATTACATACAAATCTACATACAAACACATTTATGAATTATACACAAATATCTAATACACATACACGTACACATAACCTTTTAAATAATTTATACAATAAATAATTAAATATATTAAGTAATCTTCAACATGTTCCTTTGTGTATTTTTCCTTTTCTATTTTCTTTTTGTTTTTGTTATTGTTCATCTTTTCTCTTTTACAAATACTACATAATTGTATCTTATTCATAATATTTATATAATGACTAAATCAAATTTATAATTATGACAAATATGTAACAGAGAAAAAAAAATCCCCAAAAGTGAAAAAGAACAAAAAAAATGGTTAAAAGTTATGTTATGATTACGTATATGTGTACTAATAAGAAATTTATTCAATATATGTACATATTGTGTGGGTATATATAATATATAACTACTTACTGTTTGCACAAGTATATGTACGTATATATACAAATATGTATATTGAACACATAATAAATACGTAAGTACATACATACATAAATGTAAATATATTTAAATACGTGTTGAATATTATAAATGAAGAATATGTATGGTATGTTTGTGTACATTTTTTATATGCATACCTCAAAGTCTATATACATAAATATGCACATATACTCGTATATCATAATTAAATTAAAATTGAAATTACTTGAACTAATCAAAAACTAATTTTCTGAAAAGAAATTTTTACACACACAGCCATATGTATACATATTATATACATAAATGTATATGAATGTAAAATAATATTCGAATATTTTTATTCTTTCATGTACATGGTATGTATTCATACATATATATATGCATATGTAATTATATATATATATAATAAATTTATGTACGTATGTATGTGTAGCAGTAACTATACACAAAGAATTTTAAAATAATACATTATTTTTTTTTTTAATTTTTGTGCATGGGTTTTTTATTTATTTATTTATGTATATTTCTTTTAAAATTGAATGGAAGTAATAAAATCAAATCATACAAGTACGAATATTATTTATATAATATCTATATTTATAAGAATATCCATATGTACTATATGCATTTATATATCCTTTATGTAAAACTAGCAAAAATTCAAATTCATAGGATATAATATTTACATACAATATGTATTATTAATATACAATATATAAAATAAATAATATTTGTATATATGTAGTACATATATTGTATGTATTATATTTTCTTTAATCATGTACCGGATAATCAAATTAGTACTGCCATTACTACTACTACGTACTAAATATTTTTTAAACATCGATGGGAGCCATCATTGTTTCATTTAAAATTACTTTATAATTCATATTTTTTGTATTCAAAATTGTTTGGCAATGCATCTTGGTAAGAGCTTAGATCAAAAGACAATATTAATTGTGTAAAAATTTTACATACTAGGTTTGAAAGCAACTTGTGTAACAGATCATTTTTTTCATCAAGCAATCAATTACATTTTGTGTATTATAGCGAATTGGACAACAAGATCGTGCGATGATATGATTTCATTGAACTTCTTTCTTTGAGGTTATGTAAAATCTTTGATTAATTCGATAATAAACAAGAAACATTCAATAACATTAAAACCAAATATTATTCATGTGTTATGGTGAACAAGGAATAATGTGAAAAGAAATTTTCAAAAATTTATATTTCAGAATATTATTTACATCATTTTCAAATGAAATTTTCATTCATTAATAATTTATTAGATAAACGAAAATTTGTGTTATTTTTTTATACTATTTTTATTTCTATTTTAAATTAAAAATATATAGTTAGTTCTCTTTAGTTCTCATTTGTTCACCTTGTGTACAATAATTTTTGTTTTATAAAATAATACTGTTTATATATAAATTCTTAAAGAAGTCTTACATTTACAAATACATTATGTACATTACATAAACATATACGAATAAATGCAATGTACTTGTAATATATATTTATGTATACTTAAGAAACAAAAAAATTATGTTATTACTTGTAGAAAATAGTTGCAGTATAAATCTAATAATGAATACTATGGTAGTTATAATATAAATAAGACATAAGACATACATACTAGTTCATATATATATATATATGTATGAATATGTATATATACATATATAGTTATAGCATATATAGTAATATTTTTTGTTTAAGAGAGAAGAAAACTTGCGTTCAGTGACCTGTAATAATTAAATTTGGGAGTTAGTTATAAGCTGGCATCATATCCCATAAGGAATAACAAATGTAAATATACATATATGTAATATGTATGTACATATATTGATAAGATTCTCTGAATACATTTATATACATAATACACGTATGAATTAATATATGTATGTATATGTATGCATAATGTATGTAAAATATAAAAGACTTTTTTAAGAATTTTGTACTTTAATTAATATGTTATATTTTTGGGGCATACACATATATGTATATACATATGCATATATACTAATACATATATAATATCATGCATACATTTGTATATGTTAGAGTCTATTAATATTATTTCGTATAATATTTTGATTGTAAAATTAAATATACAATGTATGTACGTAACATAACATCTTCATCTAGTGTTCATTAACACGAGTGCACATATAAGTAAATTTTTGAAAAAAAGCAAAAAAAAAAAATTATATACTTATAAATATTATTAATTAAAATAAATATAAAAATTTGTATGTGTGTTATAATAATAATTATATAATATACAAAATATATTTAAGGACTCCCATTGAATATGTAAAATAAAATTGTATAAAATATAAATATATACAAAAATGCAAATGTGTGTGTATAACGAAGTTGAAGTAAATTGTAATTTCTTATATGTATATAATAATCAAATTCGTATACAACATAAAAGTAAGTACAAAGTACAAACATATGAATATACGCTAAGAACTAAACAAAATATTCTTTATGTTCAAACATATATAATTTTCGTTTATTTATTTTTCACTTTTCTATAATTCTGTATTATGTCGGATAATAGCGTATATTTCGCACCAGTATAATGTATGAAGTTCATTAGATCAGAATGCAAAAAAACAAAAAATGTAAAATGTAAAAAAGAAACACAAAAACAACGACAACAACAAGAACAAACTGTATTTATTATTAGTAAAATATTTTTGGCTTCATTATTATAATTCAATTTTATTATCCTGTTTGGCAGGAAATTCAAAAATAAAATTAAATTCAAGGAAAACAAAATAAATAATAAAATAACAAAAAGTACAATTTATATACATATACAAAACATATATAGTATATATATAAATCATAGCATGAATATAGTATATGTATGTGTATGTACAATTTTAGATTCTATTTAAATTCCGAAAAATTGCAAAACATTTTAACATATTCATTATGTGAAAATATTAAAATCAGTTCGATTAAATTAAATCGGTTTATCTTTTTATTACATATAAATTTACATTTTTCACGAATAAATATTTAAAAGATAAATTCATTTTTATTTTATTTTATTTTTTCTATTTGTTAAAGTACAAATACGTTTTAGAACACATTTATACATTGTAAATAGTATAGAATTATATGTACATAAATGAGAATGCATATTATGTATAAAAAGGACTGTAAATATTCATACATACGGTATGTCTCTCGTTTTGATTGTGATTTTGAACGAACAACCAAATACACACGGATACATAGTCATAGTTGAAAAAACTACACATACACACACAAATACATAAGAACGTATATACGAATGGTAATAAATGGTAGAATTAATACATTGTATGCATATATAAGTACTTACGCGTTTTGTGTATAAAACATACATATACAGCAATTGTTTGTATGAAAATGAAAATGAAGACGAAAAACGAACAACATGAAAAAAAAAAGGATATTGTTTCGTTGAAAATTTTCAAGAAAATTCATTTGAAAATCTTTTAAAATTTTATTTTATTTTTTTTTCTCACTTGAATAAGGAGAAAGTTTTTTTTTCTTTTTTTTGTTCGTGC
This sequence comes from Villa cingulata, assembly GCA_951394055.1. Classification (NCBI taxonomy): domain Eukaryota; kingdom Metazoa; phylum Arthropoda; class Insecta; order Diptera; family Bombyliidae; genus Villa; species Villa cingulata. The sequence goes on from OX596018.1 coordinate 48,414,485, forward strand.
TATGATCAAAGAAAATATACACCAAACTATACGTACAAAAAATAATTTCAACTAAAAATGAATACAAAGTATTTATACGTATTACCATTAGACTGATTTTTTTTTCTTTCTTTTCCCTTTTTTTTTTATAAGGATAAAGTTATGGAGATATATCTATTTTAATTTTAATTTAGTTTTGTCTGAAAGAAGGATTACAGAAAATCAGTAAGTAAATGAAAAGTATGCAAATGTTACGATTAAGATTTGTTACAAAATTATACTATACATTTTATACTATGCAGGTATATGTATACTTTTATATATATCTGATTATATATATATCTTATACTTTTAAAAATAATATGAAAATTTTATTGTACACGTGTTGTACATAACGTAATGCATAAACGTATTAATCTACAATTTTTAAAATCAAAAATTAATTACATAAAGGTAATTTAAAGATTTTCTTGGAATTTAAAAAGAATTACACAAAAGGATTAACAATTTTTTTTTATATACATATAGTACATATTTTTATTTTTTCAAAAAAAAAAAAAGTTAAAACTGATTGAATTGTATCAAAATTAATTAAATATTAATTCACTTAACTGAATCATTCAACAAAAAATACAATACAAAACGTAAAATCTTCTGTTGTAAAAGAATAAAAATATTGTATTTTTTTCGTATATGAATTGAATAAAAATCAAAAAATTCAATTTCATTTTAAATAGAAATTTTAAGCGGATATAATATCTGCGTATGGTACATATGATATGTGTAATCCTGAAATACTACAATCAATACGAAATACGACTATAAAATTAATGTCTAAATATGTAAATTATAATTCTACGCTGTACGTTCAGGATTTATCAAACATATATTTTTGGTACATACTTTTTCGGTTGTATTTATATACTAAATTCAAACAATGTGTATTATGGTGTATTATATGTATTTTTGGTGAAATTCATTAAAACAGAATTAAAAGTACATCTACATTTAGGTAATAAAACCAAAAAACCAAAACCCAAATTCAAATACATAGGTAATGTAGAAAACCCAGAAAAAAAAAATAAATGGAAAACAAACTTTTGATCTGTCAAATTATAAAATTTTGGAAAATAAAAGTAATGATAAAAATGAAGAATAGAAATTTAACGGAAAAAAAATGTCTTTTCCAAAAGATATATTTAAGTATATGTACTTACATAATTGTGTGTTTATGTGGTTTTGACTTTTTACGTCTACATTTGCGTATATGATGTGTTATATGTATGTATATCTATGTATGTACGTATTTACATTCTAAACGATAATAAAACTTTAATGGAAAATTTCAAAAATATACGAGCACAGCAAAAAGAATATTTCAATTTATCATTTAATTTTTCTTTGTACGTCGCTTTTTTATTTTCAATCAAAAGAAAGAGTATACATATAGCAGTAGAAAAGTAAGTATGAGTAGATATATAAGTACATGCTGTGTACAATAAGACATACTGGATCAACTTAAAACTATATACATATATGTACATATGTACATTCATTTATGTATAGGCGCACATACAGCACGTACGTAACATATAGAAAAACAATATCAAACGTAAGTATATGTGTCTGTTACCACAAAATCGTATATATGTAACTATATAATATAAAGTATTTACAATATTATATAAAAAAAAAAGATTATATATACATAGAAAAATTATTCTATTTATACATATACATATATTCGTATATGTGGCACATACACATACTAACATAAAATATTACCACGTACATGAAAAATTCATTTCACGTGAAAAACAAAAGATTAGGCTGCATTAAAATTATATGTACAAGTTATTTTCGAGCAAAGCGAAAAAATACACACACACACACACAAATACAAAACAATAAAAAATCAACATACATTACATACTATGTAACACATATTATACGTACTACATACAAATCATACAAGAAATAAGAAAAAACAAAAAAAAACAACAACAACAACAACAGAAATAACAAAAAATATTTTTTAATTAAAATTTCATTCAATCGTTTTTCTTATTTTTTGTCACCATAGTAAAAAAGGAATTAAAAAAAAAATGAAAAATGAAAAACGAATAACGACATAGAAAAATAAAAAAAATAATAATAAGTGAAATTTTTTCAAAAAAAAGAAAAGAAAAAGGAAGAAAATTAAGGATATATGTGTGTATGGATGATATAATATATAATGTTTAATGTATACGAGTAAATTGGTTTTAAAAGCATCGATAAATATACATACAAGCACATACAGTACGTGTGTGTAGTACATTTTCACACGACATAATGCATATAGTATATACGTATACTATACATATACATTTATATCTATACACTTAGTTAAATATTAAGTATGTAAACACATGTATATAGATGTTATGTATTTTTAATAATTTTCTAAGGACTTTTAAATCTAAAAATTATTAAAGAAAAATACCCCTTTACTGTGTGTACTTTCATATATTATGTAGATCCTTTTAGTCTAGCAGAGTACGTTATATATACTCATCTATAGCTATATACATAATTCTTTTGTTACTTAAATGTTTGACTGGCTGGTTGACTGTGTTGGCTGGTTGGTTGGTTTCAATCGGTTTTAGCATTTGTTTTCATTTTTCCTCATCTTTTTCTTCTTCTACATCTCATCGCCATCATCATCACCATCATCATCAACATTCACATTTTCATTAATTTTCATAAGAAATTTTATTTACCTTCATAATACCTACATACATACTATACATACATATTCGAACATTTATGCATATAATGTACATACATACTAAAATAATTATAATGTTCATTTCTTCCTTACACATAATCAAAACCAAAACACAGTCAGTCAGTCAGCCAGCCAACCAGCCCCCTTTTTTCTTCATTCTTTATAGAACCAAACCGAACCAAGCCAAACCAAATAAAAAAAATAAAAAAACTCTTTTTGAATTCCTGCTGTTTTTATTTTATTTTTTGTATGTAGTGTGTGTATGTGTGTATATGTTTTCATTTTTGCGTTATCGTTTTCGTTTATTTTTGATTTTTCCTCATTCACGTTTCTTCATTTAAATTTTTATTAATGTGATTTACGATATTTTAACGTGAAAATTTAATTTTGTAATTTTTAATTGAATAAAAATATCAAAAATAAGAGGAGAGAAGACGTTGGTAATAACATGTTTTTTTTTTGTGAAAATCACAAAGTGAAAATGAAAATAAAAAAAAAATGAAGCAAAATTTAAAATTAAAAAAAAAAATAAAAATAAAATAAAAGGAAACGATACAACATGATAAAAAAACGACAAAACAAAGAAAAAGTAACATTAAAAATTTTCAAAATTACACACAAAATTTATGTACGAAAAAAGCATAAAAATTTAAATAATAATACAATTAAATAATTTATTTTTGCTTTAATCATATTTAAATTTGAAACTATTTCATATTTTGTAATTGCTTTTGTTTTTTCGTGCATACGACAAACATAAATATGTATGTATTAAAATCAAAGCGAAAAATAAAAGAATTTTAGGATAAATTTAAATGTGAAATAATTTAAATAAATTTTAAATCATAATATCGTCCATAATTGTATTTCACATAGGGTGTTGTGTCGAATCTATTCTACTTTTGTATTGTAAAATATGTATGAGAATTTTATGGAACACAATTATGAGGTAGCTACATGTATAATATTAAAAGTAATAATGAATTATACATTTATTGGTGAAATAATTTCGAATGTTTTTTGAAATGATGAAATGATTCGAATGCAAATTTAGAACATCAATCTGTCAACAATTCGATATCAACAAAGTAAAATAATTTATTGATTACCCTAGAGGTTATCATTATACTGACAAATACAATAAATTTGTATTTGCAAACACCTGGGTATGTGCACCACATAATTCAAGAATATTCTCATCATATAATTAATTGAATGCAGATAATAAGGAAAGACTATTTTTTTTTTTTTGTTTTCAAAGGGTGATAGAATCACTAAATATATGTATGTTTGCGAGAAAATCATTTGTTATGAAAATTATACGTTTATACGGTAGGATGATATTGTAAATGGAGTGGATATCAATTATGCTGTTGAAATCTGAAGCAAATTTTAGTATATCATTCCTAACTATGTACATAATAGATTTTTGTTTTATTTTGTAGATATCATTTTAGGACAAATTTTTTCTAAAAAAATAATTCTATCAGCAGTTTCCAAATTGTTTCGAAATATTAAGTTTTTGGAATCGTTATATATTTCATTGCACCATCTGAGCCGTGGTTTTCCCGCTTAATTTCTTACTTCATAATTTGCTTTTCAGTATCATCGTCGCTGCAATTATACACATGGCGTATCCAATTCATCTCAATCTCTCGTCTTTGTATCTGTTCCATCATGTTTCGTCCAATACCATATTCCTTAATACATATTGTTTTCCAAATCAAACTAGAAGCATTTATAATAGTTGCACTCGATGAATACCTTGTAATTTTTGTAATGCTTTTTTTCATTTTTATTAATGAATCCTTTTAAAACTCCCACAAATTAAAATCATACAAATTGAAACACCCTCTATTTACAATCTATAAGTAATGTGAATACAATGTATACAATTATATAACTAGGTATTTATATTTAAATTAATATTCGTGTATACAAAAACATATATCTTGTAAAATACACGTTCATATAATAATCTATAAAACTGACATATACGTACATACGAGTATATACTCATCTACTAACATTAAATACAATATTAATATTATATGTATACCATATAAGATATACAAACGTATATGTAAAAATAATAATGAATTTAGAAAATTAGTTTTATGTCCAATTATATTTCTTGTTGAAAGGAGAATTTCAATTTTGCAAACACCTACATATATTATATACTATCTTGGCTTTAATCTTAAAATCTTACATAATGAAAATTCTTGTTATATAAAACATTCATGTACTTTCCTGCCTACATATATTACATTATATATAGATATACTCTTATTTATATAAATTTATATATAATACCTATATATATTTATAGGTAATAATATAGTATATATGTAAATAAATGTCTGTATATAAATATAAAAGATTTATAGATGTATGTACGTGGTATATAAATATATGTATATTAAATGTGATGACTTTAAGATGAAGATTTCAAGAATTTTCATTTCTTATTTCTTGGTGTATACAAATACATGCATACGTACATGATTATACATACATATTTATATGTATAATATTATTATTTATTATTTTGTTTTTTTTTTTTTTTTGTATTTCATACATTATATATACATAATACCTTTACGAAGAAATCAAATCAAATATCCTTTGCAAGAGAAAAAGTATTTAATCGATTTTCATTTTTAGCTTACTTTATTTTCATTTTATATTTTTGTTTCTTGTTTTTTTTTTTTTATACCATTAGGTTATATGTACATGTGTATGTGTATTTCTTATATTTTTATTTTTTTTTTTGCATTTCGTCTTATTCATTCCATTTTATTTATTTAATTATTTTTTTTTGTTTTTGTTTATTTTATTCCAAATGATCTACTCATGCATTTAGTGTAAAATATATGTTGATATACTCGTATATGTATTATATATATATACACTTATGTATGTATGTATGTAACTAGAAAGTAGGTATATGGTATTACATAGTACATCTAAAATCTGTATAACCGTATAACCAATTAAACTTCACATTAAACAAACACATTTACAAAAAATGAAAAAGAAATGAAAATAATTTAGAATTTCATAATATACTATTAAGAAAAAATAAAAAACAAAATGAAAAATAAATTTTAAACCTAATGAAGGCACACTTTTCTTTCGTTAAAAGTTTTTTTTCTTTATCTTATTTTTTTTTTGCTGTTTTTTTTTTTACTTTTCGTAATTTTAATATTTTTTTTTCACGTTGTTAATTTCGGTTCTACCTTTTTTTTTTATTTTACTTTGTTTTTTTTTCTAGAAAATAAGAAAAAAAATTGTAAAACGACTAACTACATAATACGAGTATAGTAATATCCAAACATAATCTTTGTATTATAGTATGTACAATGATATATCCATACACATGTGTCTGTCTATATGAATATCTGGAAAAACTTAAATATTGTTAAAACTGTGTGTATCTAAAAAGAGAACAAGAAAAAAAAAATAAAAGTATTCTTATTTTAATTAATTTTCATTTCAGTTAGTACATGTACTACATTCATCTGCACGTATACGTAGTTTGTTTGATATTATAGATATACTCGTCCATATACAGAAGTATGGATAGATAAATAAATGAATGAATCGTTGTCAGATCTACATACATATGTAATGATGTATAGAGATATGTAGTTGAATCCAATTTTTTTTTTTTTTTTTTTTTTTTAAATCCTCACTTACTAGATGATAGTTTCATGTTTTGTTGCATATTTTTTTTCTTTTTTTTATTTGAATAAAAACTTTTATTTCTGCATCTTTGTATTAATTAAAAATAGGGTGATAGTTATACAATAAAATTTTATCGAAAATATTTTAAATTATTTAATTATCACAAATGTATAATGTGTACAGAATTAAGGATATTAATATGTATCTGTGAAAGTGCATAAAATCGATCATTAATCGAATATTTCATTCAAATATTGAACAGATTATCCTTATGTATAAGTTAATTCTTTATAATTTTATATTTACCATGAACACACATCATAAAATCATTCAATTTTTGAGAAATAGTATGTAAGAACATAGATGCGGTTATAAAATTATTACATACTTATTTTGAAAATGTTTTCATTTTTAGTCGATTAAAAAATACTACTGAAGGATCTGTGAATATATTCATTTTGTATATGTATATAATGTATACACAAAGTATATAAAATCCTTATCTATACACTATAAGCACATGAGTATTTCTGAAACATCCTGTACCTATAAAATTTATGTAAACATTTTTTGTAATCTATTTTCATCTTTAAATTTTATATAAAAGACAGGTACATATCTATAATTGTAAAAAATATCTATCCACATCTATATATCTATGTAAGTAGTATATCTAACTGTTACATCATCACAACTTTTTTTTTTTATTCTCTGTATTTTTAAATTTCATTTAAAAAAAAACAAACTAAAAAATGAAATAAAATAAAAATAAAAAAATTTCTGACAAAACTTGTAGAAAAGTATAACACTGAAGATACATACATACATAAATCCATATACAGAAACGATACGATACGATACGATACCGCTGTAGATAGATAGATGGATAGATAGACAGATAGTAAAACAATAAAAAAGAATTTTCATTTAATTATCACCAATCACCGGTACACAATGATGCTGTCCACCAAATTGTTGTTTTGTTAAAATTTTTCTTTTTTAGATTTGATCCTTTGTATGTATTTTATTTATTTATTTTTTGTTTTTTTTGTATACTATGTATTTATGTATGTATATTTTAAGAGTATATATGTATACCTACCAACATAACACACTTTTAATTTTATTTTTAAATACATATTCATACATACATTTTCGTACTAGAATGTACATGTACATATTTGTTTTTATAGTTCATTGTTTTTCGAGTATTTCTTGTTCTTCATTTTTATTTTTTGTTTTTTTTTTTTTTGTTTTCCGTATATAATTTCGTTTTATTTTTAATTGTTTTGCTATACCTACATTCATACCTATATATATATATATTATTTATATGAACATAATAAATATAAGTAATTTATATATACTCGTATATGTATATAGGTATTGTACATGCATTTGTATTTTTATTTTATATTTTATATTCGTCTTCCTGTTTTATGTATTGTATATTTGTGTATGTATTATATTCATGTGTGTTTGTGTGTGTTTGTTTGTTTGTACATAAACATTTCGGACATTATATACATATACGTGTACATATACTTGTATTGTGTAATGTACATTTTACCAATTTGTTTTAGTTGAAAAATTCTCTGTTTTTTTCCGATATGGATGGTTTTGCAATATTTCAATAAGAGAGCATGTTATTCGTATTCCAAAAAACAAATAATGAATGAACTTACATATACAAAAAAACATTGAACTAAAAAAAAAAACAAAAATAATATTAAGAATAAAATATACATATATCAATTCTACACATCCTCATACATGCAAATATGTATAGCACCACTATTATACTTATATGGGTGGATTCATTATAAATAACAACTGCATTTATATGTACTATACTCTACTATCCAATATAACATTCATTTTTTTTTTTAATTTTATTTATTTTTGCTGGTGATCATGTTTTTTAAACAATAATAAATATATTCAGCTATTCACTATTGAAATTCATAAATTACAATAAATATGTATTTATATATAGAGTACTACAAATAAAGCACTGAAAATTATACCATGTAATAAACTGATTGTGTCGTATACCCAGACCCACAGCATTATATGCATATACTGTACAAGAACATATCCATACTTATATACGAGTATATATGTAAAATGTAAAGAAAAACTGCAAATAATTTATATATATGTATATGTATACATATGTACATATATTTAGTCATATTATGAACTCACAGATATATCTGCCTTTTCATGTAGTAAGTATGGCATATAAAAAAAAAAAATAAAATAAATAAAAAAATTAAAATAAAAATAAACGAAAAACATACTTGCCGACATTTTAAATGAATATTAAAATCTCCACAATTACCAAGTAAATGTTACCCTCATCGATATTTTATTAATTTTTCTTTTTTAATTTATTTTTGTTTTTTTTTTTTTTTTGTTTTTAATATGGTGATGAACAGTATACAAGAGCTAATGGTATTTTAATTTTGTGTAAGAACATGAAAGCGAACTTGATTAATTCGTTTGCATATTGGATAAAATATAAAATATGTATATGTATGTACAAACATATAATACATATAATATGTGTAAATATATACGATATGAATATGTGTAAAATAGTGTTTTTATTTTTATTTATTATTTTCATATACTTATGTATGTATGTATAATGTACATACATATGTCATGTTTAATATTTTATATGCATGCACGTATTATTTGGTAGTTGTATATTTATACTATATATAGTACACTGTATACACATAAGCATGAAATGTTGTAAAACGTAAAATTGCAAAAATATACTTATATATTTTTTTTTTCGTACATTACATACATATTTATATATACAATATTTGTATACTGTTTAAAAAAAAAAAATACAGGAAACATTTACAGGAAGTTCAGTGAAAAATTCCAGTGACAAAAGGACTTTAAAATTTAATAGATCCATTTACATACATACATAGCATCTATACGAATATACCTACATATATTTTTCGGATATATGCATTACAATAAATATACATTATAAGGGTATTCATTTAATGTAATAAAAATGCATGTAAACCGAGTAAAAGGTATAAAATACACGTTTCACAATAATTACATGCTCTTTACTATACAATAAGTGAATACCCTCTATGTACATACATATATTATTGTAGATACTGAAAACTTTGTACAGTGAATGAGTACCTAAATAATATGAAAATCTTGAAATAAAAAAGGATTTTTTTCCAAAAACTGTAAAAAATACAAATAAAAAATATTAATAATTAAAAATTTTATACTATACATACATTATTATATTTACATACACATGCAATCATACAATAAATACAGTATGACACATTTATGTACATGCATATACATATAAATATTCAATAAAATATTTGATAAAAAAATAATAAATGATGAAATATATACTACACAAAAAAATCACAAGTATTTTATGTGCATATGTATGTATGTAAAAATATGTATATGAACGTATATTATATGTATCGTTTTTTACTTCGAATTTTATTATTATTGTTGTTTTTTGTTCAAGTGTAAATATAACATATCTGTCAAAACAAAAATGACAAGTAAAGCTTCAGTGCATTGATTATTTACTTCACTTCTGTTTGTCAGTTTATGGTCAACTGATATCAATACATATTCGTTATTATTATTTTTTATATTCTTTAAATTTTTATTTATTTTATTTCATATTTTCGTTTTTCATATTTTCATTTTAATTTTAATTTTTTTTTGTTTTTATTTTACATTTTTTTTATACTCTTATTTATCACTGATATTTTATTCGAAATTGTTTAATTAAAATGTTATATCATCCAAAAAAAACAGATATGTACATACATACATATGTATGTATGCATAATATTATATTTAATAATTAATAAAGCTATTTATTGATACGATTATTATTTATTTGAATACGATAAAAAAACTAAAACTAAAATTTTTTATCCGAAAAATGAAATAAAACAAAGAGAGAAAACTAATTAAAATTAGGACAATAAAATAAATAAAATGTTAATTATAAAATTTGATTAATTAAAAACAATTTTATTTTTTTTAAACACATAAAAACTTTACTATCTATATGATTATGTATTACAATACATATTATCAAAAATCAATTGTATAATTCATGTAATGTGATATCACACCACAATACATAATAACAAATTGTGTAGTATAATTTGTTTTATAAAATGTCAAAAAAAAAAGGATAAAAGGGAGCAAAAAATTTTAAAAACTACACTATGTTACTATATTTGTAGGATTGTGTATAATATTTATGTAAGCAATGAAATATAAAAATTTTACGAATTATTCTGCTTTAATTCGATTAAAAATTAAAATTTGAAAATTAAAACTGTCACATAGACAACTAATCTACTGTAGTAATATATATAATTATTCACATCACATGTACAAATATGTGCTATATATTAAGTTTCACGTTTCATACTCATTTAACACGTATGTAATAATCAAACGATATTAAAATCTATCAATGAATACTATGACAAAAAAAAAGGCCAGAATATTAATTTTCAATAAAAAAAAAAATTACTTACATTCGAAAAGGATCAAAACAGTGGAAATTTTAATTAAAAATTATTTATCGTATATATTCATGTAATGAGTGTTAAATATCTGTTTCGTAATAAGTAGATCTATATCATTGAAAGATAAAAACAAATTATTTTCAATTTCACACAAAAGATAACTTTTTATAATCTTATTTTAGTTATTAAAAACTTTCAGCAAATCAATTCGAACAGTGAGTGTGTTGTTGATGGTATTATCACGTTTTACAATAATTTCATTATTTTCATTTCAAATAAAATAATTCTTTATATATTATACATATTACATGAAAAAATTCTAGGATAAATTGAAAGTTTCGTACAAAGGTAAAATCCAGTTGAGTTATCTATATCCACGCCTTTACTTAATAAAAAAAAAATATCAATTCAAATTTATTCATATAATGTATGTATATATCAAATAAATGCACAATACAAATGAATATTTAATATGAAAAATTTTAGTTTTGAAATTTTTTTCTTGGTTCTCGAACTATTTCAATAAAATTGAAGAATTCTTTTGTTTTGTTTTGTGGTATAGAAAATTAATCATCTACACATATACTAAATTAATGTTTAAAAAAATTTCTATACATCGGGTATATAATAGAAAAAAAAATTGTCCGAATAATTGTTATCTCCATATATACATATGTATTTTTATGAAATATTACCTTTGAATAATTTAAAATTTTTACTTCAATATAACGTACACATACGTATATCACAGTATATGTACTATATACACATCTACACATGGACTACGGACGGACACGTTAGTATACCTATATTTTTTGTTTTTATGTCGATCATATAAAACTATTAAAAAGCTCATTCATTTTTCAATTTAGTATGTATAAATTCTTTGTTTTTTGTTTTTATTAAATTTTTCTCGTTTTTTGTACTTATTTTTTATTTTTATTTCATTTTATTTAACAAACACTAGAAAACAAAGCAAAAAAATAAAATTCAAAACAAAACAAAATAAAAAAGTATAAAATAAAACAAAAAGGAGAATAAAATGAAATAAAATTTCTTTGAAAAAAAAAAGAAAAAGTATTCCAGGATAAACTGTTACAGTTACGCCTATTAATTGTCTATTGTGTTTGATATTCAACGTCAACAAAAATATCTAGCGAAGAATATACATAATATGTACTATATATAATATAAAAACTATATATAAACCAGGCGGAAAAAACTATATAAACAGGCAAAATGAAACAGACAAAATAAACATAGGAAAAATAATTTCAAAGTGCTTTAAATATGTATAGTATTATATATATCCACATATTTATGTGTATTTATATATGCATTTTGAGTTTATGTATGTGTGGTATTTTGCATCTATCTATATATTATCCCAGGTGATATTTGTACTCATGTACAACACTATATGCTTGGGAAAAATGTACACAAGTACAGTTCGATTAGAAAAATGATAATATACGAACTATCAAACACTCGTAAAAAGTGAAATAAATATGAGTGCTATACTAGTACACAAAACAAAATACATAAACGAGAATCAGGAAAAAAAATTTTTTGTTTTCTGCCGTTTATCACATACGTAGAATATAATGAAAACGCTTAAAGGTGTTTAAATATATTTAAATTTATATTTTTATTTTATATTCATTTTTTCGTTGTTTTTTATGTGTTTATTTTGCCTTCATATGGTATAACCATTATGTATACCTATGTACAAGTATATGTAGTTAGTTTTACCAGTTTTATTTTAAGCATCACTAAGCAATTTCAAATATTGAATTGAAATTCTAATAAGAAAAAATAAAATAGAATGAAATGAAAATGTAGGTAAAAAATAAAATAAAAAACTGCGAAAATTAATGAAGAAAAAAAAATAAATAATTAAAGCAAAAAAATAACATAACAAAAATTAAAATATAAAAATTGATTATTATTTAAAAATATGCATGAATGTACTTGTATACATATGTGTATACTGTGAACAATCGTACTCGATCAAATATAATAGATACGTGTATGTATTTTTAAATATATGTACATATTTCATTGTTATAGTTATAAAGTCTACGTTTGTGTGTCTATTATTTAATGCGTTCAAATCTATACGCGGTTTATCAAAAATTTAACAATACACGTTTTTGTTAGATAATTCTTTTGTATTTTTTTTTTTTTTGTACATACATACTATTTTTCATTTTTATTTATAGTTTAAAAATTTCATTTTATTCTATTAATTATTCAAATCAAATATTCGTTCGTTAACAATTGAAATTTTGAAATATTTTTACGCTTCAATCAATGATATAAGAATGATAAAAAAAAATAAAACAAAATATCAAGCATATTGTATAAAAACTAAAAAACAAAGTTTTAAAAAAAAATACATATACGAGTATAATAAATAAAAATTAAGAATGGATATTTTATTTTCATATTCACATGATAAAATAGATAAAATGTATGTATACGCAAGTATATATACATATGCATATATTTGTATATTGTTAAAAGGACGTTTTCCCAAATGAAAATTGAATATTTTTTGCATATATACAAATTCATAATAGAAATACAATTATAGTAAACAGGTAACAGTATCTATACGTTTTTGTACCATAAAATCTACCTTTCCATTCATATCAATAATTTTTTGAACAGTTTATTCAAATTATGCAAAATGATAATTTAGAAATTATGAACAAACAAAGTATTCCTCATCGAAAATTAGATATTTATACAGTGTGTGTACAATAGATACACTCGGACATATAGATTACTCAAAAATCATAAATTTTTGCATTAAATTTTTCATTTTTAATTTAATATCTACAATATTAATATCAAAAATTTCTTTCAAAACCAATACATATTTATGCTTTTTATTATTAATGATTATAATATAAATGTATGTATGTATATCAGCATGTACATTAAAATGATTTTATCAACTTTGTTATAATGACTAATTGATATTGATCTACATATAATAAAATATGTAATTAAAGTTTTCATTATAATTTTTTATATTTTATATACATACTAAGATACATACATACATACAGATATTTTCATTTATTTACAATACAATCCAATATGATAATAATAATTATGAATACATATATGTATATAAGTATTTTGGTCAAATAATTATTATATGCGAGCTAATTTATTTTTCTTGTCATCATTGAAATAATTACATTCTCCTCATATATGTATAAATTCAATCCATCTCATAAATTTTCATTAAATTTACATTAATTTTTTTTTTTTATTTTATTTTAATATTTCGTTGAATACTAGGAAACTTACAGTAGAAATAAAACATTTAAATTATACAATGAAAGATTATGATGAAATTATAGATGAAATATTGTATGTGAAAAATCCATACTTACTCGTATATGTATAACATTAAGTATAAAATAAAAAATAAAAAAGATAAGTTTAAAATCTTCATGATTGTATTTATGATAATAATCGTAATAATTGTAATACCTTGAGCACACACAGTAATATAGTAATACCTATATATACATAGATAAATATGATATTCTATAAATAAAAATAAAATTACATTTATGTAAATATACTCGTATTTATTACTTATAATGTAATGTAAGTAACACGACGAACAAAAATACTATATAACACCACTTACTTACATAAATGTGATTGCTTGTATGTATATGCGAATGCGATTATTGTATCACTCTTGTGTATGACGGATTTTTACTTATTTTATTTAATATAGCAACCAATCCATATTCGTTGGTTTTTTTTTTTTTTTTTTTCTTACAAATATTTTGTCGTCTGTATGAATTCAAACAATATACAGACAGACTACATCGATACACGTATACATATACAAGGTATGCGGTTAAATTTATTATTGATATGTGTGTGTCATAACCATATAATGTATGTACATCAGCACATATACATTTTACTTTTGTTAGTTACCTATATTCTGATGTAATGTTTAAATAGATACATATGTGTAAATAAATCCTACTCTTATACATGTGTATTATACTCGTAAATGTATGCATATTACTTACATTATATTGTTTTTATAAAATTCTCAAAAACCTTTTCTTCATGTCTTCTGATATTTAATTTATTATGGATTACATAATGTTAATACGGTCTGACAAGTAATATTATATGGAAAATATAATCCTTTCATTCCTGTGGTAATATATACATATATTTGACTTTATTCCATATTTATATCCTTTAATAAAATATAAGTATATGTACATACATTCATGCATTTGTTTATATATCTATCTATGGTTGTTTATATACATAAATTTATATACGCATACATATTTTAAACTAATATCTAATATGTATAGGAATATACTATATACTCTGATCAAAAATAACCTAAAATTATTCAATGAAACACAAATTTATAGACGTAAGTTTATTGAAAAATATTTTAGAATGTTATCGTCAAAGTACGGGTGTTTTCAAAAATGCAAGTTTGCGTTTACATATTGTTCATTTAAATCAACCTGCAAACGTCAAGTGTTCATTTATTCAAGTTTATCGTCAACTTAAGTCAAGATTTCCAAGGTTCTTGATCGTCTTGATTAGTATCTTGAGTTTATTTATTTAAATTCAAGTGTTATCATCTTCATTTAAAATTTGATGACATTTAAAAGTTACATTTATAATTATTGTTATTTATTTAAGTGAAATTATAAAACAAAAGTGATTTTTAATAAAAAACAAAAATTAATAAATCTTAAAATAATGGAAAGTTATCAGTAAGTATTTTGAAATAAAATAAAAATGCAATACACTCCACTTCAAATAATTTTTTTAAAAACTGGCAAAATGGTAACACGAAAATTTGCGTCATAACTGATTTATGTTCAAAAATGCAAGATTTCTTGACATTGCAAAATATATAATCTTGCGGTAAGATATTTGACTTGATCGCAAATTGACGAAGTCAAGCTTGCATTTTTCGAAAACTGCCTACTCTTCGTGAAATGCAATACATTTACGAAAGCGATTAATCCAATCCTGAAAATATGTACATACTTTTCGAACTCAAACTTGTTAGTTACGATCACTTGTTTTTATTTTTATTTTCTTTTTGCAATTCAGTAATGTCGAAACGCATTTTTAGTTATGAAATTTCTGAATCGGTTGAACAAAAGGAAAATCATATAGTGGATACTAATTTTTTGTTTCATTTAGAAATTTGGACTAGAGGAACCATAGTGTGATACAAAGCATATCATATCGCTGAAACATGTCTGAATTTAAGATTCCCATTTTAAAATGATTTCAATTAGATTTTTAACTATCTCTAATGATTTTTTCATGATTTTTCACAACTGTAATTTTGATTTTGAAATTTTCCTACAGTTTAAATAAAAATGTACGGTTTATTTTTGATTACAGTAGTACGTGGTACTGTGCATACATATGTAAATATTATGTATCCAAAAATAATGATAATATTAATTTAATATACGTAATCATATATTACTGTGTATAACACGGGTATTTACATACACATATACATTATGTATACATTATATTTGAATGTATGAACTAGGTATATACATATGTATATAATGTAACATGTGTATATAAAACTGAAATATTTTCCTTAGTGTTGATTTTCAGTGTGGTTTTAAAGATTAAAACTAGTCGGATATATCTGGATATATTATCTAACTTTGTGATATACGTATATCGTACATACTTGGCGATTATGTTTGACTTTGAATATCGCATATGTACATGTATATACATATGAAAAAAAAACCACAAATATAATTATATAATACATATTTAATATTTTATTAAAAATTTTCCAAAAATTTCTATCTTTAACGAAAATATGGTATACATTGCTTTTGTCTATACTTTTTTCCATTTTTAATAAATTTATAAGATAATACCTCATCATATACTTGTCCTTTCCGTACATTTGTACATTTTATGTTAATATAATCAATTCATACATTCATACGAATAATATGTTCAATTATGATAATGTTATTCTTATACATTCTCTTTATTTAATGACATAATCCATAAATATAATTTTTGATAATTAGAAACAATAAAAATGCGTTAAAGACTATTTCATTTATATGTATTTATATGTGCATATTATATTTGTATGTGAATACGTATGTGTATCACATTTAATCGAAAAATAAAATAAATTTTTGACAAGCTACAGCAAAGAAATTCGTGTATGTGTATTTATATTTAAATATACGAATTTAATTTGTAAGAATTGATTGTTAATACATATATGTATATGTAAACTATATATAGGTACATATATACTTTTTATATACAAAAAAATTGTTTCAAATGTGTACATACCTCTAAATATCTTAATAAAGTTCAATTATGTCTGATGAGAATAATAGATAAGAGTGACGCACTGAATTCATGTTCTGTATTCATGTAAATTTTTCATTTTTACATTTTATGTATACATACATATGTATATAGTACGTATACTTACATATTATATATAAAATCCTTTTTCCACTTATTTTTGATTTATATAACAATGCCAACAATAACAACAACAAAAATATTAATTATTAAAGTCATCATTATGATTAATATACGATATAAATGTACGTGTACAAATTAATAAATTCATTTACTACGATTTTTAGTCAATTTTGATAAGGATTCTAAATTAAATATCAATAATAACATTTTACGTGTATATAATTTGATGGGTCCTCATGACTGACGTATACACCTGCCATATATATATACGCAATTAATTAAATGTATCTAATTAATCGTAATTATTTCTCAAAACTATTTTTATATGAAAATTGTGAAATATACAATTTTCATTTAGTTTTTATTAATTTTTTTATGTTTGTTAACAAAATTCATACCACAATCAAAATTATGAAAATTCTTCTATTTTAAACATATTTAAATTTAATGGAAATTGATGAATACTCCTTCATCATGATTTATTTGTATAATAACAAACATTTTATAATATTATAAAGAATTTTTATGTTATTTATGTATAAAGAATTATAATATGACAAAAGTACCTACATGAATTTAAAAGAAATAAGAAAATGTCTGATATCTGACAAATAAGTACTTGAAAAATTTATATTTTTTATTCTTACTGATTCTAAATCAATTTTTCTTAGTATTGGAAATACATACAACTATATATTATGCACATTATGTATGAATGTAATCATTAAATATTACAAATTTTTAAATTATGTTTTGTTTGTGACTTTCAAAAAATTCTGAATAAATTTTATGATTTGTATGTACATGATGAATTTATGTATGTATCTTACATAATAAATGAATATGCGATGACAAAGTAATCCTTCCTAACTGAAACATACATATAATACACACATATGCATATAAATATATTATTTAATTTGAATTTATCTTTTCAAATTTCATTTTTAAATGAAATCGTATTGAACATTAAAAAAATTGAGAAAACATTAATCTGATTACATTTATAAACATTTTTATATTTTCCATTATACATACATACAGTATGTAGTACATATACACATATTCTGCAGAAAACATTCTGAAAATTAATCAAAAAAAAAAAAAAAATAAAAATAAAATCTAAATCAATTTAAATTTATACTCAGGAATTTGATAACTTTTAAATATGTATTATAAAATTTATTTCGTTTTACTTAATACACATCCATATGTATAGATCTACATACATACGATCACACATACAATTCGAAATTATTTTCTAAAATAATCATTGTATAGAAATTGATTGAAATAAATATTGAACTTTTTGAATCTTACAGAAAACTTTTAAGTTTGCTGATTTGATTCATTTTATGTTTTTTATTTTTTTGGTTTTTATTTTGCATTTGATTTAAAAAAAAAAAAAAAATAAAAAATAAACAATAGAAAACAGAGGTAATTATTATGCTTAAACTTTGAATTTTTTTTTTCTCAATTTTCGTTTTTGTAGTTTTTTTTTTTGCTCTATAAATATATAATTTAGCCTTTTTTCTTATTGTTTAAAATGTAAACAAAACCGAAAAAGGATAAGCAAATAAATAAATAAATAAATAACGTATATAATACACAAAATGTATATGTAAATATAATTCTTTTGTAATATAATATAGGTAAGTATATTATATACGTAAACAAGCATGTTAGATAGATGAACGTTACATTTTTAGACCAAAAAGTATATATTTGACTAAAAGTTCCTTTTTATACCCTTTTCAATCCAAATATAATTAAATGAACAAAAAAAGAAAATTAAAAAAAGAAAATAATTAAATAAATAAAACAAAATAAAAAAAAAGAAACTGAAAAAAAAATGTTTATTTTATTACAAAAGGAAAAAATATACTTAATAAGGGAACGCATATAAAAGATATATTTTTAATGTACAACACATAATGAAATATACCAACACGAAGACAACATAGACAAAAAATTAATACAATAAAATTAATATAAATATGTGCAGACAATATGTATACGGACATATTGTTCCTGAATATTATTAAAATTATATTCATACATAATTAGCTTTTAAGGTTCTTCATAATTATGTACATACATATTTATATGTATATAAAATCTAAATTATATACAAAATATTCATGTATGTATATATGTAGCTATGAAAATATTGTTAATTTTTCATTAATACAAAATGAATTTTAATATTTATGATGTATGATCAGAATTCACTGTGTTTACATGTGTACAAGATTCTTATATATTATACATATTCATATACAGTTAATTATAGATTAGTTAAATAAGATAAATTAATTATTATCCTTTTTTGATTCCCATCTTTTATTTAAAAAAAAAAAATACCTAATATTACATCTTTAAAAGTCCTTTGTAAACAAACAAATATCATAGGAATATAATGAAAAAAAAGTGTACCTATCTATTCACAATCACTGATTACTTGCCTTAACAAAGTTAGAAACAGAAAGCTGAGCGAAAACTTTAAAAAATAAACATAGTCAGTAAATTTTAGCAATCTATATTCTCTGTCAAACAGAAATCATCTCCGATATTAATTCGAAACTGATCGAATGATCGTCGATGTTCTTTATAAATAATTATAATGTAATGTAATCTTGTTCGAATAAAATCTACAGAGTAGCCTTGTCTATAGTGTACGATGACTTCATTAATTTTTAACTATCTAAAATAACATAAAAATTAAATTTGTATTTGATTAGGTATAATATGTAGCATAAAAATTCATGATAATACTTAATTAATAAGCGTTATATTCTTATCCTTAACGATTTTTCATTCTTTTTATATGCAAATCAGAAATTCAATTAATCGTACAATCAATTTTAAATATCAATTAATTCGCACATGATTAAGCAGAATTTTAAATACATATTTACACAATTATAATTCGGAAAGAGCTTTTTAAAAAAAAACAACAATTTTTTTTGCTTTTAAAAATAAATCATAAATACTTATATCGATCGTTGGAGGCATATTATAGAAACGAAACAAAAAATAATTTACAAAATAAAAATTCATTATTATTCATTTTTAAATATAAAAATATTAATATAAAAATATTGAATAAAAAAATTTTAGACAAAAAATGTATGTAGTACACGCAGATATACCTAACAGGATTCTATATTTATGCATGAAAAATTATTATTCTCATATATTATATGAGTACATTATGTATGTATGTAAATTAAAATATACCAACGATATATCGTATACATACGAGTATTTGACAAATATGTAGATTAAATAAAAAAATACCCAAAAAAAGAAATTAATAACAGCAAAATTAAAAAAAAAAATTTTTTCTGTTTTTATTTTCCTTTACGTGTATAACGTTGTTATACTGTACATATGTATATGATTATATATTCGTATGCCTTGTGGTCATATAACACAAAACAATTTATTATTTAATGCTTTTTATTGTTTTTCACTCTTTTTGATATTCTATTCATTTAGAATTGAATATTTATATAACAATTCATTTTCTATATGCTTGCCGTACATATATAGTAAGCAATGTACATACATATATCTATTATATCTCAATCTATGCATATGTACGTTCAAAAAGCATTTTCATTTTTATCCACATACGTATTTTTAGGTATGTTTATGTACAATTTTATGATATAATCATATGAATGTATGTTTATATATATCTACGTATATAAACATCTGTGTAATAAATATGTATGCATAAATTTATATATATTTTTACACAGATGTGTATGTAATATATTTTTAAATGAATGCAAATGAGAATATCATTTACCTTTTAGTCTATCTAATATTGTACTTAAATACATATTATAATATATTGTATATATGATACGAGTAATCAGATTGCCCTAAAATTTCTATATTTTGTTCTCATACACATTCATATGTAAAAAAATTTATATACATATGTGTGTATCTGAAGTTAATACATAAAAAATTACAAATATTATGATTTATGATTATCATATTTCATAACCTTTTGGTGGGTACATATAGTATTTTTCGTGCATACTCGTATGATTGTATCGTAGGGTGATCTATTCTCTAACACTATATAACGAATTAAATCAAAACAAAAGCTAAATTTTCTTTAAAATTCACGTGAATTTTTTTATTTTCCCAATAAATTCGTATGAATCAGAAATATTCGATTTAAATGTGTGTGGGTATTATAATGAAAATTTTTTTTTTCACTCTGAATTTCATAAAGACTAATTTAATTAAAAATTTTTCTGTTTGAAATATTAATAAAAAATTCATTATCAAAAAATAAAATAAAAGTCTAAAGAAAATTGAGAGATAAAGAGATAGAAAGAGAGAGAGAGAGAGAAAGAGAAAAATAAAAAATCTAATACTCGTGTAACCTATTAACTTTTGAAATTACTTAATTTGTTATTAAGTTGTAGGTTGTAATCAATTTTACAGATAAAAATGAAAACTTTGAATTGAAAAACGTGTAAGTCTTATCAATTACATACGAATCTTGTGACTTATGTACACTATAATTTGTTTTTTTTTTGTTGTAAATATTGATTAGAACATTATGAAAATGTTTAACTGGTGTTTACAAAGTTGCAAACTTTATTTCGTCAACACAAAATCAAGACAAATTACTAAACTTGAATAAATGAACATTCTAGAAACTTGAAATTGCCGTAGGATTTGCAACTTAAAGAACAGCCTTTATTATTATTATTTTGTGTTACTTTTTTTTTAATTTTCTATTATATTTTGAAACACATTTAGTGATATTCACGTGTTTAAAAAAAATCAATTATGTACAGACGTATTTCAAAAATAAAAACTATATATAGAATGTATATTGAAATTATCTAAAATTAAACTAACAGGCAAAAATAGTCATATACATATACAAGTATGTACGATAAATTTTTGTCTAAAAATAATTTGAAAAAATATATTTCTATAAATTTATTGATACTTAAATTATGAAAAAATTTTGGATATTTTAATACTTAAAATAAAATAAAATATAATAAGTAAAAATACAAGCTTTTTGAAAAAAAAAAATATATATTTAAATGTAAAAATGAATCAAAAAAATTTTTATTAATTTTATGTAAAATATGAAAAAAAAAGATTTTTTTTTAAATATTTAAATAACAATTATGATCAAATGTTGTACTACTGAAATTACATTTAGTATTTTTAATATTATGTATATGAAATAAAAATATAGATACATAAAATTTTTAATTTTTTCGTTTAAATTTTTTTTCAATAATTTTGAATACCTATACAACATATCTACATATATGAATGTACGTAATTGTGTTCAATAATTTAATGAAAGTATGTTCATTTTTGTAAATATTCAATAAAATCGATAAATACCATAACATATACCCGTATAATATGTTATGTTCATATTATGTATAGTATAGTATAGATACAGTCACATACATGCATACACAATTAAAAAATAATATTTCTGAAAAATGTAGGTAATAAAATTATCAAAATATGTATGTTAAAAACATGAAATAAAATAATAACGAATAAAAATTACATAACATACATACTACATATTTATTATGCACTATTTAAAATTTAATATAAATAATACAATAACTATACAGCTATATAAATGAAAACAAAATGAAAAATGAAAAATAAAACGAAAGTTATTTCTGATGATACGTATAATATGTAAATAATTTTAAATGCATAAAATTTTAATTTGTGCATATTATATGAAAACAAGAAAAAAAAATGGCAATTTATATATATTTTTTTTCTTTAAATCAAATTAATCACAATAATTCATTTGTTACATCATCACAGATTAAATAATGCCAAAATGATAATAAGTGTGTATACAAAAATTTACAAATAAAAAATCTTTCATAATTGAACACTCACGTACATAAAACATTTGCTCGGACAATTAATTTAACATAACTAAGTATTTGAACAATTTAAAAGGATATACATAGTACGTAAATAAATGAATATAATATTTCATTTTTTGTTTAAATACAATCATTATAATACATGATTTAACATGATTATAAAACAACGCTCCACCTATACCACTGTAGAATATTAGGTCTTTACAATGGATAGCACGCACATAGCACCATATCACTGATCATTGCACTAATTCAAACAATAATTCTTACAAAATCGTGAATAGCTTTGAAGACAGTTTTAGAGTCATAATTTTAAATCGAATATACGTATATTTGATTGATTTTCGATTTGTTTTTTTTTTTTTGACTATTATATCAATTAATCAACAGTGGCACTACGAACTATGATGATCGCTGTAAGGTTTTCCTCTTTAGAATTAGAATTTCTAGGATTTTCCTATGCTCTTATTTGAGTAAACCAGGACTCTACCTTAATCTGCCTCTAATACAATGAATCGTATTTAAAAAAATTACGAGTGTTTCAGCTTAAAAAAGATTCTACTGTATCTAATTGCACATGTAATACTCAACTGTAAAATACATTGCTAATGTAGGTATATAATACATAGTACCTACTTTTTTTTCCTATAAAATGTGTAATAAAGTAAAAAAAAATTCATAATCTGAATGCTCGATGTAATTTAAATTTTAATGTTTCAATGTATCATCATGGATATAACCAAAATATTAATACGTATACTGATAATAATAATAATAATAATAATAATAAAATAATAATGATATATAATTATATATTATATGTTGTCCTTTTTTTTACATATATGTAGATTTCATTTTATTATAAATTATTATTATACCTATTCATTTTCATTCGAATGCATTCGTATTGTAAATGTACATGTGTTATATATATTTCATCTACATATTATTTATTATAGTTACATAAATCACAAAAATATAATTTTCATACATAATGTGAAAATATAAAATATATAATTTTTGTAATGTTGAAAAGTATTTTATTATATTTTTATTTTTTGTATTATCTAAATTTTTTTTTGAAAATATCCTGAAAAAAAAATTGTTTAACATTATGAATAAAATATTTTAATAAATTGATAGGTGTGATATGTAATTATTTTTGAAAATTTTCAATTTTTTTTTTTATAATAATATATTTATATATGTAATATCTACATACATATATATGTACGTACGTATATAACGTTAGTCTATTTGTAGGTATTTATCAAAATGTAGATTATCTGCATATCTATCATTAAAAAAAAAATATACGGTATATATTAAATTATAATTTTTTATAATTTATATGATAAATATGACTAAATATTTTTAGTTTGTTATTTGAATGTGTATTCAAAAATTTTTATACATAAAATTTTTTTAAATTATCGACATTATTTATCACAAACATTTCATAAATATGTATGTATACAATTGGATTAAAATATAAATACAAAATTGGATTAATTTGAACACATTCAGAGAGAAGTACTTAATTAATTAACTATAAAATAAAATTTAATTCATATTATATACCTAGCTACGCATGTAAAATCTATACGTACATCTATATGTACTACAAATAAGTACTACATATGTACATAATGTCTAAAAATCAATCATGAGAAAATACTAATGAAAATGAAAAATTTGATATGAAAACTTTAGAATTTGAAATATATACATAATTGAATTGACAATCATTATCACATTCAAATAAGATAACTTCTACGAAATGTTATTAATTCTAAATAAATTTTCAATAAACATCCTGTATGTTGGTAATGACATGTTCTGTGTGTGTGATTAAAAATGCGTTGATATAGGTATTGTAAATTTCTCAAAATACTTTTTTTTTTAACAAAAGAATGATAAAGAGATTGTTATCAGATTTTTCGCGTGGTTGTATTATATTTTTTTTTTCATTTTTAATTATTTATTTACATATGTATTATTTTTTTTTTTTTTCAATAAAAATTTATTTTGTAACAAAACCACATAAGTAATTCTATGATATCAGTAATTTTTTACAGACCAATTATATTACTGTCAATACTATTTTACTATTATTATCATTGCTGCCTACGCACATTGTACATTATATTGACATTTCAATTCAATTATCATATCGCAATTCGCATTATATCATATACTATATACGCATACCATATCGCATATATCACATCCACATCATTCACTCATCATTATCATGGACATTATATTATCATCATAATGCAGTCATTCATTCATTATTTCAATTTAAATAATACTATCATGCTCTTATTTGTCTTTTTCTCTCTCTCTTCACTCCACACAAATATAATTATCATTATCATTGTCATTATGATGAGATTGGTGGTAAACTGACTTTTCTTTATTTTATTTTTTTCTTTATAATTTTAATGAATGAAAATTCACATAGATACATACATACATACATATCATATTTTTTTTTTAATTATACTCTTCTCTCTTAATTTGAATTTTGAATTATTTCAAAGTCTTTTACACACAATTACTTAATAAATAATATAATAACAACGCTTTAATAATACTAGGTATAAGTACATAAGTATGTATATGACGTATCTAAATAAAATGTGTGGTGGGTGAAATATTCTATACATTTACATATATGTTTTCATATAATGTATTTATTTATATTATTAGCACACACTATTATATACAAATATGAATACAAAATGAAAACAATGCAAATAATGTAACATTTAAAAGAAGAAAAATAAAATAATTTTTTTTTCCACAGATAAAAAATTTTTTAATACCTATCTACTACATACACAGCGTATATACTCGTATCGTATTATGTACATAATATAGACTATACATATTTGTAGAATGAAAGAAAAATAGAAAGAAAATTATATATTATAGCACATCTACATAAATGTAATGACAGAGCGAAACGAAACATTAAATAATATGATTATATGTGAACCGTAAATTGATAGGTATGTATACAAATATACTATTTACCTATGTTATAAGAAAATTGTATATGAATTTTATATGTAGTACATTATATGTATGAAAAATACTTTTGTTATTAAAGCAACGCAATGATAACGATAATAATAAGTTTTTGCTTCGTATCAAAGTATAATCAACAAAACATTTATATATATAGGCACTCGTAATACATACCAACATATGTATATGTACACAAGAAATATGAATATAAATATACTCGACAGGTTGATATTAATACGTAAATACATACATACATATAAATGTGTATATACTATTGTACGCGTATTTCTCTTATCATTTCTTTATTCTATTTTACCTTTTTGTTTGATTTTTTAAAGAAAAATTTAAAAAAAAAATAAATAAATAAATACAAAAATAAAAATAAAATACAAAAAGAAAATGAAAATATTAAATGTAAAAAAAAAAAAAAATTTATAATGTAACGATACAAAAGTAAATGCAAACAAGGTCGTTAGATTTGAATGTAAAATAAAAATTTTTCTATCTAGAATATGACCTAAACAATGTAAATGTAAACAATATCATATCAACTTTATTTAGCTCAGTCATATGTTATATATTATATACATAGGGGAAAATATACACCTTATCGTATGCATTTTAATATACCTACATATGTAACACTTATGTGTACATATGTAAATATTTATTTATATACATACATATATATTTAAATATGTACATTTTTATATACATATGTATGTATAGCTTATGTGCATTATATGCATGAAAGTAATGTGCAATTTACGTGTAGGTACTTAATGTCATTACATAAATACAGCATTAGACGGTATTACTTTAACATTACGTATTACGTTGTTTCACAATTCACATACTATGTACCATATGTATATATAAATATTTACATATATTTTGTGTACAAAATTACGTACATAAATAATGTATAAATAAAAACTTATGTACATACCTATACAATTTTTGCAAGTTTATGCAATTTTTTTGAAAAATTTTTTTTTCTGTTATTTTCCATTTTTTTTTTTTTTTGCTTTTATTTTTATATTTGGAGCCAGGTGCTAAATTGTGTTCGTTAACTTTATTTTTATTGTTTCAAATGATAATAGGGAGAAAGAAAAAAAAAATATACCGAGTAAAATAATAATAATAAATGTAAATAAAAAAGTGAAAATACTTAATAGGAGAGAAAAAAAAAATATTAAAATATTGCACAAATAATATTGAAGCCAAACTAGTGAACAAACAAATGAATGAAAGAAAATTATTATTTATTTCAATTTTTATTTTTAAAAATACAGATAAACATAGCAAGGTAAGGTATGTACATATATACCTAGTTCATAGTTTATAGTTTAGTTTCCGATTGTACCTGTTAAAAACATCGGGTGCGCACATACATATATACATTCGTAAACGTGTATGCTTTTGACGAGTCTAATGTGCAATAATATGTATTTGTATATTTTGTCTGTCTGATTTTAAAGTAAACCTATATATAATAATGAAACTCCCGAAAGCGTACAAAATATGAAAAAATAAATAAACACAAAAAAGTACAAAATTCGTATTGTACATACATAGTACGAAACATACATACATATATATATACTATAGTATTAAATGCGAAAAAGAAATTAAAATAATACATAGAAACAATGTTCATTATTTACATTTTTTTTTCTTTTGTTTTTTTGATATTTTTGAATCGATGGAAAAACAGAGAATGATTATAATGTAGTATGTATACATATAATATAAAATGCATACATAAATAAAATATAAAATAATGGCAGTTTAATGTATATGTATATAATAATACAGACAAGATTATAATACATTATGTACAAAATGATTTTATTCATGGCTAAATGAAAAACGAATGGCATCATTGTTACCTATATAATGTACATACATTATGTACTATATGTATAATAATATCGTAAGTATGTACATATATCGTAAATTTTTTAATCCCAGAAGTTTTGTTTACCGGTACCTACATACATACATACATACATACATATGTATATTCTGTTGTAGATGAGGTGGGAAAAAAACTTTATTGTTGTTAAACTTTTGTCACCAAAAAACTTTTTCTGAAACTGTTTAAAACAAAAACAAAAAAAAATTTTTTTTTTTTGAAAAAAACATACACATACACACAAAAAGCAACAATGACAAAGCAATGCAAAAAAAAAATAAACAAAAACAAAAACTACAAAAATATAAAATGTTTCTTTTTGCTATTTTTTTCGTTTTTTTTTTCCATATAACACATTTTTCGCATATAAATATATATATACTTTCAGGTATTTATCTAGTTTCTAGAATATAATAACAACACAAAACGTTTAAAAAGTGGACCCCAAAGAATATCTACTATACTATGTACCAGTGCCACCAATGACAATGTATGTACATTACATATACATACATAGTAGATATTTACAACTGCAGGGTATAAAACAAATAAAAACAATGTTAAAAATAAAAGAAAAAATGAAAACAAAAAAAAAATCAGAAAAAAACAAAGTTCTGAAAAACGATTAGGGAAAAAGGAAAATTTCGATGGGTTCACAAAAGCATACAAAAGTGTCAGTATAATACATGCATACATTAGCTATATAATACCATAATACATAATATGTATAAGTACATTGTCGTTCCACACACACGTTAAAATTTTATTTTTATTTTTTCCCTGAAAAAAAAAATTTAAAAAAAAAAAAATGCGAAATGCTAAAAACCGTTTAGTCGTTTAGTTTATAGATTATAAATATTTGTACATATGCATAAATGTTTTATACATTATACTTAGATATATTTAAATGGTTTAAATTCATATACACATATTCGTACATGTTTATAATAGCTTAATACATAGATAAACACTTTTTTTTTTAATGATGAACATTTTAAGCTAATTTCATTTTTTTTTTTTAATTTTATATTTAATTTTTTCAATTTTCTTTTTTCTTTTGACGAAATGGTATGAGTGTATTTATACCTTATTATTCTGTTGTTGTTGTTGTTTTTGTTTCTTTTTTTTTCGTTTATATCCAAATTCTTTAATGTGAATCCATAATGGATATATTAAAGTATAAAATGCTATACGGATTTTATGTAATGGAATATTAAAAAAACATCATGTAATAAAGTGAAGAAAAATGCAAAAAAAAAAAAAAATAATAATGAAAATATATGAGTACACAATTTACAAGAAAACAGTTTAGGGAGAAAGTAATATGAAAGAAAAGTACTTGTACATGTACATTAAATTCTACCTACTATATATTCAAAATATTAAAACCATTATAACGATAAATAAATGTGATAATATTAAAATGACGATGACAAAAATATAAAATAAGAGAAAATTATGTAGTATCAAAAAAGGAAAAAAAAATTAAGATTTAAAAATGAATGAATAAATTTTTAAAAATAATATCCGAGGTGGATATACATATGTATGCTTACATGTACATGTATCTATCCTCTTGTGAGTCGTGTGTACAGGTACAATACATATATTGCAAAAATTCATGCCAAAAATATGTAGGCATATAAGACCAAATCACTCAAATACATTATATGTATGTACCACATTATACGTACTTGCCTGTGTGTAGAGATAATGCGTGCACACATTTTAAGTATAAAGTCTATTTTGTTAAGTGTATATTCGTCTGCCAACATACATACATACATACATACATACACAAATACATACATATGTGCACATGTACATATGTCGCTCTCGCTATATACCTTATAGTACTATCCAAAACTAACACACGAATTAATTTCATCTTGAATAATATATTAAATCCATAACATTTCAACAGTTTAGGTGAAAAATTTAAAATTTCATTTAACAGATTCTTGTCATACAGTTATATATTGTGTATATCAAAATATACGTACATATATATATTTAGGTATAGAACATACATAAACGAAAATAATAATTATGGCACACTTCAAAACCTAATTATTATATTATTAAACTGTTTTAATTAAACATATAATGTGATACCTAATATAATACGCGAGTTGTGTTTTATGATAAATATATGTATAATGTACAAGTTGGCGATATGTGTTTCGCTATATAAATAGGTTTGTAAGTATATTTGAATTTGACAAACTCAACTACTACATGTATTTAGTACTATAGTAAAGATTCATTTAGAAAGTGTATACTGTCATTTTTGTCTAAAATAACTGATGTAACTGATAGAGTCTCTCCATGTCTAACATAATCAACACAAAATATACATATATATGTATATGTACGTATTAGTTAATATTATTTAAATAATTCATTTCATAATTATATTATCATCATATCATAAACATACATATACATATCTATATAGTCATTCACAACCATCACAACTGACAACTGACTACATAGACATGTATTAGTAGTTCATTTTGTTTTTTATAACTTCTATAATCTACACATATCCATTCGTCCATTCCCTTCCATTGCATCCATCAAATACACTTATTCGTGCGTGCGTATACTATATGAATATGTGTATGTTCGTGAACTAACATTTGAATTTGAAGTGAAATTTTTCAAAACAAAAAAAAAATAAAATACAAATTATAATTATAAATAACTAAAAAAAAATATTATAACACAGAAAACTGTATTACACTACATTATGATGTACTTGTATTATGATTATGTACTATGTATATCATATGTATAAAATAGGCCGTATTCATATAAAAAAAAATAAATTATATATAATGTAAGTATGTATATAAATATAAGGTACATTATAGGGTACTTTTATATTCTTTAAATAATAAATTTTACTTACATGAGTGTTTATGAATCTGAAACGAGAGAGAGAAAAAAAAAAGAAGAACAGAACGTTATAGAAAATTTTATTTTAATCGAATTTATATTATAAAAATATATATATATATATACAGGTACATATTATGTAATGTGAAAAATAAAAATGAAATAAAACAGAAAATTACATTGGTACTATGTAATACGTATACTATACACAGATATATATATATGTAGTCTATGGTACCACGTTATGTATGAATAAATAAAATTGTATTTGTGAAAAATAGAAAAAAAAAAGAATTAGAAATGAAAATGAAATGCTCGATTTGAAATGTTTACTAATGCATAAATAAGAAATAAATCCCCCACAAGAAATATACATACATACAATACAAACAAATGTACATTATGTATAATAAATGTACATATGTATATGATATAGTAGAGTACCTACTCATATGTATTCATATTATGTAATATTACATACATACATACAATATATATTGATGTGTAATGTAACAATATAATATGATATTCAGTTAAGTAAACAATAACAAAAGATTTTCACGAAACAAAAGTACATTACCGCAATACAATCAAAAGGATAAATAGAAGAAAAAGAAAAAAATAATAAATAAACGAAATATTAAAAAGAAAAAAGAAAATTAAATATGAAAAAAAAAAACAAAAAGTTATAATAATAAGCACGAAAAAAAAAACAAAAAAATATGAATGAAAAGAAAATGCAAAAATACACACAAAAATGAAAAAAATAAATAAATAATAATAAAATAAAAATTTAAATAAATATATATACATTTATACATATATATACATATATACATTTTTATGAATATGGTGTATACTTATATAACACATTCATATACCATAAGAGTATGTATGTACATATCTCACATATAGATATATGATATAATGATATTTTTTAAGGGTGAAAAAAAAAAAACAAAAATTTAAGAGTATATAGTAGGTGTATTATATACGAGAACATGCCATACAGTAGTAGAAATGGCGTCAACAATAGAAATAACAATAATACTTACCAATATCGAAGCAGTAGATACATATAAGTCTAGAAAACAAAAAAAGTAAAAGAAAAATGTAAAGGAAACAAATAAAATGTATAAAAGAATGAGAATATAACGAATAACGGAAACAAAACAAAACAAAAAGAAAAGAAAATATATAACTAACATTGGCATCATAATATTAAATTGAAAATGAAAAGTTAAAAAAAAACATCAAAAATGAAAAGAAAAATTACCCACAGGAAAAATATAAAATCAAAATTCAATTGCTCGGTAATATCAAACAGTATGTATGCATCACACACATATGTATGTATGTATGTATGTATGTAAAAGTACCTATTTCTATATAATATCTTACATAATGCATGCATTTATGTATATAGTATATATATATGTATAAATGAATCCTTATAAAAATATACATACATAAATATATAGGATTTGATAGGATATATAAATATGTTTAGGTATATTACATAGTTATGTGAACAACAGGATCCATATAATCAAAACAACTTCATCAGTGTTCAATATTAAATAAATAGCATCAATAAAATTTTATATATGAACTTGTTTTTCTTTCATTTTCTTTTTTTTTTTTATTCATTTCATTTTTTCACATTTTAAAGCAAAGCAAAAACAACTAAAACAAAATAAAAAAAATAAAAATAATACATATCAGAAAAATAAATCGAAAAATCTATATGTACGTGTACATAAACCATACATCCATATTGTGTACTGTAACTCGTATATTTATAGTCGATACGTATATATTTAGCTACACACATTATGTACGAGAAAAATTGTATTAAAATTTTCAATTCAAAAATGTACAAAAATAAAAATGAAATAAAAACACATACAAGTAGAAGAAAAAATATAAAATAAAAGTACATAAATGCAATATAGGTACATATATATGAATAAAAGTACATGCATATATGTGTGGATTTGAAAAAAAAAAATCTATCTTTTGTAAATACTGAACATAATATACATATGAATATACTGTGTGTATACATGTATGTATGTACTATTGTATGCATAAATATGTATGTACGTAAATAACAACCGAAAAAAAAAATAATATCAATATATTGGCATATGTTTGATAATAATAATAATAATAATGCTATAGTAGCTTTTTACTATCATCGCATCGTACAGTGAAATAGCATATTTTTGCTGCTATATATTGTCATTTTATTCAACATAATGGTAACATTATCATTTTATATTTTCTAGTATGTATATACATATACGTGTGTATGTATGCAAAAAAGTATAGAAGGATATAGTAAAACTGAAATTACATGATAATTGAATCAAATCTGACGATATTGCCATACAATATACCTAAGTATAATGTTTTACATACATACATACAAATATACTCATACATACATAAAAATACAAAAACCTTTCTTACATAAAATTTTATATAAAATCGTAATTTTTTTAAATATTTATATTTACGTGTATATAGCATAGTGAAATACAAAGTAAACACATACATATATTTTATTTCCACGTAACGTACGTAACGTATGTATACTTCTATACTTAAATACATGCATTATATATACAAGTATGTATGTATATGATATTGATATATATTTGTATTTATAAAACATAAACATATGTGAGTGTATATGTATATAATGTGGTAATAAATAGCAATATATTACATAAAATTGATAAAATCCAGCAACAAGTTGTGTAATTTAACTGTTTCTTATATACTTTTTTTTTCGTATACATAATATGTATCTACATTATATCAGAAATGAACATATGTATATTTATTGAAATACTCTTTTATACAAATTTATTAGAATTTATTTGTTTATAAAGTTTGCCTATCACCTATTACACACACTAATGCAGGTACGAGTATACATATAACATAGTATTCCTATCTTCACTCGAAAGTGAAATTGTATAAATATTCTTCCAAATAGGCATGTACAAAATATATATTTATATATCAGATAAATATATACGTTAAAATAATAGAAATTTTTTATTGATAAATTAGCTTAAATGTATCAGTTCGCGCACATAGTATCTTTAACAATCAATGTTGTTAAAAACAGTAAAAACATTTTGTTATTTTCTCATGAATAAAAATATTAATTTCTTTCTGTAAATTAAATTTAAAATATACCATAAATTCATCGAAAACTTTATTATTTTTTCTTTTGAAATTTCAATTATATTTACCCAATTTTCCCAAAAAAAAAAAAAAATATAATAAGAAAAATTTTCCAATTTCCAATATATTCATTTTTTATTTCTTTAATTTGTTTTTATTTTCTTTATTTTTTCTTTTTTTTTTTCTTTTTTCTGTTTTTGTATATTCTAGCATTCTATAGGGAAAAATATCAAAATAAAATCAGAATATAATACAATAATTGTATCATCTGATACATTTAAAGTAGCATAGGTAGGTATACTCAACCAACTCAACTCAATATACATATAGCAATTTGTATGTAATGTATGTACAGCATATGTATACATAATGTTTATATTATATATTATACATAAAACTGCATATATTTATTCGTATATAGCTATTGATATAAGTAATAAGTGTACACTGTACAGTCGTCAACATCAATTACTTAAGTGCTATTTTGGAAGAATGCTAACATAAAATATTTGGAAAAATTGAATTCACTAGAATTTTTTGTTTGTTTTTCAATTTTATTCATTTCTTTATTTTATACCCGTACTTACATTTAGAAAATTTCATAAGTATGAAAAGAAGTACGAGTATTATTCTACAGTTTTGTTTTTTTCTCTTCTTCTCTATTTATTTATTTATTTATTTTTTTTTTTGTTCAAGGGTTAACCGTATTTGACCAAATTTGTACTGGTATTTCATTTTTATTATTATCCCTCAAGAGCAGAGAATACGAACTGCAAGTAGGTATTTGTTTGTAATATATTATTGTATTTGTGTAGTTTTTTTTATAGATACATAGTGTATAAATGTACGTATATTATGTATAGATTGCTAAAAAATAAAAAAGAACTATAGATTAGATAATATTGTGAAGTTTAACTGAAAAAGAATGAAAATGATAAAATTATATTTTTATTTTTAAACAAGAATATATTAAAATAAAGTAATAAACATTATGCATAACGTACACATTTATCTAAATTTGGTACAGTCAGTGACAAAAAAAAAATAACTAGTTTCTGCTTTATGCTTCATTTACAATGTAACGCTAAGTGAAAGTGATATTTCATGAAAAAGCACACTGTTCACAATGCAAAGTGAGCTTTGAAATTCAAAAATTTGACATTTCAATTTTATTTAAATTGAGATTTGACTTTGATTTAAAAAAAAAAAAATTTTTTTTTGTTTAAATTGACATTTGAAATTCAAATTTCCAAATTCTCAACTGAATTTCTCCATTTTTAAGTGGGAATTTAAAGGAATTTTAGGGAAATTCTTGCGTTTTTTGGAAGTCTCCATCTGTTGGTCAATTTCATAACCACATTTTTGTAATTAGATTTATAGCTTTTGTTAAGTGAAATTGAAATTAGGAATAGAACCTAATTTAACTTTACGTTGGCAATTTCAATTTCAATTAGAGAGTGACGCAGACATATTATAATGTCGTGTAAGAAAATAAGGAACAAATGACATATAAATTTCACTTTCACTTAGCGTTTCATTGTGAATGAAGCATTAAGTATTAAAACAAATTCTTCAATTCTGCTTATTATTTACATAGAATAACTAGAAAATGATACATTCTGAATGTGAAACTATCCTGGAAATAAAAATACTTCTTTTCGAAATGTTTGATATTCTAAAAACTGTGAAATGTTGAATGTTCCGAAAAAAAGCAAGCAATTATAGCTTACAAAATAAGAAAACTGTTTGAGATATGTGTAAGTCATATGGAGGGTTTAGAAAGTACTTTAATTCCTTACATTTTTAACTCTCCCAAATTGAAATTTTTAACTTAAAATGGTTCGAAAATAAACAAAATTTTATACTTTAATTACTGTTTTTCAAAAATGTAAGAAATCGTTTAGTATTAGTATTAGTGCAGTATGAATAATAAAGTTTATTACATCAATAGCTTTCAAGAATTAAATAACTCGTGCATTTATTTTTGTCGCGGAATGTATACGTACGAGTACATATGTATATGTTCTATAAATGTAATAAAAAATAAATATTTATACATACGTATATATATGTCCTTTCTATATATTATTTATGTATTGTATATATTTTATTCATGTACATTTACATGTGTACATATTCAAATATTCGTATATTCATCCATATTTTATAAAGTTTAGTAAAAGAAACGAAAAAAAATTACTAGTGAAACAAATACAAACGTATTTGAAATATATTTGAAATGAAATTAAAATATCTAAAAAAAAAAACTGAAAAAATAACTTTTTTTTAATTTTTTATATCTTTTCCTTTTTTTTTCTTTTTGAAGTTCCTTTTTTTTCTACTTTTAAAATGTGCCTATGTATAATACTCGTGTTTTCTTTTTTATAAAAAATATTGACCATTATTTAAAAAAGCACGACTTTGTATCCTTCTTAATTTTTGCTTTTATTTTTAGAATAAATTAATCTTGAAAAATGAACAACATTTTATTTAAAATGTTCATGATTTCTTTTCAAATTTTATTCTTAGCACTGCACACATCAAATAGTAGTACATTTATACGAAAGTATATAATTAAATTGCCATTTTATAAAATAATCATTAAATGGAAAAATTCATGAATTGAATATTTTCCACAGTATAATGTGTTTCAGAGATAAGTACATATATACAATTTTGCC
This sequence comes from Villa cingulata, assembly GCA_951394055.1. Classification (NCBI taxonomy): domain Eukaryota; kingdom Metazoa; phylum Arthropoda; class Insecta; order Diptera; family Bombyliidae; genus Villa; species Villa cingulata. The sequence goes on from OX596018.1 coordinate 48,451,666, forward strand.
TGTTTTTGATAAATCATAAACTTTATCGTCTATTTCATTTAATTTTTGTTTTTTTATTTATTTTTTTTATTATTATGATTATTAAATTAATTTAATTAGGATAATTATTTGATTGATTGATTGATTTATTTATTTATTTATTTATTTGGAAATCATTCATTGAAATTTTACACGCAAACTTTTAACTTGCTTCGTGTAGCTATATATAGGTAATAGATATCTCGTTTATTTTATTTTATTTTTATTTCATTTTTTTTTTTGTATTATTTTCTTTGAAATAAAGTGAGTAATAAAAAGTGCTTTTGAAAAATTCAATGTAAAAATAAAATAAAAATATTACGCAAAAAAAATACGATTACGCGATTGAAATTTGTGATAAATGATTGAATTTTATTTTATTTTTTTTAATAATTTCTTTTCGTATGATTTTTTTTTTTTTTTTTTTGGTCATCCAAATAATTTCTTTTACAAAATTATAGGTATTTCCTTTCTATTTCATTCATGTTTTTTTTTTATCTTTGTTATATAGAATTAAAAGAAAATACTATTTTCCAACGATCGATTTAAGTTCAATTTTTCTTCTTTTTTTTTGCTTTTTTTTTTGGTTCCACTTCTAATGATTTCAGATATGAAAAGATATAATTCGAAATGTCCTTTTTATTTTTCATTTTATACAATTTTTAACGACGAAATTCGATCAGTATTCTTTTTAAAATATTTTAACTATACATACAACATATAAATATATGTACATATAAATGGTAATGTAATGAAAATTTTGAATAAATTATTCACAATTTTTTACTGCATTTAAAATTCATATTAGCCATTTACTTTTTAAGTAATAATATAATCAAGTCAATATAATCTTCTGATTACATAATATTATAATACCAGCAACAACAATGAAAAAAGGACATAACAACAAGATGTGATAGCATTTTTAATGTTATTTTCTCTCATTTTCATTATGCAAAACGTGTGAAAATTTTCTTTTATATTTTTTTGTTTTTAGATATGAAAATGTAATGGGTGATATACATATATACACTTAAGTATATCTTATATAAATTTATAATGCAATGGTAAATTATGTATGAAAAAGTGAAGAAGGATAATAAAAATAATTTCGTATTAGCTTTTTAAATATAATGTATGTGTATGTGTGTAAGCATTAACGATTAGATATACACGTTCTACGTTCCACCCGCACATTTTAAAAAAGAAACGTTAATCTAACACTGTGTACATTACATACATAAATGTATGTATATGGACATACGATATTATGCTGATGCCTGTAAGGTCTATGCTCTAAATAAAAGTCTTATGTATGCAAATGTCTGAATCTAATATCAAGTTAGAATACATCCAATATACGATAAATGATGAATCAGTCATCATATTACATTTATGTACCATGTTATGTATCATTCTGAATTCTGAATGAATATTAGTAAATTAATTCATTTCATTGTAAATTATTCTATACACTTACAAAGGTATCCATATGCAATATTAAAATTGTAAAATTAAATGAAATGAAATGCAATAAAATAAAAATGAAAAAAAATAATAATTCACACACAGTTTTTTTATATGTACATACATTATATGTATATTAGAAGTATCTTTATTGTCATATACATATATGTATGTATGTATGTACACATAAATCTTTATTATCATTATTTGTATATGGCATGCATATAAAACGTGTATCCATATAATGTATATATACGAATACATCATAATGAGAAATAAAATTGATAAATAATTAACATTATAAATACATATGTACTATATATGTATGTATATGTAAAAAAAAAAATCAAAAATAAGTAAATTAAAATGCGTTTACACTATAACAGCATTCGCATGTATACATACGAGTATGATGACTTTATGTATATGTAGCTAAATTCAATTTATATTTTTTTATTTGTTCTCTTTGTGTATTCGTTCATTTCATTAAAAACAATTTAATATGTAACTAACACGTTACATACAATGATGCATACACATGCATATATCATTTAACGCATATACTACTTAAAAACTTAATTATGTGTACGTGTTTATATTTATAAATTTTGTAAGAATATAAATGTACGTTATACTTACATATAGATACGTATAGTAGGTATGTGTATAATTTTCATTCACATAATGTATCCATGAGAAAAATATATAAATACTCATGTATATACTTATTATATTTTTATATATATGTATTTTTAAAGTTATTATGTATAATGTATGTATGTATATGCACATAATTATAGAAATATAAGTATAGTTTATTGTGAATATAATGTATGAACTCTATACTGTTATTCCAATGAAATATACATATTCGTACATAATAAATAAATTATACACTTATAGTACCTGTTGTTTAAGAGTCATCAACATTAAATATTTATTATATAAATACATATATGTATGTACATATATTTGTACATACTATACATAAGTATAAAAGCTTGTATGTATGTATGTATGTATATGAACATAAAAAATAAACGTATTATACAAATATAAACTTAATATAAAATTTATACTCGAATAAATAATTAATTTTTGAATTTCATTAGGAATAAAATTATTTACCATATTAATAAAAAAAGAAAAAAAACTAAAATCATTAATATAGATGTATGTATTGCACATATATATGTGATGTGTGTATGTGTGCATTTGTGTACGCATTTTATAATGTTTTTTAATCGTAAGTTAACCGCGTAAACAAATTTCTATAATCATATGTACTGTAGCATTTCAAAAATAAATGCATAAATAAATGAATAATACATATGTATGTACATATTAAAATCTACACATTTCAAAATAGATAGATAGAACATAGATAATGTATATTACATACAATAATATTTAAAACAATAATGAATGCATGTATATTTGCTCTATTCTATTTTTGTATTTATTATACCAATTCTTTTTTTTTTGTTTTTTTTTTTTTTTAATTTTTGTTTTTTCTTTCCCATCATAAATATTTTAATTTTATTTATTGCATATTTATGTATTATTATGTGTATGTAAGTACATGTATTTTAAAAGTTCATTTAACATATCAACACATCAATTCTCCAATACACCTGTCTGCCTGTCTACCTATACTTTGTATCTGAATGTATACAGTCATATGTCGATTATCCGGAATTCGATTACGTGTATAGCATCATTATTATTCGAGAGATTTTTTTGTCACAATCAATTCAGTTATTCGAGACTATTTCTATTTATTTCTAGAAATGTAATATTTTAATTGTTTATTTGATTGCTTTTTACTTACAATTTGTTTTAATTTATGATCAATTGAATCTATCAAAATACATACATACATATATGCCTACAGTTATTTTTATTTGAATTATAGTTTCAAGGTAATCAGTAATCTATACCTTATAATAGTGCAATGAATTTGCATATAGCATATAGTGATGAAATGTAAAACGAATATGATACAAATGTAATTTTTTAACGTTTCTTAATGATTAAATGCTGACAATCGAATTAATTTTAAGTTTCATAATTAAAAAATCTTTTTAAATCCTTCTTCAATTATATACTACGAAAATGAAGAATAAGTCTTGACATTCAACTAATATAATACGACAAGAGTTGAAAATTGAAATATCATATAAATTTGCATCGAATGTATAAAAAAAAAATCTGTGATTCAACATTTTCTAAACTCTAACACATCAGATGACACAATGATGCACAAATGAATTCTATAATTTAGTCTGTGATCAAACCTAAAATGAATTTTTAAATTCTAAGCGATTCTGATGGTGTAATACAATTTCAAATATACCAAAAATGTATCATATTCTCCGTACTTATTTGAATTTATACTATATCTGTGATGTTCGATGATGTGAATCGTACTATTCTGAATGATCGAAGTTCAACTATATTTACATACACACTACTTATAGTTAGCTTGTATGTACAAATAGATATTTTTAATAATACAAAAATTTAATTTTAGATTAAAAATTAATCACTATGTATAAATATACTAATTAAATTTTTATAAAGTTTAACAACATGAGTAAATCGATTTATTTAAAAATTTTTAATAATTAAATATTGTATATGAACATAATAATATTACATTGCACATTATGTACATATATCTACATACATGTATAAATATTAAAAAAATGCATACATATTTAGATAGTGTATCTACTTATGTATCTGGTTCATATATAGAGAAATGTTTATTATTTATCATAGATGTACATATATGTATACAGATATTTTTGCTTTTTAATATCATCATTCAACACTCAACCCTAGAGTATGTATGTAGATAAGTATTATATGCACAATTAAATTAAGGCGTATACATAATATTCGTAAATTAATTGGAATGGTAATGGAAGAGGACATACATATCATATCTATAACTGCATATCTTCAGCTACTTATATACCATCATTTTTTACAGTTATGTAAAACAGAATCTATAAGTACATTACGTACATAGTCAGTATCTATCCATAAAAAACTACACTCATGGTACAGATACTCCTGGTTGATATGAAAAATATCAATCAGTACAAAGAAACTAAAAATTAAAAAGTTAAATACTGATTACAAAAAATAAAAAATAAATGAAAAAAATTTTCTTTTACAAAAAATGAGCAAAACAAAAAAACAAAAAACAAAAAAAAATTAAATTATCCACATACTTTTTCAGTAATTAACAGGAAGAAAAATTTTCTCTATATCTCTCTCTATGATATGGTAAAAAAAAAAAAAAAAACACACAAACATTAACATGGTGGGTGGGGTGGGCTTATATAGATTTATTCAAAACGAAAATATTTTGTACATACCATACACAAATGTAATTGCTTTTAATTAAATTTAAATGAGATTTTTTACAATGTCACTCATAATTCGTGTTAAAAACAAGTACTTTTCGTTTCTATGTTACATAATGTATGGGTGTATAGGTGAACGTGTACGTTTAGAGGTGTACCTACAAACTTATAATTTAAATACATACATACGTTTAATGAATTATTCTTTACTTTAAATACATTTCTTTTAATTTAATATTAATTGTATAATTCATTTATAAAGTGACATAGTTTCCTACAAAATTTCTCAGTTTTTTTTCTTTCATAAAGGCTCAATTAAGTTTTTCACATTTACTTGCATACCTATACTTTCTTTGTTTTTTCTTTCACAAAGTTCATTATGGCAATGCTAATCAGTAACTCTATGAGTCATATATCATTCAGAGTTTACCGTCAGTCATGAATTACTGGCTTTGGTATAATACTAAGTATTACATTTCTGAAATTCTGATCTAATATTGGGTGAGTGGAAAGCAGTATTCTGAGTGCGATGCACACTATATTTCGCACCACAGAGCTATTTATTCTCCGTTTTCTTATTTATATTTTATATACATTCAGATACATAAATGATACGTATGTAATAGTACATTGAAGTACATCAGTTTAAATTTAAAAAAAGATTACTAAAAATAATGAATGATTGAATAATACATTATTTACACAATAACGATAAATTTAAAACATAAATAGAACATTGCATTCAACAATATGCAATAAACACTCAAATTACTATAAATTTTATTTTGTATTAAAAATAATCATAATAATATTATGATCAGGAAATTTTTTACATCCTACACTTTGTTCAAATAAAAAATGTAAAAATAAATAAATATATATAATTATACCTCTGGCTATACGTATAAATAATATAAAAGCAAATAAAAATGAGCTATGGAATTCAATGTGAAATATGTATTTTTAAATTTTATTACACTTAGAAAAATATTACATAAATAATAAAAATTTTCAGCAACAATTATAAAAATTTAATTGACAAATAATGATATTAATAAATGAATTAAATTCATTTTACTTTTGTGCTAAATTAAAATTAAAATTTATACTAATGTACTGTATACCACTATACTCACATTGTGTATACCATTACCACATAAATACTCGAATAAAAGTAAAGTACAAAAAAAAAATAAAAATTACGAATATGCAAAAAAAAAACTGATATTGAGAAATAAAAAAAAATTGTTTAAGTAATTTCTTTTAGTTATGCATACTTTATTTCATTTTGTTTTGATTATTTTTTTTTTTTCTCATTTCTACATTTTTACTTTATTTTCATTTATTTTTTTTTTATTTTTTTGATTCTTTTTCAATTTTTCAACTTTTTATGTTATATTAACAACAACTTTGCAAAAATGCAAAAAAAAAAAATAAAATAAATTTTTTACAATTTTTATAAAAAATTTTTTTTTTACTTTTTTTTTTGTATTTCATGTAATAATCTAAATAAATGAACAAAACCTATACAATACTACACTTACACTATATAACTACTGTTTGTGTATATACGATCTCATCTTTGTCCTGTAAGTTTTACTATACTATGTATTCAGTGAATTAATATGAAACAAAATGAAAAAAAAATATTACAAGGAATTTTCATAGTATAAACAAAACAAAAATTATAAAAAGAAAATGAAAATAAATTAAAAAAGAAAAAAAAAATACGAAACTAAACACTGTAGCAAAAAATTATTAAATACACAACAGTTACTATAGTGCAAAATGCACGAAGAAAATTTTCACTATACCTACACTCATATACTGCGTTCATACGTAAATGCAGTACAGTTTATATGTATATGATGTAAAATATTAAAGAAAATGAAACCACAAAATGTACATATATTATACATATATAGATATAGAATGGTTATACTTATATCCTTTTACCATAATTTTATACTTTGCTTAATCCTTGATGCTTGCTATTATATAAATTTAGTATTTATACAGTTATTATGTATACATATATGTAGGTTTACTACTGTCAAACATACATACACAATTATATAAACATTTATACATTATCAAGGTGTATAGAAAAAATACTACACTGTTTTAAATAAGAAATCGAATGTATGCAAAAAAAGTAATACGAGTATTATAGTTTAAAAAAAATAATGAAAAATAAACAAAAAAAAATTCTTACTAGAAAAATTCGTTAGTTTTTTTATTTTCATTTATTATTATTATTTTTTTTTTTCTATTTTGTTCAACTTTTGAGTTATTAACTTCTTCTTATACTTTCCCTCTGATCCATTTCGTTTTTAACGTTTCATATACTTTTTCCTTGTACATATATGTATTTTACGTTTTGTTTTGTATTACTTATATTTCTTATTTCCTTTCTCGATCCTTTACTTTACAACATTATTGATTATTACTATAAAAAATGCATAAACTGTGTACATTTTTCGTATGTGTGCGTGCATGTATATGTATGTATATGCTCTCACCATTATTTAAAAAAAAATAAATAAACAAATAAAGTGTTTATATAAGGTGTGTGTTAAACGTTACTTTTATATGTACTATATATGTAGAGTTGTACAGTATACGTACAGAATACGAGTACTAAATACATGAACATATTTTTCCATTAGATAATTGCAAAAGGAGAGAAAAAGTCTTTAAACTTTAAAAACTTTTTTACAAGTTCGTTCATTTTTCTTCGACTTTATTTTCTTTTTGGTTTTTTTTTTTTTTTTTGGTTTTTCTTGTTTCGCTTTCATTTTATTTCGTTTGCACTTTTCTTCCCTGCTGTTTCATTTTTCTGTTTTTTCAACTTTTATTTTTATTATTATTATTATTATTGTATATATGTATGTATGTATATTTAATGTATATGATAAAATATGTAAAAAGAGTAGATTAAACACACATTACTTACATACCAACATACTAAGACTTACTGTATATGAGTGAAGATGAAGTATACACACTAAATAAGTAACTAAGTAAGTGAGTAACGATAAATACATTCATTCATAGTCATGGTATTTACGAGTATAAGTAGTACGGTAGTACAGTACACCTACTGGATACAATCGAAGAAGAAAAATGAGGGAATGAATTTCATGAATAAAAAAAAATCTCTGTTATGTTTTGTGGTTGAAACTGAAAAAAAAAAACAAAAATACAAAAGAAAAGTGAAAAAGAAAAGCGAAAAATATCCAATAAAAATAAAATAATAGAAAAAAAAAGCAATTGGGAAAATATTTTAACTCGGCTGACTATAAGACTAAACATATAATCCGTGCTTCTATATACATATATCTTTACGTTTACATGCATATATGCATACATGCATAAAGACTAATCTTCCGTTATTTACTTTTTTTTTATTATTATTATTTAGCGTATGTGTTACGAGTATTGTTCGAATATCTGAAGCTATACATATACATAACTACATATATATATTAACACATATATGAAGAAATATATACAGTTATTTGTCTGTATATTTATAAAGCCTATACAAACATATAACCAACACAGATCTCATGAAAATCATTATCACCACAAAAATCCTCTTTTGTTTTTTGCTTTTATTTCTTATTTTCGTTTTTCACTATTTTTATATTATTTTTCCATTTCGATTTGATATTTTTCCTTTATCTTCTTTTATTTTTTCCTCACTCTTATTCGTTTTTTTTTCCGTTTTCTTGTTTTTTTTTTATTTATTTTTAAACACGAAAGGAGTGAAATTTTGTGCAATTCACGTTTAGAATAGTAAATAGTTTATATACATACATTTTTTTTTTGTTTTGTTTATTATTATTTCTCTTTTATTCGTTTTATTTGTTTGTTTGATTATTTAGAGCTATCCCATATAATACTTACATACATATATGTACATATGTGCAAATGTGTAGCGTTTAGCATATTATAGGATAGCACAAATTTATACAACAAAAAGAATTTAAACTAAACTAAATACATACAACGAATGAGTCATTACTGGGTTTAATTTTGGGTGTCAGATTGTTGGAGTTATATTGGCTATACGTGATGTATATGTACAAATATTTATGCACACATAAATATATACCCATATATACTGTATATAGATGTAAGTATGTGTATTCATGTTATATAATATATTACAACGTTATTAACCGACCAAATAACCGAATCAACCAACCTTTACAAATAAAATATAGATATATGTAGGTATAAAATGTAATATGAATGTAGATTAACTCAGAGAGTTCTATAAATATACAGATGTACTATATCTACACATATACAAAAATCTAAACATATTTGAAGTGCATACATTTGTATATTATATTCAAAATCACACATATGTACTCGTATTATGTACATATGTATGTGTACTGTTCATTTGGTATACTAAATGCATGCAATGATAGAATAAAATATTTCTCAATTGGTTAAATCGTTTTACTGTTGTTTTTTTTTTCCTATTTTTTTTTTTAAATTTTTTTTTTTTTTTTTTTGTAAGGATAAAAAGGATATTAGTATGAACTTCTATATAAAGACAAACGAAAAAAAAAGCATTAAAAAAAACAAGTTAATATAAATCAATTGGGATTTTTATGTTTTCATTTTAAATAATTTTTTTTTTCCTTTTCGTATATCGGTTTTTCTTCACAAAAAAAAATTGAAAACAAAAAAATCCAGAAGAAAATATAAAAACGATAGAAAAGTGAACATTAAATGTACGTAAATTGGATTAAATACATACATTACACATATTAAGTAAATCTACTTAAAGAGATAGAAAAGTTTTCTGTTCATTCATTTTTTTTTTGTTTCTTCCTTTTAATTTTTTTTTTCTTTTTTTTTTTTGTTTGCTTTTAGTGTTTTGGCATTCAAGGTGTCTCATCATCATGTTAACTTAAAACTATTATGAAAGTACGTGATAAGGAAGGTAAAAACGTATAATTTGTCTTTGATAAAGAACTTCAACGAAGTAAATACAAGTACGAGTGTACAATGTACATATAGTATGTATGTATGAATCTAACATTTACATGAACCTTTCAAAGACATTTATACACATTTATAGATAATTTTATACACTATACATTTTCTTAATATTTTTTCTCTTCGTTCTTCTATTCACTACATATACGATATTTAGCACATAAAATACAAAAATAATTTTGTGCAATAACTATGAACATTTGTTTTCTTCTTCAGTATTGTTACATATACATATATGTATCTATTATATAAGTAAATATGAAATACTCGTACACTTTTATGTGTTACTTGTGGTGGTTTATTATGCTGTAGTACTTATAAAATAATTAAATATTTTCTAAAGTACACTTTTTATTGTTTTTATTTCACCAGATATATTAATTTTTTATATTTGTTCTAATTTTTCTCAGATTATGGTTTCAAAATTATTATTAATAATCAAATTTATATTTTATCATATTTCTTTAACTATAATTTTCTTTTAAGTTTTAGAGTTATTTATGTATGCAGGTACATGTATGAGTATGGCCGTCAATTTATTACATGAAGTCTAAATAATAGCTGCGACAACAAGTAACTCTAAGCTTTGTCTAATCGTTCTAAAAAATAGATCAGTTTATTCAAGTCCTGTTATGTAATTTGAGCCTTCTTCTCTACCATCAACCCTGTGATAATTCATCTATAAGTCTAGTCGTTTAGGAACCATTTTGGTGAAGATCTCGGGTTATATTAAAACTATGATAAACGCAGACAATTAAAGGAGAAGAAGAAAAATTTAAATAAATATGTTTAGAACGTACAAAATAATAAAGAATTTACCAAATATGAACTCATAAATTCAATAAGTTATGAGCTAACAAAAACAACAGCAAGCAAAAATAAAACTGAACAAAAAATTTTTATTTTAAATTAATTAAAGAAAAATACTATACAAAATAAAATACGAATATTATGAGCATAGTATACAACAAAGTAGAAAATAATAGTATTCTAATACACATAAATATACACATATATGTATATGTAAGTAGCTATATTATGTACACGTAAATATAAGTAGAACGATAAGATGAATTAGTTAGAAATTTTGCGAATAGAAATTGTTAATTGCTTTCAATTTAAATTTTCAGTAATTTTCAAAAAAATTTTCCTAAAACTTTCTTGGATAACTATAGCATAACTAATTTAATTAATTTACTGTGTAAAAGTAAAAAAAAAAAAAAAACAAAAATAAATGTGAAAGACAAAAAAGGAGAGAAATACAAATAATTAAAAAAAACAAAATTAAAGAAAAAATACGGAAAGGATACAGAGGAGAAAAAAATCTTTTTCCTCTTTGAGTTAATTCAAGTTTAAAATTTAACATGTGTATATTTAGGTATATATGTAGGTACCTATATAACTACGTATATATACAGATCCCACTACAGACATTTTGCTTTAATGCTTTACGCTTTACAATTTCGAATTTAATTTTTTATGTAGTACAATTAAATTTGTAATTTATTTATTTATTTTTATTCATTTTTTTTTTTGAGTTTGTTTGTTGGGTATTTGTATTTAATTGAAATAAAAAACATTAAGATAACGTATAAATTTTTACTTCATACATTAAGTAGATACATATACAGAAAAGATATCACATAAGAGATATATTGTATCTATGTAAGTAAGTACATATATATGGTGTATTAAAGTATTCATGATTGTTATAGTGTAAGTAATATCGTGAAATTATTGCTAAAGAAAAACAAAAAATTAATTGTAAATGCATATTTATGTACGTGTGCATATGTAAGTTTAAATAGTGATAGATGTGTATGTATTATGCTATTATAATGTAATGTGAGCATACATACACGTGCTCGTATGTACATATAAGTATACTTTCTTATATTTTCTTACATGTAAATCCTTTAATTATACAAGATATTCATTTCATTTGGCATTTTGCTATAAAGTATTGTTTTTCTTTTTTTATATATATCTGTCTGTTTTATATTTTATTCCTGTATACTCTGAATCTACACATTTATACGAGTATTTAATGTAATGTATGTATGTACGTAGAAATTATATACATATACATAGTTATATAAAATAATAGTTATCAATTGGGATTAAGTATATCCGTTAAATCTACTTAAAATGACATCTTAGTATTATGTACGTATTATGTTCAGATATACTTAATAAAGAATATACCTTTTACATGATATTTTTTCTTTACATACTATATGTACATACAAATACATGAATCATACTTATCATATATAGGTATTATTAATATAATAGATGTATGTACGAATATATACGAGCATTATGTATTTTTGTTATATTCAATAAAAATTGTAAGAGTTTTATATGTATCCTTTTCCTTTATAATACAGAATTAACATTTCATTTGCTACACAATATGTTCAAATACTCGTATGTGCACTTTGTACGTAATGTATGTATGCACATATAATGTCCTGCTTATCATAATATGTATTGTACGTATACATTTAAGTACTACATATATTTTATTGGTTTTATATGTACTTATACTGAGCAATATTATATACAATTTAGAGGATTTTTCTTTAATTAAAATTGTAAAAAGAATATTCATGGTTTTATACAGAATTGTTACTTGTGTACATATCTACCACATGTAATAATGTACTTTTTTAAACACTGTTACTTTGTTTACAAAGAAAAAAAAAAATGAATTAACAAAAATAATGCAATCAAATCGATATTGTACTATATATGCTTATAAATTTTTTTTTAACTTCTAATCATTCTTTAGTTTTGCATTCACGTTGCACACTATTGTGCCCATATACTCAACAAATAAATGCATACATTTAGTCCCATTACTTAATGAAATAAAATGAGTACTGAAATTAAATATCCTGTATCGGTTTTAAATGTGATAATTAAAACACAATAATTTTTTTTTTTCAAAATTTTACCGGTGCTTTTAATTTATGTTATTTTAAATAATTTCATCATATTTTTAGAAAAAAAAAATGAAATAAAAATTAAAAATTTGTATAAAATTTGCACACAATGTACAAGAATCCATCCTAATAATTTTATATTGCACTTTCTTTACGAAATGTGCATACATCAGAAATAAAATTAGCTATACATAATATTCTCTGACTGTTTCTATTACTAATTCGTGAATAATGAATGCATTTATTTATGTATAGATAAATGTGCTATAATTTTCCTTAATGCAATTTTCATTTATAAATTTATATCTATACAGGATGTATGACTATTAAAGGTAATAAAAAAAAATCATTACTTTTTCTTTATTTGCTTTTCATTTGCTGCTTAAAACATTAAATAAAAACCCATAAGAAACATGCACTGAGTGTAAAATAATAGTAAGAAAAAAAATATTTATTTCTATACTATACTTACTACAGAAAATGTTGTGTATTTTTTTTTTCATTTATAGAGAACAAAAATGCTTGTACACAAGTTTTTAATGGATATTTTTAGATATATGTATATAAGTATGAATTTACAGAGCAGTATAGCAGAGCATATAAACGTTGACGTTACACATATAAATGTACATTCATTTGTACATACATATTATATTATATACTTAACAAATGTTTACACTCAATTTTACACTATATATAAGAGCTTTTATAGAACAAATAATTATTTAACTTTTAAAAAAAAAATTTTTTGTTTCTTTTTGAGTAACAAAAATTTTATAACAGTTGTTGTTAGTTATTATATGTATAGTATATGCATGCATATGTACATTTTAATTTTTATTATGCACACATATACATAATATACACATGGTAAAGTAAGTACATACTTAAAAATGGCTTTTTATACGTTTACCATATAGCATTATGTGAATATACATACATATACGAATTTGTCTGATATCATGCAATTATATGTACTATATCAAATGTGTATGTATATAGTTGCATATATTTAAGCATAAATGAATACACAATTTAAAAATATATACATACTTACTTCAATGATTTTTTTAAAAACAAGAAAAATTACGAATTTAATTTGACAGAAACAACAAAAAACAACAGTAACAACAGTTTAAAAACAAAAACATGAAAAACATAAATAAAACAAAATAAGGATAAAAAAATTATTCCTTTATTTATTTTTTCATTCTGGAGTAAACAGACTTTAATGAAAACACGATTAAAAACTTTTACTTTTTTTTCCTCTCTCTTTTACATACTCTTGTATGAACACACTCTTTTTTTTTTTTGTCAACGTTCTCTCTTTTATTTTTCAATTACTACACTCCTTCCGTCTCTCTATATGTGTACAGACAAAAAAAATTTAAATTTTTTTAGAATTTCTGTTTTTTTTTTTTTAATTTTTTTATTAGGAAATTTTTTTCTCCTTTCTTCTTCCACGAAATTTTTTTTTTAAAGTTTTTTTCTACTCTTTCTTTCTTCCTTTTCAAATTTATTGCTTTAAATTAAACTTTACGTAAATTTTATTTAAAAATTACTTTGAGCAATTAACCATTTTATATGAAATATTTCTTCCAAAAAAAAAAAAAAAAAAAAAAACAGAAAGGAAAAAAAATTTTTTTTTGTTTCCCAAATAAAAAAAAAAATTCCATAATTTCCCTACCGAATATATTTGTATGTACATACACCTAAAAGTTGCTATAGTTATACCTACACGACGACGACTATTAGAATTCATAGTTTTCGTCTCATTCGCTCTTTCACTTTTCATCATTATTATGTTCGCAATTTTCGTATTTTTTCTTTGAGTAAATTTTTCTTGCCTTTTATCCATCCTCCTGGAAAATATTGGCAATCTTTTTTATTATTTTTTTTTTTAACTAAAACAAAAATTACAAATAAATTAAAATAAAAATGTAAAGTGAAAAAAGTAAAACTGAAACATTTCAAGATGATTGCTTTACACACTAATATGTATTACCATAACCTTGTATTTGTAATCTACACTACTTACCTACCAACTTACTACATGTATATTCTTCTTACACGAAATTGTAAAAGACTAAAGTTAAAACGACTACAAAAAAAACTGCATTTCCTTCATACACACTTTTTTTTCTTTTCAGATACTATTGTCTAACAAATCATATGATAAAATAAAAATAGAAAATAATTAATGATATACATTTATTTAGATGACATTAAAACAAAAAACAAGTAAGTTATAAATGTTTGATATGTACAGGTACATCAAGATACATATAAATCTTATAATAAAATAAATACGTTTGTATTTTAAAATTGCTGTAAAGAAAAAAAAATTACAGAGAGGGAAAAAATGAAAAAAAAAAAAAATTAATTATAAAAATAAATAAATAAATATGCAAAATTTGTTTTTTTTAATTATTTCTTAAGGAATTATTGTCAACAAGGAGTTAAAAGAAATAAAATTATTTTTGTTTTTAAAACATTTCTATATTTATCATTAAAACATTTTATATATTTTTCGAATAATATATTCACAGAATCGTATATTGAAGTACATATAAATATGAGGGCATAGTCATACCTCATACATAAACATGAGATACAAGGGAGTTTTGAAAAGTTACCAAAACCTTAATAAAAAAAAATGTAAGAAAAAATGTTTTATTTCCATACTTGAGGCCGTCAGCATTTTCATAGATATTATGGATACATTAACAACTTCTAGCAAAACCTTCTAGTTAATTCTGTTAATCTTGTCTGTCAATCGTATATTATCTTCTGAATGAACACATCAAAGTGTAGAAAACGAAACAAAACAATAATTTTGTAGTAAATTAATAAATATTTTAATGCATCAAAATTGTGATATTATGAAAAAGTTTATGATGACGTTTAGACATCTAAAAAGCATTTCAGTTATTTGCTTGAATAAATTCCGTATAGTAGTAATAATTCACTAATTCACTTTTATTTCATATGGATTTATTGACAATTTTTACAAAAAAAAATCGATATCCTTCCATTATTCAGATCTTCATTTTCAACTGTAATTCTTTACCTTATTTAAATTAAACACTTCACAACTAAAAAACGAAGTAACTATTTTGTCAGATTGAAAAATTTATATTTGTTTGCTCCAGTTTTGTATAGGATGCAAAATATTTATTGATTGCTAACGACATTTAATGATGTTGCAACGAAATTGAATTTTTGTTGCAATACTATACATGCAGCAGACCATTATAAAACGTAATTTTGCGGTTATAATTTCAATCTTTTAATTCATATTTTTTTAAGTGAAACAAAATTTGAATAGTAAAAATTTATAGATTTGGTATATAAAGCTACCGATGTGTGTAGGTATATGTATAGGTACTCATAAAAATGTAACTTTTCAATTGAGAACTTTCCAAACATCCCTCATATCACCTTTGTAGAAAAATGTACTATAATGTAAGGTAGACACAAAAATATCTGTTCTATTTCCCATAGTCTGGTGTATATGTATATGTGCATAATGATAAAATGATATTTCAGACTGAATTCATACGAACGAGAATATACATAAGTATACCTATATGAAAAAAAAAAAAAACAAAAAATACAATTAAAATTGTCTATGTAAATTTTTTTTCAACATAATTTCGTAATATTAAGATATAATAATTCATGAATGTACGATTATGTTTGTATATGTATTCGTATGAACATATTCTATGAGCATATCATATGTACGTATGTTATTACATCTAAAAGTATTTACATATGTATACAGACATATAATTTTTGCAAAACATAAAATACACAATAAATAAGCAAATATATATGAATGTGTGTATATACGTACGTTATATTTGTACTATACATATTAAGTATATATTATATAATCGAAAATTGAAAATAAACAAAATGATGACATTTAAAGAGAAAATACTTAAATGAAAAGAAATAAATAAGATAATTTTGGTTTTTCGAATTGGTTTTTGTGTTTTGAAAAATGAATATAAGTAGTTAAACAATAGAAAATATTTCTTCATTATAATATTATTTTTTGAGTAAATTTTTGTGTTAAATATTTATGATGATAAAAAAGCACAAAAGAAAAAAAAAACAATAAATAAAACAAAATATGCATACGTAATATATAATAAATATGAGAAAGACATAAAGAATGAAAGAAAATAATATTTAACAAAATATCAAAAGTATTTTATGAATGTTTAAAAATTTAAATATTTTTATCAATAACAATAAAATATAGTGTAGTGTGGTATATACGTATACATACACACAATATATGTACATACATACATATGTATATATATTCGATTGTCTATAGTTATTATATGATATATTTATTTTGTATTTTATTATTCTATATATGTATTTATAAAAGAGTAGATTTATTTACACACATATGTTTGTATGTATATATGTATGTATATATTTTTCTTCTTATTACTATTTTTTGTTTCAAATATGTACATTTTCTTAAAAGATTCTTCAATGTATTTTAAAAGAAATACAAAAGTCACTTTAGATATTTTCTAAACAATAACAATAATGATAATATTATTAACAACTAAGAATGAGAATAATAATTATGATGGTGATGATGATGATCATGATAATACAACAAGCAATAATAATAATAACAATATAGTAATAATTTACTCTTAATGTATATACATATACTTGTACATATGCGTAAATATTTTTATATGTACATATGTATATCTAATATATTGTATTGTACATATATCAAAATATTTTTAGTAGCTATTTACTTTTTTTTTATATCGTTTTCTTTCCAAAAATATAATTTTCATATTATAATGTACAAATATAGGTGTAGGTACCGTACTATTGTACATAAATTAAAGTCGATAATGAGTTTATACAAATATACATCTTATATCGAATTATTACTATTGTTATTAACGCATATAATGTATGTATGTATGTTTTATACACATATTTTAAAATGAAAACATTGACAAGACTATATGAGTATTTAATGTGTGTAAATGTTCTATGTATACGAGTATAGGTATATATTTATGTACATAGTATGTATGTACATATTATATATGTATATACATATGTATATTATTATAATGTGAATAATGATAATTTGTAATAAAAAGTTTTCAAAATTATTTTATAGCAAAAATACAAGACATTTTCATATATTACACAATGTACATGGATACATTATATGTAAATTTTCATATACACATTCATAAATACACACGTATGTATAGTGAAATTATATTATAAATGGTTATATGAGTAATCATAATTATAATTTGTGTATGAGTTTATTTGTAAAATACATATACAAACAAACAGTACATTTTATCTAACATATTATACAAGTATAATATTCATAACTTTATATTATATATGTAGATATAATATATATACATGTACAGCCATTTTATAATGTATAACATGTATAAAAGTTGTAATACTTATTCACTTAAAAGACACAGGTGGTGTCAATCTAAAATGAATGTTTTATATAAAACAAATAGTCTAGTTAATTTATTTCGTATTATCGTATTATGTATTCATGTACATGTACTTATACATATATGTATTTAGATAAACATATGTACATATATATATACTATTATGTACCAATATAACAAAATATCAACATTAATATCATGGCATTATGCGGTGTTATATACACTCTTGTATTAAATTCAATGTACATATACATAATAGAAACAATATGTTATTTTTGTTTATTTTATCAAATATATATATATATATATATATATACATAAAAGGATATAATAGAAAATTATATATGTATAATACATATGGATATACATATAGATACATTTAAGAGTATATAACCTATATACATATATGTGTATGGTATGATATTCCTTTGGTTTTTAATTTGTTGTTTCAAAAATTTTTTTTTTTTACTTTTCTTTTGTGTGTGGTTTTTTTTTTTCCTTTTCTTTTAATTTATTTATTTTCGTTTATCATTCAAATAATTACTTATTTAAGGATATTAAGGAATTAAATATAAGGTTTAAAATATATGCACAATATACATACCAAATATTTATACACTTACATAAAGTAGGTACCTATATAAAATTAAACTAAAAATTAATTATTCAAATGAATAATTCTTATTTGTAACATTTAATACATATATATCATTATTGTATGTATGTAGTTTCTTTAATAATTTATGTGACATCACATATGTTTTCATTTATTTATTTGTTTATTCTTTTTTTTTTTCAAATTAATTATACAATTCGAATTATGTACGTATCATATAATATGAAATGATATTTCAAATTTACATAATAATCAAATATTACAATCAGAAGATACATATGTACAATATATATGTTATGTATTTGTATATGTAATATTTTTGAATAGAATTTTCAAATTCAAGAAATAAGGAATATACTTATATACACATATGTATTATACATTATGTACATATATGTATGTATAATGTTTGTGTTATATTACTCGCGATTCATTTCGACTATCCTAATCTCATCTAATCAAATTCATATACGTAACGTCATATCAAATATGAAAATATGAAGTTATATAGATATGTATATGATGGACAAAAATGAATTATTGTGATCGAAACATGTTCGAAATTGTAACATCTAAAATATACTATTTTCAATTCTTGTTACATATACATATATGTACTCGTTTTTATGTAAATACGTATTTGCACATATGTATGTATTGCATACAATTCGAAATTTGAATTTTCTGTGAAAATTAAAAAAACAAAAATAAAAATTCATTGAAAACTATGATTACGAATGCCTATCTTTGTTAGTTTTCAGTTTCAGATTTGATATGATGTTTAATTACTTTTTGCTCTTTGTTAGTTTTTTATAAAATTATTAAACAAAAAAAAAAAAAAATTTAAAAATTACTATCTCTAAAAAGTAATCGCGAACAAAAAATCTTTTCTCAATCTATCAACAAGAATTATGAATCTCAATATATGTATTTACAAAATTTTTAATCATTTTTGTGATTTTTATCGCATTAATTTGAAATCTTACAACACATTTGAATATCAAACAAAAATTTTTGTTACATTTTCGGGTCGACATTTCTTTTTTTTTTTTTTTGTAATTTCACATTCGCTAAAATTATATCACATTTGCTAAATGTAGTTACACAATCATACACTTTTAAAAGACTTTCGAATAAATCGTATATTATTCTATTTATATATATAAAATATAAATAATATACCGCAATGATCTCATGATCTCAAATTGAGAATCTTTTTAGAAAAAAAAAGCTTCTAAAATTGAAAATAGTTTTTCCAAACATATCGTTTTCAGCTCAAAAACTTTATCCAATTATTAAAAACCGATCAATTATCTTCAAGTTATTTAAACAAAAACAAAAAAAAAACGAAAAAAAAAAACAACAAACTTCTCGTTAAGCTAAAACTACTGGGTGTCAAAAGTGAATGCAATGGTAATGGCGTGTACATATAGAAAATTCTATAAATGGATTCTGTTGTTTAACTTTCATCAAGTTAAATTTTGAATTTATGTATACATAATGTGCGCATATGAATTTAAAAAGGATATATGTAGGTATGTATATAATACCAATAATACACAAGTATAAATAGCAATAAATAAATTAAAGGATTTAATTTTTGTTCTTGTCTTTTTTTTTTTTGAACTAATCTAATAGTTTATTTAATTTTCGCTTTTCATTTTTTTTGCCTTTTTTGTTAGTTAAAAGATGTGTAGATTTGTTCTCAATTAAAAGTATAAATCAGAACTTAGAAATTTATGATTTTTGAAAATAATGTATGAGAATATATGTATGTGTTTATGTTTGTATGTATGTACATATATGTGTTACGCTTTGATACATAACACAAAAAAAAAAAATAAAAATACAAAACGTAAAACATTTTAAAATTCTATTAAGGAAATAATATATGTATGTACATATATATGTATGTATGTACGTATACTAGACTTAGTATGTAATATAATACACATATGTATGTACATGTATACTGCCACATTCAGTTTAATATTTGATTTATGGTATAAACTATAAATGTTTTGTGTATGCCATAAATTTTATGTATTATTGGTTGCATATTGAAATCAAGATATAGCCAAAAATATACGAGTTTATACTGCAACATACATATACACACTCGTATATAGATAGGAGTAAGTGCACATTTGAATAGTAGTTTCTTGAATATATTCGATTTGATGCCATAAAATTTCCATAAAATCACTAAAATAAAAAAATAAATCTTTTGATAAGATACATAAAAATAAAACACAAAATTGAAAGTTAAAAGTTGTTACAACCGTATATACATATGAGTCCTCTTAAATGTATAGCAGATTTTAAGAAAAATATAACTTCCTGTATAAAGGAATGCAATTTAAAAAATTAGAAAAAAAAATAAAAAAAAAGAATACTTCTCGTATATTGAAGGTTACTATTGCTCAACTGTTTTTCATTATTCTCTCATGTGTATGAGTGAGTTTCGGATGGCTGAGCGCTACTTTACTGATCACAAAGTCTGAAATTTGAATTTCGGAAAGTTTTCTGGTAAAAGAGAACTTAAAAATTCTAATTCGAGTCTATTATCATTATTCTTAAAAATGTATCGGTTTAAGTCTTATTAAGTAATTATGAGTTTGTTTCTGTAGCCCTATACAGCAATGCTGATTTAGGTATAAATTCTTTAAAAGGATGTTGTATCAAGGATGATTGATTTAGATATAAACTACTTATATAGATGTACATATATTTTTGACGTATATTCCTCTATAAAGAAAATATAAATATATAAAAAATTGAATAGAAAAACATAATGTCGCATAAAACTTCCTTTTACATATGTATACATTTTAAAACTTCAAACATTCAAATATTATTTCTAAATTATTAATGAAACAAAATGATAATCTAACATGTGTCAGATATTAAAACAAACAATCATATTTTATTTACAGAATGTTATTAAAAACAGAATTCTAATAAAAGGTTCTAGGTTTTTTTTTTCTTGTATTTTGTATTTCATTTTATTTCATTTTTTTTTATCCAATAGGGCTTTCAAATTTAAAATTTACATTTTTTCTTATTCGCTTTTCATTTCATTGGTATATTTTTTTCACTTCAATATTTCCAATAACACTCATATATCCTTTTCTACATACTATGTATAGGTATACGCATATTCGTATACACATGAGTGTTCTGTTCTATGTAGTAAACAAATTCTTAAAAATATTTATTTAAATTTTTTTCCCTAAACTTTGACACATGTTTGATGTACGCTGACATAACCATCACCATGTCCTAACAATATCAATCTTGTATACCCTTTAACAGACAGTATACATATGTCATATGTATGCATATATGTAACATTATATACATTTACACATAAATGAAAATTACCTTTTGTACATATGTATAAAATATGTTTTTTATGTACATACATGTTTTCATAATAATTCTTCTTTCACGCATGTCTTTACAAAAAAAAAAAAAAAAATTCAAATTCAAAAACTTTGCAACTGATTTGGTCTGTTTTTCTATATTTTTCTGGTTTTTCTTCTTTTTCTTTTTCTATGTTTTTTGTTTAATTTTTCTGTATATACATATACGAACACATATACATATGTATACAATACCTAAATACATATATTCTACATATTTTCGATTTAGTATTTTCTTCATTTCATATCACATAATATGTACATCTCTATTTCAAAAATAATCGTCCATATAGTATGTATAGAAGAGAATCAATTGTTTTTGAAAGGATCACTTCTGTTTTTGAAAAAGGTAAAATATAGTATACGATTGATGTATAAATATGTATGTACTATATGTAGTTGTATGAACTTTTAGTTTTGTACATTATGTACCATTAGTAAAAAACTAAAAGTATCTACAACAGGATTTATTTCGAATCTATAAAAATTATAACTCTATACATTTACATAAAATATCATCTATTGTATAATTACTAATATATTACATTTTTATTGTATCTATTGTAATGTAGATAGATATGTATGTATATTTTTCATAAATTTTTCTTTCGATTTTTAACCGCTTAAAGTATACGCACTCGAGTTAATTGAGCACGCAAGCTGACAAAATGTGCACACCTGAGTTAATTCGAATTATTAAATTTTTTGATATTTTTGTATTCGATTTTAACTTGTTTTATTGATAATACACAAAATATACATAATGCAAATTGATCATATGTATATACACTTTTATTATTGCCAATTTCTACATTTGAAATTTAACATATTTACATGTTTATGTACACTTTGGTATACTTATATTCCTGGAAAATAATTCTTCATTTTTCAAAATTGTGTAAGAAATTATATGTAAATGTGAAGTGCAATACTATATACGTAAATACATGTACATACGAGTGATTATTGATATAAGTAGTAAAGATATTATAAATACTTTACAAATCTACTAATTTGCATTTTATACAATACACTATACCATGTACCATATACCAAAACTATACCACATCAACTTATTATATGTATTTGCATAACTATATATAGTGAGTTTATTAAATTTATGGTTTTTATTGTTGATAAATACATATAAGTATAAACATACGCATATTATATACGTTATACCGTTATACAGATTTACGTAGAAAACTAAAACTTCGAAAAACTAAGAGTGTGTTCTCATGAGAAATAACAACAAAAATGGATGAAAGATTATTTTCGAATAACTTCGTATTGAAATCAGTATAGTATCATCGTATCATGGTATCATTATACTGTATTTATGTGGATTTCAATTCACTGATTCAGATACAAAAACAGCTGTAAAACTTTCGAGTTTCATTTGAATATTAGTTAATAAATGTAATTATAGTGGCTATATTGATATTCATCCATGATGGTAGTGCCACAAAGCTAAAGAGAAATAGAATAAACATATTTATTTACATAAAGTAATGAATTTTTATTTTTTCAACTAATGAATAATATTTTATATAATGTATATAGAATTTTACAAAATAGTTTTCAACGTAACTTCTGACATTTTGAATCTTCGAATCTTGAGAAAAATGAAACTGTAAAATTTTATATCTTCATTGTACAAAAAACATAGTAGGTACATAATTATTAAAAAATTTCTCAAGTATTCAACATCTTGTAGCTAGATGCATACATTACATTCAATGAGAACACAATCTAAGTTTTACAATCACATACGAGTACTATGTATTAAAATGTAGAAGTGTATAGAAAATTTTCTATTATTTAATCATATCGTATTATAAATTTTGTACTCTTATGTACATATACAAATACATATCTATTATATATATATACATATATTTAAGAATATATAGTAACCTGAATATTTAATGAAATTGAAATTATTCTTTCATTATTTTTATTATTATTATTCTGCATACAATATACATATACATTTCAGATATTTTCTACAATTATAATAAATGCAAAAATAATAATATTACGAGTATATATAGTATAAATGTAGATTTTATATAAAAAAAAAATGTATTGAACATTACATACTAGACTGTATATATTATGACCGTATACATTATTGGTATAATGAAAAGAAAAAAAAACTATTTATTTTTCCAGGAATATGTTTTATTACATATTATAATACACATAACAAGTACATAGTGTGAGTATAGAAAACGGAACTGGGCTTTTAACTTCAATAATAGTACATTAAATCATTCATTTTATATACGAGTATAATTTTGTATTATTCATCTTATTTTTTTTTTCAATTTTACATTTTTTTTCATTTCATTTTCATCATTATTTCATCAGTGTTATATAGTTACGGATATCTACAACTATTTTTATTTTCCTTTTTTTTTTGCTTTGTTTTTCTAAGTTTACATTACAAATGATTTTAGCACTAATTAACCCATAAAGTAACAACAAAAATAAGAAAAATGATTTTAAAAAAAAAAAAAACCTACATATAGTATTACAATGAATGATTTTTTTTTCCAGTTTTTCTTCTTAATTATTTTCAAATGAAAAATGAAATCCATCAAATAAAAAGAAAAATTAATATTTAGATTAGAAATTATAATAAAAGTGTTCGTATCTACACGTACATACATTATATATTTATGTGCGAGCAAGGACAGTACCTATAAGTGGAATTGTATAGAAAAGATATGAAAAATATGAAAGAAAATATTTTTTTATAATATGTACAAATATATATAACATGATATGAATAACACGAATGAATATTTATCTTTTCATATTTTTATATATGTATTTATTAACTATATATGTATTTATGTATGTAAATTCATTATATAGCTACATATACAAAGATTAGTTTTAATACATAGTTTGTTTAACTTATCCATGGTATGTATACATAATTTTATATTATATAAGTACGGAGCACGTATATATTTATTATTTCATAATTTTTTTTACACTAAAGATAAATAAATATAATTATGTATATAATACATCTTAATATATGACTGTACGAGTATACTTATTGAAGGTATGTATGGTATAAAAAATTATACGTATTTTATTTTCTATTTACTCATTTATTTTACATGTGATGTTGGTTTTTTTTTTAAATTTATTTTTATTTTTATTTTTTTTTCATAATATTATTATTATTTTATTTTTGTTGAATTTTATTTTTTTTTTTAAATATGAAAAAAAAAATTAAGCATATCTAATTTTATTATGAATAAATAACCGTTTCAAACTCAACTAATATTATTGTCACGTTTCACGTTCAAATTCAGACTCGTATACGTTATATATATATGTACGAGTGTATATACGTGTACAACACAACTATTATTTTTAAATCATATGATTAAAATCAATGACATTAATATTTTTACGCTTATTCATTTACTATTTTGTTCACTATTTTTTTATTTATTATTAATACTACAAAATGAACAGTGTAGTTGTATACACATATACATATGTATACGTATTATCTATATACATATATAAAAATGGTATGCACTCATTTTATATGCATATACATTATTATTTATTTTAATTATTTGCTATTTGAAAATTATTAATGGTCTATATTGTATATTTATATATGAAAATTTATTTATTAAAATAATAAATATCATAGGTAGTGATAAAAAAAATGCAATACTCATTAACAAAATACACAAAAACATATTTATATGTAGTCGTATATTATTATGTAATATATGTAAATGTATATTTAATATCAAATTTCATGGTATTAAAATACATAAAATTAGCAAAATAAATCAAATAAATAGAAATAATTAACACTACGTATATTTAATAATATTTTTATATAATATATAAATACATACATAGTTATATGTACATATGTATGTATAATACATTTATTATTTGTATATACCTATACATATATTTTTATTAGTATAAAATTATAATTTTATATTTGAAAAAATTCAATTTCGGTGGCATTTAATTAAAACTTAGCAAAGTAAAAACCATGAAAATAATTTATTTAAAATATGTATAAAAAAAAATTATTAAAACTAAAAACTAAAACAACAACAACAAAAAAGAGCAGAACATTCACAAGGTACAAGGTGATTCTGATGATAAAAATACACTTAGATAATAATTTCATGGTTAAAATTTTCTACATAATACCTACATGAATTTATTTGATTTTTTTTTTTTTTTGTAGTTGTATTTACAAAAATCTTGTTCAAACATCATTTACTATATGTTTATTTTATACATTAAGATATTGTTTATAATAAAAACAAAAGGAAAATAGTTGAACTTGATTAACTTTTGATAAGTTCGACTTAAGAGATAAAAAAAAATAAGAGGAGCAGAGAAAATTCAACTGATACAATCATCACAGACAAACGTTACTGGATTCGAATCGTAACTGAAAACAATTCAAATTTTAATTTTTTTTTATTCTAACAGCACAAAATTCCTAAAAACTATTACATCCTTTTCACGTCACCCAAGAGGTATAGGATTATAGACACGTTTTTCTCATGTTCATGTTCATGTTCTTCATGTTCTTTGGCAGATCTAAATTTTTTGTTTTTTTTTTCAAAAACAAATGCAAGGACATATAAATATTTGTGCTGGGAATAGAGTAATAGAACATAATTAAGAACATCGAAAATGGCAATTATTAAAACATATACATGAACTAAACTTGAAATACTCATAATACTAATTTGTAAAACCAAAAGGAAGCCACAAAATATAAAAGGAAGAATAGCTTATTCAATGAAAGTTCTTGGCTCTCATAAACTGATATTGAACAACAGAAAGAAGAAAAAATGAATTTTATATTTGTTTTGCTTTGATTTTGGACAAATCCAATATTTTAAAAGACCAATTACGAAACTCATTCTTGACTCTATATGTGAACAAAACAAAATTCTGCAGTCTATTATTAAAAAGAACTATATTACTACATAATCTGTATGTAAAGTATACTTGCTATAGTGATAGTGTGTTAGGATTTTAAATGTTTTTTTTTACAATATGCATATGTAGATAAATATAGATACAGTATGTATTTATCTCAGTTAACAAATTATCTAAAAAGAAATAAAATTTAAAAATTGTAAACAATACAAAAAAAACTAAATTTAGAACTGAAACAGAAATAGAACTAAAAACCTCGATTATTATATTTACTCAAAATTATTGAGAAAATAACCCAAAAAAAAAAAAAAACTTAAAAATTATGAAAATTACACTTTGAATAGTAATTTAAAAGTCAAATTGACTTACATACATACTGACGCACATTACTGAAAACGGCAAAACCAACAACATCATACCAACAGAAGTAAAAGAGAAACTATGTCAATTTTGAAAACTACTTTACATTAAAAAAAAAACAAAAAAGGAAATTTTAAATATGAACTAATAATGTACACAAAATTAGTAATAGTTAAATAATATTGTATAGCATGAAGACATTTAACAGTCGCACACATTTCTACAAATGGATCATTTATTTTAATTTATTACTACTCACCATCTAAATAAAGCTATTTAAGGGTAATTTCAATGTATATTTGTGTACAATAAATGTACATACCTACATAAAATGTACAAACTTGCATATATACTACATACATATATGTACATATGTAAGGATGGATATATACGAATAAAAAGTATACATTCGCAAAAGTATAGAATATCAACACATATATACTTAGTATGGTATTTACACATATACATATATACATAGGTACACTGCACACATTTAAATTACAAACTATGTATATATGACTACATTACATATACAATAATAAATACATAAAAGTTAAAGTGAAGTTATAAAATTATTCATACATAGTCGAAAACTTGCCAAAAAATTTTTAATTTTATTGTTTTTGTTTTGTTTTACCGCACGTTTTATTCACATGTAATAAGTATATACTTATCGACCGCATATATATGTACATATTTCTTTATGTATTTGTCTTTGAAATTATATACAGTAACATACATACGAATATATGAATAATATACTATATTAAATTCGTATTCGTATGTTACATTATATAAACGTATATGCCTAATGCCTATGTATTTATATTTAATGTGCAATAATAAAGACAATAATAATCATCTACAATGTTGTGTTTTATGTTGGGTTATAGTAGCAATTTTTTTGTTTTATTTTTTTAATTTTAAAAATAATTTTCATCTTTTTGTTTTTTGCTATTATGTTTCCAGATTATTAGCATTGTGATCTTAATAATTAAAAAAAACATTTTGATATAATTCAAATTATTACAAAGATCTGAATTACAGAAAACAGCACAGCCATAGATACAGGATACCATCGAAACCATATATAAAGGAGGAAAAAACAAAACTTAAATGAAGAGAAAATTATCTTAATGTAATGTATAATATTATGTACATGTTCAATGTTTATTTTACTTTGTTTTTATTCATTCCTCCTATTTAAAAAAAAAAAAAAAAAAAAAAAAATTTAATTGGAATAAAAACATAAAAATGTATAAAGAAAACAAAATAAAAGCCAAACATCTTACCAACATTTTATACAAAATTATGATAAAATTTTACTTACTCTGTGATTTATTATATTAAGTAATTCAAATGCCAATGCCGAAAAAAAAAATGAAAATATTTTATTTCACTAATTCATGTTCTTATTGTATATATATACGTATGTACGTTTGTATGTAAACATCATACTGCTGAGCAATACAACAGCAACACCAAGAGCACCAAGAGCATGAATAACGAAAACACTGAATGAAATTTATTATTTTTCTTTATTTTTTTTGTTATGTTTCACTTCTTCTTTTTATACACACGTAAACTTCACCTGTAAAATATACAAGAAAAAAAAAAATAAAGAAACAAATTACAAATACATATAATATACATGATTAGAACAATAAGTATAATACAAAACAAGAAATATATTATACGAGTATATACATATCTATGTACTTATGTAAATATAAGTAAAGTTACAAATTATTCATAAATATGTATAGTATGTATATTACAATAAAATAAAAATTATTCTTTGTGTTTATATTTATATAAAACATGTTAGCTAAATAGCTTTACAATATTTCTTAATATATCAGTCAGAATATTGTATACATACAGTAACAGTACACTATAGTACTTAGGTTGAAGGTACGTTTATCCGTAGGTGAATGAACAAAAAAAAATATGTAACAGAAAATATAACAAACAAAATATACGCGAGTGATTACAAAAAACATAAATATAAAACCGATTTGAGAAAAAACAAAGTAAATACACACATAGATACACACAAATTTAAAATAAAATTCGAATAAAAAAGGAAAATGTTTTTTTTTTCTTAGAAAATTACATAATTTACTTATGTACATTTATGTAGAATATAGGTAGGTAGGTAGGTATACGTAAAATTGTAATAGGAGGATACATAATACACACCCATTTAAATAAAGTCAAATCAAGTATATTATTGTAAGTATGTATTAGCATGTATTATTGTATGTAATACAATCATATGAACTAGGCTTCAAATATATTTTTTTTTTCTTTGCTTACATTTCCTTTCTGATTGTATTTTCTTTTATTTTTATTCTTCAATTTTCTTAAAAGGAATCATTATTTTTTTTTTTTTTCGTTTATTCTGTATATTTTCCAATACATTTTGTAAGTACGTACATATATACATAATGTATTATAATCGAAATATGTTTGTGAACAAGCATTATATTTTGCAATTTAAAATCCTTCATAGATACTTGTACATTATATACATATACTACTAGGATACAATCATAATAAAGGAGAGTTCAAATAAGGAAGGAAAATTGAGTTTTAATTTTTATGTTATTCTTTCTTTTCTTTTTTCTTTTTTTGATTTTTGCACGGAAACGAAAATGTGATGAAAAGTCTAGTATTCTTTTCTATATAAAACAGAATTGGTACAGTTACTTCTGTACATATGTAAAAAGAACATAATAAACGAATTATATAAAGTGGCAAATAACAAGTGTAGGTAAGTATAAGAAGTATTGCTTATGTGTGTATCTACTTAAATGTGAAATTATAAAATTACATATAAAAAGAAAATAAAAACACCAAAAAATACTTCTTTTTTTCTTTCTGATAGATGAAAATTATATAAAATAAGTAAATTTTGTATATATCGATTATTTGTAAGTAGATAGAAAAACATATAAATACATAAATTTATGAAAATATGTATAAATTACCTTAGTATGAAATTATGTACATATATATAATATGTATATGAGAGTATATTATACACAAAAATATAATTAAATATTTACGTATTTATATTTTCATGAAGAAAATCAAATGGATATACATATACATACATACTCGTATTTATACAATATTTATAACAAAACAATATCATACGCCTGAAAAAATAATTTGTTTTATGTGTGTCTGTCTATGCATGTACACACATATAAAAAATACAAAATGTATAAATGTGTACTTAATAAACAATAATGAAAAAGAAAGAAAAGAACAACAAAAAATGAATATTAAAATAAAATAAATTAAGGATAAAAACAAAAAATAAAATCGTAACAAAAATCAAAAATAAATAAAATGAAATTAAATAAAAATTATTGAAGATGAACAGCATAAAGCTTTGGTATAAGGTAAGGTAAGATAAAACCACAAAACGTCAATGTATTAGCCAGCAATATCTTAGATACCTTGAAAATCTATACTTTGTATACATTTATGTACTCGTATATAAATTGTATAGATTCTATACACATATACATAAATATGTTTATACAAAATGTACATAACTGTATGTTAATTTCTGTACATATTCAAAAGAAATACATTATTCTTATATATACAAACCGTACATTTATATACTACTAAGTATGTATATAATATATACTAAATATATTTATATGTATACATAATTATATGTAATTCTGTTTTGTGTCATGTACATATACAAAAATACATCTTCATATAACTAGATAAATAAATATACAATTTTATCAATTTGTTGCTATGAAAGGAAATTAGAAAATATTATTGCCGTTATTTATTTATTTATTTATTTCACTTTTATTTTTATTTTTTCTACCAATTTTTTCGTCTATATATAGTACATACTTCTTTTTTTTTTTTTTTGACTTTCAAAAATACTTAGGTACGTAAAAATAAGTAAATAATTTGAAGAAATAACAAATAGTTAAAATGACTTAATGAACAGAAAATAAATAAACTCAAATAAATACTTACTAGTATAGAAAAAAATAAACATTAAAAAGGAATAAAAATATACAACAAACATATATACAGTATATGCATAATATGAAAAAATGTTTGTTACATAAAATGAAAAATGAAAACTTTTAAAATAAAACAAATTAAAAAATAAATTTGATTGGTGGAAAATTGAAAATTGATTTACATATAATGTATGTATGTATAATGGTTGATCAAACTAATACTATATATTATTTTAAAAATTGTAAATTTTTCATATTATAAGCTTTAGAGCATTTTAAAACAGATTCATTTTCATTTGGACTTGTTTCTTTGAAATTAATTATATAAAATTATTGGTTAATTTAAATAAATCACAAACAATCAATGATCTTTAAACCAAGTTGTTGATGAAAAATATCGAAAAATTATAATATTCCAGAATGAAATTTTTTAGAAAAAATATCCAGAAAAAGGACATTTGCATGAAATCGTTTTGAAATAAAAATGTTATTCAATAAAGTTTTGAAAAAAAAAAATTTACATTGATATTGTTTTTATTTCGAATTAAAAATGTATATCCCTCATTTGAACACCCTTTACAGAATAAAAAAAAAATCATTAAAACAACTCAAAAATTTTTACATAAAATCAATTGTAACAGGTAAGTGAACAGCAAAAAAAAATTGTTTAAATGCTCAAAATAAGTAGATTTATAGAAGCGAATGCACAATAACAGAAAAAAAAAATACAATAAAATACAAAATAAATAAGCGGAAAAAATAGCAACATAAATATTCAAAAATCATCATTTAATAATTATTATATTATTATTATTAATATACGAGTACATTACATTCATACATATGTATGTAATCAAGCATATTAAAATAAAAATATAAATGTGTAGATTTGTATGTATTTGCGTGCTTTTGATAAAGCTATCACAAAAAACAAACAAAATACATACATACTTACATTATTACCATAAACAGAATCAAAACAACTACTAACAAAATAAAGTTAACTAGAAAATAGAAGTATTTTTTGTTTTTTATTTCACAAAATTATTTACAATTGAATGATTATGAATATATAAATGCATTAAAATAATCACTAATTATGCATATTAAATATAAAATATGTATAGATATATACGTATGTACATATCCTGATTCCTCAAACACATAGTACTACATGGTGTATTAAACATGTAAATTTACGTATACATATATTTTTTTTGTTACTGCATACATTGTATGTTAAACAACGCATACATATGTACATTTATTATTCATATAGTGTGTATGAAAGTTATACATCATATAAATATACATAACATACGTATGAGTACATTGTATACATAAATTTTTATAAATATGTATAAGTGTAATTGATTTTATAATGTTTACATAAATGCTATGCACATATGTACATAAGTATATTAATATGTAATACTATATATATATGATGAGAATATAGGTAGTAATAGTATGTATATATATATATATATGTAGATTACTTATAATAGATACATTGAACAAATATATTATTAAATTTTATTTACTGTGTTATACTTCAATAACCTCTTTGAACAATTTCGTTTTTAAGTCATTTACATATTAGTTGTTTATTTCATGTTGTTAAATTTATCAATAATATGTCTTTTACATCGTAATGAAATCTTATCAAGAGAAAATGTTTTGTATATTAAATGTTCATATCATACATTTATGCATATTATACTACTACTTCTACTACTACTGATGTATGTATATAAATATACATTATTGATTGTACATATAGTATGCATAGGAGTATTTATGTATAAAATACTTATGTATGTGTATAAATATTTGTTACAAAAAAAAAAAAAATAAATAAATAAATAAATAAATTACATATCAACAACAACTCATATGCATATATTATAATGTATATATTTAAATTTTATTAAAACTTTTGGAAAATAAGTATGTATGCAATTACAGTATAAAATTTTAGTACACATAATCATATCCGTTCGTTATATACATAAATATTATAGTGTATTGTATACATATATAAATATAAATATAAAAGTTTATATAAATATGAATGAATGTATATAAGAATCTATAGTATCACATTCAAGGAATTAAATCTTTAATATATTATGTACATACATACATACCTTACTTTTTGTTCGTATATAGTAATCGTATTTACATCTATGTCTATAAAAATAAATTTGTTTCTTTTATACATATATACATATTTTTATTATATACTCTTACATGTGATACATACTTGTAGTTGGATCATACATATAGCAGATAGTATCTAGATTATAAATTCAATTCAAAATATAGAGAATATTACAAAATTTATAACTTAATGCATGTACATCATGTATACATACAATATTCATACACACATATAGTTGTATAATATATTTACACACATACATATAGTTGATAAGTTAAAATTTACACAAATCTATCAATATATAATATATGAAAAAAATATGACGCTATATAAATATCCGTGAATTGGTATTGATATATATATAGAATCATATATACACATGTATGTATAAGTATAGTAGAAAATTAATTCGCATTCTAATATTCATAATATCATATTTATTGCCATTAAATATTTTTGATATTTTTTTATGTGTAATACTCGTACACTCATCTACTTATTATGTATGTAGCTATATGTTTATTAATGTATAATGTATACCAATAAATAATTATATTTTGCTATTATATAAAATAAATGACGTAGATACGGATGTATGTATGTATAACAAAATAAAATAAAAAAAAAATTTAAAATAAATAAATGTAATATGAATAATATATATGTGTACTAAATGTACATTTATGTCGAATGAATTAATAATTTAACTATCAGGATTTTTATTTGGATTTTTTTCTTTATTTTATTTTGTACTTTATTATTATTTTTTTGCATTTAAAACATAGAAAACATTAATTAAAAAGCATTTTTATATTTATTTTACTGTTTTAATCTATATTTCTTTTATTTAAAAAAAAAAAAAAATTCTATTTATTTGAAAAATGAACGATTAATAAGATTTCCAGAGATTAAAAATGAATATTAAAAAATAAAAATTTTTTTTTTAATTAAAATATAAAACTGAAAAAAAAAATACATATATAGTTTATCATACACTATCTACAAACAAGTACCAAAGAGGTTAGTTGTTAAACAAGAAAAACACTTTTTTTTTTTTCAATTACATATTTGTTTATTTTTCAGTTGAATTTTTATTTATAAATGGAAATTGATTTCAAATAAATTTCAAATTCAATCGTATGAATAAATATTGACTGTTTTATTGAATTGAAATTCATTACATTGCATTATGAAATTTTATGTGAGGTTTTTTTTTCTGATTTTTGGTTCCGATTTAATGAAAACTTGAATATTTGATATATTTTATGTTACATATAAAAATATAAAAAATCAAATGTATAGAAAAAGAAATTTTATGAATTCATTGAAAAAAAAAAAACAAACTGTCAATTTTATAAACTATAAATTTTTTGAAAAATTGTTAAGTCTTGTAATAAAATCGTTAATTTTAATGCAAATTAAAAGTACTCTCATTCATAAATCAATAATCATTTAATTTTTTTTCTTTTTTTTTTGGATTCAAAATATTTTAATCTGATGTTAGTTTATATTGATGTTAAATGCATAATAAAAGAAAAATCATTGGTGATGTTTAATGAGTACACATGATGTGTGAAATACTTCTCGTAGGAACGAGAATAAAATATTATTAGTTCATTTTACGTGTTTTTCATAAACAATTTTTGCATTCTACTAAGGGGGAAAAATCAAGTTTTTCTCAGGAATAAAAATACGAGTGCACCTACTCCTACACACGATGTATATATAGCTTAAATAAATACATGATAGCATATATGCTTATATATTATTGCTTTAAAAAATCTACTATAAAGAATAACAATCAAAGGTTCTTTTTCTTAGTTTCCCATTTTTTATTATTTTTCAATTTGCGTTTTTTTTTTAATTATATACTATATTGTGAGAAAGGTCTTTGGCATTCCTTTAACATACATATATTTTATATACATATGTACATGTGTAAAAATATTTATTTATGTACAAAATATAGACAAATTCAATATACACATTACACACATCACATCAATAAAAATGTAGAAACGTTTTATTTATTCATCTTTGATATGGATTTACTGTAACATATACCTATTCATGCCTATATTTCCAATGCTATAAATACAAACATTTATAGTAATTGTAAGTATGTATAATAAACAAATGAATACATAACGTATAAAACAGATACAAATTTCTAAAAACTAACCCAATTGACTACTTATAATATTGATGCACATAATACTTAGATACATTACATCGTTCTAAATACATTTACTCGTACCAATATGATAATAGATAACAAATAGAGCATGTGTTTTATTTATGTATGTAAAATAATATAAAAATAATTTTGCATAAATAATTTTCTTAACCACATATACATACATACTTACATATAAATATATTATATAGTATGTATTTATATATTTAAAATAAAATTTTCGTTATACTTACTTACACAAATATGTATGTACATATTACATATGTTTCTCTAAAAATATCATCAATTAACATCATTTATTCGATCATGATAATATCACAATAAATATAGTCAATAACAAATTGAATATGTGTTCAGATTTATAATAATGTACGAGTATATCACATTTCGAAGATTATATATGTATGTCTTATAACATAGACACACCGAATTAGTATATAAATCGAATAGTTCAAATAATCACTAATATATCGAATTATCGCAAACTATAATAGATGTGTGCGAATTTCATGCTAAATTAAATGAATTACAAAATTTAGTCATTTAGCAACATCTAGCATACTCGGTTAGTACTCTAAAACTACTTTATCAAAATTTTCCAATAATTTAGAACTTTAGACATATTTAGCATGGATTTTGCACACAGCCTATATTACATACATACATATTTACCAAACAACTTCCGAATAATTGAACTTCTTGTTAGAATTTAAATATTTTTTAAATGTCAAACATCAAGAAATAATTTCTACTTGTAAACATTTGTATACATCCATCAAAATTCAACTTATATATAAAGACTGTATGTATTGTAACACATAATAGGAGGCTTAAATTTAATGTTATTAACTAATGTTATGTTATGAAAAATTTTACAACAATAATAATAAATATACATATATTATTTAGATATTGATTAATAAAAATGTTATGAACATAACAAAAATGGTTTTATTTTAATTACTTCAAATAAATAATATATCGAAAATACAGAACACACACAAAACAGATGTGAATTCATTAATCATTAAGACTTAATTAATTTTCAAAAATAAACTATTAACATATGTACGTCAAAGTTAACCAATCATATTAGAATGTATTATAAAATTGATTTGAAAATTAGTTACAAAACTAAACGATTTACAGAATTTACCTAAATATTTGGTGTGTCACTGACATTTTATTTTTGTATCAATAATAATATATTTTATACATCACATGATATATGTACATTCATATACATATATAAAGCATACATGTTGGAAGCAACAATTACAATAACAAAAAAAAAAGAAATACATATATAGGTATATTCATAGTAAAATATATACATAATATTTACTCGTAAATAACGCAAATGTGTACTTACTTATATATATCATATTATTCAATAAATACCACAAAATAATATTACATATAGGTACATACTTACGTACGCGGTTATTTTGTATTACAAACAATAATTTCATATTATTATTTGTGTATTCATACTCATAGAAAACATTTTATATACCTATACATTTATGTATGTATCTAAGAATAAATAATTCGGTAAATTTAAGTGGTTCAAGATCAGTCACTTGTTATTTTATTTTAAATAAAACAAAAACAAAAAAAAAAAAACAAATTTATTTTCAATATATAAGGAGACAGCATTATTATTTTATAGACATTTGTCTTATTATTATTATTATTATTATTATTATTTCTTTGGTTTTTATTTTTATTTTTATTTACTGTGTCATGGTTGTTAATTTATATTGATATAGTTAGATATGCTATATATATCTATACAAATTGATTTATGCAATTATTTTTAAAAATGCATAAATAAATATATAATTTACTTTGAATATACTTACATATATGTAAGTACTTAGCTTATTTTTTGTATGCGCGAATTCAATCTAAACGTGCGTATATCTAATTATTAATATTATCATACATATATAGCTGTATATTTTAATATTCAATACACATAATATACCTTTATGTGTAGTATATATACATATAATTTATATATGTAAGTGCGTATATTATGCTTTGCAATTATCGGAATGATAAATGACCGCAATTACTGTATTCTATCTATGTTCTATGTATGTATATCTAAAATATAAATATATGTACATATATCTGTATATACGAGTATGAGTACGAGTATAAAATATATCTATTATATGAGTATACTATATTTTGAGTAATTAACTATATCATATTACAATCAATATTAATCAAAGTTTTAATTTAATTAATTAAATTAATAGAACCTAATGAATTATATATGGAGTATATATTGTGTAATACATAATACATTATTTTTACAATATGTACGAGTATCTACATATCAGTATATATACATAGTATACTTACTTCTGATACAGAAAAAAGAGAAAATTTATATTCAATAAAATTATAAATCATCTTAATACCTACAATCAATTATTTTTGCCTTTTCATGTATATTTTTTTTATTTTTCCTTTTGTTTTTCCTTTTTTCATATCCTTCATTCGATTCAAATTGGAAATTTTTCAAAATGCGGTAATAATTGATAAATACGATGTGTATACATAATTAAAAAAATATATATATATTTTATTTATTTTTTTTTATATAATCCTTAGATACATAAATGTACTGTTTATGTATTGTGCTTTAATTAAATTATTTTTATTTTTTTTTTATATAAGAACTAAATTGTATGAATAAAAAATTTTCAAAAAAATCTAAAAAAAAAAATCATTGAAAAAAAAAATAAGTGGAAAAACTAAAAGATAAAATAAAAATTGAAAGAAAAATCCTTTTAGTCTGCATTCAATCAAATTATGAATACATGTACATATACCAGTACATATTGTATGTATAAAATTCAAAAACATTTATATAGTAGATGTATGAATGGAAAAATGTTGAAAACAAAAAAAAAAAAAACAAAAACCTCAATGTCTGAATAAAATGTTTTTTTTTTTTTAATTTTGTAATTAAAAAAAATATATATATTTATACCTATCCTTACAATAAACTAGCCATCATTTATATTTTCATCAGCGATTTACAACGTTTATACTTTTAATTTTCATCATTTTCACAATAAGAGTTTTATTTGAATGAGAGATATATGCATGCAAATTGATATTCGCGTATCATAAAAATATTTTTCTATATTTTATACATTTCATATGTAGGTATATGAAATTATAAACTCATAAATGTATTATGTACTGTATGTACTACATATACACATACATAGCATATTGTCTGTACATGCAAAAGTATGCATCCATATGTGTATACCAGATTTTATATAATTTCTCCATTAACAGATACTTTATGCCATTACTAGTGTAAAAATTATATACGAGTATATGAATACACTTATGCATAAGTAAATATTTAATACAAAAAACACATGCATATCATAATACTCGTACACAAAATTAAAAGTTCTTCTTTATATACATTACATGTACATATATGCTTATATATTATGTCTGTTTTCATATAAGTATTATGCATACATATTTATATATTTATATGTGTTTGTAATATTCGTAGCACCATACGGTCATACTACATATATACATATATGTCTATACTTTGAAAAATAAAATTGCAACAGAGTAAAATTTGATTAACTAACTAACAGACAACATTTTAATTGCCATATCATTCTTTTTAATTTAATTCTTTCATTTTATCATACTCAAAAAAAAAATGAAAGAAAATGGACGAAAAATAAAAGAAAAAAAAAATGAAAAACTACATATAAATATTGGGTAAAGCAACAAACAAAAAAAATAACATTATGTACAAGATACCCATAAAGGAGAAAAAAAATTCATCAGAAACTGAACTAAGTATATGTACTATATATGGCGAAAAGAGCTTGAAGTGAGAAGGAAACCGAGAAAATAACAACAACAAACTGAAGATACACTCTAATTGTGAATTCATTCATTAATTAAAAATGATAATGAAAGCATACAAAAATAAAAAAATAAAAAAAATGTATATAATAAGTAAAATAAAACAAAAATTCATGATAAAAAAAATAAATGAGAAAAAAAAATATTTAGATATTTCATACATTTTAAATTATTATGAATCCTTGTTTTTTTTTTTTTTTTCTACATTGCTTTTGCCTATTTTTTCATCTATTTTTACTTTTTATATCTATGTTATTATAAATTTTTTTTTTTTTTTTTATTTCATTTTATTTTATTTTAATACTTTTTTCTTAGAATGTTCATCTCGTTTCTGTTTAATTATTATTATTATTTTTCAAGGATTTTCACAGAATAAGGACGAGTGAATTTAAAAAAAAAAATAATAATAATAATAAATGTGAAAAAAAAAAGTGAACAAATGAAGAGTATAATAATAATAATAACACGAATGACAAAAGACAAAAGAAAATTCACGTTAACATATTATACTACAACAAAACACAGCTAAAACAAAACAAAAAACAATATTAATATCTATGTACATGAATACATATACTAATGTATGCAAATATTTAAAACAGAAATACATTTTTATCGTATTATTCCAGGTTATTTTGTTTTGTTTTGTTTTTTTTTTTTTTTTGCTTTTACGTCATTTAAATATTAACATATTTACATACATACGTATAATATAAATACATACATATATAAATTTATACTTTACAATGAATACATAATACATACATACATATACATATATACAATTTCGCATAATATACTATAATTCAAATCTCAATATTAATATACATATATACATACTTAAATCCTTTTAAATTCTGTCATTATAATTGTTTGAGTGTATAATGAATAATTTTCTCACCTTTATTTTTAAGAACAATCTTCATTAATTTAATTCTTGTGTAAAATATTATCTAAATATAAGTAGTGTTGTTATAATCAATGTAGCATTTACCATTTTATTTAACTATATCTTTATATGTATACAAAATTTTTTGTTCAACAAATAGAAAAAAAAAATATGGAGAAGAAAAAATTAAAATAAAGAAAAATGCAAAAAAAAAAAAAAAAAAAACAAATTGTTGAAAATTGTATTACGAAGGAGAATAAAAAATGAAATAAAAATAAAGAAGAAGAAATACAAAATGCAATTGCAATACAGAATTATTGTATAAGATATGAGTATAAAGAGATACATAAAATGAATATTGAGAACGACAGAGTGATGCACAGATAAGTAATAATAGTGTAATGTGAAGTATACTATATAGTGATGATGTGCGCTAGGTTATAGTATAGTACAACTGTCCGTAAAAAATGCATCGAAAATGTGTACATAATATACATACATACATACAAGTACAGGTACGATTAAATTGAAGTATAGGAAAAAATGTTTTCCTGATTTATTTTTTTTTATACATAATAATTTTTTTTTGTTATTTCTTTGAATTCTATGAATTTCATTTTACTCTATAATTGTATGTATGTACATACATACATACATATATTTAAAAAAAATTTTAAATATTTTTTCTATTTATTTCTTAATTTTAGACTGATTTTTTTTTTCTCATAATTTTAGAAGAAAAAAAAACAAAAACAAAAAACATCCTTTTTTTTTTTGTGTTATTTGTATTTTTTATTTATCTTCATGATAAAAGTAGTCTTTTCATCGTATCATTTATATG
The DNA here is from genome assembly GCA_951394055.1 of Villa cingulata. Classification (NCBI taxonomy): domain Eukaryota; kingdom Metazoa; phylum Arthropoda; class Insecta; order Diptera; family Bombyliidae; genus Villa; species Villa cingulata. The sequence goes on from OX596018.1 coordinate 48,493,375, forward strand.
ACAGGAAACTAGAAAAACCATGTCAACAAGCAGACAGACTGAGAGACAGAAATATGCAATATAAAAATGCAAATAATGTATGTAATGTATATGTATATATACAATTCAACATAAATATATATAAAAGTGTACGTATTTCTTATATATATACATAATTTTTTTTTATTTATATACATAAGTAGAGTATACATAGAAAAAGATAAAAAAAAAAAAAAAGAAATATCAACGAATATCATATCATAAAAAACGGCGATTACACTTTTTCAAAAGACGTAATTAAAGCAGGTTGTTGGCATTTCAGAGAAATTATTATTTTATTTATTTTTTAATATATACATATATATATACAATATATATTTTGCATTTTGGTCTTCTTCAACATATTATATCTGTATATACTGTATATGTATTTATGTACATACGTATAAAGGATATGTATGCAAAAATATTTCATAAAATAATAAACAAAAATTATAAAAAACTAAATTATTTATAAAAACACTACCCTACATTATATTCAAAATGTATAATATGTATATATATGTATAAATCTGGTACGTATCTATGTATATTCTATATGTGGATATAGGCGAATATTATAAGAGTATAAATATACTATGTATGGTATGTATGTACATCTTTTTGTTTACCATTCATTTGTAGTTTAGAAAATATGATGAATTTATTTTGTATTCGTTTCGTAAATAATAATTGAGAATTCTAGGTTATGAAAAAGTCAGCAAGAATTATTATCATTTTGAATCCTTATGAATTCATCGTCAACAGCTAAGCTAGCTAGCAAGCAAGCAAACAAGCAAGCAATATAAACATCTTCATCATATACCGGAGTGTACTAGATATTTTTATAATTCTATACCTATTCGTTTGTATGTTTGTATATTATGTGTACGAGTAAGTGTGTATATTTATGGACCATCATCATCATCATCATCATGATCGTTCGTTATCATCATCATCATCATCGTCATCGTCATCGTCGTCTTCATTATACACAAAATGAAAAATAAAATGAAATAAAAGAAATATACTAAAGAACCAAAGAGTATATAAGGTAGGTAGGTACCTATATTCACACGTAAAAAACAGAAAAATAAATCATATATCATATAATATTCTTATATTATAAAATACCATAGTCAACCAAAGTTGTCAATCTTATACAATCATATATAAAATACATACATACATACGAACGTTTGATGCAAATATATGCATTTTCTTTGATTGTCCTTTATCAAAATGTATACATTAGACGTATGTATGTATAAGTACATCTAAGTATGTATAAAAATACTGTACATTAATTGTATATGCTCATATACATATTTATGTATGTACATACTTATATGTATACATTGTATGTATTATACGTCGTGCATTTTATTATTATTTAGTCTTCCTTTATGTTTCATTTTCTTTTCATTAATTTTACTCTTATTATATACATACATATACGTATGTATGTATTTTTTTTTACCATTTTTTATCCGTTCTTCTTTTCATATCTTTTCTAATAAATACATGTGCATAATATTTTTTTTCACTACTATCCTTTTTTTTTCTTTTTCTCTTTCCTCATTTTTTTTTTGTTGTCTTTTATTATTTTTGACTTTGGTTTTGCAAAGTTGACTTAATCGGGTCGTGGTTTCCTCAGTTATCCTTTTATACTTATACATAATATAAAATACACATATAAAATTTATTATATTTAAAGTATAATGAAAACATATGTTTTTCTTTTGTATATATAATTATATGTATGTATATGTAAATATACATACTCATTCAGTTGAACAAATGTATACTGTATGCATACATTATAATATTTGCAAAAATATGTAGGTATATGTACAAATATCAACATACATAATTTTGATTTCATATAATAATTTAAACTATGTACATATACATATGTGTACATATGTACATACAAAAGACTGCATTTTAATAATATTCATGTAAAACTGTACCACAAGTATATGTATGTATACAATATGTACTTAAATTATATAGAATGTATCTTTTTATTGTATAGTATTCCTTTTTAAATTTTTTAATCCTTGCTGTTTTTTTTTGTTTTTCATTTTTTCTTCTTTTTTTTATAGTAACTATAGTTTATTTAAGTTATTCTTGTTCATTGTTAAATGCATAGCTATAAGCACATAAGCACATGTAATGTATGATTGTGTACATTTATAAATGTAAATATGTATTTTGTTTGTGTACATTTTATATGTAAATTCATAAATACATATGTGTTATATGCACATACATACTTGCATACATACATGTATTAATACAATACAAACAACATTAAGTATATGAATGAATGAATGAATGAATGAATGAATGAATGAATGAATCGAATTCAATTGTATTGCGAATAACGATATTTTTACACATACACATTACTAGCATACAAAACAAACATACACATGTACACATATAATGTACATATGTTTCAGTTCTATATACAATAAAAAATATACATACACTGCTTAGAGAATTTTCTTGAGCGTAAAATTACGTAGATATTTCCTGTTTTTATAATATTACATAATAATTTTATATATTTTTCATGCATGTAAAAAGGAAAAGACTATACTACATACGAAATACCAAAAAAAAAAAAATAAATAAAATAAAATTATTATATGTAAACAATACAATTCAGGATAATAAGTATATTGTATATATTCGCATATAACATATGTATGTATGCCTGTGTATGTACATTCATAAGAGTATAAAAACATTTCCGCACAAAAACTATACATATAAATTTTATTTTGAATTAAAATTTCAAAACTTAGAAAAAAAGAAAATTGTTTAAGAAATATTTTATTATAATATTACAAAATATTATTATAACAGTATACACATATGCATTTAAATATATACATACGCATACTGGTACATACAAATATATGTATGTAAATATATATGTACATATTTAATATTTTTCAACATAAGTATATATGTACATTTACGTATATGAATTTATCATAAACATACATGTATACATTTAATATTATGGTCACATTCATATTTGTATGGATTTACTCTCTTATACATCCTTGTGCAATATTATACTTGCGGTTATCGTTCGTTGTTTTGTTTTTTTATAAGTTTTGTGCGGTAATTTTTTTGTTTTTTTTATTAATTATGCTTCTTATATATTTTTTTAGATTCTTGCAAAATATGCATTTTACGTGATTACAAAATACTTGAATGTATATTTATAACATGTATACGTACATAGCTATATATAAACATTTTGAATTCGTTTAAAATTTCTAATATTGTTATTGTTTTCTCATTGTCATCATATCAAAATACATATATATATGCAGACACATATCACATGTACAAGTAGACATCATGTACACGTTGTTAAATTGTTGTTAGTTTTTTGTTGTTTTTTTTTTTTACTTTTTTTTACTAGTTAAGCTATATACGTATATTGTTGTTATTTTGTTTAGTTAAATTTTTAGTTAATAAGTTGTACTGATGAATATTATTATTATTATTATTATTAGTACATATACAATATTATATTTAGTGAATAACCATAATAACCAAAATACATATTAGAAAATTAAAATTGTGTATTTGATGCAGTTAACAACATTATACTACATAACTTTTATTATGGTGTGTGGTTAAAATTGTTCTATATTTTATATTATATCAATGTAAATAAGAATATATATATATTATTTGATTATATAAAAACGTGTTTAGTAAACGTAGATAAAGATACATGTGCTCATGTGCATATGTACATAATAAAATTTCTATATAAAAAGAAAATGAAGAGGTTTAAAATGAAATTATATTAATAGTTACTAGTCGTATATAGACATATATGTATGTATATGTATGTAATAATAAGTATACTTATGTAAAAATATGAAATAAATCAATATGTAATATACAAAGTTATTTTTAAAATTATACTATATACATATACTTATTATGAAGTAGCTATATATATTCATATATATGTTTATGTATGTGTTATATCTGTACATACATATAAATAAAGAACAATTGAATTTTCCCTCAAAGGTCTATTAACAACATCCTAGTAAAGTATCACGAAAAGTTTTGTTGTTGAAAAGTTGCTACTACATTCCCATACATATTCAATATATACATATACATATAGATACATACGTATACATATACATATATTATAAGATTTTTCTTTATAAGTATAATCATCATCATCATCATCGTCATTATTATTTTATATACATACATACAAAAATATACACAAACATATGTATATTTAAAAATACATATTACATTTATATGTACATATATATGTATTCGTATATATACATTAAAATTTACATTTAAACGTATTACATTTACTATATGTTCTACACTCTGTATTACCAATATATGTATGTAGGTATACATTTTCTAAGCATTTATGCGGTACATTTAAAAGAGTCTTGGGTTTTAGTATAATTTTCAGAGCTCGATAGGTGGTTTACCACATAAACATAACAACAATACTGTAATGTAGAAATACGTACATTACATATATGTATATGTATATAAGTATGTTTGTTACTTAATAATAATAATAATAAGTATATATATTTATACGAATTGAATACATGATATTTTATATGTATATATATATAATGCAAAAATATATTTTATACCTACTTTTAAAATATGTATGTATATAATGTAGTGCATTTATGTATATATTAATATAGTATATGTATGCATACTAACTAAGTGTATAATATAATGTACATACATATTTATATCAGTAACATAATATGTAGTACTTTTTACTTCACTTAATTTACTGTATTATACATTATGATTATCGTAAGAGTTTTGTATATTATACTCGCACATATTATACATATTTATATACAGACGTATACTTTAGAGAGTACTAAAAAACTTAATGAACCAATACATCATTTGCATTCAGTTGCACGATCATAAAAACTAAAAATATACGAATATGTATTTATATACATATACACAAGTAGTATATTCATATATCGACTTGTATATGTACGTATAGCTTATAGAGTCAGTATGTATTTCTATTCGTTGTTTATTTATTTTGTTGTTTTTTTTTTTGCTTTTGTTTTGCATTTTCCCTTTAATTTTTTCTTTTTTTCTCATTTTCAATTTTTTATATTTTTAACTTTTCTTCATAACTAAAGTTACCCATATAGCTTCTTTTATATGTAACGAGGGAATGTAGATACTTATGTATATATATATAGTTGCACTATTAAACGTAAATAGGTATTTGCATAACATATATAGCTATATATATATAAAGTAATTTGTATTGTACATAGGTATATATTATTCTTTGCATTGTATATTTATATGTAGATATATGTATAATTTACGGATGCATATGTGATGAAAATTTTTTATAGAAAAAAAAAATGTATTAAAGTTACTATACATATCATTCATTTAGGTATGTAGGTACATACTTAGCTAGTTTTAGTCATCACATATCGAGTAGGATGAAATGAAAAAAAATAAAAAATAAATAATTCCAGTACCTATAATAAATGCAAAACCTTAGTATGTAACATGTGGCATACTATGATATACTAATACGAGTACCTACTTATATACAGCAGTGAAGTGTAATGAAACGATATAAATTCAAATACATATGTAATTTTTCACATATACAACGATTCGAGTATATGTATACATATAATATGTGTACGTGCATACATAATTTAAGACAATCATTTTCATGGTAGGATTAAAATACGGAAAAATGACTACTTTTAATCAACTGTAGAGTGTATGAATTACTTACAATATTTTTTATTCACATGACATCAGATACAATCATACATAAATATAGTAGAGATGTTTGCACATATACAAAAAAACCATATATAATACATACATACAAACATATGTACGTATATGTAACCACTAAGCTTTAAAAAGTCGTATACTATTATATTTTTTTTCTTATGGTAACTTAACAGGAATTAAAGGATTATGTCAAATTCATACCATTATTTTGTCTTAACTTTTATTGTATAAATGTATGCTAAGTATATATGTATGTACATATATCAAAAGTATATATGTATTCGTTTCGTATACATTTTTCTTCTTTTATATTCTTTAATTTTCTTATAAAATTTTCCAATATACAATTATATATGTATGTCTGTATGAATATACATACACATATTCGTACATATATTATGTAAACTTATATAGTATAACCAGATATCAAACTTAAACTGCTATTGCGAATAAATAAAATGGATATTCACTTTATACTCTTCAGTGTCCTTTTTTTTGAGTTTTCATCATCATTCCATGAAAAACTATAGAAAAATATAAAATGAAAAAAATAAAAAAAATAAAGCAAATACATACTTAGAATGTAAAATGAAAAAGACTACGAAGAAAAACTAAATAAAAATGTATTGAGTAAGTAAGTATCACAGAGAGAGAGAGAGAGAGAGAGAGAAAGAGAGAATGAAAAAACGAACGATAATAAAATAAAAAATTCAATTGAATTGGGGACATCGTAACAACTATTTTAATAGCTTTCAAACATTTGTAGTTATGTATACAGTATCAGAATCAGAACTTAACTTTATTATATACATACGAGTATATATAAGTAACTACATTTATAAACTTGTGCATACATTTATGTAGTTTTTCGTAACAAATATCTATGTATATCTACGATTGTGTGTCTTTTACTTATCGTAAAAGTAAAAGAATATAAATACGGTATACTCGTATATATATACGTACGTATATACATTATGTATATATTTCAAATTAAATTTTATCCATATATTCATTTCATTCTTATTACTCAACAAGAACAAAAAAAAAATAAATAAATAAAGGAAAATCGAAATTTTTTGAAAATTATCAATGTAAAAAGCATAGAAGCATATATGTAGTAAACTTTTAAAAAGTTGAAAAAGTGTCATATCCAACAATGAAAAAAAATGTAATGTGTTAAGGGTAATTTTTGTAAAATAGAAAAGAAAAAATATAATAAAGATAATTTGATGTTTTTCATGATTACAGCCAAAAAGTTGAATCACCTAATCCCTAATAGAATGGATATAAGTACAAATGTAAGATTTAAGTTTTCGGTTAGCTCATTGGTTTTGTCCATATATACATACATATGTATATGTATTCACATGTGTATATATGTATATACAAGAAAATAAATTGGAATATTTTTTTCTTTTTATTTTGATACAGTAGAATGTAAGACTACTAAAACAACATGGATAAGTAAGTGATATTAAATCTGAGAAACTGTTAACAAGCGTTACCACTTTGATATTGTTTTGGCAAAAATAATTTTTAGAAAGAATGAAAATATGCATATGCGTAAAGTAAAAAAGCGCACTACTTGGAGAGCGTTCCAAAATATTATTATAACCATAGTAATGGTATAGTAAAGTTATGTTGTGGTTATGCTAGTTGACTATTGAAGTTATGTTGAATATAGCTAGTTTTTGAACGCATATAATTAGTTACCATCGTGGTTAAAAAGTATCAGCTGTCAAAATTTTATGTGTAATGCCTTTGGAGATGATAAAAAGTCAGCTGATTAACTATCAGCAACCTTACTCTTAAGCATGGTTAATTTTTTAACCACCGTCGTTAAAAATAAACTATACCATTGTAGTTTCTGAACGCTTGAAAGTTATATTAATATAGTTATGCTCTTTGACTACTGTATTTTTAAACGACAAAAAGTTAACTATATAGTTAACCATATAGTTAACCATAGTAAGGTTTTGGAACGCTCCCTTGGGTAACTTATACTCTAGGTACTAATAATCAGCAGTTAATAACCAACACTACCTCAAATTACTATACTATACGATTTATTCTAGTTCTTCTACATTCATTGAACGAATTTAGAGTAGCATTTGAATATTATTGTTCATTTATTGTTCATTTCGATTGCAAAATAAATTTGTGTGTTTGGTAACACTGCTTAGTGCTTATATTAATTTTAAATTTAAAAGTATTAAAAAAAAAATTTCAAAATCATACACATATGTAGATACTAAGAATATGCATATAGTTTGTGTATGTGCATGTATGCATATTATATTATTTTTCTTTCATTCCTTCGTTTTTCGTTTTTGTTTTTTCATAACCGTCGTAACCATCATATCCATTAACCCACAACCACATGTAATATAAATACATATATGCGTATGTATATCAATTCAATGTTCATATCCATATCCATACACATTGTATATTAGATTATTTCATATTTAGATCATTTCATATGTACGAATATAAGTATCAAAAAAAAAAAAAAAAAAAAAAAAACAATTACATATCTATGTACATGCAGTCAATACATATGTACGAACATTTTTTGTTGAATAAATAAAATAAAAATTAATCCGCAAAAGAAAACCACACAAAAACCAACAAAATACAAGCAAGAATACACTATACAGAAAATCAAAAATTAAAAAATACAAAAATTAAATAAAATAAAAAAACATTTTGAAAAAGAAATAAAAATAATAATAAAATAAAATAAAATTAAAAACTGTTGAAAACTAAAGCATAAGTTTTCAATTAACAAGTTTTGTTACAAATCGAAAATCAGGATAAATAGTTATTTTATGTAATATGTTCGAAGGAATACATATCTTTTATTATTAACATATGTACATATGTATGCGTATATACTCATATATGTGCATATATAATATACATATATCGTAATAAAATGTATGTACATAAAAGTATATACATATATGTAATCAAATATTTTATATATGTACATAATAAGTACATAAATGTAGATTTTACAAATATATAAATATATTTCTTATACTATAAATGTAAATAATATGAATTTTACAGTAAATATATACATACAAGTATAAATTACTACATATGTATATATGTACGGTTATATAAATATGTATATGATGTAAAATACAAATAATCAAATTTTCAATATTACATACATACATATTTGGCTTACAAAAACACCAGATACCACAATTTAGTACTTCCAGTCTTGGTATAGCTGGTCTGGTAAAAATATTATATTAATACATATACTCGTATATGTATGTACATATCTATATTAATATATGTACATATATACAAAAATATAAATTTATTGAATTTAATATGCATATTCATACAAATGTACATATTTACATATACAAATAAGTATACATTACGTATATGATATATACTTAATATATAAAATTATGTTAAATATGAAAATTGGTTTTATTTAACAAGGAAAAAGGATATACGAGTGGTTAAGAAAATGTTAAAGAAAACGAAGGCAAAAAATTAAGACAAAAAAAAAGAAAATAGCATTGTAAAATTATTATATGAATAATATTTATTTATGGAATCTTGGGATTTTTTTGACACGATAAAACTTTTGATTTTTTGTCATGGTTTTTTGTATTTCAAATATTTGATATACATATGTATATATGCATGTATAATATGTATATTAATGTGCATATGTAAGTCTACACAAACACACATATAGTAGATATATACAAAATCTTTATACAAATAAAACGTTTTCAAAAAGTTTGCTAGACAATTTGTAGTGAAAGTTAAAGAAATTTATTAAAATTTTTTGCATAAATTTTCTTTTCTTATACATTTCTCTCTCTCTCTCTCTCTCTCTCTCTCTCTTATAACTACCATACACCCCCTCATAACCATTCTGATATATGAAATTTGTAAATGAAAATAATGTTAAGTCAGCAAAAATATAATTTCAAGAAAATGGAATAAATTCAACATTCTGTTAAATAATTTCTTATAGATATTTTTTATTATTTTGAAATATTATCTTAATTCAGATTGCTTTTTTCTTCTTCTTTTTTTTAATTTAATTTATATTTCCCTTTCAGTAATATATGTATTTCATTTCTATTTCAATTTCTCTGTTCTCTCTATTATCTCTTAATTTTCAAGTACATATACTTCGAATATCTGGAGAATCTGAGCAAGTTCGATTTCGGTATAGCTTCATTATAATTTATGACAAAGCTATCAAAAATATGTCACAAATATCACTCGAATAATTATAACCGTATACACTATATGGATATAAATATAATAAAAATGACAAATTAATGTAAGCATAATTTTGTATTAAAATTATGTTCGTTTAATTCAATCAATTCATCGAAAAATATTGATAAAAGACAAAATGAAAAGAAAAATGAAATGAAAATTTCTACATTTCCATCTATAGCGAATGATATTCAGCCCACTTACCCATTTATAAAACTTCCTTTTAATAACATTGTACAAATATTTTTTAATATTAATTCAAAATGATTTTATCATCATATAACATCAAAGTTTTCTCTCAACATAAACAAAAAAAAAAAAAAATAAAACCAATCCTGAGGCTTTGAAATTCAACGAATTCCTTTGTAAGTATAATCCTACCATCCTACCTTACTTTCTTTCATATCAAACTTTTAACATGTCAATACACATACAAATGCACGTATACGAAATGAATCAAAGTAAAAGTGATACGCATAATTATGAAGATATTACACATACTTTTTTTTCTTTTCTACTTTGCCTTTAATTTTATGATTTTGTCGTTTGTGGTTCAAAGTAATTCTAAAGTCATTACAAATTATGAGAATTTTTATTTTTTTTTAAATGACAATGTATATAATTCTTTAAAAGCACTAAAAGCACTTTGTAAAAAGCTGTAGTAAAAATAAGTAGAAAAAGAAAAAAAAAATTTTAAATTAAAATGAAAGGATAATTTTCATTCATTTTTCCTCGTGATTAAAACGTCATCATCTATCAACGCTTCAATAACTATAAAAGAATGAGATACATTTACGTATACATGTAATATATACATTGTTTTGCATTCATATCATATACATACATAGTTTTTCTTTTAATTTTTTTTTTCATTTTGCTACTGTAACATATTTTGCGTGTAAAAAAAACAATATTAAAAAGCACAACCAATCCTGAAAAGAATTATTATATATAGCACAATGATATTTCAAAATTCATTTAAAATTTTTTCATTATATTCTAGCTAGACTATATTGAATTTTTAAAAGGTTCATATAAATTTTTTAATGTAGATACTACAAAATCTACTATATTAGTAGAATGTAATTTTGAAATCATTGAAATATTGAGTTATTTTTTTTTTTTTTTTTTATTTTCAATACCACTTTATTTGTTATCCTTTTTTACTTTTTTGCATCAAATTTAAAATGCTTCGTATTTTTTTCATAACGTGATGTAATTTTTGTAAATTTTCCTTTAGGGTATTATATAATCAAATTTTAAATGCATAAGACTGATCAAAAAAAAAAAAAAATAATAAGTATGTATATATGTACATACATATATAATCGGTGAGAGTTAAAGAGAGTGAAAAAGGAATAAAAAAAAATGTCGAAATAAAATTAAATATTAAATTCAATTAGAACATTCTTCAATCTTTTACATAAGTATTACACATATACACATCTATACTATATATGACTATAGATATCATATATCATTTATTGCTCTATTATTATATGCAACTGTATCTTTTTTATTTTTTATTCAAATATTTTTTTCTTGTATTTTCAAGAGAGAAATAACAAAATGAACCATCATTATTCGTTATTCTACTACATAACACATTCAAGCTTTATTTTTTCTACTTTTATTTTTCGTCTTTTTCCTTTCTTCTTCTTCTTTTTTTTTGGGTTTTTCGTTTTTGTTATACTCTTATTAATGCTGACTTTTTTTTTTTTTTTGTAATTCAAAAGTAAAACAAAAAATCAAAATAAAATAAAAGAAAAGCTGCAAAAAAAATAGCAAGACAAAATTGCATAAAATTGTAAGAGATTCTCATGAATCATTCTTCATATATACGTAAATAGATATGTACATAAATGTATACATATTGTATAATAAAGTGTAGAGTGACGTGGTATATTATATATTGCAACTGAATACATATACAGTTCAAGCAGTAAAGTCACTTTCAATTAAAAAATTACCTGTGCATAAAATGAAAAAAAAAAAAAAAATTACAAAAAATAAAACAATTAGAGCAAAAAAAAAAAAAAAGGATATAGAAGAAAAAAATCCTCCTCTCAGAACAACAGGAAAAAAAAATCGATTAAAAGCTATTCTGGGCATGAAAAGGGTTCACAATGAATTTATACATTATACTCCTACACTCTTCTTATAGTACTTATTTATAACAGTTACACATACATTATATGCGAATATTAATACAAAGATATACAAGCACACATAAAAATTTTATAATATATACATACATATAGTATTTTTTATTTTTCATTTTTTGTTGTTGTGTGTGGAGCGCGTGGAGGATGATCAGGATGCAGTTATGCAAACAATTAAAACAGACACTCGAGACAATTTTTTTATTTTATTTTATTTCATTGCATTTTCGTCTTTTTTTTTTCTTGGATTATTGTGTTTTAAAAAATTTTCTATGTTATACTTTGTTAATGACAACGACAACGATGACGAAGATGATGATGATGATGCTGATGGTAGTGTTAAAATGTAAAAATAGCAACAATTATTCTTTTAACACATTAACATTTTTTACGTAAAAAAAAAATTGTCTTAAAAAAAATACATATATATAATAAAAGAAATTATTTCAAAAATTAAGTAAAGAAGATTTTCAATAAAATAAAAATAATTGCAAAAATACAAATAATAGTACATATGTATATGCATGTTTTGAGCACATATAACGTATTAGAGATAAAAAAAAAATACCTACAATGACAATGAAATAAAAATATAATAAATGCAACAGAAATAAATAAAATATGCATGCAGTCAATGTGAAACGACCATATCGAAGAAAAATGAGCCAAAAAAAAAGGATAAATATAAATAATAATAAAAAATAAAAGAAGAAATAAATTGAATTCTTCTTCTTTATACTAAAAAGGAAAAGATTTGATTTAATTGTCCATGTAAAATATCTTTAATTTACCGTGAACAAAAAATAATGTATTTTCATATACATACATATGTAGTCATAGTGTATTTAATTTTCACACTATAAACTTGCATACTAAACTACACTATATTACAAATAAATAAATTCCTTTCATTCACTCATATACATATACATACAAGATAAATGCGTGTGTATTAGTACAGTAGTTTTTTTCATTTCCTCTCTTCCTGAATCTTTTTGCATTTCGTATATATACACATTTAGTTTAGTACTTAGCTGGTGCATTGTAACCATATTCTCTTTATTTATTTATTTATTTTTTTTTTCTCACACGTAATCACATACATTTTTTTCTATATTTATTTCATAATATCATAAATACTGATGTACTGTAATGTAATATCATACTATTAGTTCTCTTCTTTCCCACTCATTTTCGCATATGTAAATATATAGTAATTTTACTATGTTTTCTCAACAACCATGTAAATTGCAATTATGACATATATTTATCTGTTCTGTTTTATTTTGTTTTGTTTTAATTTTTTTTTTTTTCTCTTGTTTTATTTATTTATTTTGTGATTATTTTTTTTTTTTTTTTTGTTATTTTTGTTCTTCCTTTTTGCTATCACTTTTGACTTTATATAATGGTATTTAGTATTATACAATACAATACGACTATTCTCATATATACTCATATAATTTTCTTTATTATATAATAGTAAAATCTTTATTAATGACGGCGCCATATAATGCTTTTCATTTTTATGATAATTTTTATAGTGATAGCATGTACATTATCATATCTTAATATGCATTACAATGAGAGAGCATTCATAAAATAAATGAATTTATGTACGTACCAAGTATACGCACATTTTCATACATATATGTAGATGTACATATTATAATTGTGTGTTCATTTATTTATCTATGTATATAAAGTTTTGTGTATATATTATGCTACTTACATATACATATTCGAATTATATTTATAAGATCCGATGATATTTTATTAAATAAAATATAAAAATTATGATGATATCCTTTATAAATTGATATCAGTTTTTATTTATATGCTTGTATAACTGTATATTATATACACCATACATAATATATAAGTACTTACATATGGATGTGTACATTTTATTCATAATAGAATAATCTTTTATATCATATTTATATATGAGAATTTATTATACTTATATACGTATGAAATTATATTCATTTTTTTATTTTTTTTTTATTAACTGCGCTTAAGAATATTTTTACATGTTAAGTTTATATTCTTGGAATTTCGGACACCATTTATATTTTTTTATTCTTTTGTTTATTTTTGTGTGTTTTATTTGAATTTTCACTTAACAGGCAAAACATAAAAAAGGATTATACAGACGATTATTATTATATTTATAGCATAGACACGCATACATACTCGTATTATTGTATGAATAATAATAAATGGCAAGTATATGCTCTCTATTGAATTTTAATACATATATTTGTATATAGTGTATTTGTTAATTTTGAAATTTTGAACCAATGATTATATGTATTAGTTTTTTTTTTTTTTTTTAATATAAAAATATATATATGTAATGGTAATACATAATTGTGTAAGTAAATACAATAAAAATTCATATTTAAGAAAATGAATCATTTTAAATTGAGCACGCACAGTATCACCCCAGATAATGAAATTGTTTTAATGATGACATTATAAGTATTTGCCATCTATCATCATGAATTAAATTTAAACGATCCTTGACATCATTCGAATACAAAATATTGCAAAAAAAAATTTCAAAAATTTAATTTAATTATATATCTACGGTAGCACATTAATCTAACAGTCTTAAGAAATGACTATTAGAATTGAAAATTTACACAAATACACATTGACAGTAATAGAATGACTATTTGGAAAACTTCATTTACCTAAGTACATATATTACAGTTGTTTCGAATGATTATCCCCACAAATAATGAAGATTAGAAGAATTATAATTTCAAAATGTTCATCTATCAGGAGTATAACGAAAAACGAACTAACATAAACATAAAATTTTAATCAATCTCTATAACATTATGAGAAAAAAGTACGTTCGATTCGAATCCTTTTTGAGTGAAAATATTCAAAAATTCATATCATCAAATAATGAGGTTTACATATTATGTATATTGATATTTCAGTTGATTCTCGTCAGTTGCTTTTTTTTTTTTAATATTTTTGTGTCTTTGTGAATCGGCATATTTTTTGTTTTATTTATAAAGCTTATTTAAATTGTACAATTTAGAAAAAATTGCTGATTTTAATATAATTTTTTTTTATTTTTTCGTTGTTGTTAAACTATCAAAAATGCAAATAAATATAATCGAAAATATTTATATGTGATATGCACGCACATAGCGCATTATACTTAATATGAAATAAATGCAATTGAGTACCTACCTATATGTAATCAATGTAATATATGTAATACACATATGTAATTTAAATGTACATATATGTACATGTATGCATATAATACGAGTATGACTGATATATTTTACAATTTAAAATGATGATTTCATTTAGAGAAAACTGCAACTGTAAAGTTTTCTATGCAAATTTTTACCTTCATTACGAGTATATGTATTCATTAGAAAGCATTTCAAATTTATGATTACGTTTTACCATAGTTTTACCTTTTATAAATACTTACATATGTTTATATGTACCAATATATAATACGTAAATACAGATGTACATATTTATGTGCATAAGGTATATACATACATACATTAAATACATATATGTACTTGGTACATATACATTTAACGAATTTATATATTACATATATATTTATTATTACATTTAGTTATTTACATTGTGCATTATGTACATATTTAAATATCTATTTACATACACTTACACATTGCATTTGAGTATTATAATATTGTATTACATTATTCTCTAGATATTAATTATATGCTTATATGTATATACAAATACCACCTATGTATACACATATTAACATAATACATATTAAATTTATAACAGAAAACAGCGTAAACAAAGATGATAATAATAATAGCAGTGTTGTGTAGTGTATTGCATGGAAATAGATTGATATATGTAATTTTCAAATTTATTATCATTCATATACTCGTATTTGTATTTACGAAATTTATTTTATTTGTTTCATCATCATCTAATGTGTACATTGTAAAATTTAATCCTTTATTAGTATTTTAATTATTTTTTTATCTTTATACCTTTATTAAAAATTTCCTTTAAATTAAAGGATTATGTGGCAAATTTTTTATGTAAAATACTTTGTTATACCAACATATGTATAATTTGTTAAATTTGAATTCATTAGATACATTACAAAAAGAATGAGAAAGCGATTGTAGGAATAAAACGACGGTCTTATCAGTTAAAGATTTATTGCCAAAAAAGAAGGAACAATGATTATTAATGCTGACTTTTATAGTCTTAAAAAACTAGTACAATCATTTTACAATCATTTCTTAATCTAGTACATATGTGCTATGATTACCAAAATCTTAATTGCTTCACTATTTTTAGCGTTACCAGGCCTACACGATCAAATTTCAAGTGCAAATTAAAATGAAAAATACATCAATATAAATGCATATGTAAATGCAATGGTTATATATACATGTGCATATTTTATGTAATATTCGTGCAGGCATATAGGCAGATAAATTTTACATGAATTATTATATTTACAACACATTTTTTGCATTTATACTTGTGTACAATTTAAGTACATAATGTATGTCATACATTAATGCATACATGAATATTATATGACATTAATAATATATATGTACATATATGTATGACTACTTTGACTACTACATATATATATATATATAAATACGTATGTAAATGTGTTTGTATTCATGTATAAATAAATCGAGATTAATATTCATGTGTGAGAATGTACATACGTACATATGTATGTACTTACATACTATTCAACTAAGAATTATATGTACGTGTATAATAAAACCCTAAAAATTTAGCATAAAATAAATTAAATATTAAAATGCATATTGCAGCATTAAAATTAAAAAAAAAAAAAAAGCAACAAAAAAACAAAGCAAGCGTAATCTATGCAAATTGCGTGCAATTTAAAGCCAACAAAATCGTATTATACGAGTACAAAAAAAAAGGAAGAAATAATAACAGAATTTTTATGTTTTTATTGTTTTTTTTTTTTTCTTTTGTTCTGCCATTTTTTATGTTTTTCTCCTTCATTTATTTTCAGTTCGACTGTGTATTTTTGTTTTTTCCTTTTTTTTTTATTATGTATTTTTCTCTACACGTACTTGTACTTATGCCTCTTTTACTCATATTTTTTTATGTATTTTATACATGAATTTTAGTTTCATTTTGAATTCAAATTCATTTCAATAATATAGACCACACTCATGTATGATAAGCGTTACCGTTTTGATAATTTTCTAATTTTTAGATTTTTTAAAAAATAATTTTTGTGTGGTAGTGAGTGCTAAACATACTTATGTACATACTGATACTGCGGTATTTTTTTTTTTTTTTTAATTTTCGTACCTTTTCAGATTTTCTGTATCACCATTTAAAAATTTATATATGTACATATTTTGTTTTGTTTTTTTTTGTCTATATTTAACTAAAAAATAAATAATGAAATTTTCTAGAAATGAAAAATCAAGTGTATGCGTATGTGAATGAACTATTAATAGATTAGATGCACTGCTAGCGTAACGTATTAGATTAGTTTAGCTGCCAATAACCTCAGCATAATGTAATGCTTACTAAACGAATACTTATTAAACGACTATTTTTCGTTCTCCTGTATAGTTAGAGTGTATAGCGCAGAGGAAGTGTTGTAAGAAAATTTCATGTGTTTCTCAGATATTTCATTGGAAGAGAGAATATATATATTTTTTTCAAGAATGGAAATTCGACGAGTGCAGATAAGCGAATGGACTAATACTAGATTAATGGTACATATTACTACCGCCGTAACATAATAATAATAAATGGACTGCTAATGCTGCTGAGATCATTTGAATTCATTCATTAAGAATTCATTCCAAAAAAATATATATACATATTTGGCAATTTTTATTGAAAACTAGGTATGTTTTTTAAAAAAATAATATGTTCGTTTGGTAGCACTGATCACATCACATTTAATATACATATATGAAAAATATGAATAAACGTACATGTATTGTATACATATACATGTATATAATGTACGTTTAGTGTCAACACGAAAACTTCATGCATTTTTCTATATTTATATGCGTGATAAACATAACAGTCAAAAAATAAAAAATGAGCAAAAAAAAAAAATAAAATAAAAATTTTTATAATAATAATTTCTTTCCTTTTTATTCTATACATGTACGTTTATGTATCAATCTAGTTGTGTGTATGTACACATATAAATTTTCTTTCTTTTGGTCTTTGGTTTTATTTTTTCGTTTACTTTCATTTTTTTTTGTTTTTGCATTAGTACCAAAATACATAAAAAATTGTTATTTTTTTTTTTTTTTTGTGAAACAAAAATGTAAAGGAGAATTATTATTTTATTTAATATGTATGTCATGCATAGGCACAGAAAATCCTATCATGATTTACTCCTCTCATCTTTTCACACGGTTAAATATTCAAAACTTTGTTGTTTTTTCAACCAAAAAAAAAACAAAAGGATGACGACGACATCGACGACTAAAAAGAAGAAGAAGAAAATGAACGAAAAATTTCGTATTTTTTCTCCCTATTTTTTTCTTTTAATATATTTTTGCTTATAGAACAGAAAATTATATTTTATTTTTTTTTTTTTTTTTTTTTTGGTTTTCAACTGACTGACTGTACTCATATTATGATGTGTACGTATTTACTACATCCAAATATGTATGTATGTGTACAAACATATTTATTTTTGAGTTCTATGCGTACATATACTAGAAGCATTATAATATATATACCTAGTTTATATGTACCATACGTATATAATGTAAGTATTTTATTTATAAAAATATCTAAAATTTTTTTTTGGAATACATTATAATAAATATCTGTATAACTGTACATACATATGTAAGTATTATCATTATTGTAGTGATGATTGGAAGTTTTCATACTGAAAAATAATATTAGATAAATATGCATAAAAAATATATAATCAAAAATAAAAAAATTAAATTAAATAATATTCAAGAAAAAAAAAAAAAAAAACACATCGACTATATAGAATGAAAAACGAACTTTTTTCCAATTTTTTTTTCGGTTTTTCAGTTCTTTTTTCTTCTCTTCCTTTTTTTTGGTTTTTGTTTTATTATATTTAATATTCTTTACTGTTCTGGAAAATTTTTCTTATACATATATACACACACACACACATATATGACAACAGACACAGGAATGAAGTAAAAAAAAAATGAAATTCAGCTTTTTTTTATATATACTCGTACATTATACATATATGTACTCGTATACATATTATATCGACCAACGAATGCTTTATTATTTTTCTTACAATATTGACATTTTTACTTTTATAAAAGTTTATGAATACATTTAAATAATTATGTAAAGACTATATGTGAAAGTTTTTCAAGAAGAATATATTTTTTTTTCTCGTTACACACATACATACTTATATACATACTTGTATAATAAAGAATAAATTTTGAATTTTTATAACAGAGAGAGAAGAGATATGATGTGATATGAGATGATAATAATTTTTATTTTTTTTTTTTTGTGTATAAAAAGAGTACTCTGTGTTTGTGTGTATAAGTGAAAATATGTATACTTATTTTTTTGTGTTTGTTTGTCTCTCGCTTTATTATTTTTCATATTTATTAAAAAATGGTATATAGTATAATGTACATAATATTTATATTAGTTTGTATGTTTACAAGTATGTATGTTTTTCTTGTGTTAATTTTATCTAGCTTGTTTTCATTTTATTTATTTTTTATTTTTTTTTTGTCTTATACTTCTACATTCTTCATTACTGTATTTTAATGATTTCATTCTAGTATAAAAACATTGCTTTTGTTTTCATTTACATTTTATGAATTTTTTTTTTCTTTGTATATATGGTGGGTGGGTGGTGTGTGTGTGTGTGTGTGTGTGTGTGTGTGTGTGTGTGTGTGTGTGTGTGTGTGTGTGTGTGTGTGTGTGTGTGTGTGTGTGTGTGTGTGTGTGTGTGTGTGTGTGTGTGTGTGTGTGTGTGTGTGTGTGTGTGTGTGTGTGTGTGTATTTTATTATTATTATGATATTTCTTTGACTATGAAAATCTTAAAAAATTGAAATAAAAAAAAACTAATTTAATTACAAAAATTAATTACTGATTAAAAAAGTTTGACATGTGTTTGAAATATGTAATGAAATATGGTTTTTTTTTTGTATTCATTTTTTCTTTGTTATTTATTATTTTTTTTTTTTTTTTTTGGTTTAGTTTTTGTTTTGCATAATAAATTTAATTTATTAATTAAATAATATGATTGTGTATTATTAACAATACTATATATTGAATATTTAAATTGAATAATAAATCAAGTTTGAAATAATAAAAATTCTTTTTTTTTTTTTTCTTTTCCTTTTTTTTTTATCAGTTCAATTATTTTTTATTTTTTTTCATTTTGAATTGAAATTAAATAAAAAATAACAAGAAGAATATATTATATGTATAACCGTATAACAAAATAATAATAGTAAATGACATGTATTAAAATTATAAAATCAATTGTTTATTGATGTATATAATGTATATATATGTACAACGTACAACTTAATTGACAAAAAAAAATCATAAATTATATAAAATATAATACAAATATATTTATATAAATATGTAGATATGTATGCATATATTATAAAACTCACTTGTCATAGATATTACAAATTAACTTCAAATAATATGTATATACATATGCAATACATACGATAAATATAATGTACAATATAACTCTAATATAAAATTTACTTATTATAATGTAGAATATTATACATATATATATAACACATATGTACATACATATCAACATATATAATGTGGATATATTTATGGATAATATGTGAACTCATGCATTTACTAAATACTATAATATACATTTGCAACTATAGTATATAACAAAAATATAACAAACAGTATAATTGTGCATTATTACATTATCATGCTGAGATAATTTAATGTTTTGGAATTTAACCAAAAACAGAACAAAGAAAAAAAAGAAAACAACACAACTGATATATATAAATGAATCAAAACAATATAATTTCTGAATAATTTTGGATTGGTTCCAGAGTAAAAGAGTTTACAAAAATAAAAAAATGAAAAATAAAATAAAAAAATTTAAAATAGAAAAAAAACAAAATATATTGAATTAATTTGAAAAAAAAAAAAAGAATCAGAAAAAAGGAAAAAAATAAAAACATTCTTGGAATTTTCATTAAACAAAATATAATTCAATAAACTTAAACAGTATATAAATGAAGGTATATTTTGCAGATTTACTATGTTGTTTACGAAACTGAAAAACAAAAAAATCTACATACATACACATACGAATGTTTTTCTACATAATTTGTAGCATTTTTTTTGATTTTTATAATTTTTCATTCTCTTAATTTAAAGTTATTTACAACACGTTCCTATACAGATTTTCAGTTTAAAATTAAATTACATAATATAAAATATAAACTAAGTATAGTTTGTATTATTTAAATATGAAGTAGAAAACTAAAATATGTTAATACGTGAAATTTCTTGTTAAATATACTTTTATTTTTTTTAGTAAAATTTCATATATTTTTACTTATTTTTTGATTGTGTTAAATTTTTACACACCACGTGTTCAAAATTAAATTGAAATGTCACAAAATGACAACGAATATTTTTTTAAAACCTTTTTAAATATACATTACAGATCCACGTATGTATTATATGTATATGTGCATATGTAAATAATTTGTTTTTACTGATGGATATGTAAATATTTGTTTCTGTTACTATACTTATACATTCGAATTTAATGCATAATTAAGTTTAATGCAAATGCAAAAATATGTTTAATTACGCATACGTCAAAATACAAACCACAATATAATTAAATAAACGTTTTAAATTTTATTCAAAATTAATTTAATATGTATTAATTTTGCATATAATATCCAATGAAGTTAATTAAGATTGTATTTTCTTATTCACATTACATATAATAATTACTCATAACACTTAATCAATACAGAAACACATGTATTTTAGTTTAGTTTGAATTTAAAAATTGAATATTTAGCTATCTATGTATGTGTATGCAAATGAAAATAATATTTTTACCCAAAAATTTAGTTACTATCGAAAATGTAGGTATTTTAAGTAAAGTAAATCAATGAGAAAATGAATCTTGTAACTATGCAAGCAAAACAGCAGGAATTTCTGGTGTTGTTGGATGTAAAGCTAATTTAAAATAACATGTAGTAAAAGTATATAAGTAATTTATTTTATTTAATGGAGGAAATTAAAATGTCAGCGCATTGAAAAGAAAAATTTTCTAGAGATTTATTTAAATTATTGAAAATAAAAAACAGAATAATATCTTATATGAAACTTAAGACAATGTAATATATTCGAATAATACATCATACAAAGCCAAACAAAATGTTGAAGTGTATCGAACATATTGACATACATATACTCGTACATATATGTAGTTTTGTTCTTTCCATTCTATTTAATTCGTTATTTACATATTTAAATTTTTCTGACATTATTTCTTTTATTTATTGAATTTTATTTATTGATATTTATGAAATTATTGTCTCATTATGGAGAAGAACGAACGAGAGAGTCTGTCATACTTCACACTAAAACGAAAAAGTGAAAACAAATTAAACTATTATTTATCATCGTAATCTATTTAACAAACGTTTTGTATGTAAACGGTGCTATGTGTTCAACACTTTCGTTCATTCATATTTAATGATAAAATTATTTAACGAAAGAATAAATGAACTTAAAAACAGACGATTGAAATCAATATGTACAATATACTCCAGCTATAATGGTAGAACTATAATTGACATAGATGACATGGGTAACATGAGAAAAAATAACGAATGTTAAAACGTCACATTTGGTTAACTATAATAACATAGATAACATACTAAACATAAGCAATACGAATCTCACAAAATGAGGTTATGGCTTATGTTACTTATGTCATGTACGCTTTCGATCGTACTGCTCATGTACTGCTTATGTCGAGCTTACGTTGAACTAATTTTTAACGAATGTCGGCAATGTCAATTATAGTTTAGCTCATTGATTTGGCTGTGTTCGGCTACGACATATGTCATAGCCTATGTCACATATGTCGATTATAGTTCTCACTTAAGGCTTCATGTATCACATTTTTATCGTCGCAAACTCGTTTCAACCATAAAATTAGTGGTTTGAAATTTCTAATATTAATTCAAGCAAGTAATTATTCTTTCTTAAAAATTATACATAAAAACATTAACAAGTACTTACACGTATTTTTAAATATCACATATTATATGCAACTGGAACATTTCATCATAATATCGGCATAAATTAATATTGAGATTATCCAATTCGTAAAAACAAAAAAATTTTCGATCTGTGAAAGATATCATAAATAAAAAATAAAAAAAATTGAATTAAAAATCAAAAAATTTTTCATAAAATTTGTGTACAAAATACGAAAATGAATAAAAAGTCTCTATATTCTATATTAAATTACATATTATATACTACATAAATAGTACATAAATTATCGTAGATAATACAGTAAAATATTTAAATAAAAAAGGTTTTATATTTTACAAATTTATAAATATGTATGTAATAAACTGTAATAAATTTTGAATGCCATTAAATCAAAATGAAATTAATCAACAAAACAATACATAAATATTTTTTGATGTTATTATGTACATATATAAATCTGCATGTATTTACCTTCATACAAATTACATAAAATCTAAATTACATATTCCTATATGTGTACTATTATCGTGTCATTATCGAGAGAAAAAAAAATTTCTTTCTATTATACAACATTATATTTTTATCACATTACATCATATATAACATATCCTAGATAGATAGAAATACGAAAATATGTATGTATGTATGTGTGTATATGAATAAATTTTTATTTTAAAACATTTCAAAATTTTCATTATACATATCATATATGAATATATACGTATCTATGTATATGGATTGTATGTATTTCAATGTATAAATGTTAGTATGCAATTTTAAAAACATTTTTAGAAAGCTGTCAGATTTCGAAATTTAGTTTTTCTTTTACCAAAAATATATTTGGTTTGGATGTAAAGTAAATTTTCAATACATTGCATTACGTGTATGTATACAAATCTATTGCACAGACTTTATATATTTCGTGTTTATATATGTAATATACATACAAACACCAATACACATACCATATACTTTTATGTATAATATATGTATGTATTTACGACGAAATATAAAAATCAAGTAAAATAAAAAATTTATATGAAAATAACATTCCAAAAAAAAAATGTATATAATATAAAAAAGAAAAATAAAATAAAATAAAAGAATAAAAATAAAAAAATAAAAAATAATCAATATCGAAAAGAAAATTTTCTATTTTCCTTAAATTTCTTATTTTATTTATTTATTCATTTTTTTTTTTGTATTTTCATTCATTTTGTCACATAAAATATCTATATACATATATATTTATTACCTAATATACTTACTCGTATACAAATATTCATGCATGTATTTTACAATTTTATAAATCCACACATCTATACACATATATATACATACAATGAATATATATATATATGTATAAATATATATATGTATAAATGATGATGTTATAAGAAATGATGATGATAATACTTATACATTTATACATGATATATATTTTATATAATTTTTTATATATATATATTTTTTTTTATTGCATACTTACATTTATACATTGAAAATACATACAATACATATACACGTACATATGTATATGTATATCGTGTCGGTTCATTTCATTTTGTAAGTGCAAATTTAACCTGACACTTATAGCATGATGAATTCAAATAAAAAACGGAAGAAAAATATACGATACGAAATGATTAGATAAAAATAAAATAAGAATACTACATATATTCTAAAAGAAAAATAAATAATAATAATGTAAACGTAACAAAAACCTTTAGAAAATTTTATTTTACATATATAGTATGTACATTACATACATTATGTACTTACATACTCTACAGTTGTATCTATAAAGGTATACTAAAGGTTCAGTTACTTATTGTACGTATTCGTATATATACACAAACGTACAAATACATATATTCGCATATTTATATTATAGTATTATAGATACATATGTATATACATATATATTTCAAAAAAAGGAAATTTATACATTTATTATGCATACAAAATAATAACAATAATAATAATAATAATAAAAAAACACAAATTTATTTGTCACAAACAATTTGTTTCAGTTTTTGGTATTTTGTTATTTTTCGTTCACTTACTTTTTTTTTTATGTGCATGTATTTTTAAAGAGTTAATATGATTTTTGTGTGAAATTAAAAAAGACAAACTGAAAAAAAAAAAACATAAAAATGAAATTTCAAATTTTTAAAATTTTCTACCATTATAATATGTATACGAGTGAATATAATGAGTGTAATTCACCTGTTTTTTTTTTTTTTTCTTTAATTCTACTGCCTATACATATATACTAACATTATGACATATATTATATAACAACTAATAATATACAAAGACATTTTTTTTTTTTTTTCAAAAAGAGAATATCTACTTAAGAATAAAAAATTAGTATAATTTATATGTATGTTATGCATATATGCATATACACAAATGCATATTTATGTGGACTGTGTAGAAAATAAGTTAAATATACTCGTATATATATCTTTCCTTCACATGATTCATTCATTCACTTAACGTAAAATTTACACACAATATACACGTAAATTATATATACATACATACATAGTAAGTATATTTCATCTGATTATATCCTGTTAGGTATACAATAGAATGTGAAAAAAAAAAATGAAAGAAACACGATATCTCTAATTCATATCCTCATATGCTATACATACTTTCAAATACATATAATATATGTACATATGTACATATTATATTCTTAGTCCATTTTCTTATTTTATATTTAAATTATATGATACCATTTCTATGGATACCATAACATTTCAGTATGTATGCACATATACTTAACACATATACGGTACATGGTACCATATAATATATTACAACAATTTTTCTTTTATTTACATACGTATATGTACTCGTATACACGTATGTATTTCATGATAGTATTAGAATATAAACGAGCATTTATGAGTGTACATTTATACGAGTATAAGTATGCATATATATATGTACATATACATACATACTTACATTGTGTTTTTATATGTATATACTATTTGCAATTGAATATATTTAAAAATAATAATAACTGAATACAATTTGGATTTGATAAGTTTTTACGTATATACGTATACCTTCCAAAAACGTATTCTACAAACAGATTGTTGTTGCTAAAAATACTAAACTATACCTAAATACGTATACACTAAAACGAAAAAAAAATATATATTAATAAGATCCTTATTTTTAGCTTTCAATCAAAAAATGAATTTTTTTTTATATATAATTTTTCACTTTTTGAATAAATTATTTGTTCGAAAAATAAAAATCATTTCACAGATGCTTCATATGTACTATACATATATTATATAAGTTTTATAATACAATATATAAAAATATACTAATACATGATGCATAAACTTAACATTTATATTCTGGAATTGATTGATATATTATTTATTATACACTTTTATTTATACAATTACACATATATACGAACGTAAAATATATATAAACAGAAACTATGTAAATAGGTAGTATCTTATATGGATGCATAATAATATGAACGATCAATTAATAATACCGTCATTCAAAATATAAGGAATAAGATAAATATATTACATAAACAGAATGAAGAAAAATATATTTAATATTTAATTAAAAAAATTAAAGAATTTTTGGGCAATATTCTAGAATTTATTTCCAATTTTAAGCTGTTGAAAATATTTTCATTTTATTTATCATCAATGATCTTGATTGTTAATATACATAGTTATTATAGATTTAAATGACTGGAACTGGGACATTTATTGAGAATGAGAACTAATAGGGCACCGTACCTAAAAAAGAATGTAGATCCAAAGGAAAATGTAGGCTAAGATGGTGGGATAATGTAGGATAAAATTTATAATAAAACTCGAAATAGACAGTTGGAAAGAAGTAAGCAGCAGCAGATGGAGAAAGAATGGAAAGATCTTCTGTCTGATATCTGTATACCCAAATCAATTAAATACAAATTCCTGAATGTTGATTAATATAATTAAATATTGTAAAAATAAACTCAAATTATCATAAATACAATATCAACTGACAATGAAAATTTCATAATGAAGATTAAACCAAATTGAGCAAAAAAAAAAAAAGTAAAAACAAATTATTCTATCATTATCTACATAAAGTCAACATTCAAAAACTGAAACATCTATCCACATAATATGTGTTTTCGATTTGACAATTTCAAGTACTTGCGAGTAGGAAAGCTAAATGTCTGTGCTAAACCATCTACTCGCAGCTACTCATGAAAAATTTTTCAAGTAGCTGGAGGTAGATGCAAGTAGTTACGAATAATTTTTGTGTCGTTCGTTTTAACAATTTATCCTAGACACATTTTAGTACTCGCAAGTACTTGAAATTGCCAAATCGAAAGCACCTAATGTATGATATATGTTTTTTTCTTTTTTTTTGGTATAACGTATTCATCATTTGTATAAATTAATAAAAATTAATGGTTCATAAAATAAATAAAAATGTATTCATTACATATGTAGTAAATATTTAATAAGTGATATAATTGATTATTGTTTACATATTACATAGTATTACATTTATATAATATACTCCGTAGAAAGTTTGAAATAAAAAATTGACAATAATTATCTCGTATCACTGTAATGATTTCAAAAAATAAATTTATTCAAATTATTCAAGCCAAATATGTCAATTAATTATTTTCAAATTTTAATTAGACTTCAATCGAATATGCATAGCTGTCAAATGAAGTCGAATGCTTTCGACTTTTCACATTTACATTGACTAATTTTCCATATAAATGTATACAAAAACATTTATTCAATCACAGTTTGAAATCACCGCTGTATTTTTGTGTTGAATTTGTTGTGGACAAGCTCTTCTCTTGAAATTTTCTACCAAAATACATCATATCACTTCTAAATTATTTGGAACATCGAATAGCTTACGTAATTGTAAACAGCTTGTTCAATTCATTCGATGCATTTTTGTACCTCAATATGCTATTTTCATGAATCCAAATCGCTACAAAAATATTCATCTCATTACATTGAATGACAGTAAATTACCAATAATTTGTATGTATTTATATATATACATATATTATTGGTAGATATGAGGATATTTTATTTTATCGGTACTGTGAAAATATTTTTTTTAATTACATTTTTGTTTAACATTAATTTTTTTAAATATTTTAATTGCAATTTATACAAATAAAAGTTAATTGATGCGCTTATTCATACAAAAATTTGTTGTATTCTTTGTAAATTTTTTTATTTTTTATTTTTGTTAAACACTTTTTTAAAATTTTTGTTTTTATTTATTTATTTGTTTGTTATTTTTGTAATATATAATTAAGTCTTTTAGAGTTAATTAAAACTGAATCAAATTTGAATGATTACATGAATAATTGATTTAATTTTTTTTTTATCGCTTTTTTTTTCACAAAAGAACAACATTTTTCTATATTTAAGTACATTATTAATGAAATTATACAAATAATTTAAACAAAACATATAAGTACATACATATAGTACATAAATATATGTAGTTACACGATAATTACTTAACTCAATTATTTATATTGTATTTGTATCTTTAGATATATGTATTTTCATATGCGTAAAAATTATATTAATATTAACGTATAGCTATATATGTGTTTAAAAAATATAAAATCTTTCATTTTATTGCTATATTTTGTTAAAAATTTCATTTTCAAAACTTTATAAAAACGCTATAATGCACGTGTACTATACTTGCGTCATGTAAATAATATTTTTTTGGAAGATAATTTTTGAATACAACCAAATAATAAAAAAAAAAAAAATGAATCATATATTATGTGCAAATGATAAAAAACGTCTCTATATACTATATACAGATATACATACATACATTATGTGTCAATGCGAGATATAATTATGAATGCTTGTATTTATGAATAATTTTCAAAGAAAAATAATACATTTACATATAAAATATGAAAACATATAAATGCATACACTACTTGTATTTATTCATATGTAGAAAGTGGAATATTATATACATTTAAAAACATACAAAAAACAAACAAACATAAAATTTAATTTAAAAAGTATTAAAAATGTCACAATAAAATTTTGTATTTTTTATATATGAACTTATAATGTAATCTAAATTCAACAATATAATGAATTTTTTTATAATAAGTATAATGATCCTTCCTTATATATTCAAAAGAAAATATTTTTACGCATTGAAAATGTGTACGTTTATTATAAATGTATACGTACGAGTAGTGTATATACAACTATATATGAGTATATGTATACAATTTTGTTATGTATGTATGTACATATATCTACATATATGAGTTCTAATTTAAAATTTCGATTTTAAAAAACAAATTTCATATATACACGTACATACGAGTATAAATAATAAATATGTTAAATAGGAAAAAAATTTAAGTATGTACACATACATTTATGCAAAGTGTAAATATATATAATACTATAATACTTGTATACGAGTATGTGTATAGTGTTATAAATAAACACAAAACAGAAAGAAAAAAAAATATCACATTAATTCTAATTAGAAATAAAAAGGACTAAATGTGAATAGAGAAAAACTTTCAAATGAGAAAAATCAACTTTTACAAAAAAAAAAAAAAAATAAATAAATAAATAAAAATAAAAATAACAGAAACTGACTTAAAAAAAGGATAAGAATAACAACAACAACTATATAAAATAAATATGTATAGAATAAAAAAAACTCGTATAATGTATATGAAAGCAAATAAAATGTATTCAAAGGAAACAACAACAACAACAACAAAAATGAAAAAGAAAATGTGTACCGAACAGAAAATAAATAAATAAATAAAAATACATTTTTATATACAAAATAAAATTCCATACATGTATGAAAGTATGTCAGTTTCAAACAGTATCACACAGTATTATATACACAAAAGGACCAAACAAAAACTGAAGAAAAAAATATAAAAAAAAAACATTACTCTGTGTTCACTCTTTCATTCATTCGGATTTTTTTTTTTTTTTTTTTTTTGGAACATATTTGTGAAAATTCAAATTAACTTACACATTACACATACACATATTATTACACCTATTCATATACATATATGTAATCTAAAGGGACATAATGTAACATGAAAAAATATATTTGTAATATACTTTATATTTTTAGTTTTCCATACAGATTTAGTACTAAATTTATTTGTTTATTTATTTTTTTAGAATTTACTATACTATATCTTCATCATTATACGTATGTATGTGTAGGTAGGTACTTATAAATCTCTATCATATGTACGATATACGAAGACGAAGCTATGTATATGTACATAAGTACACCTTATGTAATTTACAAATGTTACAAATGCTTGTATGACAAAACTGAAAAAAAAAATATAAAAATTTTAGAGAAAAAATAATTTAAAGGACAATAATTTTTATTATCAGATAATTTTTTTTAAATTCTGCATTTCTTTTTTATTTATTTTCTTTATTTATTTTTTTTTTTTTTTTGGATTTGGTTCTACTGATATTTTTTTCACTTTTTCCTCTCTTTTATTTTTTATTCACGTTGTACTCAAACTAAAATTCTTTAATTTTTATTTCATTTTCATTTTTTTTTTCCTATTTCGTTTCAATACTTTTCACTTTTATCATTACATATTGTGTAAAAAAAAAAAAAAACAGTAGAAAAAATAAATAAAGTAAAAAAAAAGTAGAGTAATGAAACCCAAAAAAATATAAAACGAAACGAAAAACAAACAAACAAAAAAAAAAACGAAAAGAAAAACAAAAGAGAAATTCTTTTTTTTTTTTCTATTATTATTATTTGCCACCACAGTTACGTTAGAAACGTATGGATGGTGTAAAAATTGTGATAAATTAAATGAAACATGAATTTATCAGGAAGTGAGTATTCCCAATTAGTAACGATTTTTAAGTATATCATTTTCGTGTTCGTTAAATTATTTTTTTTATTTTGCTCGCCAGTATATGTGCGTATACTATATGTAGATGTTTGTATGCGTCTATATATTATTTTAATTATTATACTATGTATGTATGTTTGTACGTATTACACAATAAAAATGACTGAATTTTTTTCGCATATACATATTCGCTGACTGTAAATTCTCTCCTCAACGAGAAACGGAAAGAAATTTTATATAATAATTGGTAATTATGGTATTTATACTCCCTCTTTTGTATGCAAAATGAAAATCAGTCAGAATCATAAAAAATTGCTTGTTTTATCGCTTCTATAGGTATAGATATATAGACTACTATATTTTGCATGATAAAGTGTAAAAAAATATATATACACCCATACCATTCATAAATATATTATTATATTCACTAAACACACAGAGTTTTTGTATAGATATCCATGTATGTAAGTATAAGAGGTGTAATATAGTCGTGTACGAAAGGTACATACGTATATTATACGAGTATATTTTAAGAATTTTCAGTTTCAGCAAAGATTTTTAACGTAGAAAGAGACCAGCCAATAATATAAAAATTTTTTTTCTTTTATATTTTTTTTTTCAATTTTTTAAATTTCGTTCTTTAACCTTTTTTTTTTTTCTCTTTTATTTTTTCTTGTATAATGTAATATTTTGCACAAATATACACATATATACATACATACATATAATATGACGTGCATAAAATAAGGAAAATTTTTAATCAAAATCGAGTCTATTAAAAAGGAAAAGAAAAAAACATTATTATTATTATTATTATTATTATTAATTTATTATCCGCAATAACACGTTCAACTCAACTTAAAAAAAAAAAAAAAACAACAAAAACAGTGAATAAAAAATGAAAAATTTTCTGTTTAGAATTTATGTACTTCAAACCACATTTTCTTTTATTTTATTCATAGTCCTTTATAGTCCTCTTTCATTTCTGTATTTTTATTTTCTATTTTTTTTTTTTTCATCTTCTTTCTTTCGTATACTATTCCAGTGTAAAATTTTCGTTTATACGAGTATATATATGAATGAATGAATAAACGAACATTATAATACATATACTCATCGTATAATACTTAAGTAATAGCTAGTCTGAATAATAAATAAAAATTAATACTGAATTATGAACACAAAAAAAAAAAAAAAAAACCAAAAAAAACATAAAATTCTTATGGGAGTTATTATTGAATTTTATTTTGAGTTATTATAGTCAACCACGTTATTTACTTTTATAATGGTATAGACATTTATATACATATACATATGTATTTGTTTATGTAAGAACGAGTGTACATATATGTATATAAAATCTAATACATTTTTCTCTTATCTGAGTAATATAAGAAAAACAAAAAAATAAAATAAAATTGTAATAAATAAAATTTCTAATATAAAATTAGCTGGCTAATTTTTATAAAGAGGGAAATAATTTTCAAATATCACTTGATAAACCACAAGAAAAATAGAAATAAATAAAAATTATAAATTAAAATTATTTGATTTTCTACTTCAATATCCTTAAGCCCGAAGGATTCAAAACAGAGCTAATATCCAACAAAAAATTGAATTAAAATCATTATTACATAATATTAAATTTCAATAATAATTTGGCTAATTTTTAAATTACAAAATTTTGCAAAAAAAAACAAAAATAAAATAGAAGGAAAACGAATCAAAATTTTAATATTTACCCTCGCTTACAATTACATATTTTTTTTGTATTTTGTATCATAAATATAGAACAATAATTAACAAACAAACATATAGATAAATGTATGTTTATATAGATCTAATTTATGTAAATGTTTAATAAATATGTACGTTTTACATTACATAATTATATTTTAAATTGGTCTGTAAGTAAGTATACTGCATTTCATGTATGATCAAATAATAAATAGCTATATATTCCGATTATAATGTTTAAATACACTTTGTATATAATATAGTGTTGGATTTACTTATATTATTTTGTAAATCTGATTCGATTAGTTATACGTATTTTTGATTACTATTTACACGATGAGTACATCAAAGTGTAATATGTATATTATGGTCTAGCTTCTAGCTACCATATAGCCAAAGAGAATTAAGTACATACTCGTATATACAACTGTTAAGATTTATGTGTTGTACTTACATATGTATAATGAAATTATATTATGTATACATTACATATACATATTTTCAAGGGAAATATAATTTAGAAAATTTTTGTGTTTATAATCAGTTTGAGGTTGCCTTTGGCAAAAAAAAAAATTTTCCATCAAATAGATAAGGGTGACATGACATAATCAAAATCCATAATATAATCATATAATCATAATAATAATAAGTAATAATAGAAACGTGTTTTAAGACACATCATAAGTAATATTAGTGTAATACGTATAAGTATATAAATGTATATACAATATAGTAAGTATAGTAATACATTAATTTTTACATTTCTTTATACATACATACATACACATTAGATATATGCATATAATACTTGTATTATTGTCTTATATTTGACGTTGACTTTTCGATACCGCTTCATTTCATATACATTACATACATACATATATATATAATAATAATAATCGTTACAAATGAAATGAAATTTTTTTGATAAATTACCCTTGAGGGTTGACACTTACTACCATAAATAAATTTTATTTGTACAACAACAATAGCAGTAACAACAACAACAACAACAATAAAATATAATATTTATACGTATATAGATAAATATAAATAAATAAAAAAATAAAGTGTATAAGGAAAAAATAGACAATTTTATTTTTATTTTATTTTTTTTTTTTTTTCATTTTATTTCATAATCAACAAATTAGAAATATAAATAAAAGTTGAAAGTTTGTTATTGTTTTTCTTTTTTTTATTTTTCGTTATTTTACTTTTTATTTTATTTTTTTTTCTTTTCTGTTGGTATTTATTTGATATTCAAATCAAATAAACACGAAAAATTACGTGTTTTTACTATTTAAAAAAAAAAAAAAAAATTAATAAACCAATAAAAGCATGAAAAAAACTATAGAGACGGCGAAAATAGAAAAAAAAAACAATACAATTTAATTATAAATTAATACGAAAAAATAACAAAAAAATATTTATATGTACTTATATTTAATTTTACACTGATGTATATATATTGTGTGTACATACCAAAACAAATCAAATTAACCATGAGATAATAATGTGTGTATATAAATAAAATAAAAATGAAAAAATCTAGAAATAAAAATAAATAAAATGAAACGATAAAATATTTGATATTTGATGAGTGAATGAACTCACTTGAAATTTCGATTTTATATGTACATATCAGATAGATTTTGTATATAATAATAATAATAGTAGTAGTAGTAGTAGTAGTAGTAGTTAGCTATATGTACGACTATTTATGTTTAAAATAATAACTAAATAATCAAAAACTGAACTTGGTAAAAACAAAAAAAAAATTGCTTCATACCTAAATTTATATACTAATGCTACACACACCTTCAATTCATCATAAAACAATTTTATAAACGAACATGTAGTACAACTGTAAATATATATTATGCATATATGTATTGTACACAAATATATGTATATGTATATTCTTTATATACCTATAAACATTCCTAAACAGTGCATACATGAATGTAAACATTTTTAATTGATTATTATCTGATTTTTTTTTTGTTTATTCAACACGAATGTTATACATACTACTCTAGTATACACATTAGCATATTATTATGTAGATGATTGTAGGTACTGTAAAAGTGAATGAATGTACAAGAGTATATATGACGAGTGTTTATTGAATATACAAATACTATACATAATACATATAAAAATACTATATTATACGAATACTGTACATATATGTATGTATGTATACATAGTACATACTACACATTTTGGTTAAATTTGATAATAACAAAATGTCATTTTCAAGGTGGTTTACCTTATAATGAAATTATTTTAGATTTTATTGTCATACATACATATATGTATGTATATATGTATAATATACAATTATTTTTATAACGTGTTTATGATAAAAGATAAAAATAAAATTAAAACAGAAATAAAATAAAACAGACAAAAAAAAAATTGTTTAAACGAACAAATAACATTTCAAAGTAAATAATAACAAACATGATTTGAAAATTTTTGGTAATTACTTTAAATAGCTAGTTAATATAGGCATTATAATGAATGTGTTATAATTTATTAAATATTATCCTATTGATATTTTACATTTTGAAATTTATCACATATACATAAATAATTTAAGTTGTACATACATTATGTAGGTAGGTATAGTATATAACAAATATTTTGTTATGTTTTGCTTTATTATATTTTCCAGATTTATTGAAACATAAAAATGGTAATTTGTCGAATATTCGATAGAAAACAATAACAAAAAAAAATATAAATAATTTTAATTAAAGTAATAAAAATTTACAGATATGTATATGGGCATGGAATTGTAATAAGAGATTAGCAATTTTAGTGCTATTATTCATTCTATAGTTCTAAAATTGACATTTCTGTTTAACTCTGTTTGAAAAAACATTAAAATTAGAAAATTTTAAACTAATATTCAACTTTTTCTAATTTGTCTTTATAAACCACAAACACTAAATAACCTAAACATTATAACATTATTCGTCTTATTAAGTGGAAAATGATACAAAATAATTGATCAATTACAAAATCGAATTTCAAAAAATAAATATGTATGTATACATATAGTAAAATCAAAATCATTCATTAGCATATGGAACCTTTTTAAATGAGAATGTTTATTAATTAATATTTAATATGTAAACAAAAAATTGTAACGATATTAAAAAATATTCAATAAAAATGTTCAGCTCTTTTTCAATCACTCTTTTCATTCACGTATGATGCATCATTTACATTACATACTACATCAATTTTGTGTAATATGTAATATGAGTATGTATTTAAAGGAAAAAAAAAGTTTTTTTTAAAACTCTTTTTTACTTACATGTGAGTACTAATGTACTATACACATGAATACAAAAATACAAAATAATGTACAATATATACTATATGTATGTATTTATCTTAATTAATTGATCGAATTAATTTCCAAAATAAAATAAAAACAAAAAAACAAAAAAATCAATTTCACACTGCTTCCAGTTTCATTTTCATATTGAATTTTTATTTCATTCAATTCATTACCAATATCACTTTCCCATTATGTAAGCTGGTTAATTTTGTAACTTGAGAAAATTTTCCAAACACATATACATATGTAGATATGTATGTACTGAGACTCGTATACATATATACAAAAATTTATGTATATTTTACATTTTCTTTTAATTTTTTTTTCATATATGAATGTAATTTAGCAACATGTTATATCGGCGCCAAATTGCTTTAATATTCACTTTTTTTTTTACACTTACGATGAGTTTGTAATATATGCATGTATAAACATAAAAACTTATATATTCTCATGTATGTATATTTATATACAATTTGTATAAAAGCAAAACATTAAATGTATATATAAATATGTGTATATGGCTGCATATATACTTCAATACGTACATAATATAGTAAATAAAAGTTTTTTTTTAAAGACAGGTCAAAGCACAGACAGACTTTAATTGAATGAAATAACAAATAAACAACATAAAAAGATATTTACATGTAATTTGAAAAAAAAAAATATACATGAATATGTAAACATATACATATGCAGCATATAAATGTAAAATGTAAGATTATTAAGATATTTTAGCTTTTACATGGTTATTGTTTGTAATCATAACAAAAATATTCATATAAATGTAACTGGTATATGTATATAGACAGACATAATATGTATGTCTTCATTTTGTATTACATACATATACAAACCTGTATCATACAAAAAAGAAAAACAGAAACAAAAATGTCATTCATTATAAATGTATATATTCCGCCTTAACATATAGTAGTAGTAACATTGTATGTAAATATGTACATATATGTAATGTGATTTGATACCTTCTTCTTATATGAATATCTTTACAATATCGTTTCACTTGCTATTATTTGTTCTTCCTCTTCTTTCTATGTATATCTGCATTTATAACTTTTTGATTTGATTTCTGTATGATAGTACGTAAGTATGTATTTGTATGTAATAGGTATATACATAAACTTTGTAAAATAAATATATGTATGTGTTATATTATAAATACAAATACATATGCTATTATAATATGTACATTTATATTTTAATATAGACGAAAATAAGATATTTACAAATATGCATATATAATAATGTACAATAATAATAAAACTATATTATTGTTTTACTAGTTTACATAGTTTAATCATGAACGTTCATATGTGTAATTATAATACATACAACATACATTGTATTTATGTATATGCTTATACATATATGTATATGTATATATACATACGTGCGTCAATATAAATACTTTTATTAATCAAGCAGATGTTTGTCAGACAAAAATGAAGACACACGTTTGCCTTGACAATCAAAACAAAAGCCGGACTAAAATATGTATTATCATCATAATGAACATTATATGTAATGTACTATCATCAACTTTTTATATAAAACTGGATACATAATATAGATTTACTAAAATACATCAATCTATATTATAGAGCTAGATATTATACAATTTATACTTATACAGGGTGTCCCGATTCAAGATGTACAAATTAGTACCATGGAATTCCTTGAAATGTTTCATGCAAAAAATTGTACTACCAAAATTGCTATCGACCCTATTTTCGACGCTTGAAGGTGTTGAAAATTTTGATTTTTTTGCAGGACCTTCAAATACAAAATCATGTGTAACTTTTTGTACACCCTACTTTGGAAAGTTTAGTGTTCTAGAGAATAATAGGAAACTAAATGACCTTTCTTTTCATATACTATATAACAAGTGTTTTGGAATTCGGTTCTAAATAAAAAGAAATCCTGCACTCCTTTGTTCCTTAATAACTCAATAACGGATAAATATATCATGCTCTGTTTTTTTTTGTTTGAAAGAAAGCATTTTGTGCTTCGACTACAAAAATAAAAATATTTTTTGTAGTGCAAATATTTTTCAGGAACCTAATTTATACACAAATTTTTTTAAAAAATTCGTCATAAATTTTGACTTCAGAATTTCTTTTTATTTAGAACTGAATTCCAAAATACTTGTTATAGTATATGAAAAGAAAGGTCATTTAGTTTCCTATTATTCTCTAGAACACTAAACTTTCCAAAGTAGGGTGTACAAAAAGTTACACATGATTTTGTATTTGAAGGTCCTGCAAAAAAATCAAAATTTTCAACACCTTCTAGCGTCGAAAATAGGGTCGATAAAAATTTTTGGTAGTACAATTTTTTTCATGAAATATTTCAAGGAATTCCGTACATGTTGAATCGGGACACCCTGTATATGATGAATGAATAATAATAATAATAATATTACATATGTTATATAAAATGTAATAATGTATATATAATTTACATAAAATTTATGCTTATTATTTATTATACACAGAAATACATAGTATATACGAGTATATTTTGTATATATTACATACATACATTATGTACGAGTATATTATAATGTCCGTCCATATAAGTTTTAGTTCTTTTCGTATAATAGAATGTACGAGTACAATTACAATTATATCTACATATGCATACGTATGTATATGGATTGATTATTTTTAAATATTATACATTGTTTAATTGCATATTCTAATGCAAATAATATAGCATATATTCTTACAGTGAAATTTTAATTTTAATTACAGACATCATATGTTCATATGTATATGCATATATATGTATGTGTGTATATAATACACAGCCTTATACATAATATTAGCAATATACATATGTATATGAGAATGTACAAACATAAATATTTTATTATTATTTCATCAGAATTTGATTTTAAATGAATTAAACAGACAGAAGGAAAGATATTAAATTTATGGAGACATTAGGTATAGCCGTATAGCATAGGATAGATGTCTAAAGTTATGTTATAATAACAAAAATATTACAAACATATAAAAGATTCATATAAAATTTATAATATATATGAATGCACTTATATACATCGTGTACGTATGCACTTAATGTATACATTTTTGCAATCAAATTGACA
Source organism: Villa cingulata (assembly GCA_951394055.1). Taxonomy (NCBI): domain Eukaryota; kingdom Metazoa; phylum Arthropoda; class Insecta; order Diptera; family Bombyliidae; genus Villa; species Villa cingulata. Next base: position 48,533,122 of record OX596018.1, read on the forward strand.
AAATTAATATATAAGAATAATAACGTATATATAAGAATAAAAACATTATATGAAAGGTTAATACAGTCAAATATTATTATGTATCTAATATTGCATTGACAAAACTTATTACTATTTATTAATTCTGTGTAGTTTTGTACATATACTGTAATACATACGGTTTAAAGAATAAATATTATTAATTTATGTGAATAGATATACATATATTTATACAAATATAGTATCTACTATTAGAAATTTAGATATATACATAATCCATAAATAATTATTTATACAACATAATATATATACATACATAAAATGTATGTATACTCATATATCCAAATTTTATTTACAAAATATAAACAGATAAATATTTATCCTTTAAAAATATGTAGTCATATCTATCTATGTACCTAATTACTGTTACGGATAAAATCATAATAATTTGAATATGCAGTTAACTAAAGATATATGTACTTATATTTAGGCATATCATATTATTTATGGTAAAACTTATACATATATTACATATACATACGTATATATATATATGTATATATTTTATAAGTATATGTACTAAATATATATATTATGTGTATGTATTGTGTATTGTATATCAAATACATGAATCTAACCAATCTAAGTTATGTACACATATTTATTTATGTATCTACTTATACATTTTACATAATACATATAATAGAAAATATACATACATTTTTATACCTTACAAATATGTACATAATGTCTGTATTACAAATAAAATATCAATATTTATGTATTCTTTGAATTTTGTATTGTATCAATTGTATCTAATATCAATCCGAAAAAAAAGTGAATGAAACAATATTAAAATGAAATGTTGAATTGAATCTAAAATCCGATAAATATAAATATGTACTCATAAAAATATACATACACAAATATGCATAAATACATTCATATATAGTTATACGTTATACTATACAATACTTATACAGTCCGTTTCATAAATATTTGTGCATTAGTTATTTGACATGCATTGTAGTGTGAAAATCGCTGTATGTCAGTAAAAAATTAAAATTTTAACTTCAAACTTTTTTTATTACAAAAAATAACGGGTAAAGAAAATATTTATTCCACAAAAAAAAAACAAACAAATAACAAAACAAAAAATAAATTAGACTAATAATTTTTCAAAATTATTTGTGCACGTACTTTTCTTTTCAAAATTATTTGTGCATACCAATATGTCACCTATTTTTGTATGTACATTAAACTGAGAAAAAATTTTTTTTAGTTTTTGTCGAATTTATGTTTTTTATAGTTAGGTAGATTTACCTAATACGATGTATTTCCTCCTTTGGCTTCAATAACCTCTTGGAGTCTTCGCGGTACAGAATCGATCAATTTTCTTATTAAATCTACTGGAATTTCGCTCCATACTTTTTTTATATCATTCCAGGTATCGTCTTCTGTTCTACCAATTTGTTGAGGAATTTTAGATTTTATGTAGTGCCAAAGGTTTTCAATTACATTTAGATCCGGGCTCTGAGGAGGCCACGTAAGAACCTTTTGCCCAACATCTTCTAAGTATTTTTGAACCATTTTGCCTTTGTGTATTGGAGCATTGTCATGTTGTAAAATGAATTCAGGATTTATTAATTGATCTCCAGCAACTAAAGTAACATTGTTTAATATTTCTAAATAATGAACTTGTGTCACTTTATGTGGTAGCCTTACAATAGGTCCAATGCCACTATAAGATATACAACCCCATATCATAATCTTTCCGCCAGTAGAATGTCTCGTTGGTTTATTAACTTCCTTTTTTTTCCTATTTTCTGGTGTAGAAAAGTAAAAGTCTTTTCCATAATTCCCATCCAAAGAAAATGCGGATTCATCAGTCCAGAGGATGCTTCTCCAGAACTCCAGAGGCTTGGAAATATGCTCAAGCGCAAATTTCATTCGTAAGTTTTTATTTTTGGGTGATATAAATGGTTTATTTTGGACCACATAAGCTTTTATATTATTTTCTTTCAACCTTCTATGCACAGTGGTTATGCTAACTTTATTATTTTGTCCATTATTAAAAGAATTTTGTATCTTCCTTAACGTTGTAGCAGGATTTTGATTACAAATTGATAAAATTTGGCGATCATCTCTTGTTGTCGTCACTCGTTTTCTTCCTTTTCCCAAGAGATTTTTCACTGTTCCTTTTGCTTTTTCTTTAAGTACTTGATATCGAATCGTATTCCTGTGACATTTATATTTTTTTGCAATTTCACTTACACTTACATTATTTTTATAAAGAGCAACAATAGCTGCTCTGTCTTCAACGGATAACTCAAACTTTTTGGGCATTTTGTGATACAATTTAATTATTAAGTGGCTAAAGAGCTACTAAAAATGATTTCTAGTGCTTCAAATTACAATAGTAGGAATTTTGGAAATTAGTTTTTAGATACCGTTATTTCTTAAAACAAATTGAACACCTGCACAAATAATTTTGAAAAGAAAAGTACGTGCACAAATAATTTTGAAAAATTATTAGTCTAATTTATTTTTTGTTTTGTTATTTGTTTGTTTTTTTTTGTGGAATAAATATTTTCTTTACCCGTTATTTTTTGTAATAAAAAAAGTTTGAAGTCAAAATTTTAATTTTTTACTGACATACAGCGATTTTCACACTACAATGCATGTCAAATAACTAATGCACAAATATTTATGAAATGGACTGTATATATATTGTACTTATAAATTTTCAAAAGATATTTTACTTGTAAAATCATTTATAAATTCAAATTACGTATAAACACAAAATAGTACATTATATAACTGCATTAATTGTAAAATAACATTGGCTAGGTATTATGTATTATCTATACGCATATGTACATGTGAATGTTCTTATACATAAATATGTATAAATTTTTTGAATATATAAACTACATGACCTGAACATATTCTAAAAATGAGAAAAATATTAATAATTTTTGAAAATTTTTAAAACGGAAAAATGTATACGATGTTTGGTATAATGATCGTATATGTTTGCATCGAACTTTTTGTAAAATTTATTTATTGGAGGTTTCCAATTCAATTTATAGTTTTAAAAAATTTACTTTTTTTTTCACTTCATGAAAATTTATCATTTATTGTTTTTCAGCAATAATTATAGATTTACATTTAAAAATTTATTAACTTTTTTATTCGTTAGTTTAGAATTAAATCACATACATACATATTTATACTCGTATTTTTTTAATTTTTTTAATAAATAATTAGACTATAAATATACAATATATAAGCATAATCAAAAATAATAAATAACAAAATAAATCTGTAGATATACAAATATTGTATTCGTATTCAAAACATAAGCATATTTAAAACTTTATTTAATTTTTTTTTTTTTGTTTTTATTTAAATTGCTAAATAAAAATTTTTTATAACCATTAGAATAACATGAAAACTATTGAAAACATATCCTAGTTTTAATATGAAATGAAAATAATGAAATTTTCGCTCCTTAAAATTGTATAACACGTACACGTACACATACCGATATGTATAATTGGTATAATACACTTACTTATGTACATATATGTATATAAAAAATAACAATCATAAATATGAGTATATTTTGTACTAAAAATTTATTTGTACACGTATGAATTGTATATATTATGTACATAAATACATCCATAGATATATGTACTTTCATTTTATAAATAATATGATTCTCCAATTAAGAAAAATAACTATACATAACTTTTTTAAATTGTTACGTTAAACAAACAGATTGTATATAAATTTGTACGTGAACATGCATACAGATATATATATACATATGTATGTATTTAGTTAGAAATGAATGTGTACAGTTGTGTGTAATTATTTTATGTACATATATATGTATATAGAGAAAAAACTTTTTCCATTTTTTGTAATTGTATCAACATTAGAAAGTAATTAAATCGAAATGTTTTTGCATTTAGAAGTTTCATTCTTTTTTACCCAGTAGTAACATTTTCTGGATTTTTATTTTAATATACATACATATTTCTACAATGTACCTACCTACGAGTAAGTACATATATGTGAATGAACATATTAAAAAATATTAATAATAAAAAGAAATAAGAGAAAAAATGTATGATATATAGTAGCAATAGTTTAGTGCAGTTGTATATATCTACTGTTAAAAATTCTAAATGATTTACATGAATTTATACAAAAATTACATCTACAATATACAGTCCGCGCAATTTGAATAGATTCACTTTTATGATTCGATATACATATCAAAGTATATTAATTCAAAATGCTTCTATTCAAATTGAACATCTAATTTTCATAAAAAATTTATAAAAATTTCATTTTTAATTTACTGTTTAAGGCTACGCGCAGACAGAAAGCGGAGCTGAGCTGAACTGAACTGAACTTATCAGCTAAGAATGAAACAAACAAATACGCAATGCATTTGAAGCAATACAATAAGTAGCTTATGTGCGCACATCAACAGCGTAACTGAACTTATCGGTGCTGATTTTTCAGCTACTGATATTTGCAGTTGCTTGTTGTTTGTTTCGATCAGCAACTGAACTTGCTGATTATGATATACGTGTACGCATTACCATGCGTATTACCAAGTATATATATGTAATATAATTGATTTAATTTCAATAATCGATTATATAACGTAGAATAAGTTATAATAGAATAAGAATAATAATAATAATTATAATTAATTAATAATAATTAATATATAATAATAATTGTAGAATAAGCAAGCATAAGCTCCGCTTTCTGTGTGCGCAGTCAATTTTTTTTTTTGCTGAGTTGATCAGTACTTATAAGTTCAGTTCGGCTCAGTTCAGCTCAGCTCTGCTTTCTGTCTGCGCGTAGCCTAATAGTAGATACTGTTTTTTTAATAATATTTTTTTTTATTCTATGCCCAAATTTTATGTATTCACAAAAATATGACAGCATCTATCCAAATTGCATGCACTGTATGTAGTAGATATATTCGTATATATAAATATGTATACATCATACATGTACAAATTTTACAACGTATGTACTCGTATATTATATTAACATTCATTCATTCGATCGTTCATTCATTATTCATCTTAAACTATTGTACACTGAGTTACTGTAGATACATTTACATTTATATTTTACATTATGTGAAAGTGTATATTGGATTGGATAGATGGGTAATACACGTCCGTTTGAACCCTTGATGACTTTTATGATGTTGATGATGATGATGATGTGTTTTCATAAATGCACTCATATATGTGTACTGTGTACATTCATTATATATGTATGTGTATATAAGCACTTATAGTATTTATATACAGACAATTTTGTTATATGGTTGTGAATCATAAAATCATTAAACTGAAGTTACATATGCAGGCTGCAAGAAGTTCATAATTTTAGTCTATAAATATATGTGGATTATATGCATATGTACATAATTTATACATATATGTATATATATGTATATGTACATGTTTACAGATAAATGTACATATAACTATAAAAATTAAACTAACATTATATTAAAGAATGTATGTACATATATAATAAAATATACATACATATTATATTTTAGATAATTCACGTAATACTTTTATATAATGTGCACATGTACTTTCATATTTTCACATTGTATGTACATATGTATGATGTATATACGTATACTAATATCTAATATATGTATGTATATGCATGTACATTATGAATGCATTAAATTTTCTATCAGTATTATAAATGTAATTATATTGTGTCCATATGAGATTTTAAAGAAAAATTTCTGTAATAAAATTTCTAAATAGTATCTATTCATTCATTACGTATCTTTATATCTACTGCATATACTTATATGTATATATAGTTACATCAATTTTTATATATGGACATACAAAATATATACATATATACTATACAAAAGGATGTATGAAGTAGCAAAAATTTTTAACAGAAATAAAAAACAAAGTAAAATATTTTCTTAAAGAGTTTATTTTTTTTTTCAATAATATTACATAAGAGTGGCATAACAAAAATTTTAATAAATAAATTTGTTTAAATAATTCAACAGAGTTTGACAAACACATACATATATGTACATATATATTTTTGTTTCTATTCCGAATTTTGTTTATTTTTTCATTTTCATTTTATGATTTTGTCTTTCTTTTTATTAAAAAAAAAAAAAAATTTATTTGAGGAACTTATACATCTTTATACATTATTTATACATGATTTATATATTATTAGAAAATTTCTAATTAAATGTTTTATAAATAATGAAAATGAACGTATTGCACTTATGATAATATACATTACCTATATACTTATATGAAAGTCGTACGATTATTTATATTAATACATTTATATTCATTCATACATATCTGTATATATAACATAATAACATAAATAGGCATTTATACTGCATAACATCTACACACTACATATACATACAGTATCTACAGTTACATAAATGAGTATTTCACATATAATGGAATGAATGATGATATGAAAATTTTCTTCAAATTTAAAGACAGAATATTTTTAAATATGTAATATTGAATTGAACTAAATGAATAGTTTTGTAGCATGCACTATGCATATATGTACATATTATACAGATTTATAGGTATAATGTTGTAATGCATCATAAATGTAAATTTATTTTTCATTCTTGAATGTATAAAATGTATCTCTATGAGTATGTATAAGTATAAGTAAAATTAAAATATTATGTAATTAATTCTAAAATTCTAATGATTATATAACGAGTATTCATTATACTTTTATACACTTTACATACAAATACATATATGTATGTGCGTAATGAAAGCACATCATCAAACTGTCTGTATATATATATGCATTAAATTGTATACATCATTATATAATTTTGAAATCTTTATAAATGTATAAATATATGTGTGTATCATATAGTTACCTGCATGTTTATGGCACTGTACATGCATAAATCTATCATTATACATCATCTTCTCAATAAATAATTAAATAAAAAATAGAAAAATTTCACTACAGTATGATATGATCCTCAATTTGAATTTGAAGAATTGAACATAAAAATAATTAAATGTTTGAAGAATATATATTTTCAAAATTCACTCAAACTTATATCAAATGAATAAATTGTACCTTAAATTGTATTTTAATTTATATTATATAAATTGAAAAAGTATTAATTGTGGTGAAAAAAAAAAAAAATTGTAACTTTAAGTAAATCAAATAAAACCAAAGTTAGGTGAAGAAAAGTGGCCGTGCTCTGCAATCAAAAATGAATATTTATCCCTAATGTAGTTAGTTACCTACCACCTAAAGTTAAGTTCGTTCAGTTTCGTCAAATTAATCTGCCATTAAAAAGTGTAGCGTGAATAAAATATGATTTTATTGAAAATTGTTCTCTGTTAAAGATTCAACTTTACTTCACATCACATATGTATTTAATTATGATCAATATGACATTTTGTTTTTAAATCCACAAAGATACATTCGTCGCACTCATTTCTCTTTATTTCTCTTTATTTTTATAAAAACAAATTAAAATTAACAAAAATTTACTTTTAATCGAAATCATACTGTAAATGTGCACACATAAATATTTTATACATTCAAATAATACGTACAAATGTACGAGTATATTAGATATAAATATTATCAAGTACATAGATACATCATACACATGTACATTTATGATAAAATTCGTAGCTAGAAATTTTATGTAACTTTCAATAATAACGACACAATTGTATTAAAAAAAAAAATAAAGTAAAATAAAATAAAACAAATTCCATAGAATAGTACATATACATATTGTATCTAAACAAAAAACAAAATAAGTAAATAAATAAAACCATAACAATAAAACAATATTTTATAGATTTTAAAATAAATTACCACTAAGAATACCATAATCAATTTTCATATTACTTATACATATTTATATACTTTATACATAATGAATATATGTATATTCTAATATAGATAAGTATCTACATTATATGTATGTATCTACAGAAATTATTCATACATATACAAAATAAAAACATTATATGTATTCGTGTACACATAATACAAAATTTATATTTTGGTATTTATATGTTTTCATAATATTTAGTAAATATAGAAATTCTAAACAATACTATTACATAATAATTAAATTATTATGATATAATATAACGATTATTGAGAATTGTATTTTGCATATATATATATATATATATATATGTATATATATATATATGTATATATAATATAAATACATAATGTAATATAAAATATTTAATTTATTTCAATTAACAAAAGTATAATTGTGTAATATACATATAAACTAAATATATATATATATATATATATGTATATAATATACAAACACTCATAATAATTTATATAAATATGTATGTATATTATGTTACATACAAAATACATAATATAAAATTTTATATTCAATTATAATTATCTATGCACTTGTGTATCATGCATTAATTTATCTGTTTTATATTATTAAATATAATATACTTTTATACTTTACGTACACGCATACATACAAAAATTGTATGCATATAAAATACATATTTGCACGTAACAATAATTAATTAAAGTTACATGTACATATAATATACATTATATGTTACACTCGACAGAAAAGAAAAAAACAATTTTTCTTTTTTAGTAACGATTATACATAATGACAGCAAATGATAAGAATACAAATATGAAAGTGAAATTTTCAAAATAAAAAAAATCATAATGTATCGGAATACACAAAGCCAAATATATACTAATTATTCACAATAATTTTAAGAAGTATCATAGATTCTATAATAAATCTAATATACATAATGTGCATATATGTACATATATAACTTTATGAATAGTAAAAATAGTAAAGATATAATGTATGTTATGTATAAAGAAAATTTATTATAAATCGAATAAATTGATTTATTAAAGATAATATTATTACATCCATGTTTAGTGTATACAGTATAAACAGATCTATAAATATTTTATGAATAACATAAAAGATAAAATCCAAAATAATTTTCATTGATTAAATATGAATGTGTATGTAAATACGTATAAATATGTAGGTATGCGCCGTACACATAAACACATATACAATTTAATCAAAAAGCATTTACTCCCACAAAAATAAAACCGCGTTATGTATATTTCAAATAAATTTTCAACAAAAAGATATTATTATCTACACAGTATATACGTAATTATATATGTATATTCAATGTAATTTGTAATAGTATATAAATATATGTAAATATATATATGTATATTAATTATAGTAGTATAATAATGAAGGATTAGATCGTCAAAATTAGGATATGTATTTGGATTTTTCTGTGTTTTTATCGCATTATTTTTCATCATCATCCTCATCATCATTATTATTTTAAAATGTTTGTTTAGACTTTTCTTTCTTTTTTTTTCCTATGTTTATGCTTATTATGATGCTATTTATAATATTGTTTATTACAAATTCTGTAATTTTATTGGTCTTCTTTCAATTTATTATTATTTTTCTGGTCAATATACTAAACTATATTTTATATGGTTACCATGCTGTACATATAAAATATAAAATTCGAATTTTTATACATACATACGTATGTATATATAACCACCATAATACAATGGTTTATATTATTAGATGAATATAATGTCTGTTATATAAGAATAAATATATAAAAATATAAATATATTCTATATGTCCATTCTTTATATTCTTTTTAAATGTATATGGATAATAAGAATTTTTATTATTTTTATACTAACTGATATAATCATTTTTTTAATTAGATTCTATAAAATACAACATCGGTTATTATCTACACACATTATATGAAGTAAAAAAAAAAAAAAAAAAAGAATTTGTTTGATACCTAATACACAGGGATATTTATTTTTATGATTTTTTCAGATGTTTTATTTATATAACAGACTAAGACCTGAGACTAAGATTTCATTTCATTTAACTCAATTCAAAGTTTTCTTTATTATTATTTATACATATATAGCAGCATCTGTATACAATCCTGAATAAGTTAATGTAGTGTTGTGTATTTTCGTTTATACACATATCCAATAATGTACAACTTTGGATACTTACAAATAATATACGTTATAACATTTTGTCTACATACATATGTAAGTATAAGAATTTTAAGACTTTTCATACTAGTATCTATGCTATATCCTATAATGTATATTAAGGGCACACTGTAAAAACAGAAAAAAAAAATAAATTCACTTTATAAAAATACTATAGTAAAGAAAGAAAAATCCTTGAATTCATCTAACTAACTATTTGCCTATCTATATGTACAAGTACGTATATATTTCTATCAGTTGACTAGTGCTAGTTTATATCTATACATGTTCATCTGTATCTGTACAGATTTAACTTTTACATTTATTATAGGAATGAAAAGGTTAAGAAAAAAAAAACAAAAATGTCATCTTTATATACATATATTATTCTTATATCTACTGATAAATGTTGTGTATATACTATTTGAAACTTAAATGCATTTATAGAAATACTTAATATCAGTATATATACATACGTAAGTAAAAGTACTTATACCGAATAATTTTTATTTTTTCTACTACAAATGTATATTTATTTCCATTATTCTCTGATACAACTGAAACTATCCATTTTCTTGAAAATCTAATTTATTCTGATGAGTGCGACAAGAAAAGCAAAAAAAAAAAAAAAACAATCAAATCAAATCAAATACAAAATAACTATATATACAATAACAATAACAACAGCAACAAAACAGCAATAGAACAACATCAAAATTACTACTTATGCATTTTTTGTTTCACTATAGATTTAAAAACTACAACTTTTATAGTTTACGGTCAAAAAAATAAAAAAAAATAAAAAGAGATTAAAAACAAAAAATAAAAATCAACAATTTTATTTTCAATTTTGTTTTTTATTTTAGCATTTTTATTCTGGTATTCTAAAGATCATAGAATTGATTCACAAATGTCACTTGACTTATTTTTCTTGTTATTCAATTCAACTTTTTTATATGTACACAGATTAATTTTACTGCAAATTTATAATTTTCCTTTTTGTTTTTTGATTATTTTTTTTCTTTTTTTTTTGCAGTTTTGGTTTATTTTGTTGCCTTGTTTTTATTTTCTTATTCTTAATTTTCATTTTCAACTTCACCCTTTTCTTGTTATTTTGTATATCTCTAGTAAGTAGCTATAGTGGTAGTAGTAAGTACAAGTAGTAGCGTAACAGTGACAGTAGTAGTTATATATTATTATCTTTGAAATTGTTTTCTTCAAATATGTTTATTCCGTTTTTATTTGACCTTTTAGTGATTTTTTCTCATATTTTTCTCTCATTTTTTATCTGTAATGTGTTTTTATTTTTTATTTTATATTTATACTTTTTTCTTTTTTTATTATTCCATTTCTATTTTTTCTATTTTTTTTTTTTTAGCATTTTTTAAAACTTAAATTTTTCTGAGATTATAAAAGTTTATGTTTTCTTTGTTTTTATCTTGTTTATTCTTGTATAATGCACAATTGTACATATTTGTATACAATACAAACAAATATGTTCATACACAATTTTTTTGACTATATATCTTCACTGTCATTTCTATCAAATTTTTTTGAATTTTATTAAACTTACTGCAATTTTATTCTAGTTCTTTAAAATCATACGAGTTCGTATTTGTTTGAATGCATACCCGATTCTTTTACGGGTTAAAATCATTCACTAAAACCAGACACCAAATCTAGGGGGCGCGAATAAGTACAGAATGAAATTCACATATCCGTTTTTTAAAAAAATAAATCATTTTAAAAATCACAGTAAGAAAAGTATTTTCTGCGAAAATTTTCTCGTTAAATGCGCATTGTAAATATATAAAGAAAAAATATATGGTTTAGAAATTGAAAAGTGTGCCTTACATTCTCTGTCTATATGACTATAAAATATTAAAAAGATACAGACATATAGCCACCCATATTTTACCTACAATAATCGTTATGTTTTCTTTGCAACTCGTAGAGAGAAACTACAATTCGCGTATCTTTTTACTTTTCTTTCTACTTCTTTTTTTACATCACAAAAATACTCAAGAGTGTAATGACCATGTTTGTTTACAAATGAAAATATAGATGAAAACATTCATCGGTTTTTCTTATACATACAGTGACACAGATCAAGCTTCAATCTGAAATTCTTCTTCGTACACGCTTAATACAGAGCAATTACATAATTTACATACAAGAAAAACTACAATTCACCTATATTTCTACTTATTTTTCTTTTATTTTTGCTTCTCAAAGAAGTAGACAGATACGCGAATACTATAGTTTTTATTTTTCTTTTCTTGTGTAAATTATGTAAAAAAAAAAAAAAAAATTTAAATTTAAAATAGTAAATTTTCAGCCTAAAGGGCGAAAAGTTTCGAAGTGCACCGATCACCCAAGTGGCTAAAACCGGCGCTGTTTGAATTTGTATATACTCGTTTATTTCTGTTAACCATATAATAGGAAAATTTACTTTTCTTCTACTTTATAACGATATCTGTCATTAGATATGTGCATTCTTGTGCATATTCCTATATATGGGATGATCAAATTAATACTGTTTATTTTTTAAACAATATTCATCATCATCATTATCAAAGATAGAACAGCTCTCTTGAAAACTCTAGACCTAAACCACTACGATGATTTTTCTATGACTATGTCTACCATGTTTTTTTTCGCATTTGCAATTTATTCTGTTGTGAATTACGTGCTATTGAGATGTTGATAGAAAGACAAAATTAATTAGTTGTTGAGGCTTTGGACTGATCTAAAAATACTCGAGTTATTTGTTGTTAGCGCTTCTAAGCGATTTTTCCTATGTAATCTGACACTAAAAGGGGAATGAACTTATTGTAGGTTGTGAGTAATGAAAAATTGAAAATTATTTTTATTAAAAAAAATATTGGTAAATAAAAATGTCTTTAATTAGTATTGTTGTTGTTGTTGTTTGTTTGGGGGGGAGGTATGAAACCAGAGCACTCAGACATAACGCTATCCATTGTACTCGAAGCCCCCGTCTAGTCAAACTTCTTCGTTGCTCTTAGATAACGAAGGAGTTCCACTCGACTTTCAGGCCCAATTTATTCGGGTCTAATGACATCAGTGCCGAAAATGCGCATTCTAATAGAGGAGAAGGCCAGGCACTCACACAAGAAGTGTTCCGTGGTCCATTAATTAGTATTAAAAGCAAAGAAAAAGTTATACTGACATATTTAATACCGATTTGTGTTTATTTTAACAAATTAAAAATATATAACTCTCATTTGAACACCCCATATTTGCTAAAAATTCATACAGATATACAAGTATGTATACCCATAAAAATAACATGTATACTTTTGCGAATAAATACATTATATGAGATAATTTTTAAGGAAAATTATATGTACATATATTTTTACATTTTAGACACATTGTATGTACATACATAGTGTATGTGTATTGTTTACTACACAGCGATACATAAATATATGTATATGTATAACATATAATCTACTATGTGTATTCGTACATAAGTTCATATATGTATTGTTATTTTTATATAAATTTAAACAAAGGAATAAAGATGAAAAATTTAAAAAAAAAAAACTTGAAAAAATATACATATTATCTATATATCTAGGATATGTACATATGCAAGTATAAGTTACATAGATGTACAACATACGTACTAGTATTTCTGTTTGTGAATATTTGTTTTTGTACGCATCATATATGTACATATACCAATATTATAGACACATGTATGAATGTGTGTGTTTAAATTTGGAAACTTCATGTGGTATATCCACCAAAAAGAAAAAAAAAATGATTTCATATATGAATACAGATGAAAAATAATATTTTTAAAAAATACGATAAATAATGAAATTAAGTAAAAAAAATAAAATAGCATTAAAATAATATAATAATAATAAAATAATTTTATTCTTGTTGCTGCATACTATAATACCGCAAATTTTAATCCCGGTATAAAATTGTTTTTCTTCGATTTTCGTTCTTGTTTTCGTTATCAGTTTATTATTTTTGTTTTTTTTTTAGCATTTTTTTAGAAAATTCTTATAACATGTTAAATTTCATAAAATAAATATACGTTACATCAGATAATTAATTAACATTTTTTTTTTCAAATATTTTTATTCGGTTATTTTAATTTTCATATAGATACATACAATATATGTGGCCTTATATGTATGTATATGTATGTATTTACAAACAAGGCTGAACTTCCGAATTGGTGCCGCCAGATTTTGAAACGAGACCTTCCGATAATGATACTTTGGAATGTCCACTTTATCGTGGTATATGCCTCTATTGGTGCAAATTTATCTTAAGGACGCAAACTACCCTTAAAAATTGTTGGTCCAAAATGGCGTGTTTTGTGTTTTACGAAAAATGTTATTTCTCCAGATCAGGAACTTACAAAATATACAAAATATATGCATAGAAAAGTTCTATGAATATTTGAAAAATTTATATAATATAAAGAAATAAGCAAAATTAATCAATGTTATCATGTATTTAAGATTATAAATTATAAAGTATCTGAGAACAGTTTTAATTTACATTATAAGCAAATATTGAACCGAAATACTTACATATTTAAGTAGTCTTTAGTACACGAAATTGAAACAATCATGTAATTTATTCAAAACATACATACATATTTATTCAACAACCGTATACATAAATATGCGTTCATACACATATGTACACTCCCGCATTATTACTAGAAAATAATATAAATACATATACATATTAGAATTATAAAGTTTATACAAATTCAATTTGAGATATTATCCAAAAATAAAAATAAAAAAATAAAATAAAATAAAAGTTAGAAATATTATTTGAATTTGTTTTCAACGTCTCTGTTACGTATTTCTCTCGTATTTTTCTATTATCATTTTATTCATTTTCTAATATACAATTCTAAGTATACACGAGCAGACATACATATATACACATTCTGATTTTTGTTATTCAATGTACTATATACATATTCGAAATAACAACATCTGGATTTTTGATAACCAAAAAATCATTTACAAATAAAAAAAAAAACTTTTAGAAAATGTACTTCATGATTATTTTTCTTGTTGTTATTGTTGTTGTTGTTGTTGTTGTTGTTGTTGTTATGTGATTGTTTTTCTTCTTTTTTTTTCCTCTGGAGGTTTTTTTTTCAATTTTACTCATTTTATTTTTATTTATTTCCCCAATTTTTTTTTTTCATTTTTATGCAACTTATTTTTAATAAAAATTTAAATTTTGTTTACAGATTTTAATATACATATTCAAATAATATCATCCGCATCCATAGATATTAACATGTACATACACACACACACATATATATATATATATAAATAGATGTACATATACATAATGTACAATATACTCGTATGTACATTAAATTTATAAATTTGAAAATTCACAATCTCCTCCACTCTTATTTTAATCAAATATTTTTTAAACTTTTTAAATTAAAGATTGAAGTTTTCACAGGAACAGGAATTAAACTAAGTATGATATACTACCACTAATACCACTTTTTTACTGTTACTAAAATAATCACAAAACTTTTATTGTATTTACATGTGTATGTATATGTACATATCTATATGTAGTTAATAGTGTGTAAACATATACTATCACGTATCATATAAAATTCAATATATGTATATACATATATATATATATACATATATGTATAAGTATGTGTAAGTAAAAGAATGTATACAAATGTATATAATGTACAAATAAAAGAGTAAAAATTCTATGATCCTTTTTATATAGTAAGTAATACACATATTATTTTATATATAACAACGAAGGTATATGTATTTGTTTGTATACTATTATACATCATACTCTTATATACATTATATACATACATATTATGTATGATTGGTAGATGCAATTTAGTAACAAAAACTTTTCACCAAACTGAAATTACATAAATCGAATATAATATCTATAGATATGCAATACAATAGAGTAAAAGATTTTTGTTTTTCTAAATGCAAACATACACTCATTATGTATTAACACTTATCATACGTAAGTGTCTAGATAATCATAGTTATATCATATAGTTTTTAGTTTGTATAAAATTTCATTATACTTCGTTGTTTTACCTATCCAATATACACATACTAAGATATATATTAATTTTTATAGGTAAATAAACGAATGTTTATATACAAGCATATCTAATGTGTCTACACTAAAAAAAAAAAAACAAAAGACTTAACTATAAGACATTTTCCATATCGAAAAAAATTTTCTAATAATAATAATAATAAAAATATGAAAGAATAAATGAATAACCTACCCAGAAAAAGGAAAAAAATTTCTTTTAAAAAAATTATTAAATAAACTTTAAAAATAATTTTTGGTTTCTATATATATGTTTAATTTTTTTTTTTTCTTCATTCTATTTTTCGGTTCTATTAGTTTTCTTTCATTAAAATAAAAAACAAAATTATGCATATATATTATGTATGCAAACAAAAAGCAAGTATAAATAATGTATGCATGTGTATAGGTATATGTATACTCACGAGAAAATATTATGTTATATTTTCTACTCTCATTTCATTTCATTTTTTTGTATTTATGTAACATAAATTTTTCTTTTTTTTTTTTTTTTTTGTCTCCCTCTCCTACATCTTTTCAGACTTTTTATTACTTTTATTATTAATATTCAAAAGTTGACATCGATTGAGTAATAGATTACAAAGGATAAAAGTGAAGAATAAATCATCAAACTTTTTCTACTTTATTTCATTTATTTATTTTTTTTTATTTTTTTTTGTATTAAGTATTTTTATTTTTATTTTATTTTATTTTTTATTTTTTTTACTTCTTATTTTCGTTCTTATTAATTCATTTATCATAAATTATTTTGATGGTACTTTTACTTTAGTTATCGTAAACTTACAAGAAGAGTATAATGAAAGTTTAGAAAGCAAAAAATGGGCATATTTAATTTTTGATAGAGTATATATATGTATACTTATGTATCATACATAGAAATGAGATTCAACAACAAGAACAATAAATGTGTTAAGATAACATAACAATAAAGAAATTAAAAATTAATCTGGAAAAATGTTTTCTTTTTTACTTGTAATATCAGATATGTAAGTATTTATGTAGGTATATGGGAATGTAATGAATACTCACATGTACTGTATAAAATGGTATACCATTCTGCGTTTAATATTTATGTACATACATGCATATACAATACGTAGATATTAACATATATGTTCATACATATGTATATAAATATGTACCTATATATATTGTTTTTTGATAAAGTTTTAATACCCCTATGTATACACATATACAAAATACAAAATTAATTCATTTTTATATACTTCACCGATTCTGATATACAATTTAAGGATAATTCAACTAATTCATAACGATAAATATAATATTATAGAGTATAGTATTTACGCGTATACAGACTGATGATCTAAATTATGTACCACTTTAGTTTAATTTTCTTCATTTACTATTTTAAAGAAAAAAAAAACTGTTTGTAAAAATAAAATAAAAATATTTTTGTTTTGTTTCATTTTTTTTTTTAACTTTTCTAACATAAAATATAAAATGTAGCAACATATAATATTTTACTCCGTATACTTATTACATAGCTAGAAGCATTTTATAATTTTAAATGAAGTTATTTATAAAATGTTACCTGTACATATGTACATATGTATATAATTATATCTATGTATGCAGTATTATACATAAATGAAAATAATATTTGAGAAATTCACTCTCATTTAGTATACTTGTTCATCGTATATCTGAAAACATACCATACTACATACTACTATATGTATATATATGTATTTTCAAAAATAAATGTATAGGAAATGATACTTTTTATATACAAGCGTACGTTATACATACATATGTACATAGGTTTAATGTAAATATATATGTACATAAATATATAATATATGTATGTACTTATAAGACCATATGTAATGTATAAACATACATACATATAACATTCACATGGCATCAGTCAAAAAGAAATTTTATGTTTATATTGTTTATAAAAATAAACAAAATCACATATTTATTTATACATACTTACATATATTATATATATTATACATGAATATGCATATCTAAAATATCTATCTATCTAAATGAATAATTTTATACATATAGTATAAAACTTTTATACATTATTATATAAAAAACTTTACGAGAAGAAAATTTTCTTAAGTTTGAAGTACATACATACATATATAGTATACATATTTACTTATTTATTGTTGTTGCTATTGTTTTTTGTTATTTCAACATACATACATAATTATATTCCTTATTTGTTTGTTTTGTTTTTATTATTATTGTTTTTTATTCATTTCCTAAGAGACACAAACACAGTTCCAAACAAATATAACATATGTATACATTATGCATATGTATAGATATGTTAAATAAAATAAAATTGAAAAAAAAATATATATATATAAACTTAATTCAGGTAATGAATTTCATGAATTATTTACACACATATGCTATACATACATATGTATATGCATAATATGATAAATATATATGTACATAAATACAAATATTATTAATATTTTAATTTTGATTTCTACGTATGTACATAAGTACATATATACTTACACATATGTATATATATATATATGTATATGAAAATTACTATATGTTTCAATGTAAACATTTTTCAACCAACAAAAAAACACTACTTTAGAAGGTATGTATATAATATACACGTTATTATGTTATATGATTTTGTTATATAAATAGAGGTCTATATGTATATTCTCAATGATACTATATACATACACTTATGAAATATACATATATAATATTAAATAAATATAATGTATGTTCAAATATATTTAGTATATTTTAGAGTTTAGTAGTTAGTTTTTATGTTTTGTATTAAGATTTACTTGTTACTTAAAATTTCATAGATAAATAATATATGGCTACACATTTATATGTTATAGTTTATTTAAAGTTTTTGCAAAGAGATCACAAGAAAATTCTTTGAATTTTATTGAATGAATTTATGTTTGAAATGACATAAATCAAAATTTTCTATATTATACTCGTACATATATGTATACATACATAAAACTAATATATGTACATACCTATATGTATATGTAGGATAAATAAGTATAAATATTTGTTGTATATATAAGTATATATGATGAAAGCAACAATGTAATGATGAAGATAATGACGATGATAATGATCATGATGCATTTGAATAACAAAAATTTTAATATACTATATAATATAATATATGTATATACGAATGTAATGTAAATGCATATATACATAATATAACAAGAAATATATAATTTATAAATTACTTATTTCGTTATTTTACATATGTACATATTAATTTAAAATATATTATGTACATATATTATATACATATACATAATATATAAATATGTATATTATAAGTCAAACATACAAAAACCTATACCTACTTATAAAATTTGAAATCTAAATATTATACATACATTTATGTATACTCATATATATTATATACAAATATACATACATATTTATTATATAAATTTACTGTATACGTATTTTTGTAAATATAAATACAAAATTTATATTACATTGTACACATATGCATATTACATTATATTACACATATATCAAAGTTAACAGAATTATTGTTAGATTGTTATTTTATCTAACTTAATTTAAAATTCCATTTGTAGATGTATACTTTTATAATCTCTTCCATATATACGTATGTACATATATATATATATAATGTATGGATATAATGTATGTATGTACACATATATTTAATGGCAATAATATTGTGTTTTTATATGTACAAAATTGTATATAAATGTATGTATTACATCTTTCTGATTTTATTATTGATCAATATCTGTATAATATTATTGTATAATATATAGGAGTATGCATGTGAATATATTACATTTTAATTTTTATTCACTTTGTATACATTTTTGAATATTTATGTTCATGATATTAGTATGTACATACGAGTATATAATGTATACGAATCTTTCTATATATATATGTATTTTAAAATCTTTGCAATATCATATCAATAAAGTGTTCTATGTAATATTACTTGATACATCGATATACGAGTATAATGTATGAATACATGTTCACATATTCAAATTTAGTACGTAAATCGTTAACAATTATAATAAATTACTTCTTAAATTTAATAATGTTGTAATGTTGTAATGGATTTGTTTTTTTTTTCATTTTTTTTTTTTTTCAACATTATGCGCACAGTTACATTAAAAAACCGTATTAACATTATTATTTACTTCTACAGTATTCAAAGTTTAAAATATATTATGTAGATTCTCAGTGCTCTATTTCAAAAATATAAATTAATTACTTAATAATTTTATAACATTACTTATATTAAATTCTTCTTCTATCGACATAATACGCCTATAGGTATACATGTATATTATATATGCAGATTGATTATATATTTTTTATACAAATTTAAAAAATCAAAAATTTTTTCTTTTCTTCTTTATTTTTTTTTTCTTTTTTTGCCTTTTTTTTAATTGAAAATTTTTCTCAGTCGATTAGTTAAATAATATAATATCCTTTTTCACAATTATTTAAATTCATTTCAAGATTAAAGTTTGAAAAAAAAAAGAGACAAAAATAAGGTAAAAATTCCAAAAAAAAAAAATAATAATAATAATAATTCTCTTTCCTTATTATTTAAATGTGATTATAATTTTTTGTATAAATTCTCTTAAACTGACATAATTACTTTTTTCTTCATACTATTTAATTAAATTTTTATTTATTTTTATTGTTTTTTTTCCTGTTTTTTTGTTCATCTTTTTTTTTCATTTTTGTCTGCAATAAGAAAACCAAAAAAAAAAATAAAATATACCACATACCACAACATGAATTTTTAAAAAAGAAAAAAAAATAAAATAAAATAAAAATTCATTAAATAGTATTGTAAGCACCAATATATATATACATATATACATATTTAAGTACATTATGTAAGAGAAATATTTAAATGACTGAATATAATTACAAGGATATAATATCATTTTTATCCGTTTAATCTTATCAGTTATTTTTTATGTACAAAATACAAACATTATATAATATTGAGTTAACAAAATTCTGTTGTATTTTATGTACCAATACATACATAATGCATAATATATGTATCTATATAATCTATATATGAAAATATCTTACCATTAAAAATTTCGAAAAAATATTACTTAAATTCTCATATTCATACATATATGTGTATGAATAGACACGTACATAAATACATATAATCACTCAAAATATATCATAATCCATAAACTATCTATAAAATATCATGGACATCAATTACATATACGAATAGATACATACATATACTTGAATTTACGTAATATGTATTGTATGATTAATCTATGGTATTATATACATATAACTAAATGTTATGCATATATGTATATACTCTCTATACATATATGCCATCAGCCAACCACTAACTATAACAACCCTATATAACTGTACGTAAATAATATGTAAGCATGTCGATTTATATGTAAATTGATATTTTTTGTCTGATTTTATATATAAATCCTTTATTTTTTTTTCCTGATTTTCCTTATTTTTTTTTTTTTCTGTTTTTCATAAATTTTATTTGCATATTTAACTAATTAGAGCTTTAGAAACATTTAAACGTTTAAAATAAATCTCTGACTGACCTGATAAAGTTGATATACATACACTCATATACATAGTATATGTACGTATATTATTTATGTATGTACGTATTCAGGTGTACATTTAATACATACATTAAACATACATTATACATAAAATGTTATATAATCCATTTTATGGTCAAATAATGTATATACGAGTATGAACGAAAGTAGACATTCATGTATACGATATACGTAAGTATAGAATCATTCAAGAATCGAGACAATATATTACCATATTACATGTATCATGTCGTATTTAAATAATTTTTATATGTAAACGTACTATAGTATGTACGTATAATATGTGCATACATATTTACTCGTATCTATACATAATATTGTTTGTGTGTAGATGTGTGTGTATGCTTTTAAGTAAATTATACACATATACATGTACAATAAAAAGGAAAAATTAATTTAAAACAGATTTTATTTTATTTAATATACATATAATAAAAAGAACAATAACAAAAACAAAAACAATTGTATAAGTATTGTGTATACCAATATATGTAACTCAATTTTAGTGATAATATAGCAACAGTATAGTATAGCAATGATAATAGCAATATAATAATAGTAGCTGTATGTAGTAGTAGTAGTAGTAGTATATGTAGTAAATAATATTATATATGTACATATAGATTAAAAAGTTACAACATTGTTTGTAATTTACAAGTATAGTATTCACACATATACATATGTACAATGTAAATAGTAGTAGTAGTAGTAGTAGTAGTAGTAGTAATAATAATAATATGGTAGGTTTCCTGTAAAATAAAGTCATAAACAGCACGTGTTATTCACCACACGGAATATCAATTAATCACAAAAAGAAAAAAAAATGTTTTTTTTCTTATTTTCTTATTCGTTTATTTGTACATATTTTCATTTATAAATTTTGCGTACATAACATATATATATATGCATTCGTATGTATATATATATATATATATATATATGTATTTATGTACATTTTATTCAATTTTTGTTCCTGTTTTTGTTATTATTTTTGTTTTTATTTTTGTTTTCACTTAAAATTTAGTTTTATGTTGTTTTATTATTATTTCTATAAATTTTATTCATTCTCATCATATTTTTCATCTTTATATATGTATGTATACATATTTACACATACATACATATAAATATGTATATAACAATATATTATAAATAATTCTTATATGTATTTAAGAATATTATAGTATGTACTATTTGTATACATAATATAAATTATAATCGTCTTGGGAGATAACAGATAACATTTTAATCATTTAAAATTATTATGATCGATATAAAAGATACGAGAAAATTACAAAAATATGATAAATGTACAAAATTATACAATTTAGTACATATGTACATACATATATACATATATGTATATATATATACAATGTTTATATGTATGTATATTAATATATGTATGTACATATGAAGGATGTATAAAAAATCAAATTTAAAACTTTTTAAACTGTTTTATGTGTTCATGGATGAGTTTTATTTATTCATTTTCTTTTCTTTCTTTGTTTTTTGTGTTTTTTAACTTCTACTTTTATAAAATTATTAAAAAGTAGAAGAAAAATATTGTTTTTTTTTTAAATTTTTTAGTTACTAAATATATAGATTCGTATAATATATAATAGTTGTATATTTATGTTACATACAATTTAGATACATATTAATAATTCTTATATCTAGGGAATTTTTCATATACAAGTATATATATGTATGTATGTACATGTATGTATGTTAAAACAAGTCAAATTAGATAAAATTGATATCAACTTTAATTTTTCTTATTATTTTATATCTTAAATTTATGTACATATGTATATGTGTGTGTTTTTGTTTTTTTTTTACTGTTGTTCTTTCTACTTTATCGCATTTTTCATTTTTCCTTCTTGTGTGTTCATTTGTTGTTTTTTTTTTTTCTTATAAAAGTTTTTTTTTTAGTTCAATTTATTCTTGTAAATTATATGTATATTAGTATATACATATACGTGTATTACACATATCTATGTCCTTTTATGCAGTCTATATAAAATGTACTTTGACTTATATCTTATATATATGTAGATTTTTAATGTTACAAAGTATATATTATACATAATAATATATTATGTATAATACATAAATATAATGTATATAGGATATGTATAAAAGTACATATGTGGAATGTAATGCCTGCTACACATTTACTATACTCTCAAATGTATATTTTCATATAGTTATGGACAGATATAAAACCAAAACATATACACAGATTTTTATTTCACAATTGAATTATCTTCAATTTTCCAAATTTTTTCTCATATGTGATATGTTTTTATATTAAAGTTAAAATAAAAATACCATGTATCATATATGTAGTTATATAATTTTATAATTTGATTATAGAGTTTTGGATAAATATTTAAACGATACTTTCTTTGGTAGGAATCGAAAATAATATTTTTACATTGTATCCTTTTATTTTATTATGTGCATATGCATGTATATACATATATATATATGTATATCTGAGTGCATACGAGTACATCATAAGTATATGTATTGTTTATGTATTTTTATACTTTCATATATTTATTTAAAAAATGTTGCCATTAAGAAATTGGAATTGAAATCAAATTAAAAATTTAAAGAAAAATATATTTAATCATAGCTTTTAGGTATGTGAATATCAGGTTCATTTTAAAACTTAACATACCCGTATGTAACATAATTGTTTTGTATAACTACATATTAGTATGTACATACCTTCCTTTTTTTAGTGTTCTACTCCATTAAGAATTAATCAACTAACAACTTTTATACTCTCGAGCAGTGGCGGTCATTAACTATTCTATTACTGTACATATAGTACACGCTACGATATAGTACGTGTACGTCACGATATTCTACACATCATGTCTACACTACACACAAGTATTTTCATTCTTCAGAAAAAGTTTGTTTTTCTCTTACTTAGTAGAATGCGAATATTGTACATGACAAACACGGAAAATCGAATAGCAACATTTTAAACTTGCTCCTCTACTCTATACAAGCAGTGGAAATCATTTATAATAACAATGCTCATGGTATACGCTATGCATGCTGATACGAGTAGTATTTCCCACATTACATGTACTCATTAATGATATTCCAATTGGAAACTTCAAGTGATACCTAGGGGCGTTCGTTTAATCGGGAAATTCGCTAATGATTCAGTTATACGGTAACAAATATAAATTTTTCATTTAAAATATATCGATTCGAATGATATATTTTCGCGAAAAATTTCTGTCTATTATTCAAAATGATCTTTATGTAAATGTATCGCATCTAATGTATTATTTAAAAATTATAAAATTCAATTTTAAATGTTACGAACATAATACATGTGTCAATTTATTTTTTTGTAAAACAAAACTAAACATCAAATATATATTGAAATATTTGAACAGTGCTTTCATTAATATTTAAAATGTGAACATAAGAAAAATTTTTTTTCTAAAAAAAAAAGGTATAAATGACAGCTAAACATCATGATATTATTTTGAAATAAAACAAAATATCCGAGCATTTATGTGTATATGGGCTTATAATCGATAAGCTTATTTAAAATCAATACGATTAGATTAAGAAGTATGTACCTATAATAGTTTTCAAGAAGAAGAAAAAGAAATAATTAAAATAAATTCATACTCACTTATATTAATGTACATATACATAAGCGTACTTCATTTATGAAAATACATTGACAACAACATATAAAAATTATGAAAATGTTATACCTATACATAAATGCAAAAAAAAGGAAGAAAATTTTTCTACAGAATATTCTAACATTATCCTAAAAGTATAGTTACTTACAGATATATAGTACATACATAAATACAAGTAGATACTTACATACATATATACATAAATACTCATGCATAAATGTATGTTATGATAGTAGTATATAAGTATACGAAGCTACAAAGGACTTAAATTTCCAAATTATCAACTTAATTTCATGGTAGAATTATTATTATTTATATGACTACATGTACATATTATGTATACTCTTATATACAGTATTTTTTGTGTATAATGAATGCACATGAATCGAATAACATTTTATTCTAAATTCTTTTTTCTTTTCTATATTCTTTTTTGTTTTACTGATATTACAATATTTAAAAATTATTTATTAAAAAAAAAAAAAAAAAAAAACAAGAAAATTAACAAAGAAAGAAGGATGTAAAGTAAAAGAAAAAATGTCTAACGTAAATAAACCGTAAATTTTCCTTTTTTTTCTGTTCTTTTATTTTTGTTTTAAGTTATTTTCTTGTTCTATATTCTACTTTCAAAGATATAAATACATCCTATATACTATATATAGGATATTTAATAACATGTTATCATAATGTTATAGTCAACAGTTTTCGTTTTCTGTTATCATGCGGAAAAACTTTAAGTAGTATCCTTTTCGACCTTTTAAGATGCTCAACAAAATAGCACAAAAATGAAACAAGAAAAAGAAAATATACAATGAAAGAATGTAATACATAGTCGGATGTACATATGTACATATGCATATGTAGGTAAATATGGCAATAAATGTGTGTGTATTTAGCTTTACTGAACACAAACAAAAAAAAAAAAATAAAAAAATATATTATCAATTTACAGGACAGAAAAAACAAAATAGGTACAAACAAACTACATGAGAACTTTTTCTAACCTTCATAATTTTTCATAATAGCTTTAACAAATTATTTTTATTTAACTTATACTCGTACGTATATATTATACACATATGTACATGTTTTTTTTTTATTTTTATTTTCATTTTCCTGAATTCACTTACACGCATATTTTGGTACTTTACGTATACATATACTGTGTAATACGAGTACATTTTTATGTACAGCTATATAAATTCATTTTTCACATTTTCATTTGTTTGTTTGTCTGTTGGTGTTTTGCTTTTCTTTTTGCCATCAGTTTTATTTTTTCTCATCATCTTATCTATTACCATTTAGCACACATTTTTATTCGATTATATGTATATGGATGGATCCACATATCTTTCAAGAATTATTAGTTTATTCTGATATTTTCTTCAAGAGGTTTGATAATGCATTTTTTTTTTAAAATTCGTTTTCCTTTTTTTTTCTGCTTACGTGATTTATAATAAAGATCAAAATTAATAGCGCATATACATATCTACAAATAAATGTACAAAAATATATTAATGTAGATGCATATGAAATAAATATAAAGTAGAGAATATATATTTATACATGAAAAATTACAACAATCTAAATAAATATATAAATATGTACATGTATAGAGATATATATTATATATATATAGGTATATGTGTATGTAAAAAATTTCCCAATTACGTATTTTTAATGGAAAAAAAAATTGATATATGACTTTTTCAGCAAAACTTTTCTGTATATAGTTTTTTTCTATACAATTTAATACTGATAACTTTCGATATTTTTATTGATAATAATAAAATTTTCTTTTTCAATGATGAGTTTTCATGAAATATGAACTTTTTTTTTCCCATTATATATATATTATGTATTATTTTCAAGTTATTAACATATTTCTATATACTAATTAAAAACTGCGTATAAATGTATATGTATACATATAATGTTAAGTAATTCATTGAATTGTATCAGTAATTCATTTAATCGTATCACAAACATTTATATAAGTACATATATGTTTGCACATCAATTATTATGATTTTATTAGAATTTTAATCAGTATCACAAGATATGACCATATATGATCTTAAATTGTTATTCTTATTATTTTTATTATTATTATTATTATTTTGTTCATTTTTTTGTTTTAAACTTTAACTTTTATTTTTTTATTTTTTAATATTTATATATATATGTACTCGTATACTTATATATTTTTGTAATTATAATTCAATTTTATATCATATATGTACTTGTGTATAAAAATGATGATGAACTTTTATAACCTTTCGTACTACGAATTCTGATAATAAAATTTCAATATAACAATATATAATACTCGTACATATACATATATACGTATATACTTATGTAGGTACACTTGTATTATTTTTATGATTTACACTTATTTCAAAATGTATATAATACGATATGGTATATGTTTTATAAACAAAATGTAGAGCAGACTATAAAAGTATGTATTTGTATGTGTCTACCTACATATTGTTCAAAGTATAAGTTCATATTTATTCAAAGTATACACACACACAATGCACAACAGTATGTGAAATATAAAGTACATATAAGTATTATTATTATATATTCAAAAGTACATTCATTTTGAAAACGAAAATATATAACTGATTATACATATACATATGTATATGTATGTTTATTAATGTACATTATATGATTACATATATATCATGTACTATTTATTTAATGTGATAACATATACAATACAAACATAATATAATATATGTTCATATATATATATATATATATATGTATATACGAAAATGTATGTTTAGTATGAAATGTATATATAAGAAGGAATTCATTTCTGCAAGAGTAAATTGTTAGTCGATACTTGTAATTTGAGTTAAAATGTTCAACGTTGTTAAAGTATACAATATTCGTATACAAGTATACGTATTTTTAATTTTACATTTTGTTATATATTTTAACTGTTATATAAATGCAGCTGACAATAACGGATGTGTGGTTCCATTTTCATCAAAAAAGGATTGGAATATATTTTGGCCAATAGTATATCATATAAATGGTTCATTGTATAATACAATAAAAGCATCAGCATTGAATGACAATAGTAATGTTAAATCATCATCAATGGTGCTAGTTACGGTTGGAGATGAAGTACTTGTTTCATGTAGCCCTAATTACATAAAAGAACGACCACCAACAGAATACTTAAGAGTTATATGTCAAAATAATGAAAAATTTCTAGTCAAAGGCGATACAAGTATAAGTGATGATCATTCAAAAACAATTCATGATTTGAGGTGTGATTTAAGAGCTATTGAGGAAGTACTTGAAACTGTGTCGGATTGTCCAACATCATCAACATCCGTTCATTTTGGTTACGTGAATCCCATAGATAATTTATCGTATATTGTGGGTGAAGCATGCTATGATACAATACTAGGACAAACACGTTTTATTCATATTCATTTATCAACCAAAAATAATAATTTAAATTCATCTGCAACATCACTTAGAATACAACCAAAATCATTTTTCAAAAAACTTCATCCACAATTGGGTTATAAACATGAATTTATGAAAGCATTTCGACTCGATGAATTTAATGATAGATTAAAAAATAGTCTTGGTATTAAGAATATACCATGGTTTGAAATGGAAAAATATATTGATGAAAATCTTTTGGGAAATCAACAATTCTATGCAATGACAAAGTTATCTTGGAATTATTTAGTACTGCATGAAAATCTCGTAAATATAAAATTACTAAAGAAAGATATCAGTATGTTAGATGATGATGTTGATATTTACATTGGTAGTCATGGGGTTACTAAACTAAAAGATGCATCCGGAAATAATGTTCCTGTTTATCTGAATGGCAAAAAGTTTCCTGTACCAGAAATTCTATGGATAATTGTAAAAAAGGCAGATAAAGCTACAGTATTTGCTATTTTCAACAATCCTTTAGTTACGGTAAATGACATTACAAATAATTCGTTTTGCAATATAAATAGATGTGAGGAAATCACTTGGCTAAAGCATACTGGTAAAAAGGAAGTGTATTTGAATGAAAAACATGGAGCAATCATTTGCTGTAATTACAATGAATTCAAAAAATCTGTTGAAGAAGTGCCAAACTTTGATAATATAAAAGAGCTATATACCGGTATATAGTTATGTATACATATACATACAAATAAAAGTACATATATCCAAATAAAATGAAATCAAATAAAATCATATCGTAAAAAAGTTGAGAAATTTTACACTTTCCTTTACGTTTATTGTAATTTTATACGACTGTGTATATGTATCGTATGTGTACATTAAATCTATATTCTATAGACATACATATACTTATACTTATGTACATATACGTATATGTATAAGTATATAATGTGCATATAAAGTGTAGAAGTAATATAATATATACATAACACATAGTACATATAATGTAGCATGCATATAATGTTCGCTTTTATCTGTATAAAATTATTTTATTTTTATATCTTTTGTGAAAGAAAAATAAAACTAAAAAAATATACAAAGAAATAAAAACAGTGTAATATGTGTTTTTCTTTTTTATTTTAAATTAAAAGTATGTTTATGTGCATTATATTTATACATGATTTCATTGTATGCATTCCATATATGTATAGTACATAAATGAAAGTATATTAGTGGATATACATACGAGTATATGTATAAGTACAAAAGATATGGATAATTTTTATTTGAAAAAATAAAATAAATTAAACAACGTGTACATTGTTGCAAAAAAGAAAAATTAAAATATGAAACAAACATGAAAAAAAAATAAAGTTAAAAATGAATAGAATTGAAATTTAAATGAAATGTATAAAAGTAGATAAGCAATTTTCAAATTGAACATGAACAAAAAAAAAACAAAATAAATGTACATATGTACTCGTATACATAAGTATGTATACAATGTTGTATAAGTATATTATTTGCGTATACATACATACATATATAAATAGGACCATAAAAATAAGAATTTGATGATTGCTATTTTTATATTAATTAATTTTATGAAATTTCTATACTTTTAGATGATGCTTATGACTTATAAATTGTGTGTAATTCTTACATATGTATATTTGTTGCTATACTCAACAAAATAATTCAAAATATTGGTAACACGAAGGAAGGAAGTGTTTCGAAAAAACCTTCGAGGTTGATCAATTTGAATTTTTACTAACTTACTTTTCTATTTTGTTCCACTCAATTTAGCTACTTTTAAACTGCGATTCTTACGGTTTTCACTACCGGAAAAACGATATTTCAAATTAGAATATCACTTTAAATCGAATAGAAATTAATACTTTTTTAGCTTTAATTCTACATACAATGTACTATATGTATGTATGTACGTGATACCACAGATAAGAATTACTTATCTGTGGGTAATACGTAAATATAGAATTCAAATTACATCAACAATGTCATTGACATAGAAACTAATAGCAAAATTTGAAATGTTTCAAAAATTAAACAGATCAAAAAAAATTAATTAAAAAAAAATTTAAATTTAAATTAAGTACAACGTCATACAACCCTATAAATACAACAATATATCCTCGCATCTAGCTGCTCTGAAAATATGTTATTATTTTTACGTTACATATTACGTTAAATACCTTTACATGCGTACACAGATACGTGTAGAATTTGTAGAAGATAAAAATCGAAATCTGTCAAAATAATTTTAATCGTATTTATTGATGTAATGCACGTGTAAAGCAAACGTATTAACATGTACATACATATATTTATGGAAACTCATACATGCGTAGATAATAATATATATATTTATTATTCTTTGCATATAAAACACCAACCACACTTACAATGTATTTATGTACACGTATACATACATAATATTTCTGTTAAAACCATAATGAATTCAGTTGTTTTGATAATAAATTCATAAATCCTTTTTTTTTCTTTTTCAAAGGGTATTATAATAAGTATAAGGATCAAAATGAAAATAAAAAATGAAAAAAAAAAATCAATGACAAGATAAAAACAAGGAAACACAAATAAAACAAATTTAAAAAAAAAAAATAAAATAAAATGAAAAATGTTTAAAAATTCGTAATCAATCAGCAACAAAATCAAAATAAAAAAATTTATATGTACTTATGTATGTATAGGTAATTTAAAAGTAAATAAAAAAAAAAAACAAAAACAAATTATACTCCAGAGAATTTAAGGTTTTATATTTTTTTTTTCTTCTATAATTTATTTATTCAATTTTTATTTTATTTTTTTAATTTTTGTTCAACTCTAATCTAATCAGTAACACTCAAATGTGTTTTGACATTTTACAGATTTTCTATTATTTTTGTGTTGCCTGAATAAGTATACGTACATATGTACATACCAACAATAAATTCTATACCTATGCATGTAATGTATGTAAATATCTGTGTATGTAATGCGTACATGTAGATATAGATATTTATATAAAAAAAAATTTTTTCATGAAAATTACTTACAACGTGCAAAATATTGAAAGTAAGCAAAATGAAATTTTTTTTTTTTTTTAAACATATTATTTGTGTACATTACATTATAATGTACGTGTATAAGTATATGTACTTTCATATGAATTGTGTATGAATGTATGTATAATATATGTATAATTTATGACAGTATACATACAAGAATAAATTTAAAATAGAGAAGAAAAAAAAATGAATATAATAATATTTAAGAAAAATATAAATAAAATAAAATAAAAAATCTTAACGATATCATAAAAATTCCCTTTCACTTTTAAAATCATGGTGAAAAATAGAGAAAATATAAAAAATATACAAAAACAATTTTCTTCATTTCATTACATATTTTTCATTTATGTATGTACATACATTACAATACATACATATACTACTCGTCTATTTATATGTAAATATATTAAGGTACGTTATATTATACATAAAATTTACATAGATATCATATCTTTAACCACAAAACAGGACTATTAATGGTTTCTAAATAGTCCCAAATTACTGTCATATTCCATCAATTTACGTATTATATACGTATACGTGCACAAATTATATAGTATATACAAACACAGTATATCTATCTAAATTATTAACATATACATATATATATTACTTATATGCATATGTACATATAAATGTATTAATAATTTATATGTGTGTATATGTAAATTTATTATTATTTCATAGTGTGTAAATGTCATTTCAAAAATAC
The DNA here is from genome assembly GCA_951394055.1 of Villa cingulata. Lineage (NCBI taxonomy): Eukaryota > Metazoa > Arthropoda > Insecta > Diptera > Bombyliidae > Villa > Villa cingulata. The sequence goes on from OX596018.1 coordinate 48,565,961, forward strand.
TAAGTATATTGTATAATCATAGACTAATCTATAGATAGGAAATGACCGTATAAATTTTTAATACACTTTTGAAATCGATCATAGCTGGCAGAAACTTGAAGAATGGCTGGCAGGAGCTTTTACTGAGAGGAGAGATAATTTTTCGCTCACGAATTTCCATATATATTACATATATTGTAGATTTCAATAGCTGGCAATGAAAATACATGCATATTTATTTAAAAAACAATACACAATACATGTTCATTGCAATAGCTGGCAGTAGTACTGGAATCAATATAGAATATTTATCACTGATCAACAAAGCAATAAGATGTGACACTCTTTTTTTTTTTAAATTTACTAACACACATAATTACTTATTTTAAAATAATAAAAAAAATCAAAATTCAATTTACAAAAACAGTACAGAATTAATGTACTTATGTCAAATCCATATTTCCTTATAAACCGCCGTAATGAAGAAAAGATACAAAACAATATATACATGTGAGCAATACAATCATTTTTTCACAATGCATTTTTAAAGGCGATCTGGAACTTTTTTTTTGACTACCTGACGCGTCATTATATCAAGATATAAGGTGATTCATATAATTTCTGAGAATTTTGAAGACAAGAAAAAGTTTATTTTGTTAAGCTATATATTAGAGTAAGAATTTAATTTATAATTAAGAAATTTAACAAAAATGTAAAAACATTTGATATCAAACACAAAATTTTAAGTGTAATGCATTTACAATTAATTTTGTTTATTTTAGATAAAAAATTTTAAATAACAAAATTTGTACTTTTTTTAATGAGTAGGTATACACTGTAATAATGTTATATTTTTTAAAACAGTTGGTGTTGCAGTTCCATTTTTTTTGTCTCTTTTTCGTATACAAAGGCTCTTATTTGCTATCGACTTTTAGCAAAACCGTTAAGGCCGAATGAATAACGGGACAAAGGTCATGAGAAATTTTTGCTAACGCGTGCTCAGTGTCATTACTGTATGAATATAGATATACTGTGATTTCAATAGCTGGCAATGAAAATACATGCATATTTATTTAAAAAACAATACACAATACATGTTCATTGCAATAGCTGGCAGTAGTACTGTGTTATACGGTTATGTTATACTTATGTTATACCGTCATACATGGTCTTACTTGAATCATGAATATAGAATATTTATATTCATGTAGCCAACAATACAGATTGCATAGTATCAAAGAATATATAACTAACGTAACTAGTAGATATATATTCTTTGATAGTATGCATGCACATATGTGTTAGATACTTTCAAAACCAGTTTTAATTGTATATATAATATCACAGATAAGGATATTTGTATGTGATAATATATATTATTATATTCATTGCCAGTCATAACATAAATTTGTTGAAAATTTAAATTTCCTTTAGCCTACTGTCACATGAGTCTGATTCTGAATCTGAAAAATTCAGAATCACTTTCAAATGCATTGTAGTAAATGTGACTTGTTACATGGCTCTGAAAAATTCATCTTCTAAAAAAATTCCGGTTCGTACTTCCGTTTTGTAATCTGATTATTTTCAGAATAGAAAATGAAACATGCTGACAGTAAATGTAACATGTCACATGTACCTGAAATCTGAATCTGAATTCATAGCTAAACCACTCAATAAATTGACATAAAATTACTTGTTTATATACAACTTGAAGATCGTAAGATAGAAGACAGAAGACAGAAGACAGAAGATTAACATTATTTCACCCTCCATTGAAAAGTGCGTCTTACCAACGTACTCGCCACTCATAGTAGTTATTGTTCGATGGTTTAATGTTCACTCGATAAGTAAAGTGTTTTATAACAATAACAAATTTAAAGAAAAATATTGAAAAGGAGTTTTCAGATTCAGAATCAGAATGAACAAAAAGTGAATTCTGAATCTGAAATTTTACGTTTCAGATTCAGAATCAGAATAATGTGACAGTAGACTTAAAATATACGATTTTGTACATTTGCCTGTTATTTGATATTTTTTATCATTTCCGATAAGAATATAGCTACATAGATTTTTGATTTTTAAATTTGTTTTTTCTTCAAGATATACAAGATTTCAAAAGATTACAAAAGTTCTCTCATTTATTTTCCTTATTCTGATTTTATAGCTTTTTCAAAATCTCTCAAAAGCTATTTTGATGTTTACTTAATAGTTATGAACACGATTTCTGCCATAAGCATTTCCAATCTATATTAGTCTATGGTATAATATATATAAAACATAAAGAAAAATGACAATAAAATTAAAAAAACAAAAAAAAAAGTAAAATAGAATAAAATAAAAATGAGAAAAAAAATTATTTATGCGTACATATGTACCATGTACATTACTTTTATAATAAAACATAATTCACACAGGTATGCAGGTAGGCAAATGAATAAATATAAAAGTATTGTATGTACATACAATCCATGTATTATATAGATATAGATATATGTAATATTAAATAAATATAGATATGTATGTATATGTATATATTCCAGAGTATAAGTATAGATACATATATGTATGTATGCAAGTACACGCAAGTACATATTCTAAATAGACATGATTTAAAAACCTTGAATTTTCTCACTCTATTGTTTTGTTAAAGCAGCTAAGAAAAATAAATAAATACATATATACATAATTATATGGATGTAAGTACGGTACAGAGGAATGAAGAAATAATAATATAAGAAGAAGTAAAAATAAAGAGTAAGAAGAAGGACTATCTAGGACCATAAACATAGGCTAAATATGTATGAATACGTTACGAGTGACTAAATATGTATACATACTTTACACATATGCATATATGTAGATACTTTATACATATGTGTATATTTTACTATATATATATCCGTATTATTATATACGTATATAGATTCCCATATATGTATGAAAATATATGTACATATTTATATACACTAAATTCTTGGCAAAATACCAAAAACGTCTTTACCATTACCGCCATTCGCACACGTACATTCAATTTCATTTTTCAAATTTTTTTTTGCAACTTTTTTTTTCCTCTGTTATTTTTTTGATCTGGTTTTTTCCTTTTTTATATATTTTATTTTATTTTTTATTTTTTATGTGTGTGTGTGTGTGTGTTTTTTTATTTTGTGCAATTTTTACTTATTTTTGCTTGGTTTCGTTTTTTTTTATTTTCATTTTCATTTTTTTTTCACCATATTTTCTTCTCTCTGAGGCATACAAAAATATCTTATACTTAATGAAGGAGGAAAATCCTTTTTCTAACATTTGTGGAATCCTTATGATGATCATCTAAGTACATTCATACATATATGGATTTAAGTATATAATATATATATATATATTACACATTAAATATATACTTAAGAATGAAACACGTTCACACATATGTACTATATGAACGTAAAAACATATAAATACTTACATTTATAATACATACTTATATATGTACATATATGTATGTATGTACATCTGCCGGTATATGAGTATGTACATAAGTATATAATACACAATTTACCTACATCAGATATACGAAATACTATATGTATACTGTATGTACATACTCGTATATAAATAATAATATGTATATGTATTATTCTTATTATGTGAAATAACAGAATTGTGTACATTTTTTTTGCAAATTGTATATTCATATACCATAAATTTTTATATGTGTATTCATATGGTACATTACATACATGCTATATACCTTCATACACACGTGTGAATATACAATTTTATAATGTCATTGTCTTCGTATTGTAAAAGGATTTTAATTGAGTGCAATTTTTTTAGTGTTCGACACAGGAAAAGCTTAAAACTTTTAAATGAGCGGTTAAATATTATTATTCATGTACATGCATACTCGTATATATGTATATGTTCAAGTGCATATATATAATGTATATGTATGTATATGAAGAAAAAAACAGAAAAACAGAACAAACCAAAAAAAAGATGCAAGCAGTAAAATCAAAAAAAAAAAAAAATTATTTAAAACTTGTGCTTATACTATAATCATCTATAATGTAATATGAACAAACATCGTAATTTAAAATACAAAATAATATGACATGAAATAAAAAAAAAAATAAGAAAATTTGTGTAATAGAATTTTACGATAGACAAAATAAAAAGAAAATTAAAAATTAAATAAAAATAAAAGAAGTAGAAAAAGAAAAAAGATTAAAAAAAAGGCGCGCTAATTCTTAAAGTATTATACTTATTATCGAAAGTTTAAAGTATCTAAGCAATGTAACTTAGTAGCACCTAGTAGGTACATGTTAATGAGTGAAGAGCATTAAGGTCATTAAAAAATATCTTAAAATTACACATATAATTTATGTGTTAGTTGTTTTTTCTTCTTTTGGATTAAAGAAAAAAAAATTTCGATTTGATATGAGATTAAATTACAAAGATTATGAGATTTAAAAATTTGAAAGAAAAAATATAAAGAAAGGTAAAAAACTAAAAAAACATATATAAATTACATATATACATAAGTATATTTGAATATATTTAATTCACATTATCTTATTTTTAATTGTTATTTTCATCTCTTGAAAGAAACTGAACAAAATGGAAAATTAAAAATTAAAAAAAAAAGATGACGATAAAATAAATTTACGTGAATCTTTTGACAAATTTTCTTTTTCCTTTCTTTTCCTCAGTTCTATACACACAAATACACGAACATTATATATAGTACACATTAATACAGTTATATAGAAATATACATATATGGACTGTCCCAGAAAAAATTGACCCTTTTATTTTTCGACATAATTAAAAAACCAGTTATTGTATTATTACAAAAATTTCAAGATTTTTTTTGTCATAATTTTACAATTAAAATGCATAATAAAAAAATTCATAATTAGTTGGACATAGAAAATAATTTGACTTTTCTGTTGAGGCCCCTTAGAAGATTTCGTACAGTCGTATCCGTCACAATATCATATGTTTTTCTCCACCTATTTTTGAAGTCTACCACATTTTTGGCGTGTTTCTTTGTTTTCCGTAACTCCCTTTTAATCAAAGCCCAGTATCTCTCAATTGGTCTTAATTCTGGACAGTTTGGAGGATTTGCGTCTTTTGTGACAATATTTATGTTGTTTTCTGCATACCACGCCATCGTTGCTGACGCATAGTGACAGGTAGCTAAATCTGGCCAAAATGCTACAGCGCCTTCATGTTGACGTATAAATGGGAGCAGGCGTTTTTTCAAACACTCTTCTATATAAACTCTGGAATTTATAGTACCATTTGTAACAAATTCACTACTCCGAAGTCCACAAGAACAAATGGCTTGCCAGACCATAAACTGCTTTGGAAATTTAGATATTTTTTTTGCTGAATATTTCTTATCCACACCGCCCTTTTTTTTCGCTGTATAGAAGTCATGTCCAGGCAGCTGAGCAAAATCCGTCTTACAATATGTTTCATCATCCATAATGATACAGTCGAATTTGGTTAAAAAACGGTCATACAATTTCCGAGCTCTGGTTTTGCAAATTTTTTCCTTTTCTTCCGATCTATCTGGTATTTTTTGAACTTTATATGTTCTTAAGTTGCAAATTTTTTTTATTCTCTGCACCGTAGATTTCGATGTTCCAGCTACCTGCGCCATATCTCTAACAGAGGTATTGGGATTATCTGAATAACGCCTTTGTACCTCTTTCACTAAATTTAAATTAGAAGGACGGGAAGGCCTACCTGATCCTTGTTGCCTTTCGATAGAAATACCTTTCTTATATTTTGAAATGGTTCTCTTTACAGTTGAAACAGATGTTTCTAAATCTTTTGCTGTTTTTGAATATTTTATTGTTTTATTTTCTATAAATTTGTTCAAAATAGCACGACGCATCTCTTCTTCATTTAGAGACATTGTAACTTTTTGAATTTCAAAACACGAATGAGTATTAATAATCTTGAAGTTCGCTTTTTATAGCAAACATTTGTCGGAAAAAGAACATCTTTATCATACGTTATATTCCCTCAATAACTAAAAATAAAAGGGTCAATTTTTTCTGGGACAGTCCTTAGTTTAGTATGTGTGAATGAAATGAAATATTTGTGTTCATGTACATACATAATGTATGTAGGTACTTTTATTTTATAATCGCGCTTCTTAAAGAAAATAAAATAACATTAATTTTTCTACAAAAAGAAAAGAAGAAACACTAACCAAAAGCAGGATGTACAGTATGTATAACAATAAACAAACAAAAAAATCAATTTTAATTTCATTGATGTACGATTAAGAATGAAAACTGATTTAATCTATTATCTTAAAATGAGGGTAATTTAAATTGAAAAGAGAAACAAAATAAAAACGACAAAAAACAACAACAACAACAGCAAATAATAATGAAAAAAAGGAAAAAATGAATGGAGAAAAAAAAATTAGGAAGAAAACTCCAAGCAAAAAGAAATGAGGCAAAAACCAAAAAAACCAAATGATGACAGGATGAAAATGAGAAATAAAATATGTATATATGTAGATACAAGCATAAAATACATACTCGTACATATGAATACACTTACAAACCGCCAATATATACATATATAAATACTTGTACATATAGATACAGGCAATATGTATATATGTATTGGAGATACGAAATACTTACATATATACATATACATACATTTACATACATTAGATATAATAAATAAGGGTCATGGTTATAATATAATTGCTTATAAACCATTATTGTCACCGCTAATTAATTGGCATTTAAACTGTCAAATTGTATATCTCTGAAAAGTATATACACGTATACATACAGTTATGTGTATAATGTAGCTGCATCTATAGTAAATATACCAAAAAATGTATGTACAATGTAAATAAATGTTACATTTTAAAAGTATGAAAATAATTTTAAGAAAATCTGTTTTAATGATAATAATGACAATCAATTTCTATTGAAAAATATTAAATATGTATTAACCTTGATAAAATAGTATTATATATAACAAACAGGCACTGCCAATTGCCATATTTATTATATTATATTGTACACAAATCGAAGAAAAATAGAAAGTAGCTAAAAAAAAAAAAAATTACAAATAAAATTTGATTTGCTTTCTTTGAAAATAGTGTGAGTTCATTTGTTAAATAGCAATAAATGAAATCAATGTTATGACCTTTTCACTTATAAATAGTTAAAAAAAAGAATGCTACCTCCTTCAAAATTTTCATCATTTTGCCAATATAAATTTACGCAGTTAATTAAATAATGAATGCATTAATAAATTCAATCATGATTACGTTATCTAACACGTAAAAATGTGTAAAGTGAGAAAGTAAGTAAAATTATCAGCAATATTACTTACGTTTTATAAAAAGTTAAATCGTCAAATATTCTAAACTTTGGCAAAAAATAAATGCTGCAAATTATATTTTTGTTCATTTTATTTTTTATTTAACATTCACATAAAACATATTAAAAAATCACAATTAAATAACAAAACCACAACAAAACTTGATGGTAGGGGTAGCGGTGGCAATGGCAATACATTTCTTTTTTTTTTAAGTCTACAATGCAAGTAATAGTTGAAAATACTTGATGAACGAAAAACGAGCATCCATAACTACATATATGTATGTATATTGCGATACAAACTTGAAATTATGAAATCATCCTATCAACTATTCCAGTCAAATACAAAACAAACATAAAATGAACTTACACCATTTTCAAAGAAAACTGTTCAATTTTCGAATTATAAATGTTCTTTTTCTTCACTCATTAAAAATTTACAATGATAAGAAAAATATATTTTATTCTTTCATTGTATTTTATAAATAAATAATATAATTATCGATAAATTTGTATATAGATTTGCATGACACAACTTTTATATACGTAATATGTGTACATATATACATATGTATGTATATCTGGATATTACATGGTAAGGTATTCAATATACAGTATTTTGAAATGATTTCTCAAATTTTATGTAATGCATATTATAACTTTGAAATGAAAAACTAATTTTTTTCAAATCACGATCACAAACGATAAAAGATAATCTTATAATATACATATGTAGAAGGTATCTACTGTAATTTTTTGTTTTTTTTTTTACTTTTTTATTTTTTATTGTTAAATAATTTATCACATACTCGTATATATATTACTTATATATACTATTTTATGTTTATCAATAAATTATAAATGTATACGAATTTGATGTACATACGAGTATATGTATATAGTAAATAGCGTACATATTCGATTATTTTCATTTTAATTTAATAATATAATATATTTGTTACAGTTCACAGTTTATGAACGCAGTGATATTGGTATAATATGCATGCAAATACTTACATACAAGATAAAATCGTACATACATATATGTACATACATAATTTTCCCTCTGTTTTTGTTTTCTTTACTCACATTCATTCTTCTAAGCAAATTTTGCAATTGTTTTTTTTTTCACAGCCTTTTATACTATCTCAATTTTATTGTTTCTTTTTTATGTTGTCTTTTAACTTTATTCTTCTAGAGTCTCTGTTTTACTGTTTTGGATGGTTTTGGTTATATAATATCTACATATGTACATTACATATATGTACATAATATATGTATGTATGTACAAAATTTCAAAATTGCATTTTCGTCAAATATAAACATTATTGTGTTTATTTTATATTTAATACAATTTGTTTTGTTCGATTTTTATATTCTGTCATTTTCTTCTTATTCTTCTTATTCTTCTTCCTATTTTGATATTATTTTTATTTTATTTTATTACATATTTTCATTTTATCATATTTGTCTGTCTGCGAAATTTTTCATACACATACATGTTTTATGTGTGCATATAATTTATACATTATTATTATTATTATTATTTTTTTTTTATATATACATAGATATGTATGTAGGTGCTGATATATTCAAATTGATATAATGTATTATTATTAGATTATATATATTCATTGTACATGCATATATGTACATATATTTATTGTACGACTATTTACATATTTACATATTTTCGACTACATATATGAAATCTGAATCGATATATGCACATAATATGTACGACGATTCGTTTTTATTTATTTTTTTTTTTTCTATTTTGAATCTGTTTTTAATTCTTTTTGCTGTTTTATAATTTTATACGATTATATGGCGGTACGCGAATATACACATATATGTACATTATATACATACATATATTTCACTTCATATCTGCATATAATATGTATGTACATAATGTACAAACATAATGTGTTATACCAAGTTATACACATAATTACTTCATTCATATTCTTTTTAGCGTACATATTGTTTTAGATTTTTGTTTTATTTTTTATTTCCATTTTATATTTTAATTTTATTTTTTAATTCTTTCTTTCTTTTTTTTTTGTAAGAAATTTGAAATATTTTTTCCGCTTATATGTACAGTACATATTATAAAATGTATTCGCAAAAAAAAAAATTCTGTCAGCTCTTTCATCGTATTTGTTTAGTAAAAATTATTATTATGTATATATGTACTTATATTATACGAACAAGTAATATGCTTACTAGACAGATGCGATAATATCAACAGTAGCAATATTCTTATAAAATGTATATAAATTTATATAAAAAAAAAATAAAAAAAAATTATAAAAAACATAAAAAAAAAACAACAAGCAGAAAAAAAAGGGAATAAATTTCTTTTTAGTATATATACGTAAAGATACATATTTTCATACAATGTACATTACGTATGTAAGATTTATGTATGTATATGTATGTATGTATGTACATATATAAAATGTTTCATGTTTTAATATTTAAAAAAACCATACTTATAATGTTGGTTTATCATGCAAAAGCATGGTATATTTAGCTAGCGTGTTTTAGTAAATTATTTTTATATTATTACTTTTTTTTTCTAAAAATATATTATATGCTACAGTTACATTCATATCAAATATATATGTATAGTACATATATATATACATAATACCAGCATATATAAACTAATATTATGCAAGTACATATTTGTATATATATATGTTGTATGCACATATTACATATAATAGTTTTGTTCTGTTACAAATCCTAGATTTTCTGTTTTTATGTTTTCGATGTATATGTATGTATGTATTTTTTTTCTGTTTTAGTTGTTTTGTTTCTTTTTTTTTTGTTGTTTATTTCTATTTTTATTTCTATGCATACTATATAGTAAATTTCCTACTTGATTATCTCTATCATTAGTGAAAGATTTTTCATGTAAATATTACTAGTGTTTCACTGCATTTTATTATACATAAATACTCGCTATACATTTATACTATATACATATATATACGTATATAATTATAGCATATTATACTTGTATGTATGTATGAATTTGCTGCCATTATACACACACTTTCATGGATTGTCTTAATGATCATAAGCATTTTATAATGTGAAATATGATTTTTATTTTTATTTTTATTTTTATTTTTATTTCTTTTAACAACATTATAGGTATTACTTAAATGTATAGAAAAAGAATAAAAATAAATAAAATCATAGTATGTATATACATATATTTATGTATACATATACTTGTATATAAAAATAAATATAATAAATATACATTATAAATCGTATATTTATGTATGAATGTTGAATAAAAGAGAAAACATATGAAAAACAAAAATATTTTCCATAGTTATAACATTTCGATTCTTTATTATGCTGTTTTTAGTCATTTACTCGTTTTCGTTTTCGTTTACTATTATAAAATTTTTATATGTAATGTATATAGTCCTTGCTTTATTATTGGGCCCTATTATGAGTGTCGATAATATCGTCTCGTCATCGACTATCGCCTCGATTCGACAAATTTTATATTATGAGTGTCGATTTGAGGCGAGAATATCGACATTTTCAGTCGATCAGCTAAAGCTAATCGACAGGCATAGTAGTCTATGGTGATTTGACATTTTAAGTATGTATGCTTTGTATATAATATAAGGTGTATTTAATTGTTCTGCTCAATTTATTTAAGTTTAATTTAATTAATGTAATTAATTAAAGAAAAATTACCAAAATGGTGTTTGAGCTGTTTGAAAAAAAAAATGAACGCATCTCTTAATGCTCTGCTTTTATCCAAAAAAGTCATTATGAAATTAATATGTTTTATATGACGTATATTCTCACTTAGCTATAAATTATTTAAATTAATCAAATATTTATTAAAAATTACAAAAATTAATTAAATATTTATTCAAAATTGAAAAAAAAAATGAATTATAAATTTTTATATCGAAATATTTGACAACTTTTATAGAAATTACATGGTAAAACTGAATGAAAACAAAATTTGATATGGCAATATCTTACTGTCGAGGCGACCGATTTACATAATACAAAATTTACATTGTCTCGTCTCGTCTTAATTTTGTCGATAGTCGATACTATCGACACTCATAATAGGGCCAATTGCTTGTGTTTCTTTTTAATGTAATATGTACTATATAGTATGTACATTGGTATTATATACTACAATAATAATCACGTTTAATATTTTGTATCTAAGTTATATTATAGGTTTTTGTTTTATCATTTCCATACTTAATAAATTTTTTTTTTTTGATAATTACACATAAAATGTTTATATTTAACGAAAAATAGAAAATACAAAATTATAATGAAAATGTGAAATACATATTCGTATACATTATATGTATATACTCGTATACGAGTAAGTATTAAAATTATATTGTTTTTACTTTATATTTTCGTGATTTTTATTTAAGCAATAAATACTGGTTCTTTACATGCATACATATACTATCAGATAATATACATAAATATTTTAATATCTCTATTATAAATATTTAATATCTATATACAGAGTATATACATACAGTATGTGTATGTATAGATAATAATAACATATTCGATATTGCAAATTTTTACTAAAATTAACTTATAATAGTTAATACTTAGCTTGAATAAATGAATATATTCGACATTATACCATATTTTGGAGACAATTAAAATCCAAAATCCAATTATTTCTGCTGTAGAATTAGATTAAAAATGTATTGTTAATTGTTTATTATTGGAAAAAATCAGTAATAATTTACTTACAATGCATATTGATTGCTGTTTTTTCTGAATATTTTGAAAAAAAAACTATGGCTGTTTTCAAAGTTAAAATAACTTATATTTCATCATCTTGAGGTTATAAGTATAGTCAAATTATTTGCCGGACGATGTGAAAGACGATCATAAATCTTACAATTCTTCACTGAAATTTTCCATATATTAAATAAGCTTAAATAAATGAACATTTGACTGATATTTTCAAATTGATTTAATTTAAATTAACTGAGGAATGGTGTACCCAATTATGTTGAAATTTGAAAAAAGCCTTGTCTTTATTGTCTTGTACAAGAAAAACTAAAACCTTTTTTGAAAATTTTTTCCGCTCATCTCAATCATTTTTCTTTGAGCTTTCATTTAAAACATGTTTCATAAAAATAGGATTAAAAATGGCTGAGAAAAAGTGTACCCAATTTATCCAAAATCAGTAAAATTACTATAACATGCTGTTAAATTAACATTATTAAAACGCAAAATTATCGCTGGCTTGCAACTAACTTTAAAAATAAACTATATAATGTATATATGTACGTATGTAAATGCATACTCATATGAGTATGCACTTTTCTTTTAAATCAGATATTATTTTAATTTTATAATTCAAATTTAAAATAAAATTAAATGAAAACGAAATAATAAGTATAGGAATGTAAATATAATTGACATGTTCTTACATATGTAATTTGCTTATTATATCCACATATAAATATCTGCAAATATAATGTCAAAATAAAAACAAAATTATTTTATAATAATATATAGTAAATATATATGTATATACATAATATTACATATTTGTAAGTAATAAATTATATTGAAAAAAAAATATTTTATAAAGAATAGGTACATGGTATATGAAATAAAATTCAAAAATAAGTATGTGAAATAAAATGTTTGCAAAAAATAAAATAATATACATTTGCCATTCATAATGATACATTTTTATAAAATATTGTTTGTATAATAATACGTGCATATATGTATAAATATACGCACGTCTTTAAGGTAATATATATGTACAATGCATACATGCACATTAATGCAAATAAATAGGTAAATCAGAATATTTATAAATATGTTATGTACATATACTCATAATCAAGTTCATAATAAAGTACCTACAAATACATTTTTGTACAAAATTGTGTACAGAATAGTTAAATGATTTTATATTTCTATATTATGTACATACAAATATAAATAACATCATCCACTCTTATACCATACCATAATATACTCGTATAAACATTGTTTAAAATATACATACCAAAATAAAACATTTAGAGAGAGAAAAAAAAGGCAAGAAATAAAAATGAAATGAATCGCTTTTAGGCAAAAACAAAACAAAAATAAAATAAATGTACTAAACATAAGCAACAAAGTAATAATAAATATTATACTCGTACATATAAAACTATTTTTCCAAAGATAAAAGTAAGCTATTATTATACGAGTATGTTTTATATTTAGTATCAGTTTGTACTGTAAATGCATGAATGCATATAAGTACTATATGGTATATAAGAAATGATTTTTATTATATTTTTTTTCTTCCTAATTTATATATTTTCTTTTTTACTTATAGTACAGAATAGTATAAAATATGTATGTATGTACAAATGTCATTGTATATTATGTTATAGGTAAAGTATATTGCTGCTGTTGCTATTTTATTTTTATTTTTCTTAATACATTATACTACACTTTTTAAATCTTAAAAAATAGAATTTTCAAGTGTTCAAAGTGTCAGCATAATAGTCATCACATCACAATATACCCGTACATGTACGTAAATTCACTTTGAAGTTCACAGATTGTACCATCTTCAATTTATTTTTATTTTTTTTTTCCTTATATTTTCTTTATTTTTATTGTTGCAAATTATATATAATATACTCAATGTATGTATCTATATGTACATATTTTTATGTACGTACATAAAAAAATATATTTAGTCTAAATTGCATATGAACTTTATATAATGTACGTAATCGTAAGCAATACATACATTATGTATTACATATATAGCAAACATATAAGAATGCACATATGAATATATGTATGCTATATCAGCTATATATAAGTTTGAATCTTTATATTACTATATACATTCTTATATATCTAATTCGAGCAAAATATCTATGTGTATATTAAATTTGGCAGGTATGCATATATAAAAATATACATATTAAATATGTAAAATGTTCAGTATACAATATTGGTATAATACAATATACTTACATAATATATGTATGTGTATGTGTACATACATATATGCATTTATCCATTTTCTTGGATAGTAACATTTTTACAAAAAATATTCAGTCAACTATACAACCACACAGAAATGGAGATTGCTTTCGCCAATTTGTTTAAAAGTGCTTACTTAAATGTCGATCGACATCGTTTAGCTTTTCTGCCTTTAAAATATCTGTAACGGTATATGAATGTAAATATATACTCGTTTACATGTATAAACCTCCTATATATGTATATAAAAGTATTCGTAGATAAATACTCGTAATATAAAATTATACGACAGGAGAGAATCCATTTTGCTTAAGGGACTTTCTCTTCTTTTTTTTTTCAAGAAGGATAGATTGTTTGTCTTTGCCTTATGTTTTATTTTTTTTATTTTCATTTTCATTTATTTTTTCTTTCTGCTTTTTTTTGTAATTTTTTCTTCAATTTTCTTTTTTCCATTTCTTTATATTAGTGTATACATACGAATAGATAAATATATATTATATGTACTTCTATATACTTAGATACCTATATCTACTATACATATACATTCTTGGCTACTAGTATGGAATTTACGAAGAAAATAAAGACAAAAAACAATAAAAACAATATTTAAAACAAAACAAACAAAAAAACACCAAAAGGATAACAAAATGAAATGAAATAGAATAAAGAAAAATCTTTACGACAGGAACACTCTTTATTGGAGTCTCATCGTATCATTATGCACTTTATCTGCATAATCTGAAATACTTTAAGAAGTATGTATTATGATGACTTGAAATCGGGCATATCAGATACACAGTTCACTACTACTATCTACTGTATAGAAGAAGCTTGTTATATGCACATATGGATAATAAGAAGGATGCAAAATAAAATAATAATAATAAAAATAGAAAAATAAAAAAATAAAAAGATTTAAAAAAAAATGTTTTTTATGTTGTTACTGTTATTGTTATGTCGAAAATACTATATGTACACATACTATATATAGACTTTATCAACGTTATAACGTATGTACTATTACGTACATACTACACTACTATACATACAGAATATTATAATATTCACATATGTATAAAATATTTTTATGTGCACCTTCATATTTATATGTATATATAATATAACACATATGCATACACATCGATATAGTACACTATACGCTTATAAAACATAAAATAGATTGGTCTGGTAAATTGAATTCTAAGGCAGTTATCTAGTCAATATATGCTTCAATTTTGAAATAAAGTTCAATTGCTTTTGCTTTCTAGTCATGTACAGTTAAATATACATAAATGTACATATGTATATGATATGTATATATATATATGTACATATATATATATACATGTATATTATATATAATAAAATACAATCAGGAAACAAAATGATGGAAAAAAAATTGAGGATGAAAAAGTGAAAAAGAAAAAAATAAACGTGTAAAATAAAAAAAAAAAATTTGATTTTAATTGCTTATAAGCATCGATCTATTTTTCATCGAGTGTATGAAATGAATGAATGAATTATTCACGTAAATAGATGTACATATGTATGTATATATATAGTACATATGTCATATCGGTATAAATACATACATTCATATACGTATAGATAGGTTACATGATTTTATAAAGACTCACGTACACTAGATCTGTTTTTATATTTAGTGTAAAAAGGAAGTAATTCTATGCTGATTGAATAATTCTACATGTAGATGTATATACATATATATGTATGTACATATACATACATATAATATTTTATGTAAGTAGATATACATATTTACTACATATATGTATATATATATATGTGTATTATGATGTGTATATATTATTTTGATATAATATGGAAATTTTATATTCAGTATTCGTTGTGCAATTAGATACATATGTATACACATCATATAAATATAGAGACAAGCTTATATAATAAAATAATATATATATATATATATTATATCGTATGGTATCTATTTATCTATATATCAGGAGCATTATATCAAAAAGCGACATGTCCATTTTGTTCAGAATTGGAATTGTGTTTGATATATCAAATGAAAGCTGGAAATACGCTCTGCTCTGTTGATGTGAATTAATATTTTGTTTCAAAAGACTGTCTTGAAACAAAATTTTAATTTAAATCAACAGAGCAGAGCACTTTCTCAGCTTTTATTTGATATACCAAACACAATTCCAGTTCTGAACAAAATGGACATGTCGCTTTTTGATATAATGCTCTTCATATACGTATATGCTATATAATTCAATTTTTTATTTTAAAATGATAAATATGTATTTAGCAATAATTGTTATTATCTATACATGAATATAATATTTAC
Organism: Villa cingulata; assembly: GCA_951394055.1. Lineage (NCBI taxonomy): Eukaryota > Metazoa > Arthropoda > Insecta > Diptera > Bombyliidae > Villa > Villa cingulata. The sequence goes on from OX596018.1 coordinate 48,582,686, forward strand.
ATATATGTAAATATAGTATAAACGCATTATTTTTAAGATAAAATCATAATTTAAAAAAAAAATGTGATATATAAAACATTAAATCAAAAACATATTACTTTTCTTTTACATTCTCATATGCATATATGTACACATTTAATACACATAAAACTTAAAATGCATATAATGACATTTTAAAAGTTCATTTAAATTTATTCAAATTGATTTTAAATTTTTTATTTAAATTAAAATTAATTTAATTTAAGAATAATTGAAAAATTTTAAATTTGAAAAATAAATATAAAATGTACTTTTTCTTACCTTTTTTCTCGAGGATATCGTATAGCCAAAATCTATATATGTATCTACATACATATACAGCCTGACAGTTTAAAAGTGTTGAGATGTTCTACCACAAGAGTAAATCAAAATTCAATTTTGATATGGACATGTCTAGAAATCGTAAATCAGTTAGTGATTAACAATGACGTGGGTATTAAAGAATATCATTGGCAATGAAACTGCAGATATACTTTTCAAAAGATAAGCCGATACTGTATGTTTAAAAGTTCTGAGAATTATCAAAAAGCCAACCGCAAAGAATGTGTATGTAATTAAAGGAACAAATATTGAAGCTTGTAAATTAAATCTAAAGAGGCGCAAAACGAACAGAATATAAGTATAAAATATATTATATTTTTCTATTCTTTACGAAAAATCAATTAAGGATATTATAGAATTATTTCTTTAGCCATTGTCTTCTAAATCTGAATATTGTAAATTGTAATAACACATTAGGTAAAAGTGAGTTAACAAACTAGAAACATCATTTAGATCAGATGTAGGTATCTAACATCATAAAGAGTCTGGTAGTTGCCTACTAGCTACTAGTAATAGTAACATGTTTAACTTTACAAAGGAAATTTCCTGAAATTATATATTTAGAAAATATCAATAGACACAATATATCTATTCAGGTTGCTGTTTATTGCAGTGTCAAAAACTTGCCCAGTCTTACACTTCCACTCCACACTATTAATTGTATACTAATACACTATACAGTAATTTAATCTAATGTAAATTTTATAGTATGTACTTTATTCCCAATTCAAATATTACATGTTTACAAGATTTATATTTTCATCTGAATTTTACAAATAAATATATTCATATTTTACATAAAATTGAATTGTAATTGTTAATTTTTTATATGTAATTCTTACACTACACCATCAGTATTGATTAAATATATTATTATAGGTGTGCAATGTAAATATGTATATGAAAAATTTTCAATTAAATTTTCAATTAATTCATTTTCTGAATTTTCTTCATTCCTGCTTTGAATAATTATTCATTTGATAAATAGAAAAATAAAAGGTTGAAAATAAATAAAATTTAAATTTTATCAAGTATACGTACATTATACAAAAAATTTCAAATAAGTATACTACATAAATATATAGTACCTATAGTATATAATAATCTAAATATGTATGTACATATATGTATATAATTAGTAACCTCTTTATTTAATTTTCAATTACAATTGTTAAATTATTGTTTTTATTAATTTTCAATTAGATGATGTATATTTATGTACGTTTATATTTTATGAATGCATATATGTACTAGTGTATACGTATAAAATTAATTAAAGTTCAATTTCGTATGACATTCTGTATATATAAATTTTTTAATTGAAATTCTTAATAAAGAAACATTTGTATATTTTTTAAAAACTGTAGATGAATTTCAAAATTTTAAAAAGTGTGTTGAAATATGGTATTATTGTAGTTTTAATTTGTTATATAAATATGAATGAAACATTAATTCCATTTATGCACTAATGTATCAAAAATACGTTTGCAATACGTTTCGAAACTTTAAACAATATATCATATAATTACTATATACATTATGTGCAATTTTTTATATAATTTTAAATATAAACATTTTCAAATTTTGCATTGAACCGGTATTTAAACGTTTTAAAACTCATCCTGTATTTTTTATTGTCGAATCAAATTTATGTTCAATATTTTGACATAATTGTAACACTGATTACCATTGTATATGTACATTGTATACGTATACATATTTTATAATTTGAATTTTGAGATGAAATTTAATTTGATATTTTCAGTCAAAATTTTATAATAATTTAAGTTAATGTGTGTCTCTCTCTAGGTATACACAGTACATCTATGTATTTATGTCTACTCATTTAAATACACGAGTTATGGTATAACCATATACATATAACGTAAATTTTATACTATGACTTTTTCACCAATCAATTTAAAGTAAAATTTAAGGATAAAATTAAATTCATTAATTCTTTAAGAATATCCCATTGAGTATAATAATTAAAATATCCATCATTTATGTGAACAATATATACTTTACATCTATACATAATGTTTGTTTATAAATATATGTACTTATTTACTTACGATACGATAATCATTATATGTTACAATATATTATGTGTAAATCTATATAGGGTATATACACATAAATATAATTTATATTATGGTTAATTAATGCATTTATAATTAATTTAAATGACTGTCTAATAAATTTGTAATTTAGATAAAAATTTTCATACATATCGATAGGTATATAGTGGTTTATATCAATGGGAATATTTTATGGACATATAGATATACATACGAATTTATTATGTGTAACATTTTTTTTTAACTAAAAATTCATTTTTAAAATTAGAAAATATTTTATTTCTTAATATCATCTACTGAAAAAATAAAAATAAATTTATAATAAATATTAATTGTATGTACATATGTACATATATGCAATAAAAATTATTTATGTACGGAAAATGCACATATTTTATATATTTTTAATCTATTTATTTTGATCAAAGCACATAAATATCATCATCCAAGTAAATACCAAAAACTTGTCGTTTGTATAAGAATTTTCACATACATTATATGTATTTAACTTGATGCATATATACTACAAAGAAAATTGGTAAAATGAAAGCATACACATATTATATACAGAAATATAATATAATAATATTACAAGTAAATAAATGTGTAAATATGTAAGGAAACATACAAATAAATATTATATGTATATAAATTTTAAGAACAAATATAGATACATTAATAAATATGCACTTATAGGTTATGTGAATATTATGTAGTACGTATATATATAAAGTATACATTAGTTACATGTATGAATACTGTATATATATATATATGTATATACATTAATATATACAGAAATGTAACATTATTAGCAAATTCAATTTGTTCTTATATTTTATTCCTTATGCTCTGAGACGGAAGTGAAAAACAATTAATAACTTGAAAGGACAGTGATTTATGATTTAATGTCTCTTTCCCTTTAACACATAAAAACAAATACATATTATCATACTTTTGTATATATATAATGTATGTGCATATGTATGTAAGTAGTATATTTTCTGTGTGGACACATATAAATCATATATATACAAATAAAAGCATAATAAATATACATTATTATTCTTATATGTAACGTATTCATAAAACAATTAGATGTCAAATTACTCAAAATTGTTCTAATACATATAATGTACATGCATATACTTGTATATAGATATAAAGTACATTATATAACATATGCATATATATACGAATATGTAACTATATTTACATATATATGAATACATTACATATATATGTTAGATATATGTAATATATTGTGTATAAATTATAGATTTTATTGTATAAAAGATACATAATTAGATAGATTGATAAAAATAAATAGATGAAATCAAGATGATTTTCATACAAACAATATAAATACTATAGAGTACATAACTACATTATATCTTTAAACAGTATCCACTTATTATATCTTATATACTTTAATAGATATTGTTGATGATGATGATGATGATGATGATGATGATGATGATGATGATGATGATGACGATGATCTCTTCACCATAAATAGATAAATATTGTATATATATTATAATGCTGCACATTCGAATATTATTACAAGTTATATAACGATATATACATATATACGTGTATTACAATTATATAATATATATATATATATATATATATATATATATATACATCCATTACATAATCATATAGATCTGTATAATCAATTATATTTATGAAACTTACAATATTTGTTTATAACATATATTTATCTACTAAATATATTACATATATACATACATACATACGTAATTATATCTATATCTAGATATACCATCCAGCCAGTCTTTTAAAATTATTGTAGAATCTATTCATTTAGTTTTGAGACTAAACTAAGTAAAGTAATGTAATATGTAATATTTACAATTGATAAAGTATAATTTACTTAATAAATGAAAAAATATAAAATAATACTAAATATATTTATACATTATATGAACATGTATATATATGTACGTAATCTCTAATATAGGAAAAATGTTGAAATGAAGTTTGTATTCATACATTATCTATACATATATGTATGTATGTATGTATATAATAAGAATAAATAAATAAATGTAAATATATATGTAGTAATCATCATAATAATGAATTGATCTCATTACTATGTAATATACGTATAATATTCGTACATATTTTATGTAGTACATATAATATAAGTGTACATTTTGTATGATGATACTTGAAACGTTAACATTCATATATAATTGTTTGTATTTATAAGTATATTATATAGTATATACATATATGTATATGTATTACAGTTTTATGTAAATAAAAAATATATAGATTATTATATCTAATACAAACATGTCATGTACAAATAGTCAAATACATACTTATACACATATATGTCGTCACTATTGCATTTATTGTAGATTGTGCTTTTTTATTTTCATTTTTAATATAAAAATATTCAGTAGATATAATATATTACATACATATGTAATATGTATAAGTAAGTATATGAATACATACTATCTACAAATAAATTTTTATGGATGTACTATATACATATGACATATCTATATTAGGTATTGGATGAATTGATCAGAAATTATAAAATGATCGACTCTTCATATGATATCAGTATAAATAAATATATGTATGTACATGTAAATAAATATAAAATTACACTTATTATATGTGTTTGTATTTATTTAGTAAAAACTAGAATATTTTCTACATCTATCTTAGTCGTATATTATCTTATAGTTTCTTAGTTTTTTTTTTTTTTTCTTATTTTTAACTTCAGAAATTTTGATGTTTTGAATCCAAATTATTTGCCATATAATATATAATAATTTTATAAAAACGAAATTATAAGAAAATTATAAAATTAAACCGAAAAAATCAAAATGAATGAGGTCGAATTGTTAAGAAAGCTATATTGATCATCATAAGGAGCTGTGGAGCTGTGATAAAAGAAAAGATAATATTTAAATTTTATGATAAATTATAATTTAAATTAAAAATTAAACATACATATATGATTTCTATTAAAATAAAACAATAATAATTAATAATGAATGACATACATATGTACATATAATTTAGAATTGTTTAAAAGTTAAAATATACATTAATTTATTAATATACTATTATATAAATATATAATATTATTATATGTTTCATCTATTTACAATTGATAATATCGAAGACATACATATGTAATATAATAAATATATATGTATTACTATATTATACTACATACATATATGTTATAATGTCTTTGATAAATTTGTAATGAAATAATGTTTACCTATAATAATATTAATCATTTCCATAAGTCAGTTATAATGAATATTCATCCATGATGAAACTACTGGCATACATATAAGTACTACTACCTTACATACAGAATGTATTTGATTAAATAATTATGAATATGTTACATTTAAATTACATATCTATATATGTAATATTAAATTCAATTTGCAAATTTTTATTAAAAATAATTACACACATGATAATTAGGTATACATATGGATAATGTAGTGTATATAACGTACATTACTACATATGTAAATAAAATAAAAATTTATTAACTACTATCTACTATGTTATTTTACTTACCACTTGTATTATTGAATCATATATTAAATGATGAAAAATATCAAATTGTTTCAGAACAAAAAAAAGGAAAAACTAATTAAAATATACTTCTACATAAATGTTCGCATATAAAATAAACAGAAAAAAAATGTTTGTTATAGGTAGATATTTTATAAGATTTTGTGTAATAATAAATTTAAAAAAAAATTTTATAAACTCAAAAAATAATAAAAATGCACTGTATCACTATATTACTATTATTATTTTGCAGCACATTATTATAAGTATATATACCTATTTAGATATATTTTTTTAATGCACTTTTCTCAAAATTAAATTATTTTCTATTATGATATTATAAGTAGATGATATTATATATGATATTAATTATACGAATATGATAACATTATAATATAACAAAATATTTTCATACACATTAAATCATTAACACATGCACATATGCATGTACAATTATACAATTATACAATATACATATGTATGTACGTACCAAATCATCATATTCATATGAATATAATTAACAGCACTTTTTAAGATTTATTTCAAGAGAAAATAACTGAAGCAAAAATAATAAAAAAAATACATAACATATACCAAGATCTTAGTAAAGAAAGTTTAAAAATATTTAAATGAGAGAAAAAAAATTAATCGTTTTTTTATGTGTTTGATTTTTTTTTTCTTATTTACACTTTAAAAAAATGTACATATGTATGTTATGTACATATATAAAATATATTATTATTTAGAATTCAACACCATCATACAATTACCACTTTTGTTTAATCATTTACTTTCATTACACATGAAAAATTATCAACGCGAACTCAATTTGTTTTTAGTTTATTAAATTTCTTTTGAATTTTTTTTTTCATTTTTCAAGTAAATTTTGTATATTAGCTAGATACACATCATTTCGTATTTGTCCTAAGAATTATATATAATTAATTTAAATGAAATTATTTTTCTTTAAAAAAATGAAATTTAAAAAAAAAATAATAAATGAAAATTAATTTTTTTTTAAAAAATTGTACGGAATTTTCTGACAAAAAATACTTTTTCAAACAGTTCAAAAATAATGTTGTTAATTTAAAATATATTGTGGGTACCTATGTTGTATACGAATAAACGATTTATGATTTTCCAATTAAAATCTACATAAGTATCATATTTAAGGAAAAATTCCAAATAACTGTGATAATAATAATAATACGCGAAAGTATGTTCTATGAAGAATATTAATTACTCAGTACAGCGTACGATAACACTACCACACTACCTACACTGATTTCTGACTATACTGTACTGTAATTCTGAATTCTGACTGATTTTAATTTTATTTTACTCCAATTTCATTCCAATTCAACTTGAAATCACGACATACACATTTCTAAGGCAATGTAAAGACGTCTGATGTTTAATGTCTGACGTCACACAGGTCGTCGGAATATAAACAACACAACAACAAGAAACAATTTATACATACAACACAACAACAACGCACATTTGTTTACCATTTAACGACCTGATTTACGTCACAATTTCAACTGCCACTCCAATGAAATGTGTACGTCGTGACTTCAAATATTATTTTGTTGTTTATTTAATATTATTATTAATATTAGCATTAACTGACACCATATTCCATATACAATATAGATATGTATAGCTTGTTCAAAATTCCCAGCGAATAATCTGCGCATGTTTCTCTTGAAATTAAATATGTACATAAAATGATTATATGTATTTGTGTTTTTCTCCCATATAAACCTGAAAAAGTGTAACCACTACAATTATAACCTCGCTCAAAGCATGACGCCATACTCTCACTGCGCATATATTCTATTCGCTGGGAATTTTGAACAAGCCATATATAGATTCCCAAATTCTCAATGTCTATTTTCGATATAGAGAATTCCATGCACATGCAAGCAAACAAATGCAAGCGGAAAACACAAATATATATTATGCTTTATTTATTATTATAAGTAGAAATACTATAAGTAAACGTGAAGTATTAAGTATACTCTAGTTCTCCAGTACTCCAGTTACCTTTACTTTTCGAATTTCGACTCTTTTTTTGATACAATAACAATATTTAATGAAATTATACCAAATAACCAAATAAATAAATTATCAACTCAGATTCAATGATTCAATTTCAGAACAGAGTTAAGACTAAAACAGATAGCAATGGCACCGTCCACCATCATTGTAGATACTGTAGCACAACGCCGTCCTACTTTGACATTGTGCTAAGTATATACTCAACAGCTGATTCCATAGTGATGAATATTCTTTTCTATCTGAATATTTTAAAAGGTGTTTTAGACGAAAAACAGAAAGTAAATACAGCTCTAAATTTGTCTCTTGTTGCCCTTCATAAAACTTTTAAATAATACTAGAAAACGTGAAATCTAGGAGTATTCATGCAATTTTGAATTTTTCTTAACATTTCAAATTTTAACTGACAATTATCATGAATATATTGCATAATTAGTGAGGATAAATATTAATTAAATCGTTTTCTTCGCATTGTCTTCTGTCAAACACACCGTTACCAGCAAAATCTCAAATTTTTGAAACTTATACTAACACTAGCAAATTACGGTGTAAGATAGTACTTGGGGCGCATTCGTTTCAATTCATTATACATCTTGTTTTAAAATTACTGACTAGTATACGCTGATGGCGCTGGTGGACGGTATTGATGTTATGTTATCTGCTTACTGGTTAAGGATTCAGTTTTTATTTCTCAAATCTCAATACTCAGTTACTCAAATGGTATAAAAAATGGTATAAATATATAAAATAAGTTTTATTTTAAGTACTCCTACTCACTTTCTCTCTATCTCTACTCAACTCATCGTCTCGTCGCTCGTCGGTCATCATCGTCATTCGTCATAATCCTCACCTCACTAGAGGTGGGCGATAGCGAATAAAAACTATCGAATTATTCGATAGTTGAATGATTTTCATTTATTCGAATACTAAAACATTAAACTATCGAAACATTCGATATTTTCAAAACATTCGAATAACTATTTTGCTGGCATATAATTTGTCTTACTGATTACGGAAGTCGCAGAGTTTTTGTCAGATTCCATATGCTGAATTTGAAAATATTCACTTGGCAGTTTGGTAGATGAGTTTTGAAAGTTCTCAAATGAAAAAAATTGCAGGTAACACGTGTGGAAGACGTATGGCAATCTTTGAGTGTCAGATTTCGAGGGCAGACGTTTGTCTACATCGGTCATGGTGATTACACATATCTGACATGAAAATGAGCAAATTTCTGACAGTTTGTCAGTTCGGTGTAATATCAGCTTCTTTCTTCATTCTTCATACATATTATTTGCTGGATTTGACATTTTTTAATTTAACTATTACAGCAATGTAATGCTGAAATCATAACCTACTAATATCATTGAAATAAACAAAACTGAAAAATCTGTAAATGGTTGGAAATTTATACTTTTTTCAAAATTTTATCATACTTTTAAAGAACGGAAATAAATTATTAAAAATAGTTCTTCTAATTTTAGCCAGTTCAAGTTAAAATAAAGCAAAACTCTTCGGAATTCCACACTGATTTAAAAATTTAAGCAGAAAAGTCTTTCTTAATCAAATTTTACATCAAAACAAAAATGACAAATGGCATTTCAGATTTAGAATAAAAGGACAGGGATGTCGTATTAAGTGATAAACATATAACATAGTTCCATTTTCGTGCCGATTGGAATGGGAAATGGGACGGTGACGGTGGTATAGTATATGTCATTATTATTTTATAACAAAGGCTAAAACTATCGAATGATTATTCGATAGTAAAAACTATCGCATTCGATACTATCGATAGTTGAATTCATTCACTATCAAACTATCGATTGTTGAAATCATTCGCTATCGCCCACCTCTACACCTCACCTCATTCCATCAGATCAGAGAACAGTACAGCAGAATCAGATTCGCTCTCAGTTTCAGCTCAAACTCTCATTCAATCAAGAGGAGCAGTCAGTAAGCAGTAAAGCCTGAAACACATTAACAAGCAGTGCAGGGCAGTGCATTGCAGTCCAGTGCAGTATTTTCGAATCATTAGACCGAGGACACACCATGACTTATTTGCCCCATGGGGCACGTAAAACCTGTTTTATGTGAAAGAAGAAAGTGAAGCATGCAGCGGGTTGTGACTCACAAGTTAATCAATCTTTTTCATAGGGCAAATTATGATGTGAAGCAATGTTTGGATAATTCTCTTTCTACTATATTCGTATTTCTTACAGGTTATCAGAGTCAATAGTTATGTACATATATTGAATTAAATATTTTTATTTTTAGTCTTTCTTTATACATTAATCAAATAAGGTTAAAATAAATTTTTCTTAACACTTATTAACTTATGTATATCAAATATTAAAAATTATTTTCATTTATTTTCCTTCCCGTAATTCAACTAATATGTCAATATCAAATCAACATACTAAATCTTTACATAACCTATATTACGAATCAGATATAAAACAGAATAAAGAAAATTTGCCCTGGGGCAAATAAGTTACAGTGTGTTCTTTCATGCATCATTTTCGTTGATTGATGAAAGCGTAACGCACGATAAGATAGGGCAAATAAGTCAAGGTGTGTCCTCGGTCTTACTCCAGTGAATTTTTCTGAAGCACATTAACACGCAGTGCAGTGCAGTGTAATTGTATTATCATCATTGAATTTTTCTGATGGAATGATTTTGTTGAACGAATTATACTTTTCACATGATGCAGTGTGCAGTGAATTTTGAAATTAGACACTGCACTGCGTGTTAATGTGCTCAGGCTAAACAGTTAACAGCAAACTCAAGCACATACATTAATGCAGTGTATTTTTGACAGCTCGTAGTGCTACATACATGTACTACATACTACAGCTACACATTCTGTTTCAGGCTTAACTAATACCATACCATACATGCAAATAGAGATACGCATACGACATACCTTGCCTGCAGTACGCAACAACACAACGCAACTGTCATTTCAATATTTTTTTACTTTTTACAATACAATTGTATCCAACGTAATCGCAACGTATGGTATCGGTATGTATATGTACACATATTTTGTCCTATATCTATTCTATTCTATGTAGTATGAGGAGAGTATAAATACACTACCCCTACATTAATTTATATTCCATTTATTATTTTGTTTCTTTTCTATCTCAAAACTCAAATTACAAGATTGCAATTTACAAGTAACTCAATTTCTCATTCTCAATATTCTCTCTCATCGTCAGCTGTCACTGTCACGCTGTCAGCCTCAGCCCTCAGCGCCTCAGCCAGGACCCAGGACCCGGCCCGGACTCAGCAGTCATCACTCAATTTTACTCATGGTAAATAATTTGTTGATTCGATTTCAATAATCAAAACATTCTTTTTACGAGTTTCTTATTCCATTTCTATCCAATTTCTATCTATATTCAATGCAAAAACAAGTGGAACACCATGAAGCATGAAATGAACCATGTGATGTGTATTTTGTATTAATCCATTAATCATATTGTAATTGATGATATGGTATGGTGTATGGTATGGTAGATGGCACAAGCGAATTCAACATTCCAAATTCCAGTATCCATCTCCAACAATAATTTAATATAAAATCCCAAATCCGATCATAATCCGATTCCGAATTCAATTATTTATTGGTGTAATATCATAGTGTTATACTATTGACACACTGCAGAGATAAACCATGGTTATCTCAAATGGTTTATCGATAACATGGTATGGGTGACACATTTAAATTGAGGTGAACTAGTTTATGTATTCATACGATAGCTGTCGATAAATAAATTCAAACACTAATTATTTTTCATCTAGTCAGCATGTTGCTGAAATTTGGTTGACAGTTTGTTTAAATATAATATAAAAACAAAAAAAAAATAAAACAAACGTCAAAGGTAACTGAGTTCGAACTTGGTTAACAAGATAACTGAATTCTAGAAACTCAGTTAACTTAACCGAGTTCTGGAAGTCGGTTATCGCAAAGATAAACTAGAAAACGTAGATAACCATGGTTTATCTCTGCAGTGTGTCAATAGTATTACAGTGCTACTACAATTGCTACTAAAACTAAATATTAATTACAGCGTGTTCTTGATTCTGACTGTTGCAATTGCAACACATTATAGCATAAGCACAATTCAACTACACGACGACAAACGACAGAGGACAGACAGATGATGAGGAAAATTCGTTGCTCTATGAACAAACTGATTCAAAAGGATGGTCAACGAAATAAGCATTTATTAAACTGTATGGAGACTTTTGCAACAGGTTTTTTAATAATAAATATATAAAATTTAAAATTTTTTTTATATATTGAATTTTTTTGGAAAAGATTGTTTTTGTTTGTTTTTTGAAGGAAATTTAATGTAGTACATTTATTATGATAAAAAAAAATTCGATCTGAAAGCTTGTCATATTACTTTTTTCAATTTTCTTAAATTTTAATTGGTGTATGAAAATTTTTGCAAATCACTGTATATTGTACACAAATAATAATTTTTTCTTCATATCAAAATTTAAAATATAAAAAGTAACTGAAATTTTTTCAAAAATGGCTTGTCAAAATTAACTTAGTCTTCTTCTTCTACGATGACAAATGACAAAATTAGAAATAGAGGTTTTTTGTTGTCGTTTATCGTTGTATTATTTCAATTACATACAACTACATATGTTTAAAAAATTTTTGACATATCAATGTCGTTTATCGTTTGTCGTCATGTAGTTGAATTGTGTTTATTTTATGCTAATATATTAATCCAAATGAAAATTTCTTGTTATCGAAATTTTTAAGCACGAACGATAAAAATGTAAATTTTTAACCAACATTTTTTTAAATTTCAAGTTTAAACGTTCATATTTGCTATATTTGACAACAAATCGGGACATTTAAGACACAGTTGGAAAGCTCATAATGCATACTTTTTATCAAAACCTTATTTATCCTCCTATTCTGTTCCGAACAGAATTTATAACGTTTTATATGAGATCATTTCTCTACACAGACGAAAAAGTTTCAACTCTTAAAAAAGGGGTGGAGGAAAGGTGGATTTTTCGAAAAAATGCCTAATTGTAAACGCTGATCACAACATTTCAAGAAATCGATTGGTATATTATTTAATAGAACACTTTATTATGAATTACCCTGTATGTAAATGATATGACATATGGCTGTGAGCGATATGTTGCAGATTCAATGATAGTTGTGCGATATTTTGTCGCATACAATGGCTATTGGCTATACTCTAAAGAAATGGACCGAAACGAAACGATTCACATACATACAATAGTTGAATAGTACCATAGTAGCCATAGTCATAGTACCCTACGCCTATGCTATAGATTATTAATAATACTCTATCAATAATAATCAATTTAAATAATTGATAATCAATTAATAATCAATTAAAATAAAAATTTATATGTATATATATATTTTTTTTATCATAAGCATATGAAAGCAAGAATGAAAATCAAAAAATAAGTATATGGCAATACTACTAATAGGCATCGCATATAAAAATATATGACAAAACATGAACAAGAAAGCAAGAATGGATATAATGTAAATGCTATCGTTCTTTTCTGAAGCAAGATAAGAAAGCAAGAAAAGACAATGTAAATGCGCCCTAAAGTGTTGAACAGAATTGCGACCATTGCCTATCGACCACGACCAAATATTGGTCGGCGAACAGTCATAAAAATATATTGAACACAATTAAGACCATAGCGAAATTCTGAAATATCAATTCTAAATGAGAAATACATTATGTAAAAAACGGAAAGGAAAGCAGAATTTTAAATTTAAGATTTATATTTATAAAAAAAACTTATTATGTATAATCAAGTGGTAAAAGTAATTAAAATAATATAATATGTATATATATTTTCCTCCACTAGATTAAAAATAAATTTCTCAATTTATACCACAAACAGAAAAATTATATTTAAAATTAACCTGACATAAATACAAATAGTAAACAGATGAAGAAAAATGAAAATTGAAATGACAAGCAAGACAGACAACATTATACGATACATACTAAAATAAAATTGAAAATATTGGCAGCACTGCAACCACAACCAAAAAATTAGAAATTAGCTCTATTTCGACCATCGACCAAAAATTGGTTGTGGTTGATAGTCGTAATTTTGTGTATGTACATGTGGAAGAAGGGTTTTTAAAATTTTGACAAGCGAATTTTTAGTCGATGGTCGCAATTCTGTTCAAAGCATAATATATTGTAAAATTTGATTTTGTTCTTTGTGTTGACCACGTTCCGTTCATTTAATTTCATTTTCATTTCATTCATATGCATATCAATTCATTGTTTTTTATCAAGGCAATTCAATATTGTATTTCGAAGTTCGAACAACTTAACACTACAACACTAGTGTTTTTTATTTTATATTTATTACATTAACATTACATTAGTTACCAGCGAAGCGACCAGCCTACTTAGTACTTTTAATTTGAAGCTGATATCATTTTCATTTACATATTCTCAATATACATATATGTGTGCGTACATAGTGAATGTGAAAGTAAAATTGTGATAGCAAAGCAACAGCAAGCCATAGCAAAGCAATTGTTTCACAAATTTTAATTTTACAGTTAGTAATTCAAGTACAGTTACAGTACAGAATTACAGTTAACTATACGAAATAATTATAGATTATAAAAAAACTCCAAACCATATTTAAAATCGTGATTCGTGAATAATAATTGTTTATTGCAGTAAGTATTTAATATTAATAACTCTCAAACATGAATATAAATTTATAAGATCCATTTAATTTCCTCAATCACAATGTCTGCCTTTAAGTAATTATTTTTTTTAATCACGTTTGTAAGAATCTAAAGGTAGAACTATAATCGACATATGTGAAATAAGCTATGACAAATGTCGTAGCCGAACGCAGCCAAATCAATAATTGGCATTGCCGACATTCGTTTAACATACAGTGCGTTTCACTTCACACAGCAAAAATGTGCTTTTTTCTAAGTACCAGACAATAAACAGTAAAAATTAACGTTAAAACATATAAAACCAGTTAGTTTTTTCGTTTTGAAATTCAAGAATGAAGTTGTACTTTAGTTTTGAATTAAAAAAAAAAATCAATTATTGAGAAAAAAATACGAATAAATCATAAAACTTCATTGAAAAAAGGTGGCCCTATTCAAGTGAAACGCACTGTAAGTACGATCGAAAGCGTACATGACATAAGTAACATAAGCCATAATCTCATTTTGTGAAATACGTATTGCTTTTGTTTCGTATGTTATTCCCCCATAATAATCCGGCAAAAAAAATTAAAATCATATTTTAAATTTATTATAATTTCACTGGATCGAAAGATCAAATTCAGTTTGGATTGAAAATGAAATGTGATTCCTAAAACATAGAGAACATAATGTAGAAATAATTTTTTCACTATTTTGTTTTTTACCATAAATTAATTTTTTTACTACTACATATATGTATACTTTGAAACATATGATTATCCATTTTATATGTAATTCTATAAGCCATGTTTTGTTTGGATTTTAGTAAGCACAACTGAAACTGAAAATATTTCATCATATTACGGGGGATATTTCGATTTCCGTGGCCCCGCGATTTAACGATGATTTATGAAACATCTCAAAATAAGACGAAAAACATGAATAAAATTTTTCGATGTCTTACTTCATTTTCGAGATATTGAAATATCTTGCTTCAATTTCTTATTTTCTTCATTTTTTTTTATTTGTTTTTCGTCATATTTTGGTCTGTTCTATAAGAAATCATCGTCAGATCAGTGGGCCATGGAAATTGAAATCGTGCCATATTACCTATATTTTTATCATTTCAATCTCATCTTATTTTTTTAAATTCAATCTAGATTGATTTGACCCTATATTCAATTCTCCATGTATACTGGTAGTAGTTTTGTTTAATTTTAAAAAGATTTTTTTAACTAAGAATTTATTTTTATTTTCAGTTTAAAATAAAAAAAGTAAAATGCTACCCAGAGGTAAAGGAAGAGGTGATCTTATGAAGCGTATTCTCGAAAAAGAAACAGCTGGATCCCAATCATCTGAAGAACATAAATCACAAAGCGATGCTTCCACTTCTGATAAAAATTTGTCATCAGTTTTAGACAGTGGCGTAGAAAGTTTAACACGTATGTAGAAAAATTAAAAATTAGTAAATACCTTAAAGAATGAGAATTCTGTTACAAATACAATAAATTTTAATGATTATTTTGGTCGCATTATAATACAGAGAGTTCACAACTTCAACAATTACCCTCGCAATCGCAAACAAAATCAAGCTCCGGTAGTGGCAGTGGTATTGGGGGCAGCGGACGAGGAAAACTTTTTCAAAGTATACAAAGCCAAAGCCAACCAAGTACAAGTACACCCTCGCCATCGAGCTCATCACATGGCGAAACTCCTCCTGTCAAATTGACAGAATTGCCTTTTTCTGGTAAGGGACGAGGTAAGCTTAGAGAATATCTGGCTAAGCAGTCTGCACAACCACAACCACAACCACATATTGAAGATATAACTCAAAAAACAAGCGAGATAAAAATAGGTGGAAGTGAATCAGAATACCCAGAATATGAAGTCAAATCAGAACAAGAACCAGAACCTGTCATAAGAAGAGGAGAGTTTGGTACGAAGAAATAAATAATTTGAATTTAAATTCGATATTTGTCGGCACTCTAGATTTAGATTTTAAAGATTAAGAATGGAATCATTTGTAATTAACTTGTCTAATTTTTCAGGTGAACCGGTAAATGTTGTTGTTAATTATTTGAGACTAAAATCAGATCCAAATAAAGGAGTATTTGAGTATGAGGTTCGTTTTTCACCAAATGTTGATTCAAGAAATCAAAGAATAAAATATCTAAACGAACATAGAAATGAATTTGGGGGGACAAAAACGTTTGACGGTGTTACTTTATATTTACCGATTTTACTTAAAGATAAAGTAACAAAATATTACTCAAAAAATCCGGTCGATAATTCAACTGTTGAAATAAAAATCATGTATAAACGTAAAAAATCATTACGAGAATGTATTCATCTTTACAATGTTTTATTTGATAGAGTTATGAAAACATTGAATTATGTTCGTTCAGATCGTAAACAGTTTGATCCAACTGCTCCGAAAATTATACCACAGCATAAATTAGAGATTTGGCCAGGATATGTAACTGCAGTTGATGAATATGAAGACGGTGTAATGTTATGTTGCGATGTATCACATCGGGTTCTTTGCCAACTAACCGTGTTAGAGAAAATGAAAGAAATTTACATGTCAAACCGACAAAATTTTGAAGAAATGGTGAAAAAAGCACTGGTTGGATCAGTTGTACTAACAAGATACAACAATAAAACTTATAGAATTGATGATATAGATTTTGAAAAAAGTCCTCTGTCAACATTTAAAATGACCGATGGTAGTGAAATGTCGTATGTGCAATATTATCAGGTTCAATATAACATTTCAATTACCGATGAAAAACAGCCATTGTTAGTAAGTAGAAAAGAAAGACGTGTTGCTGGTAAAGACAAACCAGAGGAATTGATGTTGTGTATAATACCAGAGATTAGTTATTTAACTGGTCTACGTGATGAAATGCGCGCCGATTACAAAGTAATGAAAGATATTGCAACATATACGAAAGTAACACCGAATCAAAGAATTGCTGCTCTTGAAAAATTCTATCAAAATATAAATAAAAGTCAAGCAGCACGTGAAATATTAAGTGATTGGGGACTTGAGATTTGTCCGACGCCAGATAAATTATGTGGTCGTCAATTTCCAGAAGAAAATATATATTTCGCAAAAAAACATGTTTCAGCTGGTGTTGGTGCATCATTTGGACGTGATGCAGGATGTAATCAATTGTTAGAAGTTGTAAATATACACAGTTGGATATTAATTCATACTAGAAATACATCAAATGCTGCAAAATCTTTCCTTGATTTTATTCAAATGACTACAAAACCAATGGGTATACAAATTAATAGACCATACATACAAGTATTAAACGATGATCGAACTGACTCTTATATAAATACTCTACGTCAAATCGTTAAGAAAGAAACACAAATTGTCGTAATAATTTGTCCAACTGCGAGAGATGATCGTTATAGTGCTATTAAAAAGTTACTCTGTTCAGAAATACCAATACCATCGCAAGTGATAAATGGAAGAACTTTAAGTAACGAAAGCAAGAATCGTTCTATTGTACAAAAAATTGTTTTACAAATGAATTGTAAGCTGGGTGGAACTCTATGGAGTGTTCGAATACCGACACAAAATTTAATGATATGCGGTATTGATTCCTATCATGATGCTGGACAGAGGGGAAATTCTGTATCTGGTAATAAACTAATAATCTCAGTTTATTTTTTAATTTATTTTTTTTTTCTGCTTTTAGCATTTGTGGCATCAATAAATTCATCCTACACAAAATGGTACAGTAAAGCTATTATACAAACTAAAAAAGAAGAAATTGTAAATGGTTTATGTGTTTCATTAAAATTTGCGTTGCAAAGTTATGAAAAAATGAATAATAACTTGCCAGATAGAATTATAATATTCAGGTAAAATAAACATTTAGTGAGAGGCTGATTGTAATTTTAATTGTTATTATTTTTATTGTACAATAATACTGATTGTAAAATTTGATTTTTTAGAGACGGTGTCTCTGACGGACAATTAAAATTATGTTCTGAATATGAATTACCACAATTCGAAGAAGCTTGCCGTATGCATCGTCCAAATTATAATCCGAAATTTACATATGTTGTAGTACAAAAACGCATAAACACGAGAATATTTGCTGTTTGTATCAAAACAATTCTTTTATTTTTTATTTTGTAAAATTTATTTGTATTATTTAATTTTTTTACAGGAAACTGGACGTAATGAATATAAAAATCCAAATCCGGGATTTGTTCTCGATCATACTGTCACTAGAAAATTTTTATATGACTTCTTTTTGGTATCACAATCAGTTAGAGAAGGTACAGTCAGTCCAACACATTATGTTGTTGTTGCTGATAAGGCTGGTTTCACACCGGATATAGTACAACGAATATCATATAAATTATGTTATATGTATTATAATTTTCCTGGTACTGTCAGAGTACCAGCGTGCTGCCAGGTAAATATAATATTTAAAAAAAAGAAAATTAAAAAATAATTAACCCCTTGACTTTTTTTTAATCTTTTAATTTTAGTACGCTCATAAACTCGCATATTTAGTGGGGCAAAATATTAAACGCAACACATCTGAATCATTAGCAGATAAACTTTTTTACTTATAAAAATATTATTTTTCTTCATATTTTCCATCATTTGTTCTAAATTAGTATTACTCATTACTAAAATTTTAAAATTCCACTTTTTTACAAACTCGAATTTAAATTAAAAAAAAAAAAAAAAAAAATATATATTTTTTTTTAACATTCATTTGACAAAACTAATTTTTAGTTACTTTCATAAAATCAATTCTGCCTTACCATTAAATTAAAATTAGTTTTGAATTTAAAATAGTTATAAAAAATAAAATTGATATACATACATTTGTTTAAATTGTAGTTATTTTTAAATTTTATATGGAATTTCAAATGTTGATGTGAAAAAACATAGTGTTAACCCATTTGTAATCCATAACTATTTTAAGGGTGGTATTCACCAACATGGATATATCCGTCGGATATATTTTAGCGGGATACAATTTCAGCTTATTCATCAATTTAGATAAAATTTGTTTTCGAACTTCGTTTTCGGGTCGAACATGTGTGTCAAACACGTCAGCTGATTGTATTTTTATATTACAAAATGAAAAAAAGGTTCTGTAATGTGATAATTATATGCAAAGATGATAATACAATACAAATACATTATCTTTATTTGTGCTGTTGCTGTTAATAAGAAGGTTATGTTCGAACGATATTTATAATACCACTCCGAGGTTGTCTTAAAAATATCAGAGTAGTGCTTTATCCAGGTTGATGAATACACTTTATCTCAGATAAAAGATAATCTATGTTGGTGAATATCAGCCTAAAAGTAAAAACTAATTTTAATTTATTGGAAAGACGGATTAAAATTATACATATTATAAAGTTTAGTTTTTAATTTTTATTTTTTAAAGTTATCGGAATGAATCCGTATATTCTTTAACCAAAATAAAAAGTGGGTAATTTAATATACATATATGACTACTATACTGGACAATTAAATGAGCGCACCCATAAAATACGTAAAATTCGTTCAGTTTCAAGTTCAAGTTTGAAATGTTCGAAAAGACGTATGCGTAAAGCATAATTTTATTAAAAATTATTCTATGGTAGAAAATATTTCACTCATGTTTTTATTTCATTCTAGAAATCTGTAAAGATATGTTCGTTGAGTTTCTTATTTCATTTCACTTTACTTTTTATTTTGGTTAAGAAAATTAGGAACGTTTTCGAACTTATCACACTAAAGCAAAATCTACTGTAACCTTTCTAAGGTTCAATTACGTGTGTAGCCGTGGTGATCGCAATGGAATGGAAATTTGACAAAAAAAGAGTGCTTACAATTACAACTATGTAGTCTAGTGTTACAGGTTTTCGAAAACAAAAAATACTTCGAAAACATTTAATGGTGGGGGTGTATTTAGTGGGAAGTGTGATAGGTTTAAAAACGTTCTAAATATTTTGAAATTAAAAAAAAGACAATTTGAAACATCTATGCGTTACGTATTACGTTCGAGCGCAACAGCTCTAACGCGACGATGAATTTTAAGTTAATTTTTTTAAATACAAATAAGATATCAATAAATGGATTTTTTTAAATAATTATTGATATGAAATATAAAGTTTAAATAAAAATTTAATTTAATTTTAATATGTAAATTATCTTGGTTTTTATTATTACAAAAAGGAACAAAATCAGACTGTTTATGGTAAACAAACCAAAGATTGATTTCAATTATAAATTATAATAATGAGGATTGCTTTATTGAAACTAAAACATAAATGAGTACAGTTTGACGAAGTCAAATTCATGCTTTTATCGGGAAAAAAATGTTAAATAACAATATATACAATATCGTCTTCTAAACTATGTAGGGAAATTAGAAAATGACGAAGTTGTAATGTCCTTGTCATGCAATTGGTGAAATTATGTATAAAATTTCAATAATGGATTCTTCAAATCAAGCAATGTAGCTTTCAAATCAAACGATGTTTTATGATGTAGCTAATTGATTCAATATCTAAACGATAATTTTAATAATTTAGTCGTTTTTTATTTTTAATTTTTTCTTTTACAAAATTTAGTAAATCTATTTTTAAATCTAGCCATTCTTCTTCATTAAAATTTGCAGCTCTTATTGTATTTGCCAGGGAGCGATTAAATACTTCGATGTCATCATTTTTTATTTCTTGGTTTCTTCTTGTATCCTTTAGAAATTTTATTATTTGTTTGTTAACATTACTAGAAGAAGAACGTTTATTTGAAGATGATTTTGTGGCTGTAATTTTTTCTGGAAAACATTTTTAAACTATAAAAATGTACACTAAACTAAATACATATTATGATGAAGTTTATTACTTACGATTGAAGAATATTTTCATTATATCACAACTTACTTTTAATTATATTTGAAACTTCTTCGTCTTCCTGACATTTACTTGTAGCAGTGGTAGACGTTGTCCCTGTTGTTTGTATTTCATACTCCACTACATCTTCCTCCTCATCGTCATTCGTCTTGAGAAAAAGAGGATTGTCGTTTTTTATTATGCTATTTAATATTGCTCTAAAAAAGATAAAACAAAAAGAAAGTAAAATAGAAAAAAAATGAACTATTTAACAATTATGATAGCTATACTTGTTCTTCGGTTGATAAACATCCTTCAAAAACAAAAGACTTTCATAATGTTTAAATTTTTTAACGCTACCAGATAAAATGTTGCGATATTCTCTACAAAATTGCTCCCGCAAAGAAATCCATCTTCGTTTTACTTTCCATGCTGTATATAATACAAATTAAAATATATAATATTATTATATTGTTATTTTCAAAAAATTTCAATGATATATATAAAAATTTAAAAAAAAATGTAATAACTTACTATCGCTTCCAAGCGCATTAGCTATTTCGCGCCAAGCTTCATCTTTTAATTTATTATTTTTATATTTAATATCTTTCCTTTCGTATAGAAATGGTCTGACAGCAACTAATTTTATCAATTCTTCTTCCATTTTATATTCCATTTTAACTTGATTTTCTAATAATTTAATTTTACGATAATGTAAAAAAAAATTTTTTAATTGAATACATAAATTGAATTCAGGCTCAGAATGAAAGTGAAAGACAAAGATTTTTGCCTTTGTTTGCCACCGGGTCTTTTGTCTTTCGTCAATAATCAATAGCAATATTTCAATAGTTCAATTACCTCATTACATATTATATTATACTTGTTCCTCCTTGTTTCTATTTCCTAAAGACTTTTGTCTCTGTCTTTGCGTTGGATGTGGACGTGGAGTGGATCTCATGATCTCAATACTCAATCTCATAGTTAAGTTGGTTAAGTCAAGTTAAGTATAAATATATACAACCATTATTCATTATTAGCTGTGTTCCTTTTGACCAAGTAAAGTACTCGCAAGTCGCAAGTATGTACTTGAAGTCGTGATCATCTGCACCACCTCTTGTATTCGAGTAATTTACTTGACAGTTAGTTACGCCAAAATTCGCCGTCAGAGGCTTTTTTATTTTAATCGTTAGAGATTAAAGAAATAAGTTTAAGTCTATAATATTTTTATTATACTTGTTATTCAATAGGTGGCTTTTTATTGTTTAAGGTTATGGAGAATCTAAAATCAACAACAAAACAAATTTGAAATACATGACAGCTGAAATTTGAGCACGGCCAACCGTCACTCCAAAATTTACATTGCCTTAGGAATGTGTATGCCTTGAAATTTGAGGTTATTTTTTACTTCCAAGTAAAAAAATTGCGTTCCATTTACAATCTACTCCCAAGTACTTGGGAGTACTTTACTTGGTCAAAAGGAACGCAACTATTATATGACGTTGCGAATTGTGATTGTGAATTATGTTTAGCAATTTGAAATATCTGTTATTTCATCTACCAGATGTCAGTGAAAGATATTATACATATTCAAACATAAATGATATAAACCCAGCTGACCATTCAGTGAACTACGTTCACAGTGAATTCATAGTGAATGCCAAAAATCTTCACGAAATGAATAATTTTTCTCCTATTCATTTTGAAAACACGAAGTGAAAAATAAGTGAATTATTCAAAAATATGGGCACATTATGAATACACCAAGTGATTGAAATATGAATTATATTCATATAAAATTCATTTGATGAATGACGATTTATGTAAACGAATGACGACTATTTATTTTAACTTTATGATTAGGCGAATTCATTCGTTTTATCTTCGTAAAATGGTTGCGATTCACAAAGGCTAACACTATGGAATCACTTAGTGAACGTAAAGTGAAATTTTGTATTTCTTTTTCATGTACTAATTTGTAAACTGAAGCGATATAAAATGTAGTTATTTGAGTCTAAGAATAAGCAAAAGTGTTTTAAATTCTGTGTACTATAGTTTATTGAAAATAAAAAGTAAAATAAATAAAAAATAACGAAGTGATTATTATTATTGAGTGATTAAAGAGTTTATATTTAAATTATTCAGAAAAATCAAAACGAAAAGTAAGAATATAATAATTAGAGCCAGGATTCATTGATTACTCACATTGTGAATGATATTTTACCCTCACAAAGTGCATTCAATATGAATTCATTTCGTGTTTTCATTAAACGTTCAGTAAGTGATTTCAAAATGAATTCATTAAGTGAATTCACTGTGACCAGCCGTAGCGTAAAAATTTTTGAAATAAAATATCTTCACTATGAATTCACTGTGAACGTTCACGTGAAGAATCACTTTGATGAAATGAATTCAGAATGAATTCACTATGAGTTCACTTGGTCAGCTGGGAAAATACATTTTGCATTTCTTATTCTTATACTTTATGACGTAGTAATTTGTGGTAAAATTTAAATAAATAAATTTGAAAAGATTATTTTATTGAAGTAATTTAAATAACCAATAATTTTGTAAAACTGTTACTTTTGTTTTCATAGAATTTTCTATATGGTATGTCTCATTTCTCATAAAATATAAAATACAATTTTCACTTTTCACTAGATTTACAAATTACAAAATACAAACAAAACAAATAAAAAAATTGTTTTTTTAAATTTTCAGTATTGCTCTCTTGTCGTTTGCTCTTTTGCTCCTTTGTTTGTATTGTATTGTTTTGCTTTTATTTAATATTATTTTGTTCATCTACAAGTTGGAGCGATATGCGATAGTATGCGATGCAATTTGACTTGACTTTTCTTTTCTTCTTTCTATTTCTTTCTTTTCTATCATATTTTGTTTTGCGTTTGCGCATATTTTTCTACACTATGAAGAGAAGTGAGAAGTGTTGATTAGAGTTTAGCATTAGCTTAGCAGCCGTTTTCGTTTAGCGTATTAAAAAAGAATAGAGAAAAATGCATATACATACATATGTTATGTATGTATGATATTGATATATGATATGTATAAATATACATTATACACACTACACATGTGTAAAAATTGGTAAATATTTAATATGAAATGAATGTATCAGATGATGGATGAATTGATATATAGATGGAGTATGGAGTATATGATATGATACACAAAAACAAAAAAAAATATAAATTAAAATTAAAATATGTGTTCGACGGTATTCGCTTCGCATCGCAGATCGCACATCCAAAGCATCGCACTTGCATATCGCCATTCGCCGGCGCCGCACATCGCAGGGATCGCATATACATAAACATAATACATATGCGCGTTGCGCGCTGAAAATGAATATGTATATGTTTTTTTAAATAACATATGTGTGTATGCATATTTATATATAACTCAAATTTACGTAAATAATTATAAAAGGAAAAATGTATATATAGAAATATATGTATACAAAATACATAAAATAATGCCATAATACAGTCAACGGAACCAATCCAAAATCCGCATTCGTTCGCAATCGCAAGTTTGCTGCTAAAAGAAAAACAAAAATTCGAACAAAATAACTTTGAATAAAACTGATAAAACGTAATTTATAATACGGGAATTTTTTATATTTACATTTTACACACAATACAATTGAAAGCAAGCAAAAGGCAAAGCAAATCAAAATCAAAAGCAAAAAGAATATCTACATTATTTTATTATTATTATTATTGTATTTTGTTTTTGTATACCGTATTCCGTTCCGTGGTGTATTGTGTTGTGTTTATTTTATACAGTTGAATTGAAATAGATATGTATATTGATATTGATGAACAGAAAGAAGAAGTAGAAGAAGAAAATACTAAAATGGACGCGCGCCTTCTACGTAATTTAATTTTAGAGACTACGACGACTATATTTTATTATGGTAGTGAAAATAAAAAAAAATAATTTTTTTCTAATATAAAAAAATTATCATTTTATACATTTACTATTAAATTTAAATATATCAAGTGAAAAACAAGATAAGAATAAATAGAAACAACATGATCAATATTATAATATTCAGTATAAAAATAAAAAATTCAAATTATTGTGAATAATTGTGAAAAAATCTCCTATTACATAGTACCAATAGTACATAACATAACATAATATTATTAAAGTACGTATGTACTTATATATGTAGTATATTGAATAAGTAGGTAGTAAAAATAAAAAAATGTTTTGATAATTATTTATACTTCAAAATAAAAGTAATTAAATTTTTGTTTCTTATATGAAAATAATTTTAAATTTTAAAATGAAAATTATTGTTTTTTAAAAAAGAAAAATGAAGTATAATAAAAAAAATAGAAAAATAAATTTGACATGTTATATACATACATACATACATCATAAATGTAAATAAATATACCTCTAATCTAATACGTAAGTACATTTATGTATATTTTGTTTGTATATCACGAATTGCGAATATAAAAATTTTTAATGTAAAAATTTGTGTACATATACAAAAATATACATAAAATAATATACATGATATAAACGTATACGTATATGAAGTTGTACATATATATATGGATGTATGCACATATAGGATAGTAAAGACGTAAGTAAAGACTTTATTGAAATTTGAAATGTGTTTTGTGTGGTTCTGGTTAGTTGTTGACAACAGTAATTTTCCACACCCTAAAATAGGTCTGGTGATATGAAAAATTATGCCACGTTTACTCAACAATTAAATTTTATAACACTATAATATATATTCTGTGCAGATATAATGGATATAATGTACATAATGTATATATATACATATCGTCACATTTACAAATATAAATATTTTATACGATTTTGGTTATCATATATATTATATGTATGTATAAATAATTATACTATTTCTTTCTGCTTTATTTATATTTATATATTAAATATATGTATATAGCAAATTTGCAAATATATATTAATATACATATATTTACATATCCATATATGAATATGCAATATTTATTTATATACGTACATATGTAGTATATATATATAATATAATATTTTAATTTAAAAAGTATACACAACACAGCAGAAGAAAAGACGGAGAAAATAAAGGGAAAGAAAAAACAACACATATATTTTCTTAATTCATTCGTTCGTATTGGTGATGTTGTTTTTGTTGTACTTTTTTTTAATTTTATTTTATTTATGATACTGCACTTTTCTTCAACACAAACACAACACAAAGTACGCAACATATTTTTTATTATGATGAACATGAACATTATTTTACTTTATTGAACAGTCAAGTCAATGAAGAAGTAGAACAGATTTTTGCTTTTATTTTTCTTTAAATAAAAATTACATACATATATGTATATTTTATTAACTAAAATTTGAAAAAAATAATAAAAATATAATCAAAGTTTGAAAATACAAAAAAAAAAAATGTAATAAAAAATATGATAAAATAAAACAGTGCGCTGCTGCTACTGCATATTAATATTAAATATAAATAAGTACAAATAAAAATGTAGACAAAAATATGTAATATTAATAGATATAGCTACTTGAACATACATTAAAAATTTTAAAAAAATTCAAAAGAAAAAAGTAGTGATAAAATGTATAGTAGATATATCTACATATAATATAAATTAAAATAATAATTAATTGAGAAGAATTTAAATTAATTATTTTTTCTTTCTACAATATTGTGATATTTTAAATTTTATTTTTCTTTTAATATTTATAAAAGAAAGATGAAAATAAATAAAAACTTACTATACATTCATTATGTACTACGTTTACGTACTACCAATTACTACTACTACTACTACTACTACTATTTTTATTTTACTGAATATATTATATATGTACTATATGTATATACATTATACATATTTATGTAGAATTTGTTATTGACGTTGACGATGATAATGATATGATTATTATTATGTAGTATTATTATTACAAAATTTTTGCCTACATTACATACATAAAAAATAAAAATAAAATAAATATTTAGTAAAAAAAAAAAAAACAAATAGCGAACAAATAAATAAAGTATAGTAAGATTTAAGATATCGAGAACAATAACAAAAACAACAACAAATACTATATATATGTATTTTTAGTGCTCAATTACTCTTACCTCTTACTCGCTCATTTTTGTTTTTGTTAGCAAACATTTTAATTTTAGTTTATAATTTTATCTAGTCTAGATCTAGCTAGGTATAGTATAGAATAGAAGTAAAAAAATTGAAATTTTTTTCATTCAGTAAACAACTTAAAAATGGAATTTAATGTTTTTTAAAATTTTTTATTTTCCTTTTTTGTTTATATACTTATATACAATGTATAGCTATTAAGGTTTTTAATTGAAAAAATAAAATTGTTTTTGTTTTTATTTCATTTTTTCTTTCACATTTCGTTTTTGTTGTTTTAAATCAATAGTGAAATACGCAATTCTGAAGTGAAGTTAATATATAGTAACATATATTATGTATAGCATAGCCTACAAACATATTATCAATATAATGTAAAAAAATAAAATTTGTAAAATACATAAATATGCAACAATATATATACATATATGTACATAAATATAATTACATATCTACTACAAAATACTATATGAAACACATGTGTAAAGACTAAAGACGTAAATACATCATCATATAGATACTACACAAATATTTGTATACAGTACATTATTATATAGTATGTATATGATAAAAAGATGAAAAATACATACATTCATATATGTATTTTCTACAGTTATAATACGTAATAATATACATATCTGCATGTATTTATAATTTAATTGTGTAAGTACATTAGATTCATGAGTAAATATGTAGGTATGTATATAAAAAAAATGATTAAGAAAAAACATTTTTTTTTCATCATATTATAACACTATAAAAATTTAAAGAAAAAATAATGAAAAAATAAAATGTAAAGGAATTTTATTATCACATATTATATTATTATGATGATGATGATGATGTTGATGTTGAAGTTGAAATTGATAATGATGACGTTCATATGAAATCGTGTTATGATGATTATAAAATTGATTATAAATTATCATCATATTAAAAAAAAAAAGTGAAAAAACACTGAAAAATATATTCAATTAAATTATGAATATGAATGTGTTTTTATTGTAAAAATAAAATAAAAAATCACATCATTCTAAAGAAAAAAATAATGTGTAATCACCACATAATAATATGC
Organism: Villa cingulata; assembly: GCA_951394055.1. NCBI lineage: Eukaryota > Metazoa > Arthropoda > Insecta > Diptera > Bombyliidae > Villa > Villa cingulata. The sequence continues at coordinate 48,611,607 of OX596018.1, forward strand.
AGTACATATATACATATTTATATATAGTACATACAATATATGAGAACATAATATTAAAAAATAAAATGGAATTTCCAACATTTTGAATTTAAAAAATATATTTATATGCATATAATATACAATATAGATATATATATCCACATACCACATATATATATATATATAAAACGTACACATAAATATATGTAAGTGAATATAAAATATGTGAATTATTTAGAGACAAGTAGAAGAAAAAAAAAACAAATTGAAAATTGAAAGAAGATATTTTATTTTTGTTTTTACAAATAACCAATAAATAAAAACATTGAATCTGAGAAAATATACTTAGCTATATATTTTTTTTTTATATTTTGTATTTTGAATGCACGATTGCACGCATACAATTAAAAAAAAAAATTAAAGAAGAAGAAGAAGAAAAATAAATGAAAATAAAAACACAGCGCGCAGTGAGCAGCAGAACAGAATGTATATAATGTATCGTATGTATATGGTACACGTGCATACATACATATACATGGTGTGACGGATGAATGTAGATTGTATAGTATATGAGAAAGAAAGAAAAAGAAATGAATATTTTTGGTTTATAAGGGAAATGGAAAATGTGTTGTAGAGGAGAACAGAAACAGAAGAAAAAGGTAAGTGGAATCGAATTGGAATTACTATTCTATTACTCTATACTATTCATATAATAATATAACAACAATAGTAGTATAGGCTATATAATAAACATATATGTATATAAATATATATAGTGTATATTAACATTTGTATGCATGAGTGTGTCGTGTAGTAGATAGATAGTTTATATAAATGTTTACTTTTTATGTATTTTTGTGTTTTTTCCTTTCTGTTGTTGGTCATTATTGTAGTTTTCTTGTATTCCTGCTATTATTTTTTTCATTTTCCTAATTTATTTTGTTCTATTATTCCGGATATATATTAAATAGTAGAAGTAGAAAAGACAAGAAAATTTAGAGCATGAAAATAAGATTTATATATTATTTTTACTAAGTTATAATATTATACCTAAGCATAACGTATTCGTCTATTCTATAACAAAATCAAAAACTACAAATAAAAAAATTATGGTACAAAAAGAAGAAAAGTTATAGAAATCTGAGGTAGACGTAAATAATATTGTAAAATTGATTTAGGTACTACCTATAATATTATATTGACATAGAATTATATATATGTATATTTGTTATATAAATGTACATATATGTTACATACATATATATGCTTAAATATATTTATATAATATACCTATATAAATAAAATATATTCGTGAATTGTGATGTTATAAAATTGTTCTTTAAATTATTCTTATAAATATTGTTGGTCATCGTAGGTAGGCTGAAAATGCACATCAGCACATCACATATACATATTATATATAGAGATAGCTTCTACACTAAAAAAAAACCAACAAAATACAACATTGCGCTTTGGTTTAATAAAAAAATTTAGATAGATTACATACCTATTTATTTGTAATAAGAACAGTATTTTACACAAATAGTATGCATGTAAAATGCACATATAATTTACTGTTCTTTTTACAAGAAGTAAGATACCTACAAATTACACTATATGCATCATATCTACGTATAATCACAGACAAATATATTGTCTGTGGTATAATACATGTAGGTATAGGTACCTATTATACCTATTTATAATATATAATAGCTATATTTTATTTGACTCTACCCACACATGAAAAACAAAAATGCACACATAAATGCGAACTTTGGAACATATACACATCATATACATTTGGACAAATATACTGAAACATATAACTACACCCCTGGCAAAAATTAAGTTCGAGTTGGTGTACCTGAACAAATATATAGGACTTCCCCACATATTTAGAATTATTTCTTCTACCTTACTTAAGCCTGCCATATTTTTATTATTTATGAGAGATGTTATAATTGAATACACATTTGTAGATTAATTTATTATTGTTTAGAAGAGAAAAGTAATAACATAGTTTGTGAAAGAGTGTAAAAGTTAAAAGTAGTATTTTAGTAATGGCAGGAGATAAAAGAATATCAGCTGAAATAAAAGTAAAAGTTTTAGTTTTTAAAGAACGAGGTTGGTCCAACTGTCTGATAGCAAAGAAAATAAGGTTTTCAGAAGCTGCTGTCAGGAAGTTTTTGAAAATATTTGATGAAAATAAATCACCATCTCGACGAAGTGGACAAGGCCGTAAAAGGAAGACGACAGAACGTCAGGATAAATTAATTAAAAGAATTTGCCAAAAAAATGGGTTCGCGACGTCGGAAAAAATCAGGAAAGAATTCAATGATGCTACCGGATTATCCATTTCGTCTAGAACAGTTCGTTGTCGGCTGCAAGAGATGGGATTAGACTCTCGTCGCGCAGCAAGAAAGCCTTTGCTGACAGATAAAATGAAGAAAAATAGACTTTAGTGGGCGAAATAGCATAAAGACTGGACAGTATTTGATTGAGAAAGCGTGATATTATCCTACGAATCGAAATTTAACTTGATTGGACTTAATGGATCTGCCAGGGTTCGTCGGTGGAAAGGCGAAAGATACAGTGATGACTGTGTCCAACCGACTGTCAAGCATTCGCCATACATTATGGTATGGGGATGCATCAGTTCAATCGGTGTTGGACCTTTGATTATTTTGGAAGGTGCAGTAAATGCAGCTGCATATAAAAAAATAATTCTAGACGGAGTTTTACCTGCAATAGAAGCAGCGACGGAAAAATTTGAAAGTCCAATATTTCAGGACGATTCGGCTCCATGTCATAGAGCAAAATCGATACGTTGTTTACTCTTCTATTTCGTAAATTTAACTTAAATTTAATTAATTTAATTGAATTTTTTAATTATTTATCGTTTTTTCAATTTCAAATAGAGAACTTGAAGCAAGATCTTGGAATTAGATCGCTCAAGTGGATCGGGAACAGTCCAGGCATGAATTTAATTGAGAATGTTTGGGCCATTATGGGTAAAAAAATTAGAGAAAAACAGCCGCAAACTATCGAAGAATTAAAGAGAATAGCAGAAAATGTGTGATATAATGAAAAATATTTGAATTTAATAAAAAAAATTATACACTTCAATACCTTCGAGGGTTGAAGATCTGATTAAAAGTAAATGAGGCCCAACTAAATATTGAAAATGTCTTTAAATTTAACATTTATTATTTCATGTGTCAATAATAAAACTTTTTTTATATGTAGGTTTTAGTTTTCTGCAATAAAAATATTTAAAAACAATTTTTGGAATTTTTTTTCCCCATATGACTGTCATAAACTACCTTAAAGGGGACTGGTTTTTGCTCTTATTGTTAACTAACAGAATGGAAAAATTTAGCGTTTACCTGTTCTGGTTAGAAAAAGAACAAAAGTAATTATTTAAAATTTTGAATATTAGTTTAGAAATGTTACTAGATTAATAATATTTACTTTATACTTCAGAAAAAGTAATTTTGAAAAATTTATTTAGATTTAACTTTTACTTCTCCTAAAAAAATACAACTCGAACTTAATTTTTGCCAGGGGTGTATGTAACTCTAAATTATCTCTATGCCATATTTCCATATTAAATTAGTATACTCAATATACATATCTTAATTAACGTGCATATATCGTCCATATATAAAAATAATACCTATAATGAAAAATGTACATGCGTGTATGGTGAAATATGTACTAACATTTACTATTTACTTACATATGCCGATTGCCGAACCGATTATACGATAATTATATTATTTTCATTTCAATTCATTCTCAAATCTGATTTCTGAACAATTAATAAAAATAAATAGTAGGAAGAATAGGAATGAATACTGGACAAAATGAAAAGAACTATGGCCTGTGGGTCTATAATGATGGTCTAATAATAAGAATGAAATAGTAAATACACATATGTATGTATATATTTATTTATAAATATTTACTTAATTATATTAATGATAATAATTTATATATAGAATATACCGGAATATATCTACATCCATAAATGATAATTAGAATAGAAATGATCAATAACACGGTACTTTTCAGTATAAAATTTTTCAAAAATTTAATACAAATACAATGTACATGAATTACATCTATATGTGAAATGTGAGGTATGTATACAGTATACATATTTTTTCACATTATATTTTTCATCTAAAGTAAATAAAAATGCTTTGCAAACGAAGAAATTATATACATATTATACTTTATACTTATGCATAATTATAAAAATACGTAAATATATGTGTCTATTCTATATAATGTTTATGTATATATGAATGCATGCAATGTCGATGTCGCATATATATATAATATATATATATATGTTAGAGAGAGATGAAAGAGAGTAGTGTAGTAGTAAAAAAATACTATATATGTAGATGTACTATAAATGTTCGTTCATACGACGATACGGCAGAACGACAGAACGACAGAAGTTCTGTTTTGTGTGTATAGTTATGCAATTTGTTTGTAGAAAAGCAAAAGCACATCGACACAACGTGTTTACTTTTTTTTTCTTTCTTTCTCTTCTATTGTTATATGTACGTTCGTGTATGTGTATACGTATAGGGCTGCCAGACAGCAATATATATAAACTCCCTTTTATTTCATTGATAAAAATTCTCTTTACAACAATCAATGATGATCGTAATCGTAAATATTATATATACGCGATTTAATATTACTAACATAATAATAATTAGGTAGTGGTAGAATCATGTGTAAATTATTTTCTACATAATATTGTATATAATACTACCTACTGTCTATATAGTTATTATATAAAAAAGCAATAAGAAAAAAATAAAAAATAAAAATCCAAAAAGCACTTAAAACACTCACATATATACGTACCTACTTATTATATTTATATGTACACATGTATGTATACGAAAAAAAAAAATAAATAAAAAAATGAATAATATTGTAAAGAAATTTATATTCTTTATCATAAATATGAATACCTAAGCGTATTTTTATTATTAAATTCTCATGGTTTTGTATACCTATATACATATTTTTTTTTTTAATTTTTTATTTTATTATTTGCTGTTTTTGTTCTACAAAAATATTTAAAAAAATAAAATATTAAGCAAATAAATATGTACATATTTTAATGATTGATAATCATCATTATTATACTCTTGAATTAAATCAAAAATTAAAAACAATTTGTGTACAGACAGTGCAAAAAAAAAAAAAAAAAAAAAAACAAATGTACCTATACTACCTACTTTTTTTTTCTATTTTTGTTTTTAACAAATAATATTACTTTTAATTTTAAGTGGTTTTTGTGGAGAGAGAAAACGGAAGATAGTCTTTATACTATGTTTTATATGATAAAGCATATCACCTTTGATTTAAGGTCAAAAATATTTTTCTGGCACATTATCTACTAGCACTAGATATGTACATTTAATATTTTATGTACCTACATTACACACATATGTATATTATTTAATTAAATGTAATAATAATATGCATAAATTGCATGACGTTAGATTTGTAGGTACATACCCATCTATGTAATTTATTTATTTATTTATTTTTTTTTTTCTAATTTAAAATTGAAAAATAAATTAATTGAAAAGATGTGACGTGTGTATTTTACTATCTATATAATTATATACATTACAATAAATTGCAATATGTACTACCTATAATATATACAATCGTAAAAGCCGTTTATTTTGTTTTTACTTTACTGTAGGTTAGTACATACCTAGATAATATCGTCGACTATTTTTATACAAATGATTTAATTTTTTTCCTTTTAGTCAAAATACATTATTATATTAAATTACATATTACCTACATATAAAATTCTAATCTATTTTCTTTTTAATTTTTCAGATTTATTTGAAAGGGAATCAAGAAGAAAAATAAAAAGCGAAAAAACTAAAGCAAAGAAAAGAAAAAAGAAAAAAAAAGAATACTCAAAAGTTATTAATGATTTGTAAAAACAAATTTTAGATAAAAAATAAAAACAAATAAAAAAAAAAACAAGAAACTATTACCAATTTTTTACGATATTACATACCTACATAATGCATCTATCATGAACTATATATGTATATAATTATCTTGTAGTTAATATGGTAATGTAAACGAAAAACTAATACAATAAACATATGAAAATAAAAAACTGAAAAAAAAAAAAATAATTAATTGCTTTAAATGTTATTAAAATCTTTATATTATATAGTACATTATGTATATGTATAAAATAAAAACATAAATAAATAAAGTGCAACAAGATATTTATTAATTATATAAATATACCTATATGTAATATAATCAGAAATTTGTTTTGATATCTATCTATCTATCTATCTAATAATGACATCGAATATAAATAAATCATCAAACCCATCATCTGATGGGGTCGTATTACAAGGATATCATAAAAAATTGAAAACAATGAAAAAAAAATATTTTGTTTTATATGCTGAAAATTCAACGCAGCCAGCACGTTTAGAATATTATGATAGTGAAAAAAAATTTAAATCAAAATCAAATCCAAAACGAACAATAATATTGAAAACATGTTTCAATATATTTAGAAGATTAGATACAAAATATAAATATGTAATATCATTATCAATGAAAGATGAAGGTTTTTGTATGGTATTAGAAACTGAAGATGAATTAAATAAATGGTTAAGAACATTATTAGCTTTACAACGTGGTGAAAATACAACTTCTGATCCACCAAAGCCAGCATTTGGTAAGTTAAAAATATGTTATATTATGTAGGTATATATGGACAATGTATTATATTCGAATTAAAACTATACTTATAAGTAGGTATAATATTAAATTTTAAAATATATGTAATATTCATATAACAACATAACGTATATACATATATACCATATATATATATATATATATATATATATATATATATATACATAATATTATTTATTCATGTACATATAAATATAACATCGAATAATTATATCAAAATTTTCCGTAATGAAATTTACAAGATAATAAATACCTATTTATCTGGAATGCATGTACTTATGTAAATTTATGTACTCTTATGTCTATGTATGTACACATTCAATTAAAAATATATAACATACATAAATGTACATACATATTTTTTTTTATAATAATTATTCTGATTAAAGTTCAAAATATTAAAATTTTTAATTTATTTTTAGGAATTAATTTATTATTATTATGATAATTATTTCACGTTTTACATACACATTGTAGTAATTACATATGTATATATGTACATACATGCATACATCATTATATGAGCTTATATAGATATTATACATATTTTATATTACTACAAAAACTGGATAACTAATTTAAAGTAGTTGTAGGTATGTCTTTACTTTTTATATAAAAAAAAATATCAATTAAATTGAAAAGAAGTTTGATTTGTAGTATTAAATGTAGTATTTATTATGCATTATGATTGAAATTTTGAAATTACTTTATTAATTTCATTTTTAAATATCTTATTTACATGTTACTGTTACGTACAAACATTATAACATACGGATTTATGTAAACATATCTATATCTTAAAGTAATTTATGATGTGTAGTACGTAGTAGTACCTACCACTAATAGGTGCTTTCGATTTGGCAATTTCAAGTATGTACTTGCGAGTAGAAAAGGTGTATATTTGTGCTAAACCATCTACTCGCAGCTATACTCATGAAAAAAATTTTTTCAAGTAGCTGGAAGTAGATGCAAGTAGTTACGAATAATTTTTGTGTCGTTCGTTTTAACAATTTATCCTAGACAAATTTTATTACTCGCAAGTAGGTACTTGAAATTGCCAAATCGAAAGTATCTAATATGTAAATGCTAAAGATAAAAAGGTTACGTATATACATATAAAAAATAAAAATTCAAAAAAATTTTTTGTTTTCTTAATAAAAAATCATTCATTTTAAAAAGGAAAAAAAATTATTCTTAAATTAAAATATGTACCTAGATGGACATATGTAGTATATGTAATTTAATACATATTACGAGAATTTTTTAAGAAATTTTTTATTTTTATGTCATAAAAGATAAATTTAATATTAAATGTATTTATGAATGTATAAATAAATTGTATATCTTATTATATGTTATATGTATGTACCTAGTTTATTTATTTTAGGTTAATTTTCATTTTTTTTTTAGGTATAATATATTTTTTTCTTAATTTTACTTTTTATTTTATTCAATTCTTATATTTAATTTTTTTTATGTTTTGTATTTTTCCTTTCTTTCCTTTTTTTTTATTTTTGGTTAAAAATAGCAACCAGACATCTTAATCATATGAAGTCAGTCAATTTAAATAATATGTATAATACACTTGTTTTTTTTTTTCGTTATTTTTTGTATTTATTTTTTTTTTATTTAAGTATATTTTTTTTGTTTTTCGAAATTTATAAATAATGTTATTTGTATAAATAAATACATTTATGCAATAAACAAACAATATTTTGTGAGTTTATACATATACGGTGTATACCTAATATGTTTGAAATATTGAAATATATTTATACTCATTATAATCATTCAACTAAAATAAGGTGACCAAATTAATTCCATACACTTTTCAAACATGGTAGCAATCATTTTCTGTTTCAAAATTTCTTAATTTACATTTTTATATTCAGTACCTATTGTTCGAAAATTATAATTTTAAATATTATATTATAATAAATTATCATGAAAATTATTTTAACTTAAAAAAAAAATAATAATAAAATTTTATTATGTAGAAATGTTGCAGATTAATCTTTAGAGCAACTTGTAAAAGATTCGTTACTTCATTAAAAAATTTATTTTCATTTTATAAACTATCCATGAAGAGCAGAGAATTATTTTTTTTTTTTCGCGAAAATATTAAATCGTCTCTCTTATTTATCTGTATTCATTGATGTTTAATAGTAGTAGGTACCATTTTATTTTTATTTCAAATTAAAAATAACTAGCTTTCATTTAATCACCCTTTATAGAGTAAGTAAATAATGTACCTACACATTTACATAATATATTTTCATATATGTATTTCTTTTGTTCTATGTGTGTATTATATACATTATAAATAGAATAAAATTTTTAATAGAAAATAACACAAAATAATATATCTACTTAATGTATGTATGTGTATAAATAAAATACATTTAGGTACATTATATAAAAATAAAATAAATTATATCAAAATAAAATGAAATGAAATAAATTTATTTTTTCTGAAAAAAAATTTTAAATAACATTGCATATACATTATATATTTTAATGTACATAATGTATACGTATGTATATCAAAGAAAATAAATGTACCTACCTACCTACTTATATATTTTGGTACATAAATGTAGTACAGTTTTATATTGATTTCGATCTTAACTTAATACTAAAATAATATTTATGTACTAGAAATTATTGTATACGAGTATTACAAAGCTATTCATAAATATTTTTTATTATTATTATTATTATTATTATTTTAAAATAAAATATACATATTGCTTGTACTACATAGTATAATGCATCTATAAGTACATTACAATCATGTACATGTAATGTACATATTTTTATATTTATAGAATATTTTATGTATGATAAGTTATTATTTTTTTTTCTTATTGTTGGCTTGTTTTCTTGTTTTCTTGTTTTCGACGTTAATATGTGCAATGTGCATACATATACATATACATATTTTCATTTATTTCTTTTTTTTTTTTTGCATTTTAATGTCGTCTAGCCACGGAGGCGTTGCACCGTACTATGCAATCATTAACTTAAATTTTTTTAAGTTACAAAATATTTTTCATCTTATTAAATGATGATCTGTAAATAAATTTAATCAGTACATTATGTATAATACTATATAAATGTCCCATGCATATTATGTTTATTTATGTGCATATATGTATTTATATTAGTATACTATTATATATGTGAAGTAGACATGATGAAACATTTTTAGGTAAATATTTTGGCTTTTGTCCATTGACACTATAGTTTATTTTTATTTTAAATTAAAATAATATAATTTTATGTTTTTATGTATGTAGTAATGTATTTATGTATGTATATATGCAAAAATACATACAAAATATATTATGTATACATACGTTATATGTGAATATAATTAAAATAAAATATCTAATATAAAAATACAATTTAGTAATAGCAATAGGTATTATTCATATGATGTTAGTCACTAACTAATGAAAATGCATACATTCATATGAACATACACATATATATATTTAATGATGTACGTATACATAATACAAAGAAAAGTATTCAAAAATAAACAAGAAAAAAAAATAATAAATAAACAAACAAAAAGATTAAATAGAAAAACAAAAACATTTTAGTAATTAGAAACAAAAATAATACCTAATTAGATTATCTATATATATGTACATATAATACGTTATGTGTTTGATACATGTAGCATATACATATATGACAATTTAAAATTAAAACATATGGAGAAATCAAAACTTCTACAAGAATGTATATTTGTATCTTTCAAATAAATATATACACATAAATACATACATATATATATATATATATATATATATATAGATATTCGTACATAAAAATATATTTCTATATGCATACATAGATTTAAATAATTTTTTGTAGACTGTATTCGCATTCGTTCAAAAAAATAAATAAATAATAATGTATACGTATGTTAATACATATATGTATATGTATTTATATACACATTATATTCATTGAAATACACAAAATAATATTTAAAAAAATATATTTATTTATTTATTTTTTTCAAATCGACCAAAAATTAAGAAAACAAAAAAAAATTTGAAGAAAATCATGCACTTTAATGATGATATGTACAGTGAAACCTCGATTATTCGTCATCAAATATATTAGTTTCAAAGATAAATGTTTCAAAATTCATTCTGCACTCATTATTTATTATATATTATGTTCGTACGACAATTGAATACAGTAATTACATATTTACAATTGAGTCTTCAGAGCAAAAATGTTGCAAAAAAAAAATTTTTTTTTAACCATTGACGGTTATATTATTTCTGTGGATTTCTGTAGCAGATAATATTTTCAAGGCGATGGAGGAGGAGACAGACATACTTTTCTTAGCAATAATTAATGCTAGATGAGGGTTAAAAAACATTAAAATTTAATTTTATAGTTAAAACTTAACAGTATATATAATAGATGATGGTATCGTCGATAAGAAATTGATGAATTCTAATTAATTATGTAATGTAAAATTGAAATATCTTACATTCTTAATTGAACAATCTGTGTATAAATATACATATAATAAATACCTACCTACACAGTTTTCTACGCATATAATATGTATGCATTTTTCAGATAAAGTACAAGCTATACTTCTTTTCTCAAGAACATAAATATGTACATATATGTATATTTATGTACATCTGCATATGTATTTACTTATATAAATTAATAAATATTTAAAGTAACATATATTTTTTTTTTCATTTTTATGATATTACTTATCGTAGCATTTTTTTTTTTTTTTTCAAATTTCTACTAGAATTTTATAAAAATTAAATTTTGTGTGCAAATTTACTTGAATTTCCTGAAATTAAATATTAGATAGACAATAATTTATTTGTAGGTATGTATTTGTTATTTGTACAGTATTAATTTAATATAAAAATAATTTGCATTTTTTATACAAATAAAATTTGATATTTATAATATATGTACATAAATGTACATTTATGTACTTTTGTACCTGCATGTACATATGTATTTTATTTTATTATTTACATACATATATGCATTTATAGTTATGTACATGGTACAGACATAAAATGATGCATTTACATACATATATGCATATATATTTATACAAAAATTTATTTTTATATGACTTGCTTGTTCCTTGATTATTATTATTATTGATGTGTAATATGAAACAAATAAGAACAAGTATAGGTATTTAAAAACAATATTACATCTTATCTTAATATTACAGTATATATCTTACAATATTACATCTTAATATTACAGTATATATCTTGTTATATACTATAATATGTAGCTGCAAAGCTAACAAATATGTTACATATATATTTATTAATATGTAATATAAAATGAAAAATAAAAAATATAAGAAAATATAAGTAAAGTAAAAATACATACATAATGATGTATTTATATATACATATATTTATTTATATAATAAAATATGTATATAAAATCTTATGAATTCTACATAATTCTTTTTGAATAATAAATATGAGCAATTCAGCTAATTCTATTTATATGTATTTTATATTGATGAAAAATGCACACAACTACATATTAATATACGCACATATATTATACAGTAAAAATATAATTTATGCACATTAGAATACATATACATTACAATATAACACAATCATGTACATTACATACATAAAATAATGTAGGTATTATTACAAACATATGATAATAATATGTAACATGCACAGCACATTTACTTGTTATTATGTGTACATATGTACATATATCATCAAAGATTATAGACGCCAGTTTTTGCAATATTTTGATTCATTCATTTAAATTTAAAATTTTTGTTATATATTATTATTATTAAAAAAAAAAAAAAAATTGTATAAATAATATTAGAAAAATGAAAACAAATTATGGTTGTTTTTATTTTATTTTTAGTCATTTTTTTCTTCTTCTATTTTTGTTCTTTTCATTTTTAGTATTTAATTAGATTGTAGCAGAATTATTATATGTAGTTGAAAATGAAAAAAATAAAAAAAAAAATAAAATGATAACAAAAAAAAAAAAAATTAAATGAGATAAGATAATTCAAAAATAAAATCAAATAAAAAATAATTAATTTTTGATTAATAATTTTATAATATGTAGTATATGTACACACAGTGATAAACAAAATGTATGCAACTGATTGAAAATGCTAAAAAATTTACAAAAAAAAATTATTAATAAATCATTCAATTCTTGTGTGTAATTAATTATACAAAAATTTTCAATCATTTAATTTTTCAATGAAAATTCTTAAGTGAAAAAAAAAAACAAATTTGCAAATGGAAGTAAACATTTAGGGTGGTATTCACCAACATGGATATATCCGTCGGATATATTTTAGCCAGATACAATTTCAGCTTATTCATCAACCTAGATAAAATTTGTTTTCGAACTTCGTTTTCGAGTCGAACATGTGTGTCAAATATGTCAGCTGATTGCATTTTTATATTACAAAATAAAATACAGTACAACTACGTTATCTTTATTTGTGCTGTTGCTGTTAATAACAAGGTTATGTTCGAACGATATTTATAATACCATTCCGAGGTTGTCTGAAAAATATCCGAGTAGTGTTTTATCCATGTTGATGAATACACTTTATCTCAGATAAAAGATAATCTATATTGGTGAATACCAGCCTTAGAAATACATAATTATCAACATTTATACAATTTTCAATTTTATATTTTTAAAATTTATTAGTAATTACGTGATCATATTTTATTTCACTATCAGATATCATTCAACTTAATTAATTTTTCATATTTTTCTCTATTTACGTTTAATTGAAAACCATTTACTTCTAACAATTACCCATTACCTACTAAAATTTACACAGTAGTCAAATTTTTGTCAATGAAAATGTATATTTTTTACTTAATGTTCAATTTTATTATCGAGATATAAGTATGTACCTACATAATTAAAATCTTGAGCATTAAGTATTATAAACCAAAAAAAAAAAATAAATAAATAAATAAACACAAATTTTCATGATTTCCCAATGTTTTTTAAAAAAAATAAATAAATTTAATTCCATCGAGGTTTCAAAAGTTTTGTTAATCACCGTACAATATTATGTACAATATATATACACACATATGCACATAATATATTTGTACATATTATCATATAATATAGTATGTTATTTGGATTTAAAAAATCTTGTTTTGTAAACTATAAATGTGAAAATAACTTATACGTACTGTAAAAAGTATGTACAGATATATATGTAAATATTTTGTAAGTTATTAAAAATAAACTAATTAAATTTATTATAGATATAATTAGAAATAATATTTTTGAACGTGTATAGAAGGGGTATACGTATAACGAAAATAATTAATTGATAATGACACATGAGAATTTAATATTAAAAAAAAAAAAAAATGAGATTTTGTTAATTAAAATTCGATATTCGAGAATAATTTTAATGAATTTTATCAGATTTTTTATTTGTATTCAATTCAAATTAAATTTCAATATTTATTTTTTAAAGATCATTTAGGTATTCTTTTAAATGTTGGTAGTAACTGCGACTAAGACTAACATTTTCTATTTAGAATTTTCAATTTTCCAATTTGTCTAATGACACGAGCAATATTGTCTTCCAATTTCTTAGTCGTAACCTTTGAAGTCTTCTTAAGTAGTTAGCTATAGTTCAAGAAGAAATAAAGTCTAGAAGTACGGTACAAGATATTCTATGTTTTTAGATAGTACCTAAATTCATGTCCACGTTTCTCGATAATTATATCGCTGAACATAGTTAATGGAAAACAGTGGACCATCTTGATAAATATCAAAACAATGCTGGATCTGTCATAAATTCCTTATTGAAAAAGAAGTATTATCCAAAATGAATCATCTCATATACCATCCAGCGTCATCGCTTCGATAATTTTCTAATCAAGTTTACCAACACAATAACGAAAAAATATTACATTAATCAGACTACTGATACAACACGCTAAATTACAAAAATAAAAAAAAAATAGACCCGGCCCGGCCTATTTTAATTGAATGAATTACTAAAATATGCATATAACACATAAATATTAGGTACTTTCGTTTTGACAATTTCAAGTACATACTTGCGAGTAGAAAAGGTAAATGTCTATGCTAAACCATCTACTCGCAGCTACTCATGAAAAAAAAATTTTCAAGTAGCTGGAAGTAGATGCAAGTAGTTACGAATAATTTTTGTGTCGTTCGTTTTAACAATTTATCCTAGACACATTTTAGTACTCGCAATACTTGAAATTGCCAAATCGAAAGCATCTATTATGCAGAATGTGTAAATTCTAGAAATATGCAATTTGTCATAAAATGAATTTAAAAAGTTAAACAAAAAACGGTAGTACCTACAACATATCTATTGAACTTTTTTTCTTTTTTTAAAACAATTCTAAATATTTAACATTACCATGTGACTTTTCATTCAGTTACTTATATTGTGTACATATGATGGGGGGATATATGTACGTATGTAATAAATTATTCAATAAAAGAACTATGTATTAATTAATTGAAATATTTTTAAAATCTTATTTTATATGAAAATGAAAAAAAAGAAAAATACAAATGATAATAATTATCGTAAATTAAATTCAATTCTTATATATGTACATATATATACATTTATGTATGTTTACATAGTATATTCATAAAAAAGCACGCTAATATAATACATAAATGTATTTATATAAATTACTTATATATATACGTATATATGTATATCAATATCTTTTTTAAAAAAAAATTCACTTCGTATTTATATTTTAATTCAATTTATATTAATTGTTTTGTTTCATTTTCGTATTTATTTATTTATTTATTTATTTATTTTTGTCTCTTTTTCTTTTTCCAGAACATGTTTGGCAAGTTGTTGTACGACCAAAGGGTTTAGCCGAAGAAAGAGGAATTCTTGGTAGTTACTATGTTTGTTTAACGATGAAATCGTTAACATTCTTTCCTATAGGGCATGATAGAGATAAAAGAGTAAAAGTTGATTTTCTTTTAACAACGATACGAAGGTAATATAAACCATATATTTTATATTTATCATAAAATAAAGACGCTAAAATTAAAAAAAAAAATAAATAAATAAATAAAGAAGAAACGAAAAAAAATATCTTATGATAGCAAAATGAGAAAAGAATACATAATATGTACATACGTACGTATGTATGTATATGTGTACAATGTAGGTACAATGTATAGATATTTTTATTTATTTTTCTTTTGTATTAAATTTTTTTTAATGTTTCCTTTTTTTTTGTTTTGTTTTACATTTTTATTATTGTATTGATTTTGTTTACAATTTTATTTTTGAAAGGTGCGGTAATTCACAATGTTACTTTTATATGGAGGTTGGAAGATATAGCGCATTTGGTGCTGGTGAATTATGGATGGAAACAACAGATGCATTAATTGCTCAGAATATGCATACTATGATAATAAAGTAATAAAATAATGTAGTGTACACATACATACTTACATTACATTTTATTTTATATAATTTTTTTATTTATTATTATTATTTTTTTTTTAATTTAATTTAAATTAATGCTGTATATATATATATGTATACACCTACTGTGTATAAAAATAAAGAATTTTATTTAATTAATAGTAAAACTGAACTGTATTTTATGAAAGAAAACAATAAATTATGATATACGCCGCTAATAACTAATTAATTGCAAAAACACAAAAAATATAAAAATAATTTTTAGTTATACTAATTAAAACTTAAATTATATCTCCATTAAACACAAATTTTAAGGTTGCAAGCTAGCGTTTTCATGATGTTCATTTAATCGGTTTACAAACGTACAACAAGTAAACTATCAGCCAATATTTGCATAATTCAAGATTAAAATTTTTTGACTTGATCGTTAACGAAATAGAACTTGTAATTTTAAAAACAGTCTTTAAATTCAAATACAGATACAATGCAGGTTTAGCACTTTTTATTTCAAATTTTTATTTTTAGAGTATAAGTTGTCATGAGTTTCAAGCAATTTCCTCTTTTAATAAATATCGAGAATAACAAAAAAAAAAAAAAATGAACCAACATTACACATTACATTATGATATTTCCGCTTCTTTCGATTAAGTAAAATAAAACTGCAAAATATTGCATTTTCATTATGCGAAAGAGAGAGAATTTATTCCAATAAATAATATTATATTTCTTGAAAATTTTTTAACTAATCAAGAATCAATTTACTTGTATCTGATTCTGGATTCATGCATGTATCCACCTTGAGAACGCACCCTTTTTTTTTTTTTTAATTATAATAATAATGAAGAGCAATAATTATGCTATGGTGTACTAAAAAAAAAATTACGCTCTTATACATATTAATTTATGTGCTGAAATATTATAATATGTAAATAATTTTATTAATTTTAAATTCTGCATTTTATAGTGCTATGACAAATAGTGTTAGAAATCGTGATGAAAATACTGGAGGGCAAATGAGAAAAAGATCATCATCAGCTAATGAAACATCAAAGCCAATATCTGTAATGCAAATGAGACAGACAACATCATCGAATAGATTATTGAATTCGTCTCCATCAAGCGGTAAGTATATGAAATTTGAAAAAAAAAATTATTAAAAGTTTGAACAAAAAAACAAAAAAAAAATGAAAATAAAAAAAAAACATAAAACACAAACTGAAAGAAAATCCTTGTTTTTTATTTAATTTTTTGTTATTCTAATTTGTTTTTTAATTTTTTTTTTTTTTGTATTGTAATTAAGATTTCTATTTAATTGATAATAATATAGTTTGGATATTACACACACACATACACATGTATAAATTAATTATTTAAAATGAATTGCGGTTTTAATGGTGAAGGTGTTGTTTTAAGACACACTGTTTTTCTGTTGATTTTCTTCTTCTTTTATTTTAGATTTATTCTACTAGTTAATATGATTTTTATTAATAATTTTTTTTTTGTTTTTTTTTTTTTTAATTTCATTTACAACAATTTATTATTATGTGTGTTATATTATATAGACAAAAAATAAATAAATATAGAATACAGTTTGATAGTAGTTATGTACACATATAGTGTAAAAAAAAAATAAATAACATTTTATTTTTATTATATTTTTTTTTTAAATTTGTTTTTAGATTTTTAGTTTTGTTTTACTATTAATACTATTAGTTATCTACTTTTATTTTTATTTTAATTATTCAGAAATATGTATAAATAAAATAAAAATGAAATGTTTACATTTTAGAAAAATTATTTTTTTTAATATTTTATTATTATTATTTTTTGTAAAAAGAAGAACAAATTCAAAACTAAAAGATAATTTATTAATTAATTTACATTACATTATTATTTTATTTTATATTATTTTCTATTTCTAAAAACAAATCTTCAAAGTATTTTTTTTAATTATTTATCTTTATTTATATTAATTTTTTTTTTTCTTTTTGTACTTTAGACATTCTAGTAAAATTTGTACTTAGTCATCGTTATATTTTTTTAATATAAAAAAAGAGAAGAAAATAAATAAAAAAATAATTAATAAATAACAACAGATGAGTACCATAAATGTTCACATACATAAAACTCAAAAAGTATTGAGACAAATGTAATAGAAATATATAGTAGTGGATAATTTTTTATCTCTCTCTCTCTCTCTCTCTCTCTTAATTATTAATTGATAAAAAAAAAATTTATTTGATAGTTTTGATCAATTTTAATTAGAAGGAGTTAAAATATTGAGATAAGGACACAAGTCATTAGAATTATTGTAAATTTGATTATTTATTTCTACAAGAAAAAATTTCCAGTTCGAATTATAGGTGTAATTAATTGTATAAAAAAGTAAATAAACGATTTTTAATATAATTTTGTAATATAAAAATTATAAAAATATTAGAAAAACATTTTAGGGTAAGATGTGTTTGCGGGCTTTTTGGGAATATTTGAAAATCAAGTCTAAAAACAACAACTTCTAGTGTAAGGAGATTTAATTGAGAATAAATTTTTTAAGCATACATACATTATATATAATATGCATCTAGGAATATTATAATAAAATGCTGAAAAGAAATATGTAAATTAAATTGTTGAGTTGCTAGAAAAAAATCCATTAATAAGTAAGAAAAACAGATTGAAGATTGAAGATTAAAAATTGAACCTGAGCACTTCTGGCAAACAGTTTATAAGTATTTGCCAATAAGAATAAAATAGAATATAAAAATTTATGATACATATATAAATATATATATGTATATGTACATTTATACAATAGCACCCCAATAATTTTTCGGTTCAGTGTACATTATATGAACAGTAACTTAACATAATAAGAAATTTTCTTTTTCAATTTAATTAGAAAAAAAAAACAAAAAAGAATACGGATACATGTGCATGTATAAATGGATACATACATTATGTACATAGATTATGGATAGATAGAAAATATAGATAATGACGATAAATGAGATATGTATGTATGATGAGAGAAATATGTAAAAATGTGAAAAGTGAAAAACATAAAATAGCATATTCATGACATGTGTTTGTTATTCTACAAATAAAATGAAAATGAAAATGAAAATTACGAGTTTATGAATAAAAGTTGTAGTGGAAAAAAGGTTTTTTTTTTTTTTTTAAGGTTTTTCAAAGATCTTTAGATTTGGATTCATATGCGAAAAATATAAACATGACTAAGCGCGTATAAAGTATGAATTTAATATTATTATTATTATTATTATTATTTTTAATTCGGTGTTTTTTTTTTTTTTTCTTTTGTTTAATTAAAATATTCGATTATTTATACGTATACGTATACAATTTAGATAAAAAGAATGATATGTATGCGAAAAGATGTTTTTTTTTGTTGTTAATTCTATTTTAAATTTCTTGTTAGTTTTTTTTTTTTTTTTTAAATGATAATTATTATACATTACATATGTCATTATTATAGTGTATTTTGAATTCCACAACATATAGTATTTTCATATATACATCACATACATGCATATATACATATCATTCATAAAAATATCGTACATACATATTTTTAATTGTAAACTTAAAATGGAATGATTTTTTTTGAGAAATGAAATGATAAAATTTTATCGCATTTTAATAATAATTTGTTTTTATTTTCTTTCTTTTTCATTTTTCAAATTTGGATTTGAATTTGTTGTTTTTTTGATTTAAAAAAAAAATAAAAAATTGTGTTAACTTTCTTCTACATATATTTAATAACAATTTTTTTTTTAAAAAATATTCGAATACATTATTTCTGTTTTTTTTTTTTTTTTGTTTTGTAGTACATAATATGGTGAAAAAAAAAATGAAAGCAAAATGAATTGTGTAATGTATTATACGATTTTATACATTACATACCTAATTATATTTAAATTTAATTTTTATTTTTTATTTTACGAGGGAGCATTTTTAATTTCGCGAAATGGCAGGGTGAAAGAGTAGTGGGGGAAATCCTTTAAGTCGTAATGTGTTATCTGACTCGTTATTAGTACAAATACCGAGATTTGCCATAATACGATAATTAGTCTGTGAATTATCGCCGATCAAACAACTCGAATCAACTCCAAAACTGCTGTCAACGGCTTTTGCATGACAGTGCTCCCGTCCACAAGTGTGATGTTACGTTGACTGCCTTGTCACCCACCATATAGTTCACACCTGGCTACGACCGATTATTACTTGTTCCCAAAACTGAAAAAAGAACAGTGTTGGGAAGAAATTTACCAGCGATGAAAAAGTAATGGATTCAGTTTCGGCACGTTTCGGCATATTTTGCAGACAAAGATAAAACATTTTGTTATGAAGGCATTCATAAGTTAATTGAAAGATCTGAGAAATGTATACATATATTGAAAAAGAAAAATAATTTGAATTTTTTATTTTATCTCGTTATCCCCCATTCCGCGAACTTAAAAACGCCCCCTCGTATATTTTTAATAGTATTCGTAAATATCAAATGATTTTTTCGATTTCATTTTATTACATAATATAATGTATACTACTATAATTAAAAAAGGATAATAAAAATTTACCTTAACTATTGGTAATGTAATATGTACTCGTAAATTACATACAATTATTATACCCCGAGAGACGGAAATATTTACTTTAATTATTATTCCATTTGATATTTTCGAATGCAATATATGCACATAATTTTCATATAATGCATTTTATATTTTATGTATATTTTTTTTTTTTCATATTTTTTATAATTTTTTTTTTTTTTCAAAATTTGAAGAAAAAAAATTTTTTTTTATATAGATACATATGTATATATAGGTAAATAATATAAATCTGGATGTGTTTTCAGAAAGTCAAAGTGCAACTGCATCTACTATTAGTTCTACTAGTACAGTTATACAATCCCCAATAATAAAGCCAACAACAAGTAAAAATGTTATGGAAAAATCTCAAACAGTTGTTCATGTTTTTACAGCTAGTACTACTGCTAACGTCAGTACTATAACTACTTGTACAACAACAACAACAACAACTAATAATAGTGTTACTACCACTACTACTACTACTACTACTACTCCTACAACAATCAATAATACTTGTACAACTACTACTCCTACAAATAATCAAAATTCTTCCTCTTCCATAATATGTTATCAACAAAATGATTGTTGTAGTAGCCACCAGCAACGTCCTGGTATGCAAATAATTGGAATTAAAAAAAAATTTGATTTTGAATTTGATTTGTTTTTTTCTTCTTCTTCATCATTTTTAATTCTTTTGTTTTTCTATTAATTTTCTATAATCAAAAAAAAAAAGTTTTTTTTTTTTTTTTGTTATCAAAAATTAGTAAAAGCAATAAAAAAAATGATTTTATTATTTTTCGGCAGTTTTTTTTTTTTAATTTTTATGATTTTCAAAATTTTAATTTTTTTTTTTTTTTGTAGTTTTAGCAAAATTAGAAATTGAATGGAAATCACTTTATTGTTTTTGATTGGCTTTCTTTTTTTTCCCACGAAATTTAAAAAAATTAAAACATTTTTTTTTTTTTTACTTTTTCTATATTTTTCTGAAAACAAAATTTAAAAAAAATTTTTTTTTTTTTTTTTTTAATTTTCAAAATTATTATAAAAATAAAAAATATTCAGGCGTTGTTTTTACACAATTTATACAATACAAATAAAATATATAAATAAATATCGATAATAAAATATTCAATGATTTACAATGATTACATGAATTACTGTTTGCGATTTATTTTCTGTATAAAAAAATTACTATATATGTACTTTACAATGATTCTGACAAGTATTTGAACAATAATTTCCTAAACAAAATTAATTTAAATGTTGAAAATGGCATCTCAAATCTCACATTTACTGTATCAATTTAAAACTGATGAGCTAAAAGATGAATTAATTTAAATATGTACATAGATTTGTTAATTCATTTTTGTTGAGGTGATTGAACGTACCCTACTTCAAAACATGAGTCAAAACGTTTCAGTATTTTGGTAAAAACATATTACAGATGATCGTAAGGGCTAGAGTAGCTTAATTGATAGAGTGCTCAGTGAGCATACTGATCGCGAAGTGTCATATCCGATCCCAGTGAAAAGCAAAAAGTAAGAAAAAAAAATGTTCATTATTTATTTCCAACTTTTCGTTACCCTCAAAGCTTACTAAGACCACAGATAAGTATCAGATGTTTCTCTGCATATATTCAAATATGTAACAAAATCAAATTCATATGGACGTTCTGGAAAATCCAGATTCGAGTCTTATTATGTTATCTGTGCTAAAGCATATTATATAATTATGTTTGTTTCTCCTATCAACAACAGGTCTGTGGTTCATAATCCACAATAATCTGTAGGTACATATTTATGTGATGATGACTGTCACACAACATTAAAGAAGTAATTGATTCAAAATATGCTTTTAAGATTTTCGCATTCTTATAACACTGACAGGCTAAGCATGTCAATCTAGATTAAGTCGTTAATTTGGATAAAAGTGGATGTCTGTCATCACAATAACTAGATGATCCAGTTGCATAACTAGATTATCCTAATCCAGTTCTGAAAACTGGATAACCCACATAAACTGAATTTGCAGTAGAAAGAAGAAGACATAAAAATTGACTGTTCAGTTTTCTGGTTCTGATTTATTATGTATTTTTTTTTAGCGACTTATTAAAATTGTGTGAAATGAGTGATTTTACAAATTAAACGTTTCTAAAAACAAAAAAGCTAAAATAATTAAAATATTTCGATATTTAAATCGCAAGTAACACGAAAATAATAGCCTTAAAGTAATTTGTGGTGACTGTGTGGTTACGAATAAATTCAACGAATCAGCTGATCGCATTAGGGATGATCTACTTTGCAATCTGTCACGTTCAGCTTTATAAATCCGAATTAGAGATAACCCGGATAAGTTTATCTAGATTAATTTTAGTCCTGTCTCTAGTATTACGTTCTGAATAGTACAAGAGTGAAGATCGTTGTCATAATTACAAAAAAATGTACAAAATTTGAATTTCATTTGTAATTGAAATCGAACAATTAAATTTGTATGTTGTATTTAATTAATATTTTTCAAATTTTATTTATTTGAATATACTTATCAGAATTACTGTTACAGTACACGTAGAAGTACAAATCTTTTGACAAAAATATCAAATTTTTTTAATCGAATCAAAATCAAATACATACCTAAATATTGTAGATCATTGATATTTTTTATACATACAAAATTAAAATTAAAAAAAAAATATACACATTTTTATGTAATTAAATCTCTAAATGAAATAAAACAAAAACATAAAAAAGGACGAAGGAGAAAATAAAAAACAAACACATTTCTATTAAAAAAAAAAAAAAAAAATGAAAATAATTTACATATTTTTATATGCATAACTTTCAATAATAATAATAATAATAATAATAATATTACTACATTTTTTTTATACAAAAAATATATTTTACAATATATGGATGTGTTATTATACAATAATAAACTCGTATTATGTATAAAAAATAAATATGAATATTATTGTAATAAATACTCTATAAATATAAATAATTTGACTTATGGTTGGCATTTATTATTGCTTTACATACATATATGTATATGTACGTACATTATTTTGTATTATATTATATATATGTATGAATTATGGGGCTTCAAATATACTTGTATATTTTTATTTATATATTATCATTGTTTTTATACATTTATTACATTTTATACATTATTTGTGTATACATACATAATATATATTATTGTTGCTGTGAATGAGTTTTTATTTATATATTTATTTATTCTTTCTGATTTTGATTTTTTTTTTAATTATTTTAATATTTTAATTTTCAATTATTTTTTCAAATTTTAACAATTTTATTTATTTTCATTTTCAAGCATTTGTCAATTTTATTTAATTTCAAATACCTAATTGTTTATTTATAATTATGTATATAAAATTCTTATTTTTTATTTATTTATTTATTTTTTTTAAACACCTAATTTAATTTACATTTAAATGTCTGGTCTGCACATATATTTCCTACTGTACTTATAAAATATTTATTGATTTTATATGTTTATTTTTTTGTATAATATAAAAAATTATAATAAACTTACATATGTATAATACCATTGACACTCTGCATAGGTATAAAATGTTTATATGTCGATTTTAATAGCCCCTTGTTGTACATTAATCATGAGTCTAAATCGTTTAAACATATTTTTACTTTGAGAAACAATGACGAGCCCTACTAATAAATACATACATAGTATTAAAATTATCAATTTTGCTGTTATGAAATTTTTCTTTTAAATAATCATTTCATACTCAAAATTTATTTAAACGATTTAAAACTAGTACAAGGGAAGTATGCGATTACTAAAATAAATTTTTATACCTAACTCGGTTCGGGTAATGTAAAGATAGTTTTTTTTTTCTTTTTCATTCTTAGAGAGGGGAGGGGAATAAAGTAAATGCAATAATTTGCTAAATATGCGAATTAGAATTAGAAAAATAATGAAATTAAATTATTTTTTTTTTTAAATTGTTTTATCAATGTTTCGATACTACAAAAATCAATACTGTACTATTCTATACATCGTGGTTCGTTCTATATTTCTATGACAATGCGAACGAAGTCGCAGGCACAAACTAGTTGTCAATAAATTTATATGGAAAAATATATGTAATATGTACTTATAAATCTAATTAATTTTGGTTAAAATTCGATTATTGATTAATAATATTAATTTTGATTATAATATAATGTGTTATCTATGCAATATGTCAATGGTACACCCGCTTATAATGTAATATGTCAATGGTATTGCTTTTTATTTTTGTGTTTGAATTTGAATACATAATATTATACACACAAACATATAATTTTTACAAATATTTTATTGAATTCATAAATAAAATTATTAAAATTATCCGATATATAATAAAGTCCGATGAATTTATATCCTTTTCACACATAATATTACCAAAATATGTATATGTAACACCTAATCCAAATCTTTTAACTTCTGCTATACAAAACTAAACTAACTGAATAAATATGTAAAAGATAAAAATATATATATATATATATATAAGTTACCATGTAAATAGTAGTTGAATGATATTGTCCTGTTGTGAGTAATATACTAACTCAAATCCAAAGTTGAAAGTAATGTCTAATTTGTCTACGTAATAAAAAATAAAAATATATACTACATACATAAACATTGATGGTGATCAAATATGAATGATAATGATAAACCACATTGATTAAATTCATAAATTATAAATGATCGAATTGTGAAAAATTTTGAAAATATGTACATATATTTATTTATTTTTTCGAGAATCATTATTTGACTTTGTAGAAGAAGATGGGGGTTTTTTTTTTTTCATAAAAAATTTTTTTATTATCTAACATCACTAACATATTATGTATATAGCATTGTAAATTTAAATTCAACTTTTTCCAACTTAAATTAATCTTTGTACAAGTTAAATTAATCTTTGTACAAGTTAAATTAAACTTTGTACATTTTAAATTAAACTTTGTCCATTTTATGCTTTTTCGATGGGATTGAGCATTGCAGAGTATGGTGGCAAGTACTCCAACCGAGCTCTCGAAGAAATTAGCTCTCTATTTTCAGAAGTTTTATGGATTCTGACATTATCCAGAATAATCAATGTATCACTCACATTTTCAATCTTTTTCAACTGTAATTAAAAATTGACAAAGTTTAATTTAAAATGTACAAAGTTTAATTTAAAATGTACAAAGTTTAATTTAACTTGTACAAAGTTTAATTTAACTTGTACAAAGATTAATTTAACTTGGACAAAGATTAATTTAACTTGTACAAAGATTAATTTAAGTTGGAAAAAGTTGAGTTTAAATTTAAAATGCTATATATATGAATTTTTTGAAAAGGGAGAACTAAAAATGAATGAAATAAAATTTTACTATGCTTATATCTGTGACAGAGACAGACATATGATATTGATTTGATACTACTTATGTAGTAAAGGAAATTAATCAAAATTGATTCCAAAAAAAAAAAAAATTACATAAATATTAGCACTAAATAAACATATAAATCGATTTTTATTCAATATTTTTAAATATTAATTATTTAAAATTGTTAATAAAAATAAAAACTGTTACGAATTCAACTTTTCGTACATTAAGAGATGTACCTATATTCATTAACGTATTCACTACACAGTATCAATACCAAATGTCTGTCTCGGATATTAGTGAATATTTTAATGGTGACTAATATACAAAAATTATAATAAAAATGAAATGAAAAAAATAATAAATAAATAAAATAAAAATATAAAATCGTTGTAATATAATATAATTTTGCACGTATAAAAATGTACATAATTTATAATAAAAAAGGATTACATTTTCAAGACACATACATACATATAATATATTCATTATTATTATCATATCATTTTATTTTAATTTTTTTTTGCATTGAAATGAAATATTGTACATAATGTTTTTTAGTTTAAATTTTAATTCAATTTTTTTTTTTGTTTTTTTTTTTGTTTACTAATCAATTTGCTTATTACACCCCATAAATTAATTAATTTTATATTATTTTGCAGTGCTTACAATTTATTTACTCGTATATACGTATATCTAAATTATTTAAGTTTTTTAATTACATTTTTCATAATTTTAATAATTTTAAAAAATTTTTAAATAAAAAAAAAATAATAATTATTACAATCCACCATATATATATATATATTTTTTTTTGTGATGTGGAAAAAAATTCAAAAAAACAAAATGCTTTTTCAGCCCTTTCAGCTTCTAACTGTTGCTCTCGTGTTCCATCTACTTTAACAAGTACTAGCTATAACCCGCATTATCCATTTACAGCCCCATTAAGACCCATGGGGTGTCAGAGACGTCATTCGGTGTCAGGTATTTTCAACATCAGAATTTCTTTTTTTTTTTCATTTTGTTTTTTTTTTCTTTCTTTTAATAAAATTTAAAAAAAAGAAAAAATGTAGAAAAATTTATAATTAGTAGTGAGAAAATTTTATTGTTTTTAAAAAAGATTACTTTTCAAATAATTATGAATATTAGACCGTTTTCATAAGGAAATGCGAAATATTTATGTAAATTTACTTTTGCATATTGTATGTATGTAATAATGTACATCGTAATAAGAATTTAACATCAATAGGAGATTTCGATTTGGCAATATCAAGTACTTGCAAGTACTAAAATGTGTCTAGGATAAATTGTTAAAACCAACGACACAAAAATTATTCGTAACTACTTGCATCTACTTTCAGCTATTTGAAACATTTTTTTTCATGAGTAGCTACGAGTAGATGGTTTAGCACAGACATTTACCTTTTCTACTCGCAAGTACATACTTGAAATTGCCAAATCGAAAGCACCTAATATGCAAAAGTATTGAATTAAAATTAATGTAAAATCCAAATGAAACCTGTAAAGCAGAGCAAATGAACATAACTTCACATGTGATGTGATAAAAAAATGTTTACGAATGCAGCTGAATTTGATAACTTATGTACATATTCATTCTCTCATTTATGTATGCTCGCAAATTTGATTGCGCAAGCATGCTTGCATTTATGAAAGCGGTCATAATTTTTGATTATTTATTTTTTTGATTTTGTTTTTTTTTTTTATTATTATTTATTTTAAATTAAATAAGATGATGTCAAAATTACAATTACATATAAATAGTAATGAAAATTTTTCGAAAAATTCAATTTATACATATTGCGAACATAATGTTAGTTGCATATTTGTAATTGAT
Organism: Villa cingulata; assembly: GCA_951394055.1. NCBI lineage: Eukaryota > Metazoa > Arthropoda > Insecta > Diptera > Bombyliidae > Villa > Villa cingulata. The sequence continues at coordinate 48,639,744 of OX596018.1, forward strand.
ATTAATTTTCGAATATAATGTACATTGCATCTATTTAGAGAGAAAAGAAAAAAAACAATTACATAACGTCTTTAAAATCTTGGAAAATTATGTCATACCAAGATGAATGATATAAGCTTTAGATTTCAGTTGAAATTTTTAGAGTTATTATTAATTTTAGAGGATATATCAAAAAATTCATGTTAAATTGTTAAATTTGAGATAGAAAAAGTTTTACTTTTTCATATTTTAAAGCATATGTATATATTTTTATATACCTGATACAGACAGACATGAATATGATACTGAGAAGAAAAAATGATTTTATTTTTGTTTGATTTTTTAAATGTTCTATGTGCTAATTTCGCAGATAATAGACATCAAATAAAGAGCTACTTATATGCTATATTCCCATATAATTTTTTTTTTTTTTTGATGTATTAAATCCATACATAAATACTTATGCTTTCTTTAATTTTATATAATAATAATTTTGTACTTTTTGATGATTCTAAAATGCTATTGGCTGAATTCAAAATTAATTACTATATACATTTATGATGTATGTATATCCTACATGATGTGTAAAAAAAAATACTATTACTGTTACTCGTGGTGCAATATTAAATCTACATAATAATAAATATGAAATTACAAAATTTTAAAATCACTTTGCTGCATGCAAGTTCATCTTTTATTTCGATCCTTTTCTTTTTGCTTGATAATTTTTTTTTTATTTTTAATTCAATTTAATTATTATTATTATGAGCTTTTCATCGTATAATATAAATAATAAAAATAAATAATAAAAAAAAAAAAAATTATAAAAATTAAAATTTTTGTTGATAACCATAAAATAATTCTAATAATTGAAAAAATTTAATTTGCTTGTTGAATATTGCTTTGTTATGAACTTACAATAATAATAAAGATGTGCTGAAAATTTTATGCAATTTGAATTATTTTTTTTTTTTTTTTTAAAAAAAGTTAATAATAAGAAATATAAATTTATAAAAAAAAATTGTATGTTCAACTCTAAACAACTCATAAAGTATAAATAAACTAAAACAAAAAAAAAAAAGAATAGATTTTTTTTCCAAATCCATTAATTTATTTTGTTCCTATTAATGATCTCTTTATTTTTATTTCTGATTATTATTTTTTTTTCACTATTTTATTTTTAATTCTGTCATATTATTATTTATTGTTGTTTATTTTTTTTCTTTAAGTTTTTTTTTTTTATTTATTTTATTTTATTTTTTATAATTTCATCCATTCTTCACATTTTTATTTTGAAATTTTCAGCTACATCTTCGATATGTCACCAAAGAGCATTATCGTTACCGAATGGCGATTCAACTAATAATAATAATAATAATAATAATTGTAATAATAATATGAATATAAATGAAACAAATATGAATATAAATTTAAATACTACAAATAATAATAGTAGTAATAATATAACAAAATCTATAATAAATAATATTTGCACATCAAATTCATCAATAAATAATAATAATAATAATAATATTGATAATAATCATAATATAAATGATTTAAATAATGGTAGTATTATAAGTAATATTCATCCAATACATCAACGTACACGTTCTTTACCAATATCTGCTGAAGATGAAAAAAGATCATCAATGATTGTTGTTGTACACAATAATAATAATCAGCAATCAATACATCATCATAGCCATAACCATCATAGTAATCATCATCATCAACAACAGCAACAACAGCAACAACAGATGCAACAACAACTACTACAACAACAACAACAACAACAATTATACTCACAAAAATTACATCAAACTAATTACAATTGTAATTATAATAATAATAATAATAATAATAATAATTTGAATGGTAATATTCATAATCAGAAATCAATTAATTCAATTATTGGTATATTACCATTGCCGATACAACAATCACAATCATATCAATCATCATCATCTTCATCAACATCTTTATTAAATATGAATTCAAATAAAAATAATTCAAATAAGAAACGTAAAGTCAGTAATAACAATAATAATTTCATAACAACAAATAACGATAAATTAAATAAAAATGATGTTGATGATTGTAACAATTCAATTCAAAATCATATCGATGATTCAATAAAAATGATCACTAATAATGTATCATCATCATTATTGTCATCATCGTCATCGGCAATAAATAACAATTATAATAATAATAATAATAATAATAATAATAACAGTAACAGTAACAGTATCAATAATAATAGTAATGATGATCATAATAATTGTCATCCAGATGTTAAAAATATTCAAAATTTCATAATGAAATATACAAATGGGAAATTTTTAAAAAAACAATCAACACAGAATACAATTATAAAAACATCTCCACCTCCTTCAATTAGCACTACTATTACTACTACCGCTATTATTTCTAATAATACAGGTACTATTGGTACTACTACTACAACTACAACTACAACCAATACCAATACCGCTACCATTACTACTGGTAGTAATAAATCATTTAAAAGAAAAGGACGAAATGTTCGTACATCGCGAAGTATGTAATTTAAAATTTATGTTTTTTTTTTCTCCTTTTTTCTTTTCTAATTTTAATTTTTAATTTTTTTTTCGTTTTTTTTTTCTAATTATGTATTTGTTTTTTATTTTAATTAAAATCTGATTTTAAATAAAACGTAAGTGAATGTACTTGCGCTGTGTACACACACACACACACGCGATTTATGTAGCTATACATATTTCGAAAATTCATAACTTTAAAATTATAGAATTCAGCCTTGCATTGTGATATTAATTAAAATTTAAGATCATTTCAATTTGAATAAACAATTTTTTTTCTTTATTATCCTAAAGATAAACGTTAATAAATTTAGGATTTTGTTTTCTTTCAAATACGTACACATGTACAAAAAGTATCAAATTCTGTAGGTACATAATAATTTATCTAATTATATGTATATTTATGTATATTTTCTAATTTAAATATCGTTTTGTGTTTAGTATTTTCGAAAATACACTTTTTATACAAATTCTTTTTATGTGAATAAAATTAAATTTATTATTATTTTTTATTTTTTTTTAATTTTTTCATATGCACACTACTTTACAGTGTTGTTGTTATAGCAAAATTTTTGCTACATTTGAAACTCATTACCATTAACGTAAATTTATTAGTTGCAGCAAATTGATAAGAGATATTTGTATTTTTTGACAGTTTTGTTTTTGACAAAAAGAAAAATATTTAAATTTAAATTTAGCTTTCGATGTGAGTACCAGCCATTAATAATAAAATTGAAAATTAATACCCTCTGAACCCATCACTCTTTTAAAATATTTCAAGCTTTTCAAATGTTTACAAAATATGTTTGTTTTCGACACTGATATTGTTCGTAACTTATGCAGGAATACAGCGAAATTAATATTTTTAACTAATTATTTTGCTGTCCTTTGGCATTGCAATGAATGTTATCTAAATAATATGAAACAGTTATAATAAATTTGTTGTTCTTTTCATTGTAACTCAAAGTTTTTGATTTGTTCTAGAGGCAAAAGATAGAAAAACAAACAAGAATTATACACCTATTTAGACATTTACATACATAAGTATATTACGAGTAATTTAATATAAAATCAGTAATAAAAAAAATGAAATAAAATTGAATTTAATCAATTTATCAAGTTACGCATCAATCATTTATCTAATTGATTTTTTTTTTTTTGATTTTTTATTTATATTTTTATTTATTTTTTTTTTTAAAACAATTTTTTTGAGATCATCAAAATTTATACAAAAAAAAACTACTCAAAATCAAACGCTTGGCACATTTTTAAGAATTATGTACATGCTAAATTATAATGATTTTATCATCTGCATACATAAATGTATTAAAATGTTGTAAATTATTCTGCAAACATTCATATTTATCATTATTATATTCATACATATACACATACATATTCATTGTTTTTTTTTTATTTATATTTTTTCAAACATGCAAATTTTTCACTGTGAACAATTTCATTTAATTTTAATTTCAATTTAAAATCATTAAGAAGGAAACATCATACAATACATAACTTTGATTTTACGTTTCATTTCACATTCACTTAAAAAAAAAAAACAAACAAGAAAAGGAAATTGAAATAAAAATGAACATCTAACGGTAATTAGAATGACAACATCACCGGTAACGCATGGTAAAATGCCAAATAAATGAGTCTGCACCGAAAAAATTAGAAAACGTCAAAGTTCACGTGAACGGGCCGGGCCGGGCCGTTGTCATTCTATTGAACGTTAGGATTGTTAAATTGCAAAAAAAAAAAAAAAAAAAAATTGTATTCTAAGCATACAAAAATAAATATGATTTATCCAAAAAAAAAAAAAAAAAATCAACAACAATGATAATATGTTTTGCTATTAATGTAACTTTGCTTTAATTGTTTTTCTCTAAATAATCAACAACAAAAAATTAAAAAATTAAAAAAAAAAGCAAAAAATAAAAAACCAAAAAAATATGGCATGTTTAAATTGTTATACTTAGAAAGATGTACTACTCTACTTTTTATTTTTTCTGAAGCATATTCTATCTTAAGAGAAATTATTTGTAACAAAGATTAGAATTTAAATTTAATTTATGTTATATTTTTCCTTTGGTTTTTCTTTTTCGTCGCAATAATAAAAGGTTCAACAATGGGACGTGAAAGATGCGACAGTTTACCTACAAGAAATCGAACTGCAAGTGATAGTAGTAATCATAGTATAATTAATCATCCTACATCAATGCCTCCACCTCGCACTATACCAACATTATCAAATAGACCACATTCAATGTATACAAATCGTCATAGTCATAGCCCTCCAATAAATATATTAAGTCCATCGACTGGATGTTCAGAAAGTGAGGGTTCATCATTAGATGAAACAGATAGTTTTGGTCATTCACTAACGCCAGACGAAAGTGGAAATTTCGTTTCTCGCTATTACAAGTAAATTAACGATTTTTAACGCGTACTCATAAATTGAAAATAATAAATTAATTTTCATTTTTTTCTTGTTGTTTTCGTCGTTTTTTATTTTTTTAATTTTTTTAATTTTTCAATAGTTCCCGTTCAGGTGGAGTTATACCAGAGGAAAATTGTGATGATTTCTGGCTGACAGATAACAGTAAAGTTAACTCGAATGAAAGAATTGGAGGTATGTATGATTTTAAATGATAAGTTTTTGATAAATTAATCATTAAAATGTACAACTATGAATTCGTTATTTATCAGCGAATCAAAATCTGATGCAACGTGGTAGCCCAGCATCACATCATGTCGGTTCAGCTGAAACACAGGGTCAATATATGGATATGTACAGCCCGTACAGTCCTTGTGGAAGTTCACCTTGCGATCAAACTGGCGGTAATTATATACCAATATCACCAGGTGTAGAATTTTCATCAAGAGGATTATATACAGAAAGTTCAGGAGGACATAGTCGTGCATCAAGTTTGGCTGAAGAGACTGTTGACGGTTATGTACCAATGGGTCCGCCATCAGCTGCACAGGATTATGTCGATATGGAACAGGGTTCGAAACAACAGAATTTAAGTGGATTTAGTTCAGCAGCATCAAGTTGTAGCATAACATCTGGAACACCATCAACAGATGTCCGTTTTGCAGAATATCCACTCGATAAAGTGCAATCAAGATTTACACCAGACGACGAAGATATACAGTACGTACATAGATCTGCTTTACACATATTTTTGTCATTATTTTTATTTTTACTTTTCCGTATAGATCCAGCAATGAAAGACCTATAAGAACGTATTCGGTTGGCAGTCGTTTGGAGCATAATAAACGAAAATTACGTGTCGATATGCTAAATGCAGAACAAAGTTCAAACAGAGTTCGTGCATTTTCAGTTGGATCACGTGCAAAAGTTCCTCGTTGTGATATGTACCGCAGTGGAGTTTATACACCGGGTTTAATGAGTCACGTTAATAATAACTATAATATGGAAACTAGTTCGATAATGGGTAGCAGTAGTATAATAAGCGGTAACAATAGTGTTGTTGGAAAAGGTAAAAAATCATCATCAGCACCGGTTTTAGTTCACAAAAGTCAGAGTTCTGTTGACCGTATGAGTGACTTAATGGAAATTGATTTTTCAAAGAATGTAGTCGATCATAGTAATGACAGTTATACTCATGGTGGCAGCAGCAATGCTATAACTACACCATCATCACTAATAAGGTTATCATCGTTTCCTGTTCAAGTTCCCACATCGAATAATAATCGGAATAATAATTCTGGTCTAAGTAGTGGACAATTTATAAGCAGCAGTTCTCCTAAAACAATCGATTCTGCCAATAGTAGTTTAATTGGTTATGTTGAAATGAAACCAGGAAATTTATCATCTTCCGAAAAAGCGTCTTCTATTACATCGGTAAAATCTGCCACAGCGGTAGATACATGCGGTTATCTTGAAATGAAACCGGTTGGCTTATCGAAAAGTCCCAGTTTATCAAGTTCACCAATAAAATCATTTTCGTTTTCATCCTCCTCTCAAAAACAACCCAGTAATAATAATAATAACAATAGTCATCATCAAAAATCCTCGTCAATGTCAATGTCATCATCGCCATCATCATTTATTATAAGTCCGAAATCAACAAATCAAACGAATAATGAATACATGAATATATCACCACCAAATTCAGCTCCAAACTCGCTTATGTCATCATCTCGAGTAGCTAACAATAACAACAATAATAATAACAATAACAACAACAACAATAATAATGAAAATTGCCATAATCCTAGTCGTTTAAATTCATCATCATCATCATCTTTATCAAATGAAAAACTAATGATGGAAGTGGATGAATTTCCTGTAATAACAACTGCAACTCCATCACATTATTCAGCTTTTGCACAACCATTGAGTACTCCAGATGGTTATATGGAAATGAGTTTTGGAAACGACCAGTCTAAAAATGACGAAATTAAAACTCCGACCAGTGATGGTAATAGTGGTACTGATGAAATTCGACCTTCACTATTCGGTCGTTCAATATCATCTCCAATCGATATTAAATCCAAAGACAAAAAGGGTTTCGAATTATCATTATCCGAAGCATTCACTATTGCCAAATCAAATCGATATCGTACAGATTCAACAGATTCAAGTAATATTCTTGTGGCGACACCTTCACAGTGCAGCAGTAGTTCCCAAGCCACAACTATATTTCCTTTCAGTCCAGGCAGTCCCCTAAAATCATCATCATCATTTATGCTGCAACAGCAATACAGTGGTAATGGTAGTAATGATTTTACACAGCATAATCGAAAATGCTTGATTGATGCTACCAGTGGTACTCTAACAATATCAGAAGACAGTTGTTCGTCGAATTCATCAAAAGATGATAAATGCAATGAAAATGAAAAACAATATCCTGCAACACCAAAGGAAACGAAAATTTTGAACACCGATATGATGCATCAACAGCAACAGCAACGGCAACAATTAGTACAACAGTACAACATTCTAGAATGTCCGGAAAATGTAGAAGCATTGAGTAATGATTACGCTGACATGTCATTAGTGGATTCTTCAATGGCGGAAAGAAATTTCGTTGGCGGTGGCAATAACAGTACAAGCAGTTTAAAAACGAATAATATGAATCCTCTTCCTCCTAGTGATAGTAGTAATTTTTCCGATTACGTTAACTATAATCCGCAACAGCAACATCAACAGCAACAAAACAACTCAAATTCTAGTTCCAATCCAAAAATAGTCACTATTTCAAAATTTTCTACGAATAATGATTCAGTGGGAGATTATGCAATTATGAAACCAGTAACAACGACTACAACACAAATGATGACTGATAATAAAACAGTGAGTAATAATTCAACAAATAAAAAACAGTTACCTATTTCAATGGGTAGTTGTTTTGGATCAGAAAAGACAAGAACATTTGAGGGTTTTAAATCGATTGCATCTACCACTGACGAAATGTTTCATCGCAATACCAATAGTCCGAGTAATAATCATAGTGGCAAATCATCGAAAAAGACAAATTCACCAAAATTACTGATAGCATCAAGTAGTAACAGCAGAATACCAGTAAGTCGAAATAACAATGATGATGGTTCTGGTTATGAATTACTTCATATGCGTAGTGATAGCTCGTTGGCAACAACGACTTCAACATGTGTTTCTGTTGGTGGATCAGTGTCGTCAAATAAAAGAAATATTTCACGTCCAAATTCAGTAAATAGTGAAAAAATTTCACCACTAAAAGTTACTGCAACATCTGGTGTACTAAGCTGCCGACCGAATTCTGTAAATAGTGATTGTATATCGCAATCATCAATATCGACGTCATCTTCAACATCAACATTATGTGGCAGTATTAGTGGTGGAATTGGCGGCGGTGGTTCATCTTCATCATCTTCGACTTTATGTGGTAGTAAAAGTCAAAGTCCATTAACAAATTCTCGTCCGCAATCATTTAGCGATATGACAATAGCAGCGTCATCATTAAATGATCAACAAATTAATTCCTCCACCACAACAAATAATCAATTTGGATCATCAACGATTGGTGGTGTTATTATACAATCACGTCCACCATCAGTCAGTTCCGAAAGAGAATTACATTACGCCAGTTTGGATTTACCACCAGCTAGTGGCAATGTGTTAATGTCAAATTCACATTATCATCATCATTGCCATCAGCAGAATCAAAATTTGAATACAAATACAAACTGTGTTTGCAGCAGCAGTAATAACTCATCATTATCGTCGATCTGTAATTTAGCTATAAGCGGTAACAGTAATAGTAGTAGTAATAGTTGTGGTAACACTAATATAATTGCCAAAGCGAACTCTTCAACTTCTGGAGAATCATCAACTAGTCCCAGTCCAATAATCAACAGCGGTAATCAACAACAAACAACATTCACTTATGCCCAAATCGATTTTAATAAATGTGAAAGTTTAAAACAAGCCATGAATGCTGCTGCTGCTGCTGCCACCGCCACTACTACTACTGTCACTGCTACTAATACTGCTACTATTACTACTGCTGCTGTTGCTACTACTGTTACTGCCTCCACAACAGCAACCGTTTCATCATCATCATCATCATCATCATCTAACACAATTTGTACTACTACAAACACTACGAGCAGTCATCAGTAATAGACTGTTTAAAAAAAATCAAAATAAAATTAAAATAAAAAATAAAAAAAAAAAGCTAAAAACAAAAGAGCAAATTAACGTGTTTATACATACACATCCGTACATAATATATTGTTGATTTTGAATCATTCTTACTGCCAATTATGTTGAAAAAAATAGTTATACATGTGAATATTATATCGATGATTTTCTTTACTATTATATCACATTATATAAATTGCATATACATACATATATAAATAAATATATATATATATATATATATATATATATATATATATATGAAAGAAAGATATACATAATATATACTTATACATTATATATAATATTATGTAAGAAAACGAATTAAAATTATAATTGAATATCGTTTATCAATACAAAATAATAAATTAATATGAAAAATCAACAATAATATTAAAAACAAAAAAAAATAAAATAAAAGGGAATGGAATATATAAATGTGTGGGCATCATAATGAATAAAACTACATACAATATTACGTACGAGTATATATAAATCATATATTGATCTAAAATATTATGGATGAGTTTCAAAAGTTTCACTAAATATTGCCTTGATGCAAATTTTAAAATCTCAAATTCTCAAAATGTTAACGCTGAAAATTATGCAAATGTTCAAATAAATTTAATCGAAAATTTTCTTGATGCATAAACTGAAGCAATCAGAGACATATTGTATGTATATCGGTCGCAACATATTTTTTGACGTTTTGAAACTCTCATTCTATGTTTGTATATTTTTATGAGTTGAAATAAAAAAAAAAAATAAATAAAAAAAAAACACAATTAACAGCAGAAATAATACATATATGTACATACATATATTAAATTATTATTTTATTTAATAAGACAAAAAATTAAAATAACACGTTTTGTGAATCCTGTTGAATGAAAAAACTGAAATAAAAAAAGAAACAAATAAAAAACTGAACAAAAGTAATGAATGAAAGTTTAAAATGAATATAAAATCAAAAAAGAAAATTAAATTAATAAATAATAAAAAACGAGAAAAAAATATATAAAAATTGAGTAAAATAAAATTTCATACATACACACACATATAAACGTTCTACCTTTTTAAAACTCAGAATAATTTTTGGAAAGCATAAATGAATGGTGGCCTATATTTAAAAAATATATATATACATATATACGTATATACATATATATATATATATATATATATGTATATATTTATGTATTATATATATATTTAATATATATTATGTATTGACCTCTAGTTAAATTGTTATTTTTAATTTAAAAATGAATGAAAAATTAAAAACAAGAAAAAAAAACATAAATGATTTATTTTATTTTTACTTTTAGTTTTAGTTTAACGGTTTTTAATGTGGAATCATATTTCTAATACTGTCTTCTACGTCCCAAAATTATTTGTTTTCTGAAGTCGCTTTTGTTTCTGATGTGCTACCGTATTTGCTTAAAATTCTTAAGAAAATGTTTAAATCGTATTATTTAAAAAAAAAAAAAATATGTAAAGTATTAAATAATTTTTTTTTATTTGTTCATATGAATGTTCAAGAAAGTTTTTTAAATATCAAATAAAATACAAAATACTTAAAAATTAAATTTTATCAGAACCGAAGGGTATTTATCGATTTAAAAAAAAAAAAAAAAACTTTGAAATAGCTATGCAGGATGAATTCCCAAAGGTAAATTTGTTTTGCATTGTGATTACGCTATAATTATCTTGATACATTGATAAAAAAATTTGCATTTACATTGCATTAAAATTACTTTGCTTTTGTTAATAAATGTACAAAAGGATTTTGAAACGCGATGCGATGCATTGTCGTCATGATCATTACTTGTGATTTTGAAACGTTTGATGAAAAAGACGATCATTTGACGTTTACTAAATTCACCCATTTTTAAATATGTATCAAATTACTAAGGGAAATAAATGGAAAATGCAATGGTGTTTTCTTTTAGACTAATGAACATTTATTCTTAATTTTAATGTTAAAAAGTAAGAAACACAAATGCCTTAAATGATTTTTAAATAAGTTTTTTGTTTTTTTTTTTTTTTTTTTTTTTTTAAATAAAATATGATGCGTGATATTTATACTAAAAAAATGTTTTAAAAAAAAGGAAAATATATGTAAATCTCAAGAGAAATTGCTTTGTGTTCGTTTAAAAATGATGAGTCACAAATATGTGTGTGGATAGCGTTTAAGAACGAACACTTTCTAATCATTTGAAAGATTCAAAACGTCGTCTCGATCATTAGGTTTATTCATTTTAGCTGGAGGTGCTGCTAAATCTGCTATTGAAGAGAACTCCATTCGTTTTTTTGTTGGTGGTGGTTCTTGATACATTCGACTCAAATCCACGGGAGGAGTATCGGATGGTCTTCTAGAACTTTCAGAGGGAGATGGAGACGGAGTGTTGGCTGAGACACTAGAAATAGCTAAATCCACAGCGCTGAAATTGTATTTAATTCCTGACATAGTTGATGGACTTTCTCTGTTACTCTTCGTAGGTGTCAGTCTCTCTTGAGCTGGTGATGCCGATGATTCTCGTGCTCTCGAACTTGATGAAGATGATGAAGACGCACTAGATTTTGGTGGCTTCATCATTATCGCATTCAATGAGTCTTGTTGTAATTTCAACAAAGTAGAAGGAGACATAAACATATTATTCGCAGCTAACGTTGATTTTGACAATGGATCCGGAATTCCATACTTCCCATGGTGCTGTTGGAACAGTGCAGCGTAATCCTGCATTTTTTCTTGTGCTAGTTGCGCATAATAATTAGAAGCATTATCATTGTTCATTTTTGTAGATGATGAAGGTGGAGGTACAAAAAGAGCATTCAAATCGACTGCCGCCTTATTTTGGTGATAAAGCAGAGCGTTGAGTTCGTGATTTTTATCAGATTGCAGAATTTGATTCAATACATCATTGGAATTGTCCTTTTTCTTATTAGATGATCCTCCTCCAGCACCAGGCATATTTCCAGCTGAAGATAAAATCGAAGATAGCTCTTGTGGAATGCCACTGCCAGCACCAACTTTAGAGACACCGGGATAAACACTTGACGAATCAAAGAGTTTCGAATAAGTTTGCAAAAGAGTTGCGTAATCTTGTTGTTGTAATTGAGATTGTTGTTGCTGTTGTTGCTGCTGCTGTTGCTGTTTTTTAGATGAAGATCCTGAAGAAGTCGAAGCCATTTGTTGCTGGAAAAATGAGTTCAAATCATTTGTACTTTTTGCCTGCTGCATATAGGCATCATACCCCAGTAATTTTGAAGCTTGCAACAAATTTGTGTAATCTGTTGTTGCTTTTTTCGTTGAATTTCCACTTAGAAAAGAAAAATCTGTTCCAAAACCCAAACTTCCAAGAGTTGTAGCTCCTAAAGCTTCAGCTTGTTGCAGTAAAAGAGCTGCATACTCAGGAGAACGCATTAATTCACTTATTTTGATTGGATCATTCTTCAAATCTTCTAATTCTTTCATTAATTTTGTTTTATATGAGGCACCAACTGATGATCTTGCAGATCGTGATGATAACGAATCTTGATGCTGTTTCGGTGTTGATGTTTTCGTCAACATATTTGCATCGATTGTCTTTGATGTCCCTGGTATATTGAAACTCGTAGAATACATGCTTTCATTAGATTTTTCGTAATGATCCATAGCTGAGGGTGTCGATCCTGAAGATGGCTTGTTTCCAGCTTTGGCTGCAGCTACTGCTAGCTGATTTAATGATGAGCTTCCAAAATCTTTTTGTTGTTGTTGCTGCTGTTGGAAGAAAGCGCTCAAATCTCCAGTTAAAAAATTCGGTGGTAATTGACCTGCCAACGATGCCGCTAAACTTGCTGCCATTAGATCATTTGCGTTTGGTGTAGCTGCCGGAGTCGGTATTGTAGTTGGTTCATATTTGTTCGGTGTTACGCTGGGACTATTACGTGATATGTCGCTAATACTGAATTTACCAGGACTCGGAGCTGGAGAATTACGTGTTCGGTTTGATGAGCTATCAGATTTTGCAGGTGATGGACTAGCTCTAATCGGAATTTCGAATTTTGCTGGGCTCGCTGAATTCGAAGGTATCGTAATGGGACTATCACGTGGTGATGAACTTGCCGTCGTTGTTGTTGTATTGGTTGTCGGAGTCGCTGATGTTGTTGACGATAAACCTGTCGATGCTGTTGCCAGTGGAGAATTAATACGCGCTGGATTCATATTTAAACCAGATGGAAGACATAATTGCTCTTGTAAAGATAAAACTTTCAATTCTGGAGACGATTTGCCAGTTTTAATAATAACATCGTCATCATCAATTTTTACCACATCTTTCAAGTCTTCTGTCTTAATATCTGGCGTCGATATTATTTGTTCTGGCTGTTCGGCCTTAATATCCACACATATTGAGGAAATTGACTGTGGGTCACTATTGAAACCACCACATGATAAGTTAGCTGATTGTTGTAGTTGCTGCTGGTGTGCTAATTGTGGATGTTGTATTGCTGGTGCTATAAATTCATCTTCTTCTTTACATTTTAATAATTTACATACTGAATTCCAAAATTCTTTATGATTTTGTTTTTGTGGAAATTTATGATATAAGGAATATTTTAATTTTTCCAAATACGTGATTTCATCTTTAAAATTATTTGAAAAATCAATTAACTCATTACGAAAACTATCGTAATATTCCACACATGTTTTCATTTCGGACTCTATATCTGAAGGAAATTCTGGTTCTATTACGATAGCATATTGCATTAACATCGGACGCCCATATTCAATGTTTTGTCGATTTTCTGGTGGTGGTACAACCCAAAATGATGTTATCGATGATTCAAGTGATGGATTTTCTTCATAATACGGAGCTAAAGAAAATGATAATCATAACAAAAGTTTAAAAAAAAACATCGTATTGAAAAGAGAACAAAAGAGGAAAAAAAATACGAACAAAAAATAAATCCAACACATGGTGTGTAAGTTACGTCCGATGGGCCTCGCATTTTAATCTGATAATCTAGTTGAGTATCACAATCTCTTAATGTTGGCTGAGATTGAAATTTTGGATGCGAATGATACCATCCAACTATAATTAATTGTTCTTTGATTATAGCTTTCTGGATTTCTTGTTCGACATCAGCTGCTTTCTGCCTATCATGTCGCGTATTCCTGCATGGAAACGCTTTCGTAATTGATAAAGCTGAAAGATTTCAATGTAAGTATTTTTCATCATTTCTATTTAAAGTTTATACGAACAAAGTACTCACTGTGAGAATTAACATCCCATGTTCCAGCCAAATATCCACAAACTTCGAATGGTGTTAAATGACAATGAAAATCAGCTAAAAATAATGCTGATGAATTCATAGTTACCAAAAATGGTTGCATTTTATTGAGAGATTGAAAAGGTACAGATTCAATTAACGTGTTTGCATCACTAAAATTGAAAAATTAATAAATAATACTTTTATTATACATACATATAATTAATATAGACAATTAATTGATTAATTTATTATATTCAATCAGTTACATAAACTTACTGTGCTATATTTCGATTATTTATGGCATTATGAGGTAAAACTGTTCGTTTAATTGGTGGTGGTGGAGTTTCAGATTTCTTTTCTGATTCTGATGAATAACCTTGAATATTTTAAAGGATTTATACACGACAAATAAATTAAATCGACAATACTTTACCTTCTTCGGGTGTAGATTCTTTTTGTAACGCACATTTACGTATCCATGTTGCTTTATACGCATCCAATTTCTTTCCCTTATATTTAACAGATGCCCAGCCACAACCAGATTTTTTATCTGGATTTATAATTCTTTTACAATGCATTGCCCAAGCACTTGGTGATAAAAATACTGTTTCGGTTTCTTGAGATTTTATTTTGCCATCAGGTAATAGATCGCCAACGAATCTTTGTCCCTAAGTTTTTTTTTTTTGGTTAAATTATATTTATCATATTCTATTAATTTCAATATGCAATTGAAACTCAACTTTTCGAAAACTATCAAACTACCTAACAACATGTATGAACTTAAACAAGATTTTAGATTTATACCGAAGAAAACTTACAAGTTAGTTAATCTTCCTTGAAAAAAGAAAAACCTTGTTTACGTTTGATATATGCAAATATTTAAATGTAGAACAATATATTATGTATTTCTATTTACCAGGAAAAAAGCCGAACAATTTTTGTATGTATATCTTAAATACACAGAAATATTATTTATTATTTATGAAAAATGTTGACTTGTACGGAATCTTGAGACATTAAAATTTAAAAGAAAATGAATTTAAAAATTCTCAATTAGAACGAATTTCTGTGATTTTACCGTTGTAGCATTATTTCACCGCAAATAATTAAGTTTCAATTGCATTAATTCATGAAATATATTTACTAGATATTCAATAGTCATTGTAGATTTTCCTGGTTGAAGAACATTTGCTGCCAATAACATTTGCAAGGTTACGGTCCTGCCGGAACCATTGTATCCATCAAAATTTTCTCCTTTACTCTATATTTATAAACCAAAATTTATACTTAGGACTATTGTTTAATAGTTATGATATTTTATCAATTTTCCTATACCTCGTCATCGTTTTCATCATCATCACCATCACTTTCATTGTCCTTATCACAATTATTTGCAATTGCAATATCTTCTGGTGGTGTCGATGCTGATGTTTCTAACACTCCTCCAGTTACTGATCCTGTTCCTGTGGCTATTTTCGTCGTTGATGTTGATGCCGATCCTGATGTCGCTGCTGTGGTTGTTGTTGTTACTGCTGTTACTGCAGTTGTTTCGGTAATTGTTGTTTCTGTTACTATTTCTGTAGCTTTTGTTGTTATTTCTTGTACTGGTACTGTTTGTTTAACTACTGATGATGAGTTTTCTTCTACTACTTGCTGTTGTTCCTCATCAATTGAATTTACACTTGCTTCTTGCATTGAATTATTATTATTAAATTAATTATTAAAAACTGATAATTATTAACACTATTATAATATATGTTTTCTTCAATATGAAATAAATTTAAAGATCAAAGAATAGCGTCCATCCGCAATACCAATTACCGAAATCGAAATACTATATATTATATTTTAATGTGAGAAATGTCTCCGTCTCTCTGCCCTGTGTTCCCGTTCCTATTTTCTTTGCTTTTTGGCTTTTTGTTTTTTGCATTAGTTTTAAATTTAATGTATTTCTTTGCTTGCGTTGCTTATTGCCTTTGCTTTTGCTTTTGCTTTTGCTTTTGCATTTGCTGCTTCTGCTTTTGCATTTGTTTTTGCTTTTAATTATTCTCTTTTTCCAACGATGCCTTAAAATATTCACCACAATCACAACCTAACAAACTTCATTTTTATTTCCATTACTTTTTTCCTACATTTCCATTTTCTATGTTCTATTATTTCTTAAATCCTTCGTTTCTTCTTTTCTTATCATTTTTCCTTCTACAATAATAATTTACAATTTACTCAATTATCTTTCAAATAAAATTCAGAATTCACATTCCACATTCTAAAAATGTAGAAACTTTTCTTACTTCCGCGTTCTACTACTGTTTATTTTTAAGACTGGTACTCAGTTCCGGTGAAATTTAAATTCATTTATTTATTTAATTCACTGAAATTATTTTTTTTTTTACTGAAATTACTAATTAGATTATACTAATACTAATAATAATAATTATAATAATACTAATTTGATTAATTAGATTATATAAAAAATAATGCAGATTTCTAATCTTTGAATTTATGTTAATACGACATATTTTAAGATTTCAATTCGATTTTTTTTACTGTTAAGATTTTTAGTATGGTGAATAATTTTTGCCAGTATTTCAAATAATCAAACAATCCAGCGCAAACAATTGATTGAAAATATACAAAAATATATCAATGCAATGCCATGCCATTAAAAACTGACATTTATTTTTCACTTTCATACACACTTTCACTTATTGAATTTATTTTATCTATTTATTAACTGAATCGTTTCGTATATACCGTCGTCGATCTAATTATTTACTACTTTAGTTTTTGAAATAGACTATAATTTAACTAGTTTTTAAGTTAATTAAAATGTTAGTTAACGATCTTATAAAACAATTAGAACAAGAAGAATTAGAGGTGAAACTTAATATTTATTTTGAATTTATATTTATTTAATGAATATGCTTTTTTTTCATTTATAAATATTATCTGTTTACAGGGATTACATGATGAAAATCCTGAATTATATATAAAATTATTTGCAGCATATTTATATGAAAATGATTTGTATGATATATAATTTAAAATATATATATATATATATACATGTATAAGAATATAAACAAAATTTATATTAAAAACAATTTTAGATCAAATGCTAGATATCTTTGGAAAAGAATTCCTCAAAATATAAAAAATAACATTGAATTGGAGAAATTATATGAAGTGTACTTAGCATTATGGAATAATAATACTGGACAATTTTTTCAAGTAATTAAATATTCATGGTCAAATAATATTCAAGCAATTATGAATGAACTAGAAGGTAATTAATTAAATTATAATTAAAAAGACGAAAAAAATTCTGAATAACATTTGAATATAGATAAGGTAGAGTTCCTAACCTAACCTAAAATTTTCTTTACAAATTTGTTTTTCATTTTATTTAATTTCGTTTTAAATTTCTTTAGAATATAGTGAATTTTTTGTGTTAAGGTATTGAAATATTCAAAAACATTCATTTCATTATACAGTAACATGACGTACTAAAATAAATGCAAAACATGGCAAAACATATATAGAAAATCTTTAAAAATTGATAATTAATACATTATAATTTAAATTAATTAAAGTTTTCTTGTTTTTTTTTTTTTTTTTTTTTTTTTTTTTAATTTATTTGCTTTATTTATAGGTAAAATAAGAAAGGAAGTCTTAGATCTTATTGGAAAAGCATATACGTCAATATTTGAAAATATATTTATTGAAAAAACTGATATACCATCAGATAAAGTCAAAGAAATATGTGAAAATTTAGATTGGAAAATTGAAGAGAATAATCATACACGTCTTATATTTCCAAAAAGAAAAATTAAAGAAAAAACAGTTAATCCTAGCTCAGAAGATCAATTAGTAGTTCTTACAGATTTTGTATCGTTTTTAGAAAATTAAAATTCGGATTTATTTAATTAATTTTCATTTTATTGTATATGTATATAAACAATTTATTAAATTTAAACAAAGAAAAAGAAAAGAAAACAAAATTAAAATAAAATAAAATTAATTTTCCTTAACTGTTTACGTAAATGAGATTTATTACATTTTCTTATTATTTCATAAATATAAAAATGAATAAATGCATAATTATTCGAGAATTAAAACTACATATTAAAACTATATATTTTTGAATTTATCTTTTTTTGTCTGTAATATTAAAAACTTAGAATTAAACCGTTTTGATATAATTTGTATTATTTGTTCCTATTAAAGCATCGGAAATTATATTTGATCTGTTAACATTTTTAATTAATTTATAATTACGACTACGTTCAGAATTGGCCAACTAGTCGCCAGTTTCATGCTCCACTTTTATTGCTTTAAAAAAAATATATGTGAGTAACAATAACAATATGTATACATTAAAAGAGGATTACCTGAAGATGTTAAATAAAAGGAATCATCTGACAGACTCTTGTCTTCTTCTCGTTGTTCTAACTCTTCTTTTAGCACTATTTCTGCAATCTGCAATTTAACACTTGCTTGCCTCTTTGCCGAAAACGTTTTGATCGTTTTAGCGAAACCAAGGAACATATACTCTATTCCGTCATATTTTTCATCTTTTGCACAATTAATGCTTGTATTTTGTTCGTTCGAAATCACCTTATCCACTGTCGATGGCGATGAACCATTTGCTGGACCAGGTTTTCGAATTTTCTTCTTTGGAGGATATTCTTGAATTTGAATTGGAGTTGATGTGTTGCTGATCCCATCTTCTGTTATTTGTTCTTTTCTTGCTTTTGAAGCAAAGCATACTGTAATATTAGATGGCTGAGGAGAATCACAATTTTTTAGTAACACATACTCGTATTTTCTTTTAAATTTTAGAAATGGACGAATAAATTCCATTTGTTTTGCCCATGTCCAAGATTTATATCTCTTATATGCTTGATCCGTTGTGGTTTTCTGACTTCTCAAACATTTCATGTAAGAATCTCTTAGGTTTTTCCATTTGAATTTTAAAGATTCACCTAAAAACAAAGTAATTTTAGATTAACCGGATATAAATACATAATGCTAAAATACAGTAAGGTAGACAGTACAGTTTAATTGTTTATAATTTTACTTACCATCTCTTTCTCCTAATTTAATGGATATTTCATCCCATATTTTATCTCTTAATTTATTATTTTTGTAATCTTTGTGTGCTGGATCATACAATGCTGGAAAACATTTAACTATTTCTATTAATTTTTCAGATAACTCCATTGTCCATTTAATCTATGTATATTTATTTATCACTTGACACTTGTTTACATCTAAGTTAAGTATATGAGAATATAAAACATGTACAAGTCAAGTATGTAGTATTGGTAGTATGCAGTTATGCACTAAACTGACAGCGCACGCGGTACGCAGTAAAAAAAAAAAAAATGGCAACATGTACCGCATACTGCCGCATACCACATTTGTATCGCGATTTTTATATCACTTTGATTTGGTGTGAATAGTGAATGTGTCTCGGAATGTGTGAATGTGAATACTGAATAGGCAATAGGCATACAAAAGAAATGTACGTTTTTCGTTTTTTTACCGTTACCATATATTGCGCACCGTGTCGTTTTTAATGTACATTAAAAAATGCATTATTACATTTTTTGGAAATATGCTCTTGTTAAAAGCAATGATTAGCAAAATTACAACTAAATATAAAATTGTATGTTACACACATATTCAGATGTAATGCATATACGAGTATGTATTTATGTAGGTAAAAGGTAATTAAATGATAAAATTTGTTTTTTATTATATGTATATTTATGCATCAGGATAATTATATATATATAATCGAATAGGAGAAATAAATAAAAAATTTTTATGAATTTTTAAATAAAAACAAAGTAAAATAAATCAAATCGTATATCTTTAAATATTTATTATAAATATGTAATTAGTTTATCATTCTTCATTATGGTTCCATATCTTTTGCTAGTGCCTTTGCCTTTAATGGACAATCCTACCAAATCTTTCTATCTTTAACTTTCGTGATAGCGTATTTGGAATCTTTCGTTATAGCGTATCAGCAACAGCAATTACTGTATCCTGTATACCATGCCCATCGCCTATATGTTGGTCTCTCGGTCTCGATTTGATATCTATAAAAAGCTTCTTACACATACACCCACTTACATTATCTAGTATGTGCCCAATCCATTTGAGTCGATTGATTTTAACAAAATGTCGTTTTTATATCCATAAGGATGAAATTATGGATGTATATATTCCATCGTAGATAAGAATATTTAGCGGCTACAAATCTTGACTATTAGTAGGTATTATAATAGAATTGATAAAATTCAATATTTACTAATAAACTCTATAGTAATCCTTTAAAAATTATTCAAATATACAAATAAATATGTAGCAGATTTAGTATTATTATGTGAAATAATAAACGACCGACATCAATATTCGTACAGTATAAATTGCAATTTACTTTTTAATTTACATTACGTACTTTGATTGCTTAAGCTTTTGACTAGAAAATTCGCCTATGAAATTTTTTTTTTATATCACTCCATCAAATCAAAATCAAAAAGGTTCTTAGTGATATTTTAAAATTTTAATTGCATTAAAGGAAAATGCAAATAAAATGGAAAGGGTTTTTAATTTCTCTTTGAAATTTAAAACTGAATTGCGTAAGAGTATTTTCAAGTGTTTCCTCTTAAGCGTAGAAGTACATTATTGCATACGCTAATGCTGGCATATACTACATATACATTACATGACATGTATAAATAACGTTGTAAAAGTGAATATAAGCAATATAAGTTACTAAAAATATATATATGTAACTACCAGCAAATACAATACGTAGTATGTAATTAGTTAAGTTAATTTGAATTTTTTTAAATATACTATATACTGTACATCAATTTAGAGTGTAATAAAGCTTAGGAGTTTAAATAGAAAAGTATTTTTTTTTTTCTTAACTGAATATTGAAAATAAAATAATCTATCATTTTTAAAGAAAATTTCTACAATCTTCCTATCTTACCAAGTCGTTTTCTTTTAAAATGGTGTAATATTGTAGAACACGTTGAAATCCAGTAGATTTCATTTATTTCGAGTAGAAATTACACAGCGATTTTGACCGTTTGACTAATTTATTTAATTTATCTAATTTTAATTTAATTTATCTGAACATAACCTACTTCTTCCATTAAATTTAACTGTCAATTATATTCAGTTATTTAATAAAAAAAAACATTGTTTTCGTTTACAATTTGTTGGTAGATGTCTCTGTTCTACGTAAAGAGCGAAACATGAGTAGATTTCGAGCGATTATTACGTATCTTTTATGTAATTTCGCTGACTATATTTCGGCCCAAATCCGTCGTTTTTTCCAGATTTCGAGGCTGAAATTAGCAAAATACTTAATTTCAACCTCTTTGTGTCTACAATAGGTGCTTTCGATTTGGCAATTTCAAGTACTTGCGAGTACTAAAATGTGTCTAGGATAAATTGCCACAATTGCCAAAACGAACGACACAAAATTTATTCGTAACTACATACTTGCATCTACTAGCAGCTACTTGAAAAATTTTTTTTCATGATTAGCTGCGAGTAGATAGTTTAGCACATACATTTACCTTTTCTATTTTATATTACACAGAGATATTACTTGTTTTGAGGAAAGGTATTAAAATTTACAAATTATTATGTAATTTATTTGGACAAAATGATGAACATTTTTAAGGATTTTTTTTTCGGAAACACGAACTAATTACGAATCGTAAAATATTTTTTTATATTAAGAGTAGGTTTCGAGATATATGCTATCTTGTGCACCAATTATCTCCGAAGTTACTTAACCGATTTCAATGAAATTTGAAACATAGATTCTTTGATAGGAATTGTGGTGCTTAACGGAGCGTTCTTTTTAAAAAATGCCCATTTTCCTTTTTACAGGGTGTCAAAGTTGTCAAAATTGCGATTTTTCGGCTTCCAAATGCACCTCGTACAGCAAACACTGGTTGACCAATTTCTTTGAAATTTTGAACATAGGTAGCCTGAAGGATATTGTGGTGCTTAACGGGAGCACATTTTTGATTTTAGGTCCTGAAATTTAGTTATAGTTCTTAAAAAAAGAGAGGGTTTTTTTTTTTTAATTTCTGAAGAGTTTGCAAAACAAAATATAAAAATATTTGTTTTATGTATTTCCATTTTTGTTAACAAAATAAAATGATGTTCTTTTTCATCAAAATATTTTCCATTTTTATAGCACCTAAAAGGTATGCAAAGTCATTTTTTAAAATTTTTGTATGTAAAATCGTTGTTGTTGTTTTCGAAATTTTTCAAAATCGAAACCTACTCTTAAGAGTTAATACAATAAATGTTTCTAAATAAAAATATTTTAGGATTACATTTTCTTGAATGTATTTCTATACACTCTCGTATCACAAATTTTGTGAAAATTTTACTGCGATAAAAAAAAACTTATATAATAATGTGGTTGTGCATATATTGTACTGAAAAATTGATTAATGGATCTAATTAATGTTTTTTAGAGTGTGACATTGGATCTCCTTGACAGATTTTTAATTTTAAAGTGTAGGCTCCTGATAAAAATACAATCAATTTCCTTTAATGATTCTTTTTTGCATTTCTTTGTTTTCCTCGTTATTAAATGTTATATGCAGCCAAAGTATGTGAATTTTTTGACCGTTTTAAAGTTACAACACTCTAGTTTCAGATTTTTACCAAGTCTTTTTCACGCTTCATTCTTTCTAGATATAACTGTGAATATATATATATATGTATTTTTTTTTTTTAAATAATAAACTGAAATGTCGATTTCAATAACTTTTTTTATTTTAAAATTTATTTAAGTCCTATAAACAGATACAAACATATAAATTTTATCTTTGATAAATTTGTAATTTTTTTAAATTTCTTATAAAATTCTCTAATATTTAATCGTTAAATTTTAAACAAAAATATTTTTCTTATAACGGATTAACATATACGCATATATGTATTATGATGTATACCTATACCTATATATTAGCTATTTATGTTAATACATATGTATGTATGTAAATAAATTTATAAATACAATATTTTTTTAAAGTTATTATTCATTATATTTATAAAGTTATTTTTCATTACACATTATATCAATTTTGTAAGGATACACCATCAGATACACATAATAATTTTATGAATATAGTATGTATATGTATATATATACGAGAACGAGAATGTATATGTTTTATAAAATTTACCGTCTGGTGTGCTATGTGCATAAATCAAGGCTGATAAATCATATATTTACACATTTACATACGTTTCAGTTAACATTTCAAAATAAATTTTTCTCAAATTGAAGGGCGTGATTAAATATACACACATTATAAACATCCTAATATAACATTTACATATATTAAATCATAATTTATATACGTTTTACAAATTTCATATAAGAAAGTGAAAATATAATTTAGTGTTTAGTTGTAATATTTTCTTTTATCATTTTCTATTTAGCAAAACAATAAAAAACCGATTGATCTAACATATGTATGTAGCACCATGAATTTTTCAAATTAGAAAAATTTTATAATCTCAAAAATCAAATCAAATTAATAATTTATTCATTAAATTTTAGAATATAGATATTGAATATTCAGTAGATATCTTTTCTTGATAGATAAATGGAAACATAATAATAATCGAAAAATTATTTATTTATTTTTATTATAATGTTATCCAGATTTGTTTTTAGATGAAATAGAAAACAGTTTCTATATCATTACAAATTTTAATCCTTTTTTCGAGAAAATTATATAATATGAATTTGTTTCTATTACACAAATAAAAAACAAATCTATGATATAAAATTCCTTTTAATCCCTATAACGATTATAAAAATGTACATTACATACATATGTAAATTATAAATATCCGTTCGTACAACATTATAAAAAGAAGAGGAAAAAAAAACAACAACACCTGAAAAAATCAAGAAAAATTGTTTCGCTTTTATATTTTGCTTCATTAGCTGGTTGTATAATTTTTGTGAAAACGCTAAATGAACAACAATATAAGAAAAATTTGTATACACACGTAAGTTAAAATAATGTACATATATTACTTATATTTATACACGTTACCATTCCATACCATATGTACTTATATTATATATTTATATTTGTATTACACACATATTTCATGTATTTCATATACACACTATAGATTTTATTTATGAAAAATAGAACCTCACCCAAGTTATTTTCCTTGGTTTTTTTTTCCTTCAAACAATTCCCTTTCATCTTAATCATCAGTCTTTTACCATTTTCAACAGCCATCAGCAAAGTACTTGAATAACGATGCAGAGTATATAATATGTATGTATTGTATATATGTATACACAAATAATATCCGAGTGTATGTACTAAATAAATGGTGTGAAATACATCACCATCATAGACCATACCATCAGAGAGGATTGAATATGTTTCAAAAACATTCGCACTTTCCGCAAGAATCAAGTCTTTCGACAGTTCATGGGTTCATCTCTGCTATATTATTATTATTATTATTATAAATGTGGTGATATGTAACAGTCAAACCTCAATGGGAATAATGGTAAAGGTGAAGGTGCTTTACTCGTAAATTGCTGCTTCTAGGCATGATTGAGCAGGTTATAATTTATATCTAAATTATACGCGTGTACATTAAATGGTTGCTTGCTTACTTGCTTTCTTGTTTGCTTGCTTCGTTTTCTGCCTTTGATATAAAATTTCGTTATTTGTGTGTATACATCTGTATATAAATGTACATACCCGTATAAATCAGTATATATGTATATATACGAGAATTTCATCGTCGTCATCATCGTCAACAACAGCAACCCCTCAGGCCCATCAAAACCAACTCCAACTCCAACTAAATAACCAACCAAACCAACCAACCTTCCAACCATTAAACTAAACCCACAAGCCCATCAGTACTATTGCCATTGCCATATCACATTGTATATGAGTACGTATATGTATACATACGTGTATATTATATCCTGATTCTCGTCGCTTGTTGTTATCCATAACCCGTGATTCCTTGGCCCACCGCCTGAAGGCGAAGTCCTAATACCGGACGAGTGGCTGTGAAATACAGTGGCAATGGCATCAACATGACATAGCTTGTTCATACGTACATACGTAGTACGTACAATGAACAATGTACAATCACAAATGGTAGCATAGGGATTCAAAAGTTAAGAGAACATAACATGCCTTACAGTAGTACATATAATGTGATATAATATATAACAGAAACAGTAGAGTCATTTTCAAACTCATCCCCCATACCTAATAATTTGTCAGCAACGGATTGTACAGACTGTGAAGTGAACTGTGCATGAGATTTGTTTAATGGTTGCCCTCGTTGTTGGCATCTCCAGGGTATTGTTACTCACATCCTCCTACACATAAATCCCATACCTTCTTTATTTAATGCTTCACTGTCAAAGCTATTCAACTTCTAAGTCTGTTATTGCCACTTGTCAGGGTTGTATTCGAGATATGATAGATATTATAAAAATACAAGAGTGTATATACAATAGTGTGCTTGACAATTTTCACAAAAACTTCCGTTCTTCATTGATACATCACAGAGTGGTTTGAATGGTTTGAATACTGTGAAAAAGGATATGTATTCTTTTAAATTATTCTTGAAATACAAGAATTATGGACAGCCCTAGATCATTTGAGGATATAAAGTAGAGTAGTTGTTTCTACGGTTTCTACTCTACAGTCTTTAACAGTTTTAGTTGTTAGTTATAAAGTACATTCACGTACATATTGTGTAAAGCTACCCACCTATATAAATATAAAGAATGAATACCCCACTAGAGCCATAAGCAAGCCACAGATGATACTGACATATCCAGTATCCATCCACATAATATCTATAAGTGTGTACTTAAGGATAAATGTAGAATAGATACAGGACATTTGTATATAATATCAAATACATATATACATTCATATGTATATATGTTTGGGGTATACGGATGGATACCCTAAGGTTTTGTTGAACTGAACTTTATAGCTGTATACTTTATTTGAGTATACGTGCACACTTTGTGTGTTTTTCTGATATAATATTACACACAAACGAGTATGTGATATGAATATATCTATAATGTGATATAACAACATATAATATCTGTATGTGTGTACAAGTGTATGTATGACGATTTGTGTATAATAGTATACATTTACATTTTGTGTATATCCTGTATAGGAACGAGTGTATTTTGTACGTGTGTATAAAAAGTTCTCAGAGTCAAAATTATATCTGAATCTGAATGTACTTATAAAAGTGAAGACGGCTCGTGCTGTCGATTTGAATCTAAAAAGTTATAAAAAAATAAAAAATAAAAAGGGTTTGGAGTGTGAGGTGAGTTTGTGGGCTGGGCTGCTTAAATTATATACAACTGTTTCGATGTATATAAATCAGACGGACAAGCACAAAAAGCCTTGCGGTGAATTTACTCCCAAAATCTTTTTTTTTTCGTATAGTACCTTATTTTTTATGTTCGTTTTTCTTTTCGTTCGTTATTTTTTTCTGATGGTTTTTGTTGTTACTTAAATCCACAGTGTATCGTTGACGGTTGTACACATTTTCAGGATGACTTTTTATATTTGAATGTATGAAAATATATATAATATGTATGTATATGTATATGTATATACATAGCAATGATTAACATACTGTGTAAAAGGTATGTATTTTATAAAAGTTTTTTTTTCGATATGTAGTGTGTTTTTTGTATCTTTTAAACACGTATTATATGTATCTGCATATATATTCGTACATACTCATATATAATATATAAATGAATACATGAAAATATAACTTTTCTATTTGTTATAACTGTTAGATTTTATGCTATGCCATACGTACACACATTTTTATGGATATTTTCAGCTTAGACTTTATAGTATATACACGATATATAAGTATGTATATTTTTTTCTTTTGAAAATAAAAAAACGTACCATATACAAAATTATAATCTCTACACTTTGTATATTTATAATGTTATATAGAAGTATTTCGAGTATAAAAAGATAAACGTCGTCATTTTTTTCGACCTCGAATTTTTTAACTTTGGCAGATTGTATATCATATTATCAACTACTGTACTGTGAAATATTCAATACGGTATAAAATATGTCTTTAAAAGTTTCGATCAAACTACATATGTATATACTTATATAAGTACTATAATATAATTATATACATATATTTCTATAGATATTTATAACTATGTACAAAAAAAGGATATATACCATTAGTACCACCCAGTATGTTCATACAATATAAGGAAGGAAAAAATAAAATGCAGAATATTGAAAAAAAAGGCAACAAATACAGAGGATACACAGAAGAAAAACAAGGCGAAAAAAATGGAAAAGATAAAAAAATAAAGTGTTGTATTATGCTAGTATGATGGCGCATCATAAAGAAAAGAAAAAACTGAATAAAAGAAAAGCATTTAAATTTTTTTATGCGAGAAAACGATGAGCTTTCATTAAGAAATTCGAGAATGATTATGTAAGAAGAAAAAAACACAATGCACACAGCAAAAGGAATAACAAAATTGGATAAAAAAAATAGAAAGTTTGTTAAAAAGTTATATAAATATAGCTATATAGATACACGCGAGGATATGTAGAAATCCTTATATATATTATCTATTATATAATGTACGTGTACAAACATAAAAAAAGTATTGAAATCATATATTTTATTGATGGATATTTGATATGCGGAAAATTTGATGAATCCTGATAAAAATAACCAAATAAAAATAAAAAAATAAAAAATAAATAAACTGCTACAAAGTAGAACAAATAACAAGGATAATTGTGACGCATTTTTTTTTCTATTTCATTTTTATTTCTTCATCTACCTATATTCTATGTATGTATACTCTGTGTATACTGTATAAATATAAATGCAAACTAATACAAAAAAAAATCTTCATATTTCCTATACAATATCGCTGTAGACTGTAGACTGATTTTATGATTTAGATTTGATGATTGTTTTGATTTGGTTTTACTAGCTTATATTTTTGTTATTCGTATAGTTTTATTTTTTTTCCATTTTACATAATGTCCTGTGTGCAATTTAAAACTTATAAAGTTACGAAATTACGATTTATTCGAAAATTAAAATTACATTCTTAATTTCAAAACTATTATTTCTTAATATGGATGTATTAGAATTTTCATATTATTGCATTCATAATTGTACAAGCATCATCCTTTAAAATTTGATATTTATTCATATCCAGTTATTATGATGAATTGTGTCCATGTATCAAACGAAAGAAAAGGATTTTATTACTTTATTTTTAAATTGTGATCTCTTAATGGATCATAATGTCATACACAATTGGTCATATAGTATAGTACATTGTATTCATGTAAATATTTGTACAATTGTGTGTATGGAGCTTAATTTGTTTGATGCTCCTAACATAATATGCTTCTCTTTGGAAATCTTAAATTTTATGGTGGTTTTTAATGTCAGTTAAAATGATAATTTATTCCATTAAAAGAAAAAAAATCGGCTAAAATTCAAAATATCCCACTCAAGTTCTACCTACCCACTCTATCAGTTCAAGAGAATAGTAATTTATCTCAACGTACTTACATAACTCGAAATTTTGTCGTGTTCGTCTCGTATATTTTGATAATATATGAGATAGAACTCGTCGTTTAGAAGTGTGAAGGATTAATGCACATATTTTATTACTTTTTATTTTATAATTAGTTTTTTATTCTTCATATATAATTACATTCAAATATGAAACATAAAATGTACATCGTATATCGTATACAGATACAGAAATATTTAGATTTGCTCATAAAAACAATATTAGATGCTGGTTAATAACAATATAAATTCAATATAAGATGGTAGTCTAAATATATACAAATACAAGAAAAGGTAAAAAAAAATTTTATTAGGAATTTTATTAGGAATTTGAAAACATTATTGGTATTATAATATGTAGGCTGGTTCAAAACTATTAGAAAAGTCATTATCCGACACCCGATACGTTAATGTTTAGTGAAATTAGTACATGGAGTATTTTACAAAATGAAAATATGATTGATTCAAGGCAAAAAGGAAAAAAAATTCTATTTTGAAAGCGGAGCAAATACAATGTATAACAAATGAACAAATATATCGTCCTGTTCTGTTGAGATCTTTTATGTCCTAGACTTCCCATTCGTTAGCTTAGAGAAAGTTATCCAACAAAGTCCAATATTCATCGTGATTCATCTATTATAAAGTAACTGTCAAACTTTCCTCACGTACTAAAAACCTAGGAACAACTATAGATGGCACAAGCTTTTGATGGCATTTGAAAGCATTGAAACAAAATATGTTCTAGCATCTCTGACTCTTTTTAGAAGAACCTAAATCTACCTAGATTATTTTTACTTTTTGTATTGTTTGTATATACGTATATATGTACGAGTATATTAGTTGTCATCACCAATTTTAATAAACATATTCACGTATCACATACATATACGAATAATTCGAACAGAACTAAAATAAATCAATATCAATCTTACCCATATATCATCATGAAAGACTTATGGTTTCAAAGTACAAAGAATCATCGATCATTCATTCTTCTTATACTTGTAGGAATTTATAAAGTGTTCTATGAGAAGAAAAAGACTTGTTGAAAGTGAACGAACAAACAAAAAATACATACATATTGTGTACTTACTATGTACATATAAAAGAACATTTTAGGCAGGTATATACATTACTCCTACATATTGAAAAATATATATCTTTTGATAAAATATTGTATGTTGAATGTATATTTTATTTTGTATGTATAAGGAGCGTATGTAATATGCACATTTCTAGTATGTTCTCTTTAATCGTATTTGTTCATACATAAATATTTACTGGAGATCAATTTGAAATCAATGCTTTTAGAAGATTTGTGAGAAAAAAAATTTTTTTTTTCAAATCGAAATTTCGAATGTATTTCATCTTTGTGTATAATGTATAATCGTATAATGTATAAAGTGCATATATAGTATATATAAATATATTATATTTCTGTATGTATTGGACGTAATACTTATCGGTATGTACATACAAAAAATATTATTTATCAATTCATTCAAATAGAATAATATCCTAAGATATTTCTATTAATTATTCTGAATTCTGATGTACATATAATGTTGAAGAATAGTTAAATCAAACATCAAACGTAACTACTTACATATATTTATTGAATACATACACAAATACATCTTTCTGTCGGATACATAAAACTATGAAAACTAAATATTCAAAAATGAATTACCTATACTTGTATTTTGTATATGAAGTATTCTGAAAGTAATTTTATTTTTCATTTTATTAAAAATATAGTGTATTTCACACTTTTGTTTCTGATTCATTTATATGAACAAAAGAAAATTGAAAAAAAATAAAGTAATAAAAAAATACGATACGCAATAAATAAGAATTGATTCTACTTTTGTTATTTTAGACTTTATATTCTTTTTTTTTGTTACTTTCCATTAGTCCTTTTCAATCATCCTACTTTACATTTTTACCAAAAATATTTAAAAAAAAATTGTGGTAATTCTATACAGTACAGTATATAAGCTGAATAATAAATATAATATCCATGGTACCCATGTGCATGTATACCTATCCAATGCATAAAAAGAAAGTATCATCCAAAAAATGAAGAAAAGTCAAATCACAAAAGGAAATTAAATAAGACCAAACCATTCATGGTCTTTGGCCTATGGCCAGATAAATATTTCCGTCCTCAAGGTACTAAAATTGTAAAACGTGAGGCTCTGGTAACAAAAAAACAACGCCTTTGGGTGGATGAACAGTATCTACATTTTTTTTTTTCCAAATCCATACATACGTTGTATATGGTTGTATTGTATGCATTATAAACACACATATGTACATTATTTTTTTCACATATGTACACGTATACCTATATGAAAATATTTATACACGTTAATGTACATATGCAGATATGTATATATGTACTTATAAAAGAGATTACGTATTATAGAAAAGACATTCATTCTGTACGTTATTCCACTTTAGTACAAAACGACCAAAGCATCTACCTATATATAATAATATCTATAGATGCACGACTAAATACGTACATATATATCTCTGCTATTTCTCTATAAATATGTATATATGTATGTACATATGTGCATACATTCTTACACGATATATATTTTATAATATTTTAAGTATAAATATACTTTCATGTACAATACATACATATGTATTTACGTACATTCATTTTGCATCACTTCAAAGCACGCCAACAAAACAACAATTTCAGAAACCAAAATCTCTTGTATATATACTATAAAGCAAACGTACAAAAACGCTATAAAATACACATTTATATGTCGTTATATGTGGTTATATATACATATGTATATATGCATATAATGTACGTCGAAGGTTGAATGGTTGAAACCCATAAGTGCCGACTACTAAGCAAAAGGTCTGTAAGGCAACACATATCCTTTTTACTACAATAATACACATCATATGTATAGCATAGTACATATAAAAAAAAAGACTGAAATATCCTCTTATCTATAGAAAAGTTTTGTTGAGACTATATATGTACATACATACATATGTACATACTTACATATAGTATACTGTTAACAACACAAAAAAGTGTACTGACTACTGAATGTGAAACCCACATCATTTCTATATTATTTATGTATACACACATATAAAGTATTTTTGCTTTATGCTCATTTATGTGGAGTATATCCATATTCTTACAAACGTACAAACATATACATATATGTATGTACTTATGTTCCATTTTACTTGATTCATATAATACTCTGTTTTACCAACAATCCGCATATACTATATACTATATACATACATATATTAACAAATATATATAAGAATATATACATACATATATGTATGTAAATACACACACTTGTATAATATGTTTTGTACAATATTTTATATTGTACATGCTTTATATATTTTGATTCTGATTCTGATTCTGATGTTGTTCTTCTGTTCTGTTTTTGTGCTTTATATTTTTCATGAAATTCATGTGGCAAATGAGGTGAATGAGGTGGGTGGGTGTCGTATAACTCGTGCTATATCCTAGTATTCTTTTTCATTTTTTCTTCTTTCTTTTTTTTTTTTTTCATTATGATGTTATTCTGTATATTCCTTTGCTAACTATACTCTACTGTGCTATCCATTGAATATATTTTATATATACTCTGCTTTATATGCACATATACATAGTAAATAATAATAGAGAGCGTATATATGTATGAATATATGTGTGTACATAGTTAGCATAATAGTAGATACTTGATTTTCTATTGCTGCCTAAAGTTTGTGATGTCCTGATCACAATTTTCATCTGTAATACATATATACCGTATACCGATTCACTCATACTACATGTTCTCCATTTAAATAACGTACAAAAATATCATAGAAATTTTGCTGTTGAATATCTATCGTTTTCTTTATTTTTTTTTTTTTTGTTTTTGTTTTTGTCTTGTTTCATAGCTGTGAACAATCAAAGCCACAACACCCACAATTTTTTTGATATATAAGTATCGTATGCATGTACATATACGTAAATGTGTTTAAAAAAGTACATATATCATCGCCTTCTGCGTATTATATTCATAGGTATGTATGTGATATGTGATATGTAATATATGTATACTCTATTATAGCATTGCTGGCAAAGATCTACCAATTGCCAAAGGAAAACTTAGATGAGAAAGTAGGATCTGAATGTCTCCTTTATGGCGCCGTGTAAAAAGGTTGCATGGCATATAGTGGTTTAGTCAGTTTAGTGTTTGCTGTAAAATCCTGGAAAATAACTATACACTCTCTGTTATAAGGATATATGATATGGTATATTTATAAATGTATGAATATGCATGTATGTATAAATTTGTATATTTTATGCTTCATATTTTATATACTTTGCAGGCAAATAAGTTGACGTACATTACATATCAAATACGAACACGGTATACGTATACAAGAAGAGAAAAATAGATACCCATAGGTGCTTTACGAGATCTTTTTTAACTTCATTGCAATTCAGAGTTTCTAATATGAACTGTGTGTATACTGTATGTATGTACGTCGTAACGCATATATAATTGTATGTATCGTATGTAGTTAAATACAGATAGGTACCTACTTGTTTTTTGAATGAAAGAAAGCATAAAAGAAGTAGAAGACACAAAAAAAAAACAGAAAAAAATAAAGAAGTGAATTTATGAAAAGAAGCACTGAAAAAAATAAAATGACACAGAAGAAAAAAAATTTTCTTTTCTTTTTTTGAACCCTTAAGCGATGCTTAATTCTGGGTGAACTATACGAAGGATAATGTATACGTATGTGGATACCCATACGTACATACAGACAGACACTGATCTGTACAAGTGTACATACATTTTTATCACATACTTAATATACTTGTACATACGATACGAGTAGACAGATATACATACATACATTTCTATTCTACAGATATAAGTATAAAAGAAGAATATAAAAAATTTTTTCATGTGAATTATACGTAAGATTTACAGTATGTATAGTATATAGACAGATACAATGAAAATACAGTATAGAAGAAATTGAGAGCATCATAGTTACATAAATATGTATATCAAAAATTATAACAATCGCTCTTTGGTTAGTTACTTCAAGACAGAAATTTTGATTTATGATATTAAATAATTTGACTAAGTAACTTTATGACACAAATATAAATAATAATGTAATGGAATACATACTATGTTATTGTATTTATATGTATGCATATTAATAGTATATTATTTATATATATT
The DNA here is from genome assembly GCA_951394055.1 of Villa cingulata. Taxonomy (NCBI): domain Eukaryota; kingdom Metazoa; phylum Arthropoda; class Insecta; order Diptera; family Bombyliidae; genus Villa; species Villa cingulata. Next base: position 48,674,159 of record OX596018.1, read on the forward strand.
TTGCTTGTATACCGAACAAATTATTCGCTAACGCATAAATATAACACAAAAACACAGTGTGAAATAATTATTTACAATTATTATAGAAGTAAGTACATATATCTAAAAGTTGATACGTATTATTGGTATATTATGTACTTTACTTATGTAACATTTTGCATTATAGTTAACTCAATGAAAATCGTATTTCAAAAACTCTGGTATACTAAACAGCATATGTCGACTATAAAATAGATACGCATACATATATACAATGTTTCCTATGCATGCTATATGCTGATATACATGTATATTTTCAACTGGTGTGTTGCATTTTAGTACATAGTTTCAAATAGACGTGTGTAAGAACTACCTGTTTCAAATTTTACCACGTTTTACTGAATAAATTTTCATTTAAATTTTGTTCAAATATTTATTAAACTTAAATATTATCAAATGCACCAGATTGACTATACTCCTATACATATACACATTCTTATGTAGATGCAAATATACATATATAACGTATATTACATATATTTATATACATAAATGTACTTGTCTGTAAGTTAACTTTTAACATGTCATTAACTTTTATGATAATTGACACTGAGTAACATAAGTATTAAATTGTCAATGACTTCTTCCTTTACTACACTACTGCAGGAATGTAGGGTGTAGTGTATAGTGTAAAGTGTATAGTTATTACATATATGTACATTATATAGTACAGTACAATACATAATATAGTCAATTGTTATGTATTGTGACAGTTAAAGATTTTTATTTTAATGATGATCGTTTCGGTATACATGTTTTTCATTTCAATACGATATCGAGAATAACAATTAAAATTGATTTTGAAATGTTTTCGATTTTCAATTCAAAATGGAGTCAATTTAAAACTAGCTATATAATAATCTTAATTGAACTTTAATTTTAAAATTAAAAAGATTTTTAAAAGTTGAAAATGTGAAAATTATGATATGATTACCATACATCGTATACAGTAATTTATATAAGCATTCATAATAAATAATTTTTTATAATTTTTACAAATCTGTGAATTGAAGTTTAATTAAATCAGGATACGACTTGGATGATTTAGAAATGGGAATAGCGAAAATCTGAATAGTCATAATTAATTTCAAGAAGATGCATCACAAAATCTAACTGCATTTGTAATTAATTTGTAACAATAATTATATGAAGAATTCATTGCAGATTATTTATATATTTTCATGGATTGATCAATTAAGTGAAGGAGTTTTAAAAATTTGTATAGTTGGCTACAAGTGTTTTTATTTTGATTTGCATTACATTCTGAAATTCTACTTGCCTCACTCAATTTTCACATGATACACACTAAAATCATTTTGAAAATCACAATTTTTTCATTACCAAAATATCAAAAGTCTATTTAAATTAATTGCAATACATATTCCATATTTACTACAAAAGTTTGAATTATACGAATGATTAACTTTTCACTTTTCAATTTTCAAAATTGATATATGCATGTTATGTACATGTTTCAGTGCTTATATAATAAGTACATAAATACGGAACGGAAAATATATAAATGTTTTATTTACTGCATGTGTAGATGTAGACATATCTACGAGTAGTTAAACATTTTAATTTTTCGAGTAATAATGAAAGATAGAAAAGATGATAATTCAATTTTTTTATGTACAGTAATTTGTAAGATTTTTCTACTATTGACTATTATACTCATATACATCTATATCAAAATCACTCTGAAATTAGAAAAAAAAAAAAATAATATAAAATATAAAAGGAAATTGTACTACGAAAAACTTTTAAAAACTTTCATTTATAAAAAATTTATATAGAAAATTTGAGAAAAAAAAATTCGCATAATATCCATAACTATCTGTTACACATTCATATCTACATAATTTTGTTTTTAATGTACGAGCATGTATATATTGTAAAATTCATATTTTTCATATATTTACATATATATTTTATTTATGTTATATTATATATTACTAAAAATATATATGTACATATACATATATGTCTGTATATAATAATGTATATGAGAAGTCATTATTACATCCAGAAGTATTTCTACACAATGTAAAGTCAGCAACTTTTTCATAAAAACAATGTCACTGACTCAACCCGCATTCTCATATCAGCATATAAATTATAATGTATACATACACATGTATATATGTCTTATATACATATATTTATATTTTATATGTATAAAACGAAACGGATAAAAAAAATCCATTGTTTTCATAGAGTAAAAGAGTTTTTGTTGAAAAATTTTCCTCTTGAAAGAGACCAAAAGTGCACATCAACGACTTCTTCATCAGTCATTTTGTTTTTTCCTTTTTTTCTTTCTGAGACACATAAAGTTTCCTTTTTCTGTTTTTATTCTGTAATAATTTTTTTTTTCTTACACCATATTCATTATAGATTCTTTTGCATTTTAATGCAGATTGTATTGTGTACATATAAGATGGGAAAACGTTTTTATAGTTGTATTTTTGACTTTTATAATTTTTTTTAATCTTTTGTCATTTTATTGAAAATATATACATAGACATACATATGTCACATATAGTATATATATGTAGTACATACACATCATATCATACAATATTTCTATATACTGATTGATATGTCATATTTATAATAAAGACATATGCATTCTATCTATTTTTTTCTAATTATATTTTTAATCGTTTACCACATTAAGATAAAAACATTCTACTTCTGTTCTATATGTACATTATTTTAAATTTAAAAGTGCAAACTCGACTAGAACGTAAATTAGTTCGCCTTTTGTATAATAATATCTCTCCCAAATATTCTAACTTTCCTGAAAAAGTTACTTTTTCAAGTACACAGATGAATAAGTGTATACATACCTACTATATGCATTAATGTACATATGTATACTTTTATCTAAAACAAAAATTTAACTTTATTTTACAATATCAGATATATCCATTTACAATTCAAAGTCAGATGGAATTTTTCATAATAAAACATTTATACAGTGAATAACAATTATTGCAATTTGTCCAAAGATATAGGTACCTAGAAACTGCATTGCAACAGTAGATCAAACGAGAAAAAAAAGAAAAAAAAAAAAAAAAAAAAAAACAACAACACAGTACTAACATAGAGAAAAAAGGATCAAAAGTCGATAGTATACATATATAGTCATTCGGTATTTAAGGACAGTTAAAAGGGTGTTGATGCAGACATCCCATCTACTATAAACTACATTATACTCTATTACCCATTCTACGATTTTAATGCGATACGAGATACAAGTAATACAGCATCAGCAGGATATCTATCTATGAAACGTGCACATTAACAGCATTATATGTAGATATTTGATAACCCAGGCACAAATTTGTCCAAATGCACCAAAATATAGGATATATATAATATAATCTAAAAAACAAACGAAAATTTTAGAGAGCTTTTAAGTCATAAAAAAAAAGCAGGTCGTCATATCGTTTGAAGTTGAAGGTTCAGGTTGAACAGACATCCTGCGGCGAATTATACCTTTTACGATGTCATGTTCTGGTTACCAAACATATAACATATTACATACATGTGTATTTACATACATCTAGATTACATACATATGTACATAATATAAATACGATTTCATATAGACATATAGCGCATGCCATAGATAGATAGATAGTATGGTATTGTGTATTATTATAATATCCTGCATGTACGGATTCTGTATATGAAATATATACATAAATGTATAATATCCTACAGTCAAGCAGGCAAGCAAAAGTACTCTTCACAATACTACAATTGAACACTCGTGTGCTTACCCACCACAAAACTTTATGCCATGCAATGCCATGTCATGCTATTCCATCCATGCTATGTACATTTATTTCTCTGATGCTATGTGTTATGCTATTCCATATTCCATATCGTGTTATGCTTATAACTAAACCATACCATTATCCATTATCCCCAAACCTTTTTTCCTTTGATTCTGATGTACACATTCAAGCAGATATAATCCGGCACGAGGATTTTATATATGAACGTACATTAAATATTGTACACAACACACAATTCTATATATCTTTACTGGTATATCGGGTACTTTTAAAGCTGGAGCTAAGTGACATGCTGTTTATTGTTGAAGGGTGTTAAAATGTGGTGTGTGGCGCTATAATATCCATGTGCCTTATGCCTTTATTGCACGAATATATACATACATGTATATATATATATATATATAATATATTTTGTATAATGAATGTACATTCATACATATCTGTACATAGATATTCAGTTCAGATACAAATGTACTGTGTATTAACCAGAAAAATCCATGGAAAATTATAGTTATAAAAGAATGAAAGGATGGTCGTTCTATGTCCGTACTATGGAAAACAGCAAAAAAAACATTAAAGAAAAGAAAAAAAAATGAAAAAAAAAATAGCAATGGAAAAAGGATGAAAAAAAAACAAGGAAAACTGAAAAAAAATCACCGGTTTTGTTAGATGTGGCCTTAGTGGTAATTGCCACGTTTGATATAGATATATTTTCTGCTTGTAATATTATATGTATACGAGCGGTTATAGATATTCGTTCTATAGACAAATGAAAGTTTAGTTTAGTCAACTGTTGTATGTAATATACATGTACGTACATATAGAATACGGTAAAAGTTAGTAAAAGGATATGAAGTATTTTACTCTATACTGCAAGAATGATTATACCACACGATGTATAGATATGTATATACTCATATATTATGTACTACACATATAGTACATAAAAATGTATATTGAAACCTATAATGGGAATGAGTTTTTGTGAAAATGATGATAACGATGATGATGATGATGATGTTCTTCATTCAAAATTGACTTGAATTTGTAATAACTGTAGATTTTAATGATTTATTTAGTTTTGCTTCAACTTTTATCATATCTTTCTGTTTGTCTTTCAAAGATTTTCGGTATTTCAAAACATAAAACTCTGAAAACAAAATAAAAAAAAAAGAGAATAAAATAAAACGGATAACAGAAAGAATGAACTTATGCATATACATACATCATATCTATCTACAACATACATATCATTTCAGATTTGAATCAAAAGAATTATAATTCAGGATATTCATTATTCGTATCATCATCATACCTCATTTGTGTGATTTTTATTTTTTTTTTAGTTTTATTATTTTTTTTTGTTGTTGTCGTTATTTATTTTCTTTTTGAACATTTCAATTTATTGTCTGACCATTTATTTTTTGCACCCCATCCCCATATTATTTTCACCTAATCAAGAAAAGCTTAAGGATCAGACTAAAGTTGAAAAAGTCTTAACACTATCTACATCTACGTATCTACATTATATATTATATCTATCATCTATATTGTATACAAGCAATATGTGAATAAGTTTAGTATGAATAGCAGAATGAATAGGATAACAAGGACATTAAATATAAATGGGTATGAGTTAAGTTTGCCTGATGCTGACTCTAACTGTCCTTTTATGATCCTATACACCACAATCGTCACCATAAGGTGATGCTCTTGATAACAGCTTTTCAAACTATCTATAACGGGATTGTGCTACGTTTGCTATCTATCTGTTCTGTTGTTATAATATGTTTTGATGTGTACATACATACTTCAGTATATGTATTTACATACGGACATACATGAACATAGTATAGAGTGCTCTATTCAGTATTATATATTGACGTTCTTACACCCTAAGGATGATTATGTATAATATGAAAATGTATGTACATACATCCTTTTTTAAATATAGTATAATCAAGTAAGTATATATACTTATATATATATATGTATTTAAAATATATATTTTTATATATGCACATGTACAATACATTATAATTTTAACGTGTTCGTGTCAGTTGGTCTGGTTGTTAGTTCTCATCCGGCTCAAAGCACATTCACCCAAACGTATATTTTATTTGTGATGAAAATAAACGTCGTCGTATCTATGTTATCTATATATGTTTATAGTGATTAGGCGCTATAAAGTTGGCACTAGACTCATCGTTCAAAGTGCCGCGATGTCGTGCTTAACATACTATAATATAGTATTTTGTTTTTGTTTTTGTTTTTGGTTTTTTTTTTAGTATTTTATATCGTTTTGTTTTTGTTATCCTGTACGCGTGCTATACCTCGTCACACTTTTCATTCGAAATATGTATACAATTTTATAAAATTTTACTTCCCACACTTTAAACATCGTCGCATCATCAACAACAATATCCTCTTCTCTTCCGTTCTCGTTGTCGCCTTCGTTGAAAGCTTATCGTCATAGTTGTTTTTCACATTATTCTGTGAAATACCGTTTCCAACTTCTCACACTCCATTTCATTTAATAGTCATCATCATATCGTACACATTTAAATTTATACAGACTTATGTACATAAATATATCTATGTGCACATAATTATAAGGATATACAATACATATATACAAAAAGGATATAATATACGTATATAAAGTAAAAGCAAAAACAACACAAAATTTTTGCCAACACAAGTGTATAATACCAATAATACTAACAATCACCCCACGCAGACATTACACAGCTACACATAGAGAAAAGCTTTTTTTTTCTGTTCTATTTTGTTTTTTGTTATACACTACACTTTGTGTACAGTGTGTTCTATGTGTATAGAAGGAAAAAGGAATCATCATCATCATCATCAGGATTCAACAACAGTTTTATGTGTAGCATATTTATAAGCACAGTACATATAGATTTATATATAAATATATATACATATATGTATGTATTTTAAGTATAGTATAGTATATCGTATATTTTATATCAGTAGCAGAAACAGATTCAAGACATTTCACTGGTTTTTAAATAGTCTCTGTGTACAAATGTGTATACAGTCATACGTATTACAGCAGTGTGGCAGTATATTTTAGTATTTCATTTCTGTTGTAGAGTAGTCTAAAGGACGATTGCTTGTTATACGGACGTGCCATTAAGATTTAGTGGTGAGGATTATTTTAAATCTTCGTTAACCTTTCAATAGTGTGCTTTGTATGTTCTACATATAGTTGATATAGTGCATATACACACAATATTATATCTAGTATTAGATCTGTTATTTTACTTATATATATTTATTTTATATACTTACGTACAGATATATTTTTGTTATTTTTTTTTTTCTTCTGTGTTTTATTTTTGTAAAATATACTACTTTGTCAGCATATTTTATGATGTATAAAAATTATGAATAATGAGAAAATATTCGTAATTTTTCAATAATTTTTCAATAATTTTGAATAATTTAATCGGTTTCGAATTGTAATTAATAAAAATTAAAAAAAAAAAAGTAAATAAAAATATTTCAAAAAAATAAAAAACCAAAATTAAAAACTGAAAAAATAAAAAAATATAAATTTTGAAAATAATACACTATCTATATATTAATACCCGTGCAATTCAAATTCAGATTCAAATATTCGTGAAATGGCATAATGCCACGCATTTTAAATATCCTTTCTGTATAATAATATGTATTCTGTGGTGTATATTTATTAAAAGTTTCATACATATACATAAGTATATTATAATACTCGTAAATTTTGATGTATAAACCGTATAATAATGATTCAATAACGACATTGATATGATATTTTGATAACTGGTGTATTAGTATTACTATACTACTATTTTTGAATAATTAGAAATGAAATTTTTGTTGTGCAAAAATTTACATTATACATACTCGTGTACATATAGTATATATGAATGTTAAAAATTTTCTAAACACTCGTGTTATATCTCTGCATAAACATTATATGAACATATACATACAGTATGTATGTACTATAAATAGTGCATGTATAAAATTATTATTGAAGGTATATATTATAATATAATATAAAAAGCATTTTATTTGTATTATTATTATAGTGAAAGATATACATATATAATATTTTGTGAATCTACATTATACATAAATAATGTTAATATAATATATAATATAGTAAATACATTAAAATCCTTATACGTAAATAAATATAATATACTGTATAGATAATAGTATATAGTTTTAACGTTTTATAGTTATAAACAATTCTATATTCCATATAACATAACCATGCATATATTGTCTATATATAATAATGTAGGTACTATTGCATGTACGAGTATATAGAAACGAAAGTTATTACAGGTGAATTAAAGTATACACAAAATATATACAAAGTGATATTAATAATGATTATATTTAAGTTCATATATACATAGTTTTGAAAATAATACTTATGTATACGTACGTAAATACTTTACATATTATAAGCACATGTATATAAAATGGTTCATAATATAAAATAGTACTTGTTATAGCGTGATTTTAGTGTGAAAATTGCTCATTTGACGAGTAGCATATTGTCATTACGATTACAATTTTAGTGTCAGCAGAGAAAATTATAATATCACATACATAATATGTATATGTATACATACTTACACTACTTATATATATATCTACTTAATAATATAAAATAAAATAAAGTAAATATAAGTACATACATATAATACGTGTGATTTAATATATACGTATATATGCTTATATATATATGCATATTTTGTAGTAGTGGCTTAATAATATAGATATAGATCATTCAAAGCATAAAAATATACACACATACAAACATAATTATTCTTTATACATTTATTTTTGAAAAAATTAAAAAATAAAAATAAAAGGAGAAAACACAATATAACACAAGGTATTATATGCTTTTAAAGCGATGACTGCAAAACGTGATAAGGATTATGTCAAAGGAAAATCGACAGCAGGTAATATTATTTATTTTTTCTTCTCATTTTCATTTCAATATACATTAATAAAAAAAAATTTTTTTCGTTTTTCTTCAAACAGTCATTATTCTAAATGATTATTCTATAATAATTATTATCCCAGTTATGGTACTGTATAATTAATTTTTTTTCTTTTTTCTTTTGAATAATTATTTTATAATTTTTTTTTTATTTACTCTTTTGTATAAACTTTCTTTTATTCTAAGTATTTTTTCTTATAACATCAGTATTTGTTCATTTTCAACAATTATGTAATATAAGTTTGTATTAATTTTATTGTTTTTATTTTTCAACTTAAAATAACGACTAATTCATACATAAAATTGACCTGCTAAATTGTTAATTAAACTATGTATGTATACATATATAGTCTGAAGAAGATTTTCAACTACTTAAATGAAAGTTTCAATACATATAATTGCGCAACTATAAAATTACAAAAAGAACTAACCACTCATGAGAGTTTTTTTTAAATATTATTTTATATTTTTAATTATTCTATTGAATAATTTTCACATTGCGAAAATTTCATTTTGTTTTTGATATTTTTTTTCTAAAATTTATATACGCATAATTCAATTTTTTCGTTTAATTACTCTATGATTGTATTAATAAATCTGTTGAATAATAATGTTGATAAACACTGAAATTAAGTTAAAAGAAATAATAAAAATCAGAAAAATAAAAATCTGAACCAAATTGTCATAAATTCTATATTAGTTTAAAATCTGATACAAAAGATATATATTATTTATATTGAATCCATGTTTCCAACGATCTGTACATTATAAACGTGAAAATTGATCGTTCTTATATTTTTGGATTTACAAGATATAACTGATACTTCTCTAATAAGATTCAATCATCCCACCCTATTCTTTCTACAATTTATTATTCTGGTTCTCTAAAATCTTCATTCAAATCATATTGTAAATTGTAAAATTATATCAATCTGGGTCTTCCTATACTTGTAACTCATTTTTTTTTTGTGAATATCATTTGTTAATATTCTTTTATTCATTCATTCTCCATACTATCTACATATCCCTCTATCATCATAAACTACCGTTTTCGATTATTGTCAGTGAATTAATTCTCTGAACCACTTCTTGAATTTTATTTCATTTGTAAATTGTGTAAGAGAATATCTTTGATCTTTATCTAGAAATTGTACATTTCTCAGTCAATAAAATGCTTTAAAAGGAGCACATTAATAAAATTCCAATAAATGGGAAAAAATCTGAATTTCCATATCATTATTCATCATTATATCCTATTTGCTTCATTAATTTATTCGAAATACACCAATTATACGAGTATTTAGCTATGCGTTCATATGCATTTATTCGTTTAAATTAAACATTAAAAAAATTTCTCAGATATCGTGAAAAAGGATAATGACCAGCTAATTTGTAATATGTACTCATTAAATTGGTACATTGTAAAATTGCAATGTATATATTTACTACACCAAATACGCAAAATATTTTGTTTTTCGTTTAAAGTATACACGAGTGTATGTAGGAATCTGTTTTTCGCAATTTACTTTAAATTGTGCATCATTTATTGTTGATATTAAATGAAACGAAAAAAAAAGAAAAAAAAAACATTTCAAATGACACACGTTTTCAATTATTATACAGATTTTTATGAATGAATACAATACAACTTTAATTTTATTTTTCTTTTCATATGTTTTATACTATATTGTGTATACATATACTAGTATAATGAATTTCAATTTTTCACTTGCATAAAGTATTTTATTCGTAATTTTATTATAAAATCTTGTGTCGTTTACAACGATATTTCGTTTAGGTAGCAATCCGCTGTCGTGCTATATATGAATTTTATTTGGACAGGTCACTGCATATATGTACACAATAGAATATTTTATATATTTACATAATTTTATGTATACAAACCAAAATTATCATTAATATGTGGTATAACTGAAAATTTTGTTTGCTATCACGGCAAAACAGAATTTATTCATTTTTCGAAAATCATCTAAAAAAATGAATTCAAATAATTCGAAATTTAGTTTCATTTTAAATGAAATTACATTTTTTTACTCATTTCAAAAGCAATATTTGGTAGAAAATATAAAAATCAATAAACAGCATTTAAATCTAAGCACAAATTTTATTGAAGTTACTAATGGAACCGCTCATAACTTGATCATAGGATCATAGCAAGATATCAAATTTTTTCAAGAATTTTTTTCTTCGATTTAAAATGTTTTACATCTACCCTAAACTGTTTTTTTTTAACGAAAACTAATTTGTCGATATATAACGCGTACATAATTTCATTCAATAATTATTTTAAAAAGAAATTTTTTGTTTGATTTGAACAAAAGTCCTTTTTTTCATACAAAAAAAAAAAAAAAAAAAAAAAAAAAAAAAAAAAAAAATTATTTAGATTTAGATTTAATGCATTATCACCGTCATATTCTTCGTACATACATGATGTTTAAATGTGTATTTATCAATGTATACATAACATATTATATGTAAATTGTATTTCACAAAATTTGCTGATTTTTATGTAAAGTTATACTGGTTTATCAACTGAAAATGATGTGCATTTTTTTTCGCACATATCACAATTTGTGTGTGTATGAAAATATATTATGCGGATTAAAATAATTTTTCATACATACATCTATACATACGAGTATGTATGATATATACTTTATTATATAAATTTTTATATTACATTCATAAATGATTATTTTATCATATAAATTCTATATTAAAATAGAAAGTATGAATACAATATGATACGATATCATATTGTATAATTCTGAAAATTCATCATAAACACATCATAAGTATATATATACAAACATGGATGTACATATAATCATATATTGTATGTATTTAAATACACGTACATATATACATTATACGCTTTTTTTTCTTCTTTAATATATGTATGCGGTTAAATTGTAAACTATATGTCATTTTTACTACAGATTTGTGTTCAAAACGTTACATGAAAACACAAGAAAAAAACGAAAAACGAAAATTATAAAAAAATTATAAAAAAAAATTATAATCACAAAAAATACACTAATTATTAGAATTTAAAATGATTTCATAAGACAAAATTGTATCTGTATCTGTATCTGTGTAAATGTAATGCTGTATTGTATATAACATGAACATTTTATATTTTTAATTGAATTGATTTTATTTATTTGTGAAATTTTCAGTATATTCATATTTTAAATGCCAAAATTTTTTATGAATGTAGGTAAAAATTAATTTAAATACATATTTAAAATAAAAATAATAAAGATATAATCACCTTCAAACTAATAGAGTCATCATCGACTACATATAAATATAAATTTATAACTTATGTATGTATTTTGTATACTACTTTCTGTAATAGCTGTTAACAGTTTAAAAAAAAAAAATTGAAAATATCAAAAATTATTTATTGTTTTCTTTGTAGTTTTTTTCTTCTTCTTTACATTATGTACGTGTGAATATTGATAAACTTTTAAAAAGTAAATTTTACATAACAGAAAAAACAAAAAATACTTAAAAACAAAATTAGGATAAAAAATTAAGAAATAATATGACATAAAATGAAATACTTTATCCTTTATATATTTATCCTTTTATAGTATCTACGTATCTATCTAAGTACATATATAGTACACACATTATATACATGTATGTATAATCGTACTAAGAACTAAATAAAATTTTGAAATCTAAAACCGTCGGAAATTTAAACGTTAAAAAGATTTTCATTTTCATTTCATTTTCATTTTATTTTTAAATTATTTTTCTCTTCACAAAGATGTTAATATTGTATTTCATAAATTTTTACACACTCTAATAGAATTTCAAAAAATCTAAATTCAAAACCTTATTGATACTTTTTTTCTATATAAAAAAATATTATTTTTTTAATTATATGAAGAAACCACTTTTACCTTCGGCAGATTGTATTACAAATGAAAATAATTTGATATTTATAAATACAAAACACCTTCATATGTATATATCTATTATAACTAAAAATCATGCAAATACATATTTTATATCCAAACATTGATATGGAAATGCTATAAAATAAATAAATTTAACAAATACCTAAATGTTTTATGTAATTATATCATTTATATCAATGGAATTACAACCCAAATGCATAGATTTTAATCATCTCAAAGGTATCCAGCAAGGTTTTTCCGTTTCTTGAATCCAAGCCCAAGTTTTACTACCGTAACTTGATTATAAGTCGAATTTATGTTTTGTGTATTATATTATAACCTGAAACTTTGCTTTTCTACGGAAAGTTCTTGATTCCAATATTTTTCTTTGAGACATGAGTGTTTTGTTTTGATTTTGTCTGCAATATTCTCGTTTGAATTGACTAAAATACTAAAATAGAAAATATTTAATTTTATTTTTTTATTTTTTTTTTTTTCTCTTAAGGACTTGGTATAACTTCAACAACTTCAGTTAATGCAATCACTGCTGTTACAGTAACAGCTGTTAATTCGAAAAATATCGGTTTCGTTTCATCGACACAACAGAGTGTTAGTTCAACCCAAGAGAGCAATATTAAACGTACTAATAAACCATTAATGGAAAAACGTAGACGTGCAAGAATTAATCAAAGTCTAGCGATTCTAAAAGCATTAATATTAGAATCAACAAAAGCTAATACGAAAACTGGCGATGGACAAACCAAACATACAAAATTGGAAAAAGCTGATATTTTAGAATTGACTGTACGACATTTTCAGAGGCATCGAAATCTTGATGATCCAGGTTGAATACGCATATATATAGCACTTCATTTATTTGTGATAAAATTATAAAATTTAATATTTTCATATATGTATTTTTTTTTTTCATATATACCCATAGGTATAAATAAATATCGAGCTGGTTATACAGATTGTGCTAGAGAAGTAGCAAGATATTTAGCAACACCAGAACCACCGCCATTACCAAGTTTACCGACATTATCAGATCCTGGTTCAAAAGCTCGTCTATTACGGCATTTAGATCAATGCATTGCTGAACTAGATATCGAAATTTGTCCACATTCCACATCATATACAGATAATTCATCGAACAATAACTGTTTCGATATGACTTGTACAAAAAAACCGTAAGTTTTTTTTATTTACTTATTCTTTTTTTTTCAATCTTTTGATTTCTTAATTTTAAATTTTGTTTTTCATTTTTTATCCTTTTATTTTACTATTTCTCTTTTCTCGACAAAAAAAAATTATTATATAGACAAGATGACAATTCTATGGATTATAGCAGTCAGGATTCTAATCCACTTGATTTCAGTAAAACAACTAGAGAATTATCAGAAAATCGAGTCAATCAATCAATTTCATCGACATCGATAAATATAATAACATCGCAGGTATGTACATACACCTATACTACATATCATGTACTATAATATTTGATAGTACATGAATATACGTTACATACATTACATTTGTATGAACTGCATATGAAAATCAAATAAAAAAATTATTCGCTATATCAGCTATATACATTAACTTAAATATTTATGTATACATATGTACATATGTACAGTGTATACCTACCTTATAACATAACTTATGTATATACACCATGAAAATATTTTATTTTGTACCTTAATTTTCTCTTTTATTTTTAATTTTATTTATTTTTCTATTTTTAATGCTTTTTTTTTTCTTATTTTTTCCTTTTTCAATTATTAATTATTCAAAAATATTTCTAATTTGCATGTTTATGCATTTTCTTGTTTTCTGTTGTTTTTGTTGTTGTTCATTTGTATTTTTTTGTTCTTTTTCTTTCTAGTTTTTGTCATATTACATGTTAATTTCTTTCATATATATATATATATGTATACGCATGCTAAAATACACAGGATAATGATAATACACAGACAGAACAAAGAGTGTAGCATGAATATATGTATGTATGTACATACAAATATAAGTACAATGTACATGCACATACTCGTATATATCCGTACATCAAATAATAATAATTTATATGAAGTGAATTGAGTTGAATGCATTTTAATGATAAAATATTTAGATATATGTGTGTCTATCTATATGCAATATGTATATGTTATTTTTATGTACACATAGGTAGTTACGTCTAATTTTAAAATAACAAACTTTATCGACACGAAAGTCAATTATTATCCTGACTCAAAAATATAATTAGTTCTCTCTGCTTTATTTAAATTACACATTATTATTTTGTATATTTTTTTTAACGTATACATATGTACATAAATATTTTGTTTTTATTAAAGTTTTTTAACATAATAAAGTATGTATATGTATGTGCATATACTCGTAACTTTATTTTAAGGTATTTTTTGTTATTATTTTTACTTTATAGAAAAAATGTTATTCTCTTTTTCTTTCTTTTATTTTATTTTTCATAAAAAGGACGAAAATAATAATCGTGGAGATAATGGAAGACGATCTACTGAACATGGTACAATAATGGAAGCACAAAATTTAAGTGCAAATAATGAGTCTTCATCAACAGCATTAAATTTAAGAGATGTCAACTATAAACAACAATTTCAATTTATCGATATTGGAAACGATGATAAGAATAAGGTAAAAAAAAAATGAAAAAAAAAAATTTAATTATATGAAATTGTTAAAATTAAGCAAAATAAAAAAAATTTAGTGCAGTTTCTAGTCAGTGTCCTTTTTATAACTAAACAAATTATGTATATATAAATCTTGTAAATAAGTATGGGTGAGTTTAAAAACGTTTAAATATCGCTTCAATATAAAATTTAATAAAACGTTAAAACTGAAAAATTATGACATTGTTCAAAGTTTCAAAACGTATTGTGAATTATTTTTGTAGCATCAGTTAGACAACTAGCATATCGTGAATTTTCTTGATGCACACATCAGAAATCAGAATCAGAAACAATGTATCATAAATCAGAGACATTATTTTCACACATACAGTATAAAGAATATTAAAAAAGACGGCTATTTTCAAAATTGCAAGCCTGTGTTGCAAGCTTATTACGTTTACATAAAATTTACTTAATCGACTTGCAAACATTAAATGTTCATTTTCATTTATTCAAGCCTATGATTTATGATATGGTCATTTTTAGTTAAGATTTGCAACGTTGATGATCTGGTGAATTTGTGATTAAACACCCCTCTTTCCTCTATTATTTTCTGTTATTTTTTTTTTTTTTTTTTTTTTTTTTGCTATATTGTATTTTTATTTACTTTATAGAATTGTGTTACATTCAAAACTGAAGAGAATAATGTATTAGTTGTACCACCACATTATATGCAATTAGCAGCTGCACTTGGTTTAAATACTCAAACAATGTTAGAATCAGTATCAACAAAAACTGATTTTGAACGTTTAATTGAATTAAATCGATCGCAAAATAATCATAAAATATCAAATAATAATGATAATGATAATAATGATATAAATATAAAAAATGATATTAAATTGGAAGCAACATGTAATACAACACAACAACAACAACAGCCAATGGATATTGAATATACTACACAAAATTTATGTTCATCATCATCATCATTATTATTGATGCAATCATCGAAGATATGTAATAATAATAATTTAGATCAGAATGATGAAGAGAAATTATCAACATCGATCATTGATAAACAAACATCATATGTTGATTGTGAAGATAATAATCGGATCACAAATAATAATATTTGTAATAACAATAATAATAATAATAATAATAATAATAATAATAATAGTATTAGTAACAATAATGGTAATAATAATTTTAATGAAAATTATGAAGAAAATCAAAATAATCAAAATTTATTGAATCAACAACAAATCGAACATAGATCTGGTGGTGATGACAATATGTGGAGACCATGGTAAATTAATGAAAGAGGCAAAGTTTTTTTTAAAAAAAAATACATATGTACATAGAGTTGTTCTCATAAATATTCGGACAATTGGGTAATTTGAAATTTTTTCTATTTGTTTCTTATTACACCTTACATTCTTTTTTTATCATCAGACCCATCAGAAAAATTGAATTTGATTTCATCACTAAATATTATAATTTTTCCAAAAGCTAATTGAATGATTCATATACATTTTTTTTTTTGCAAATTCCAAACATTTTTTCTTGTAATAGCGCTAATTAATGGTTTCATCCTTTTACAGAGATCATTTTCTATTATTAAAAAAATATAAAATCGTACAATTAAAATTTAAATTCGTTCAAATACTTATGAGAGCAACTGTACATACAGTATATTACATATTTTTAAGAATTCGTATATAATTTTATTTGTGATGTTCTTTTTATTTTTTGATTTAATTGTAATTGAGTAGATGTACTATGATGTATTATAAATAATAACGACTTTAAGTCATTAAGTTTGAAAGAGAAAAAGAAAAACAAAAAATAGATTGTAAGATCATGTTATTATTATTTTGTTAAATTTATAAAATTGAAAAAAAAAATGTACGCACGTAAAAATAAATTAAAAAAAAAGAGAAATAAATAAATAATAAAAAAAAACTTTACTATTTAGTATTGCATATTAACAAAACAAAAACCAACAAAGAAATAAACCAAAGAATTATATAATCATATACGGGAGCATAATACTATATACATACATATATTAATTTATAATAGTTTAGAAAAATAAAAATGCAAAAATAATAAATTCACAAATTGATGCAAAACAAAAAACAAAAAAAATCATTAATAGGCAATCAGGGCATAGTAGCTACATATTATTGTACTTACGTACGTATACATATACATAAATACATATTCTGATATATAAATCCGAAATATATAATATTGTCATTATAGTATAATTCAAAAATCTTTTAAAAAATTTAAAAAAAAAATGAAAAAAATATGAAAAATAAAAAACTGCTGATAAATTTGAAAATACATAATTGAACAGAAAATTAAAAAATAAAAAAATAAAATAAAAAGAAACATGCATATATGAAAACATTATACATATATGTATGTGCATTATAATATAGAAATATAATTAAATTTTGTGCCAAAGTGTTTATATTATTGCATATTACACATAAATACATACATAATATCAAAATAAAATAAACTGATGCATTTTTAAATTGCATACATGGATAATAAATAAATAATATAACTTATATGCATATAGGACAGAGGACACACATTTACATAAATAAAATATATACGTACATGCATACATATTATAATAATAAACATATATACCTATATAATGTGGTTTTTAGTTAATACATATAAATTTTTCATTGTTTCTTGTTACAAAAATAAAATTAAAAAAAAAATGAATTAATTTAATTAATTATTATTATTATTATTAGATTATAAGCAAAAATAATATTAAAAAATGTAAAACATAATAAAATTAGATATTACATATTAAATTACATAATATATATATTATTCTGTCAAATATGTACTATATATTAAATAATAAAAATAATTTAACAAAAACAAAAAATTAAAAAAAAAAAAAAATGCTGAAAAATAAAAATATATAAATAAAACAAACACATAAATAATTGTATTTTTCTTATAACAAAATAACGCAAATACTATAAATAATGTGTACTTTGAAATATGTAGTAGGGGTACATATTTATAAAACTGAAAAATGAACAACAAAAACAATTTTAATTAAAAAAAAATTTTTTTTTTTTTTGATTTTATATTGTAAATATTAAGGTGATTTTACAATGCATTCGTTGCGTTGTGATTACGTTAGCAGTTAAAATCCGATTGGTCCAATATGAATACATTATTTATATACAATATACTTTCAAATGTTGTATTTGTGAAGTATGTACATAATTTCATTGTAAAAATGTTGAACACAACAGATGCAGCTCAGCAACTTTAGGCATTATGACATAATCTTAAGTTGGAAACGTTTTTCTTTTTTTTTTCTTTTTTAGATCTGTTTGGTATTCAAGTTCTAGAAACTTATAACGTTAGAACTTTAATGGGAAATCAATTGAAGTAAATAAGTAGAAATATATTTTACATCTCATAATTTATAATATATGTAATACTTTTTCGATATAATTTATTTTAATATCAAATAACATTTACATTAATTCTCTTGAAAATTAAATTGATCTTTCACTTACCCGATTATATGTATGATGTATAATTCCATTACAAAATTAAGAAAATTTTAAGTAACTTCTTTATGATTTTTTTTTTTTTTAAATAAATTACATTATTTAAAAATACAAACTGCAATATCTGTAAGATAGTAATTTAAAAATTATCCAAAAAGAAATATTTAATTTCCAGCCAAAAATTGAATTTACCTTTTTACATTCAATCAATTATAGTCCTTCAACCTTCAACATATCGATCGGTAAGCTATTAAATAATTCGTAGTTATGATTTTTTTTTTTTTTTGCTTCCTAAATAAAATTATATTTATATTCTTATAGTTCAGTTACCAATTACAATAAAAATTCAAGAAAAAATCGAATAATTAACATAAAAATACGTGTATTTTTTCATTTTTTTTTTAAAATAAAATTATTAATTTTCAATAATACATAATATAAAAGATAAAATAATGAAATGATTTAAAATATGCGAAATATATAATTATTATTGTTAACAAATTTCGTCATTTATTTCTTAATAATTTATTATTAAGTTAAAAATTAAATAAAAAAATATCACAAACATAAAAGTTTGTATATTATGTGCTGTGCGTGCATTATTTTTGCTTAAAATTCGGATTTAATGATTTTCTTGGAACTGATTGTCTTTGTCTCGCTAAAAAACTTTGTCCTTGTCCCATTATAAGTGCCAATTTCGCATCAACAGCATCACGCTGACAGTTCAGACCAAATCTAAATAATAAATTAACAGTTTAAAACACATAAATATTTGAGATTCTAGATATTTTAATAAAAATCTTTAAAAATAGGAAAATAATAATTATTCAACTAACCGATAAAATGCTGTTGCTATTAATTTTTCTTCTGTTGCACTCATACAATTTTTATTTTCTGATTCATTATCAGTACTCTTGTCCAGAAGGTTATTGTCCATTACTATTTAAATAAGCAAAAATATAAAAATTTTAAAATTAATCACAGAAATAAAAATTTAAATAAAATTTTTTAATCACATTTACCATTTGCTACTCTCGGATCTAAATTTTTAATACATTCTTTAGCACGTTCCACACATTTCCGAAATCTTGTTTCAAGTGAGAGAATCTCTTGATCTTTCGATGATAATGTTTGTTCTAATTGGGATAGTTTTGTTTGTAAACTAGCAATTTGCGTATGTGCTTCGTCAAGTTGAATGCCTAAAAACCAAAAGAATTATTATTAGAAAATTTACTTTTAATAAAATTACAAATAAAAAAATTATTACCCTTTTGTTCGTTTAATTCGATAACTTGTTTCAATTGTTTTGCTAGCTCAGATCTAAATGTGGTAAATATTATGAAAAGAAAATGTAATTGAATAAAAATTTAATAGCTAAAATTAATTTATTACCCTTTTGCTTCGGGATTGTTGATATGCGCTGTCTCAGTTAGTGATAAAATTTGTTCGTTTGCTGATTTCAATTGATTTCTTAAATTCTCATTTCTACGATTAGCATCGTCTAAAAGTTGCTAAAATAAAGAAAAAATAATAATAAAATCTTATAATAAAAACTTAAAGAATTATTTTTAAAATTATACAAACTTACTGCTAAGGCTGTCTGTCCACCCTGACCCTCTCTTAATGCTTTATTTTCAGCTTCAAGTCTTTCAATTCGTTCCTTCAACGAAGGTGATAGTAGCTCTTTAGAAACTGTATCTCCATATCCTTTAACATTTTAAGATTATACAAAAACTGGCAACTAGTTTTTATTTAAAAATAATCAAAGTACCTTCTACTGAACCATGACCACATTTTAATTCGTCAACAGTCTCTCGAAGTCCATCACGTTCACTTATCAAATTATCTTTTTCCCTTTGCAGGGAGGTAATTTTACTTTCGAGATTCTTATTTTCGAATTCTAATTTAACATTTTTACTCATTTCACTGTCTAATTTTGTGTGTAAATCCTTTATCTGAAAAAAATCATCACAAACGTAAAACTTGACAATTTGCAAAGAAAGTAGAAAAAAAAATGAAAAGCTATACACTATGCTTACCTCATTTTTGAATAATTCAATTTGACCTTTGAGTGTAGAATACTTTTTCGAATCTTCTTCAAATTGTGCGCTTTGACGCAAGTATTCGGCACTTCTCTCTTCTAACATTTTCACCTGTTTTTTTAAGTCGTTATGATCCTCAAGTTTCTTTTTATATGTTGCCAATTGAGCTTCACAAGCCTTTAATTTATCACTAGCTTCACGAAGAATATCTAGCTCATCTTTTAACTGTGATAGCTCGGTTGTATTTTTCTAAAATAAAAAAATTAAAAGAAAACAGTCATTTTTCACAACTTGAACTTGAAACTTAAAACCATTACAGTTAGTTCTTCAATTTTAGTTTGCAAAACAATGATATCTTTCTCTTGTTGCATTGTTTTCAATTTAAGATCTTCACGAGAAGTTTCTGATTGAATTAATTCTTCTTTTAATGTGTCCATTTGTCGTCTTAAATCATTATATCTTGTTGAACCCAATTGAACTGGTCCAATTGAAGCTCCATCTTCTCCAATACCTGCTGGTAATTCCAACTTTTTCAATTCTTCTTGCAATTTTGATATTTCTTGTTGCATTACGCTTTTCTCCTCCAAAAGAAACGCGATTTGCTTTTCAGATTCAAAACATTTCTGTGCCAAACTATCACGTTCTTCTTGTAATAATTTCATATCGAAATTTGCTATACTCAATGATGAACGCGATGGAGATGAACCCTGCCAATACGATTCTAAATCTTGTAAGGCTTTCATGATATTTTGTTGCAGTGATTCTTCTAAATCCATAATTTGTGTTATATAATTTTGTTTTTCAGTACAATTAACGGCACATCCCAATATTAATTGCAATAATCTACC
The DNA here is from genome assembly GCA_951394055.1 of Villa cingulata. Lineage (NCBI taxonomy): Eukaryota > Metazoa > Arthropoda > Insecta > Diptera > Bombyliidae > Villa > Villa cingulata. The sequence continues at coordinate 48,696,072 of OX596018.1, forward strand.
TAATTCGAGCATATCTAATTTTTCTGCAATCTTCATTGCATCCGGTCTTGGAAATTCGTTTAAACTTAAATTCAATACATCCGTGTAATAATCATAAAGACGTTCAATAACTTTTTTTAAATTGCTCATTTTCAATCTCCAATTAGTTCCAACATCTGTTTTTATTTTAGACAACCACAAATCTATAAAAGGGAAAAAAATATAAAATAAAATGGGGCATTTTTGATTCTAAAAATATATTAGCTGATTTAACATTTCAGGTAAATAAATTTGATAATTTGATGAGAATAGACAATTTTTTTTATCGAATTTACTTTGTTTAGATCACCTACATTTGTTTAATATTATTAATTATACAAACCTGTAAAAGTTTCTGAAGCAAATTGATTTAGTGCTAGAGCAAATGGAACTCCATTGCTTAATTCTTCAATATTCGAGTGTGGGACATTTAAATTTAATACTTTAAACCATTCAATTAAACTATCACACATATCTACTTTTTCATTTTCCATTTTTTTATCAATTAAATTTTATATTTTTCAGTATATAAATAAATTTACAATATAAAAATGTTTGTAATTTCTTTTTTGGTATTCAGTCTAAATGAAAAATGGAAATGGAATTGACATTGACAGCTGAATTATGACAGCTTTGTTATCTACTTATCTATTTTTTGAAAATGATAAATTCACCACACCATTATCGTAACATTATTATTTAGTACTAAAAATTTTGTTCTTTTATAAAAAAAGTTGTTCATTACCAATTAACAATTAACAACAAATACCTAGCAAAATAAAGTTTTTTATCTAAAATTATTGTTATCAATAAAATTGTATATTTCTCACTTTTCAAGAATTTCATTATCAAAATTCAGTGCATTATTTTAAAAGTAATTAAATAGTAAATGTATTCAATACGTAAATTAATTAATTGGAAATTTCTTAAAATATCTTTGCTGAATTTATTTAGTTTTCAGCGCTTACATGATATTACGTATGGTATGGTATACGGAAGCGGTAGCACTGTTTCAAATTTTGTCTTTGCTTTATTAAAACGCCATGTTATTATAGAAGATAGAAGAATATATGCAAATGCAATATGTAGGTATATATCGTGTCAAAGTCAAGTAAAAGTATGTATAAAAAATAAAATACATATACATTAAGTAAAGTACGATACGAAATACGATAAATTTTTAAACCTTCATCATTCGTTCTTTTTTTTTATATTAAATATCTTATAAATATATTACAATTAATTAATATAATCTATAGTTAATTAGAAATCATTATTACTCAGAATAGAAAAATTTTTATTTGTTTATAAATTATAATTAAGAGATAAAATGAATCGAAGTGATGGCTTAGTCAGAAGAGTTAAAACATCATCATCAGCCGAAGGAGGTTTTAATGCTGCAAACACAATAAATTCCTCTTCACCAACTGAAAATGATGATAATAAAGATACTGAAGAAAATAATGATGATGGCGATTCAAAAGAAACTCGTCTAACATTAATGGAAGAAGTTTTACTTCTTGGATTAAAAGATAAAGAGGTATACAATATAGAATTATATACATTTGTAAATACATATATGTAATTGTAGATAAAATCATACATAATATTTACTTATATATAAGTATATAAATACGTGTTTACTGTTATTTTTAATATGAAATTTCCTAGCATATTTAATGTAAATATGTAATTATGTGCTACGCTACTACACAAAATATTCACAAATGTTCGAAGAATTTTGATAAAATTGTATTATCGTTGTTATCTGTTAATTGTTAATAGAGCTATGAAATTTAGAAGAGTTTTTTTTACGTGACATCATTTTTGATTTATTTCTTATTTGTTTTTTTACTATTGAAACAAAAAGTTAAGTATGTAAAAAATAAACAAGCACAACGTAAAATTGCGTCACAATAGAATTTGGTACAAAGAAGTCTAATCAAAAATTATGTGATAAACGAGAAGAAAAAAATAGAACGACAAAAATGAATGAAACGATGATTAAATAGGGTACATACATATAGCATATATCTTATTTAAAAAGAGAGAAAAAAAATGAAAAATGATCAGACAGGAAATGGAAATTTAATTTGCATTTAGGCATTTGTATTTTGTATTCCTTTTAGGGATATACATCATTTTGGAATGATTGTATTTCAAGTGGACTCAGAGGATGCATTCTCATCGAATTAGGTATACGAGGACGAGTCGAATTAGAAAAAGCTGGTATGAGAAGGCGAGGGCTATGTACAAGGTATTGAATTTGTTAATTTTTGATTTTTATATTCAACTTGTTATTTAAAATTATCAATTGCTCACTAAATAGAAAACTGATATTAAAATCGGATACACCTACGGGTGATGTACTCTTAGATGAGGCCTTAAAACATATTAAAGAAACTAATCCTCCAGAAACAGTACAGAGTTGGATCGAATATCTCAGTGGTAATAAAAAATAATATATATTTTTTAAAACATCAATTTAAATTCATTGAAATTTAATTTTTAAAAAAAAAAGGTGAGACATGGAATCCATTAAAATTAAGATATCAGTTGAAAAATGTGCGTGAAAGGCTTGCAAAAAATTTAGTAGAAAAGGGTGTTCTCACAACTGAAAAACAAAATTTTTTGTTATTTGATATGACTACGCATCCGTTAAATGATAATGTAATCAAATGTCGTCTTGTTAAAAAAGTAAGAAAATCTTTTTCTTTTTTTTTTTTTTTAATTAATATTTTCTAACTTTTTTCAAAGATCCAAGATGCAGTATTAACAAAATGGGTAAATGATCCACAAAGAATGGATAAACGTATGCTGGCATTAATATTTTTGGCACATGCAAGTGATGTAATTGAAAATGCTTTTGCGCCATTAAATGATGATGATTACGAAGTTGCAATGAAACGTGTTAGAGAATTACTTGATTTAGATTTTGAAGCTGAAGCCGCAAAACCAAATACAAATGAAGTACTGTGGGCAGTTTTTATGGCATTTACAAAATGAAGAATTGTGCTGTTTTTATTATTATTATTATAATTATTATTATTTAAAAAAAAAAGAAGAAGAAAATGAAAATTATCTTGATTATTAAGAATATTTTTTTTTATCTTAATTGTAATATATATTGAGAAGTAAGTTGAATAATGACAAGAAGTAGATAAAATTGATTTAATATCAAATTATCAGAACATAAATTGCAAGGAACAAATTATAATGAAATTTATGTTTGATTTGATTCTCAAATGTTTTTATTTTTATTTTTACTTTTACTTTTTTCGAAGTATATAATGAAAAAAAGAAAAACAATTAAAAATTTTTAGAAAACGCAAAAACAAAACCATAATGTGATGTCCTAAGTGGTAATAATAATGATATAAATAATTGTATTGAATTGTATATATACAAAAACAACTAATTTTCTGCCGTAAATAATGTCTATTATTTTTAATAACCAAAACCCTTTGATCATTTTTTTCATAATTGTACGTTATTTCGAAATAACTGACAACCTAGTATGTAATTGATTTGAATTAGTAAATTTTTACCATTTTTACTTTAGTTTGTGTTGATAAATTATATTTCAGCATATTAACATTGTATAGAGATAGAGAAATTACAAAATTATTATTTATGGGTAATGTATATTTATATTCGAAGTCATACGTATTTGGCGTGTAGTTTTGGGTTTGACAATTCAATACTATCGGACATTAAACAGACGACTAAAGGCATCATCATTTCAGTAGGTAGTTTGTAATTTGTAAAACTATAATTTATGGTAAAATTGTTCATTTCTTAAAAGCAATCGAAATTTAATTGATCAGTACAGTACACGATTTTAAACAATTATTTTCAGTATCTTTAATTTATCTTTATTTATAAAAAATTTTATTAGAAATAACTGAAAGAAAATTTACTATTTGATTTTTGAATCTACTACATTTTAAAATGTGTATTTGACGTTAAATTCTGAATTTTTTCATTTTTGATTCGTTAAGTTACGTGGCAGGTTTTGATGTTTTTCGTTCGATGTCAACATTAATAAAATTTTCGATTTCGATTGGCCTGTTTGGCTGACTGAACTGGATTTTTTTGTCTAGATTTATATTATATGTATATAAAGTGTATATGGTTGCTCTTGACGTGGTAAAATTTAATAAAATTTTCTTAATTTTAGAGTAAAACTCGTTTAAAATTAAGTGGAATCGATTGCTTTTATATAATTGTGATTAATGTTTTTATTTTCTAATCGTGTAAGGTGATTTGTTAAATAAATAAACAGCATAAAGTGTAAAAGAAGATACAAGATAGTTTATGTGGCGTTTTTAGTTGTACGTACTGTTGTACATACTTAATCATTTATATGATATTAATTATTTTTATTTAAAAATCGATGTATATACTGTAATAATTAAAGGAAAAATGAATTCAGAAAATATCTATGGACAGCAGCATCAACAACAAATGCATCATCAAACAGCACTTAATGGGAATACTTATTCTCAAGATCAGGTGAAAAATAGAAAATTATATATGTATAGGTATCTAATTTGAATAATTTAATTTATTTTTGACTATACAGCTTTCTGCTGGAGTAGCTTCAATGACATTGAATCCATCATCAAAATTTCCACCACCACCTCCTCAATCAAATCAGTTCATACCAGGCCAGCAATTTCTTCCACAAAATCAAAAAATTCAAAATTTCAATGGCGTAAATGCAGTAAACAATAATGTAAACGAAAGCAATTTAAAAGCTCCTCCTTTGATGAATCCTCCAATTGGAAGTAATGTGACGAATGCACAGTATCAAGGAGCTGGTCAGTTTAAGCCACCAAATATGCCTTATCCTTCGAATAATCCAACTGATATAAAATCATCAAATATGCAACAAATTCCACAGCAACAATTACAGGGACAGACGATGTCGAATCCATATATGCAGCAAAAACCACCAACGGGGCAACCAGAAATGAATAATGCGATAAATCAGCCAAATATGAGTACTCCAAACGTTAATTACATGATACCGAATCAGCAAAATCAGAACAGTAATTTTCCTTCTACACAACCTTTAATGGGAATTGATAATAAGCCAGTTGGAATGGTCCCACCACCACCGTTAATGAATCAAAATGTAAGAAATAAATTAATTTAATATTTTATTCAACAAAATTTTGAAATCAAAATTGATTTGTGTTTTGCAGATGCCTCCATCGATTCCTCCTCCTGGTCCACTATTGCCTGGTCCGCCTCCACAACAACAACAACAACAACAACAAGTAGGTGGTTTTGTGAATGATCAACGTGGAATGCCACCACCACCTTCTGCTTCTCAACGATATCCAAATATGCCTGGGCAAATGCCACCAATGCCACCACAGCCACAGATTCCTCCACAACATCCAGCATACCAGCAACAACCAATGATGCCACCACCTCCCGGACCACCTGGTAGTGCTATGCCACAAGCACATCAACAAAGAAATTTCAATGTAGGAACTATGCAACTTAATGTTTTCATTTATTTTTAATCAAATTGTAATTTTTAGCAACCTGGAATGTATGGTGCACCATATCAACAGCCGTCATCAGTTCAACGCAGGTTAGACCCAGATCAGATGCCTAATCCTATTCAAGTGATAGTAGAGAATCAACGACAATGTGGTGGAGTTTTTGTGACTAATCAGCCTGGTTTACTACCACCATTAGTTACCACAAAATATGTAACTCAAGATCAAGGCAATTGTAGTCCGAGATTTGTACGGTAATAACAATATATCTCCTAATTAAAATTTAACTTTATAAATAATTTTGAATTTACAGATCATCTCTTTACAATGTTCCTGCTACTGCAGATATATTAAAACAAACATCTCTACCTTTTTCGTTAATAATATCACCGTTTGCAAGAACTGTTGAAGGTGAAATTGATCCGCCAATAGTTGATTTCGGTGAATTGGGCCCAATTAGATGTATCCGTTGTAAAGCTTACATGTCACCAAATATGCAATTTATCGATGCCGGTCGTCGTTTTCAGTGTTTATTGTGTAAAGCAACAACAGAAGGTTGTAAAGTTTTCTATTATTTTATTTTCATATTTATTATTTAATTAAATTTTTCAATTTTCTTTTGTTTTTCATAGTTCCAACTGAATATTTTCAACACTTGGATCATACTGGACAAAGAGTTGATAAATATGAACGTCCAGAACTAGTTTTGGGTACCTACGAATTCGTTGCCACTAGAGATTATTGCAGAGTATGTAGAAAAAATCATAACAAAAATACTTAAATCGGTAGTTATAATTTTATTAAATTTTCTTTTTTCATAATTTTTGTAGGAAAATACACCACCAAATCCTCCAGCATTGATATTTGTGATTGATGTATCATATAATAATGTTAAATGTGGATTAGTTCATCTGTTGTGCCGTCATATAAAACAAATTATTTCGAATCTACCAATTGATAGAGGTTGCGATAGAACAAGAATGAAAGTTGGTTTTATAACGTATAATAGTGTTGTGCATTTTTATAATATTAAAAGCTCTTTAGCTCAGCCACAAATGATGGTTGTCGGAGATACGCAGGTAAAATAAAAATATTATTTTTTTTTAAATTATTCTCTTTGGATCGATATTTATTGTTTATTTTTTAAAATTCAGGATATGTTTATGCCGTTATTAGATGGTTTTTTATGTGATCCAGAAGAATCTGCTGCTCTTATTGATGCATTAATGGAACAAATTCCAAGCATGTTTGGTGGTACAAAAGAAACTGAAACAATACTTTTGCCAGCAATACAGGCTGGTCTAGAAGCTTTGAAAGCATCAAATTGCCCTGGTAAATTACTTGTATTCAATTCGTCATTACCAATTGCTGAGGCACCAGGAAAATTAAAAAATCGTCATGATAGAAAATTATTGGGAACTGAAAAGGAGAAAACAATATTAACACCACAAATTACTGCATACAATACATTAGGACAAGAATGTGTTCAAGCTGGATGCTCAGTAGATTTATTCGTATTTAATAATTCTTATATTGATATAGCTACAATTGGGCAAGTTTCAAGATTAACTGGCGGTGAAGTTTACAAATACACATATTTCCAGGTTGGTTTGCGAATTAATTTTGTTTGATATTTATCAAAATATTCAATTTCTTTGTTTTTAATAGGCCGATACTGATGGTGAACGATTAATAAAAGACATTTGTATGAATGTTGCTAGACCGATTGCATTTGATGGTGTAATGAGAGTACGAACATCGGCTGGAGTACGTCCAACAGATTTTTATGGTCATTTCTTCATGTCAAATACAACTGATTTAGAACTAGCAAGTATTGGTATGTAAAAAAGAAAGAAACTCATAGTTTAACAATTGAAAATTTTCAATTTAAATTTCTTAATTTTCAGATTGTAATAAAGCAATTGCTATTGAAATTAAACATGATGATAAATTATCACCTGAAGAAAATGTTTACATTCAAGTTGCACTATTGTATACATCGTGCGGTGGTCAAAGAAGATTACGAATCATGAATTTAACATTAAAGGCAACAACTCAAATATCAGAAGTATTCAGATGTTGTGATTTGGATGCTACAATATTATTATTTGCTAAGCAGTCAATGTTTAAGATAATGGAATTGACACCGAAAACGGTTAAAGACAATTTAATACATAGATCAGCTCAAATATTGGCATGCTACCGAAAAAATTGTACATCTCCAACATCGGCTGGTCAATTAATATTGCCAGAATGCTTAAAATTATTACCCCTGTATATATCGTGCATGATTAAAAATGATGCATTATCTGGTGGTTCAGATATGACATGTGATGATCGTTCATATGTTATACAATTTGTACTTGCAATGGATTTACCAATGTCTGTATTTTACTTTTATCCACGTCTCATTCCAATTCATAACGTTGATATAAATGAAACTGATATACCATTACCAATACGATGTACATACGAGAAGATGCATGAAGACGGCGCATATATATTAGAAAATGGTATTCATATGTTCATTTGGCTTGGTTTATCTGTGTCACCGGAATTATTAAAATCATTATTTGGTGTACAAACAATACAACAAGTAAATGTCGAACAATTTCATTTATCACAAGTACCAGATTCACCGCTCGTGTTAAGAATTAAACAGATAATAAATAAAATAAAAGAGGAAAGATCTAAATGCATGAGGGTAAGAAAAATACATTTTTTACAAAATAAAAATAATTTTTATAAATTTAATTTATATTCATTTTAATTTTTATATTGTACCAGATAACTATTGTTAGACAACATGACAAACTTGAAAACGTTTTCAAACATTATCTGGTTGAAGATCGTGGCAATGACGGATCAGCAAGTTATGTTGATTTCCTATGCCACATGCATAAAGAAATTAAAGAATTATTAAGCTAGCTTTTATATACTAAATTAACCACAACAACAACATCTTCGAAAACGAAATATAAATGTGCTGTTAATGGTTCAACAATTAATCGAAGTTTATCACAAAACCGGACACGAGCAATACGTTATCGCAAAGCGTTTATGGGAAAATGGTAAAGTTATTAAAAAAAAAAAAAATTATAAAAACAAATTATTATAAATGAATTATTAAAATTATAATTATGTAACAATATAATAAATCAAATATTATCAATTGTAAAATTAGCCCAAAAATGAATGAAAATTTATGATTTTCAATTTTATTGTGAGTAGAAGTTTGTAGTATTTGATGTGTAATGTAATACTACACACATAAGGAAACGTTCGTTCGTTATTATATCTATCAATCAATCAAATTATCACCATTAAAATTAGTACATGATAATGATGAAATATAAATATAGATTTGAGTTGTTTTTCTTTTTTCCTTTTGCCTTGTTTTTGACAAAATAAAAAAAAACATTATTTTCTCTTACTAAGTTATACAACACTTTTTATTCTTTATACAAAAATATAACATCACTCCATAAATATTAATTTTCATTTATTAGATTTTTATTCACTTTACTTACAATCATTATCATCATAAGCATTAATAATTTGTCTTCTTTTTTTCATTTTATATTTTTTTAAATAATTTAAATACATAATATCATTTTCATTTCTAGAGATTTCCAAAAATCACAATTTCATCAATAATTATTTGAAAAATTTTTAAATTTTTTAATTTTAATTCATATGTTAAATAATATATTTTATGGAGTGTTTGTAATTTTTTTATAATATTTTCATAATAATTATTCAATTTAAATGTATTATTTTTCATAATTTGAATGCGATAATATTGTAAATTATCTGAAATGCTATTAATTATTTCAATTCTAAAATTGTTTAAACAATTTGATAATAAATTTTCAGCCTGAAAATGGAAAAAAAAAAAAAAATTAATAAACATGAAAATATTACCATATGTTTTATGTGAAATTGTTACCTGAAAAGATTTACAAATTTCGATTATTAATCGTAAACGATCTGTCCTATTATTTAGTGTTGTCAAAATAAATCGTAGTAAATTTTCTGATGATATTTCAATATTTCTTGGATAAATTCTAGCATCCATTTCTCTAAAAATTGAAATTATTATAACCATATTGTAGTATGTGTGTGCATTACATATTAATTTTGAAACTAGATATATTAGTAAAAATTTGTTTTTAATTTTATTAAAAATTACCTTCCTTTTGGCACTGCTAATAATGTCGGAAATGAATCCATCATATATTCCCACGAAAAATCATTATTTTCTCCATCAATTCTATACATATTTATATTGGATGATTTTAATATATTACCGATACTTAATAATGTTCGTGATAATATATTACATAAAGCGCATTGAGATGAATAAAATAGAATTATATTATTCTGTAAATAAACATAAAAAAAGAAAAAAAAAAATGTATACAGAAATTTATTTTTTTTTAAATTTTAAATTTTATATATTTACTTGATTCGATTGTTTTATAAGTTCTTTTAATTGCCTTGAATTAATTTCCTTAATATGAAAACGTTTATTTAATGGACTTTTATTGTATATTTTATTTTTATCTAGAATTTTATTTCGTAAATTTCTTGTTAATAAATTATTATGAAAATTTTCAATAAAATTAATTAACGATGAAACTGAAATTTCATTTTTCATTTGAAATGTTGACTCCCTCTAAATTGAAAGATTTAAAGAAAAAATAATAATTATATACGTATGTATTTTTATAATGTTACAAAAGGAAAAAAAAAAATTTTTTTTTTTGTTTACCTCTCCATCTATAATAAACACTAACGCTTTTGATAAATTTTTTATTTGAGAATTTACGCCTAAAGATTTCATCATGTATAAATATAAGTCACTATCTGCCATCACAAATGATAAAGTTCGATTATATTTACATCCAAGTCCAGTAAAATTTGCCTTTAAATAAATTATTTTAAATTTAACATAGAGCATGTACATTACATCATTATACTTACATTAATTTCATGATTCATACTGTAATTTGTATTATTTTCAACAAATTGTAATTTCCAACATTTATAGTCAAGAGATTTTTTTAAAAGATATGATGGATCTTTAGTATCGATTGGTGTTGTAAATGCATTTTTAAAAAATCCCTTTTCATATTTCATTTTTTTATCATCATCGTTATTATTAAAACATTGATTTTGCTCAGATATTATTGTTGAATATTGTTGATTACATGTACAATAATTGTGCTTATTAATATTTTTTGCACTTTCAAATAAATTCGAATTTGTTAATAATAATTTACTTGCATTACAATTTTGAGATTGTAAAAAATATTCATTATCAATAGTTTTTTGTTGTTCTTTTTTTAATTGAAAACATTTCAATTTCAATTTAATATTTTGTTTTTTATTTTCTAAAAAGAAAACAAAAGATAAAAAACATTTTAAAATATTTAATTAAATTGAAATTTACCTTCTCTTAAAGATTTTATGAAATTTATATCTGTTTCAGAGGAACTTGTATTCAGTCTACAATTATTATATGTAAATGCAACTTGTTGTAACTAGAAATATTTTTTGTAAATAATAAAATTAAAAAAAAATAAAATTAAAATAAAAATCTAATACCAAATAGTATGCATCATCGTAATTTCCTGAATAATGTCTTTGATAGAATGTAACAAGTGTTGGAGTCTTTTTTAAATGTTGCGATAAATTCCATGATTTTCGACCAGAAATTTCAACCCAAACATTTTTAGTATTTAAACCTTTTCTAATCCAGTTATGTATGTTTTCAACTGTCCAGTTATTTTCTTCATAAAACTTGAAAAAAAAAAAAATATTTCGATTTTATATTTTAAGATTTTTATGAGATGAAAATTCTTTTTCTTTTTACCATAGTAGAATTAAGTGAATGCATTTCAATTGCTGGTATCTCAGTTAAATTGAATTGCTTTGTTACACCAGTTATAATTGCAAATTCAATTCCACGTAATTGAATATTTTCAAGACTTTTAACGGCAGCTTGAAAAAATATCTGATAATTTTTAGATAATTGCGTTGAATGAAAAAATCCAATGACAACTGCATAATTATTTAATTTTGCTCTTAATAAATCTTTTTTTGTTTCTATTCTTTGAATTGGATTCATTAGTTTATCAATAAATGATGCAACTGATTTTAAATTCCATAGTCCATTATATTGAACCGCCAATCCTTTTGGATAATATGCCATTAGAACTGGCCAGGAATCAACCTATAAATTTTTAATTTATTATTATTATTAGTTTATCCATTTAGATTGAATATTATTGCATTACCCTTGGATATTGTAATTTACATTCTCCCCCTGGTTGCCAGCAATTTACCGCTGCGAAATATACCTGCGTATAAAAGATTTCAAAAGTTGTTTAAATAATTTTATTCATTTCATACTTCGTCAGAGAATTGTTTTGCTAATTCTTCGATTGTATTTTTAGCAAAACGTGATTCAGCACACCATGGAGCGTAGAAAAATACTAAGGATAGTTCTGATAAAGCAACATGCGTTTGTATAATGCTTAACTGTCCATCTGAATATTCATGTACCATTGAATTTTTATCAAATAAATATATGGGTGTTGGCGGTCTTGAAAATTTTTGCGTTCTACAAAAATAAATAATAATAATAATAATAATAATAAACATTAATTACGTGATTAAAACGTAATTAAATTACGAACCTATTCTGAAATGTCGCGTATGTTGTTAAAAAGAATGCTAATAAACATATTAATTCTCTAGCATATTGTGACATTGTTTTCCAAGACCAAAATTCTTCTTCCTCCTGCTGCTGTTGTCGCTGCTGTCTTATGCTTACCGAATTTGTTGTAGCTTGTGAACTTCCGTCTTCAATATCTGATAACTGTTCAGACATCATCCGATGTAATTAGACGAGAATATCGATGTGACGATTTGAATTCTTTTTTTGTTAGTTGTTGTCATTAATATTAATTTTTGTATAATCACTAAAAAAGTGGAAATAATTGAAGGAATTTCGATTTTATAATTCAATTGAAATTAAAATGAAATAAATAACATGCATGAAAATTTATGTACATAATGTACAAGTCTGAGTCAAGATTAACAGCTGAATAAATAAATACATAAAATACCATATTACGTACTAATTCTCTATTTGCAGGTTTTTCTTTATCTTTACCATTCACACGCAATAATGACACATGCTAAAATTTTATTTAAAAATAGATTTTGACTATAAAATGCGTATATAATATGCGTGGCTCGTGGCCGTGGTGGTATGATGTATGAATATAATAAAATTTCAATTAAATTTGAGACAAAAACTAAATACATCTCTATATCAACATTTTTGTGAAAATGTTATCTTTAAATTTAAAGATTCATTTATTTAATTTTATGTCAAGTTTTACATGCACAAATTGAATTATTGAAAAAACAAGTTAATTTAAATTGTATAACAATCCGAATCTGCATTTTAACTATTTATTATCAGATTATTAAGACATTAAATTAGTAATTAGATTATAAAATAAAATGCCTTACAAAGGTGTGTTATGATTATGAAATTATTAAAAAATAGTGAATGCTGAATGAAAATTTATGCCACAAATAATGTACACGTCAGATGTTTTTAAATTTTATTCAATTTATTCACACATACCTTATTTCGATTTTCAACTTCAATTTAAAACATTTTCTTATTTCTCAGTTTTTATTCTCTGCTAATTCTATATTTTTCTTTACTTAGAAATAATGTCTTTCAAAAAAATTTTTGTAAATAGGAAATTTTTATAAACAAGTGAAAATTGATATTGAAAATATGACAGACAAAATCGAGTTCAAGGATTTTGTATCTTTTTTGCATTTAGTTTTTTTTTTGAGCTATTCTACTTGAATTGAAATTTGATTGAAATGAAATGTCAACGTTTAATATTTTTCGTTTTTTTTTAAATTATTCAATACACAACCCCTACTATAATTTTGGAGTGACCAATTGCTAAAACTGCTAAAACACAAGAATTGGTTTGAAAAACTGGAATTAAAATTGTAGAATGTAGAATTAATTTAGAAGAAATTTTTAAGATCAATAAATACAAGAGAATAAGAGATAATAAAAAGACAACTGTTGCCAGTTAACTTTAAGGCGTCATCGTCATGCGTTAACCTAACCGTCAAAATACAATTGAATTGAATAAATAAAAATACAAAATATATATGACTGATGACATTTGTCTTTCATTTGAAGTTGAAAATGAAGTTTTGTTCTGATTTCTGAAGTGTGTGCTGTATATTATATTAACTCATAAGCATAACTATGATGGATGAAGTATAATAGTAATAGACGTACATGTACATAGTACATGTTTTCCTTAAATTCTATTTCTGTCATTCTGTGGTTAATTTTTAATTTTTATGTTATTTGAAAATTAATAAGTAAACTCGATATTCAAAACGTAAAAACAACATAAATCATCATTAAATTGTCTTGTATTGTGCACAAAAATATTTTATTTTATGAAAACCAATAGTTTTAAAAGGCATAATGGACCAAAAATCAAAATCTGGTGAAAAAAATCGTGAAACTCATAAAAAATTGCTTCAAACGTCCGGAGTTTTTGGAAAAGATGATGCTAAACTTGAATGGATGTACAAAGGTAAAAGAAAAATGGATAACAAACTTAACAAAAGTTTACATATAGCTATGTATTTACTTAAAATTTATTTTATTTATTAGGTCCTACTGACTTGTTAAACAGAGAAGAATATCTTCTTGGTAGAGCGGTAGATAAAAACTTTGAACAGTTAGAAGCTGCTGAAAAAGCTGAAAAATTAGGAAAATTGCTTGGTGTACAAAATCCCAAAAATCACGTTGAACATGAATGTGTGCCCTTTTCAATACGTGCATACAAAACTGTTGAAAGTTCTGAACAAGTTGATATACAGAGGAAATTAATGGAAGATCCATTAGTCGCGATCAAACAAAAAGAAATGGAATCAAGAAGAAAAATACTTGAGAATCCAGTAAAATTAAAACAATTATCAAAGCTATTGAAGAAGGAGAAATTATCGAAAAGCAGAGAAAAAGTAAAAGAACACAAAAAGAAAAAGAAGTCAAAAGATAAGAAAAAAAAGAAAAAGCATAAAAAATCGAGCTCAAGTTTAAGTGAGAGTAGTGAAGATGAAGATTTAGATAAATTGCTAGTTAAACAGTTGAAAAAGGTTCAGAAAAAAATGGGTAATAATTCATCAGAATTAGGACTAGAATCCCTAATTGATGACAGTAAATCAAGGAATGAAAAGAAGAGACAAAGAAACAGCAGAGAAAATTCAAGTGATTCTAACGTTTCTGATTCATCCAACGATAATGATTGGAAACGTAAAAAAACATATCGGGATTATAAACAAGATAAAAATAAAACCGAAAGTAGAAATAATGACGATAGTTATCGACGAAATTTTTCAAATGATCGAAGAAAATATGATAATTATAGAAGACGTAATGATGCAGACAGAGAAACAAATGAAAGGAGAAATTTGATCTGGAATAAATCCAAAACTTCAAGAACAGATGAAAAATATTCAAATGAGAAAAAACAACTTACTGAAGCAGAAAAACAAGAACGATTACGAGAAATGATGGAGAACGCACAACAAAGAGAAAAAGAACGATCACAGATAGTTCGGAAATATCGTGATGAATATGAAAAGGAAGAAAAGTTAGCGGAAGAATATGATCGTAATTTCATCAATAAGGAAATGCAAAAGGCAATATCAAATCAAAAATCAGTAGAATCCAGAATCAAATCGAATATAAACAATATTCAAAGAGGAATGCATTCAATGAACAGTAACTTTGTTAGAAAATAAGGATGAGAAATGTAAAATGTAGATTTTTGAAAATAATTTATTGGGAAATGTAAACATTTTTATTGAACCAGCAATCGTTAAAATGTATGTAATTTTTGAACAATCTAACAATTTGAGTGATATTATGAATACAATCTCGTTTCTAAGCATCACTTAGAGCAGCTACACCTGGCAAAGTTTTTCCTTCTAAAAGTTCAAGTGATGCACCACCGCCAGTAGAAACATGAGAAACTTGGGATTCTGTTTTCCATTTCTCACAACATGAAGCTGTATCACCTCCTCCGATAATTGTTACTGTACCAGCTTTCGTGGCAGCGACAACAGCATCCATAACAGATTTAGTGCCGCCTGAGAAATTTGCGAATTCAAATACTCCTGGTGGTCTAAAAGAGTTGAAAGTTTATGATTATTGAGAACATAATAAAACTATTAAGCAAAAATTCAAATTACCCATTCCAGACAATCAATTTTGCTCTTTTAATTGGTTCTTCGAATAAGCTTCTTGTTTTTGGACCAACATCTAGACCCATCCAACCATCAGGTATACCACTTTCAACAGTCGCTTCTCCAACTTTTGCGTCTTCGGCAAATTTATCAGCAGTTACAAAATCAACTGGTAAATGTAATTGTACGTTATTCTTTTTAGCTTTTTCAACTAGATTTGGTACAATTTTTGCTCCTTCTTCATCAAATAACGATGATCCAATTGACATATTATTCAATACTTTTAGGAATGTGAACGCCATTCCACCACCAATTATCATTTCGTTGACTTTATCCAACATATTTTCAATTAATTGAATTTTATCGGCAACTTTTGCACCCCCCAAAATTGCTAAAAAGGGTCGTGGTGGATTATGTAAAGCCTGTGAGAAATACTTTAATTCTTTATTTAATAAAAAGCCAGCAGCACGTTTGTCAAAACCTTCACCCATCATTGAACTGTGAGCTCTGTGTGCAGTACCAAAAGCATCATTCACATAGACATCTCCTAAGGATTTCAAACTAGTACGAAATTCTTTAACTTTCGCAGGATCAGCTTTAACTTTAGCTCCGTTTTCGTCAACACCTTTACCTTCTTCTTCAACATAAAATCGTACATTTTCTAATAAAATTACTGATCCTGCTGGTGGGTCTTTACATTTATTTTCAACTTCTGGTCCTACACAGTCTGTTAAGAATTCGACATTTCGTCCTAACAATTTTTTCAATTCTTCGGCGACTGGTGCTAGTGTATATTTTGTATTCTTTTTACCATCTGGACGTCCAAGATGAGACATAAGAACCTAAAATATAAAATAAATATGAATAACATTACATTTTACATTTATTCGAAATATATTGTTAAATATACATACCACTGATTTAGCTCCTTTATCAAGAGCATACTTGATGGAATCTAAGGCTGCAACAATTCTTTGATTACTCGTTATTTTTCCTTCTTTAATTGGTACATTGAAGTCAACACTAAAAAATATTATTTGTAATTACCGGTAAATTAGATGATTGAGTTAATTGATTTTGAAACAAAGTATTACGCAAATATTAAATGATAGTATGAATGATTCATAAAGTATTTATAACAAAAAATCTTTACGTTGTTAAAACTTACCGCATAAGGACTCGTTTACCATTTAAATCAACATTTTCAATGCTTAATTTATTTAACGCCATTTTCGTATGCAATAATGCTGATGATGATAATTTAAATAAATATTTTACTTTGGTAAATATTTTTTAAAAATAATTGAGTGCTATGTGAATTTACTTTTTTCCTAGTTCTTTGAATTTGAAAACAGAAATTACTCCTATTCCTATACCTCTATCCTCTATGTCTAATCTGATATGTATTCTTTAGGATAGGATACGATGGATTGAATGTCACAGGAAGGTCAACGAAATGTACTTTAAAATATATGTTGCATATGCATTCCAAATTCCAATAAGAAATCAGCTGAATTTTCTACATTTTTATATATATATTTATATAATCGTTATAATCTAATAGATGGCTGAATATTTTAGTTGTATTTCTGCGCCTCGTTTCTGTATCACTTCTCGATTGGTTTTCTCGACTGGTAAACTCGATTTGACGTCATTATGGCGTCATTCTCGATCGGCCTGTTTCTGTATCTGTGGTGAATCGAGAATCGAGAATGTAGCGATCGAGAAACTTCTCACCGATAATTTAGGTAGTGAGAACTGAAAAAGCCGTTGAATTTTAAATTTTTTTGAATTTTAAAATTGTAATACGGTAATAATAATTACAATTTTATTTATTAATAATTATTAATAGTGATAATAATAATGTACATTTGTTATTATAATTTTAAATTTAAGAAAAAATAGTTTTTATATATAATATTATAACTATCCTTATCTATAAAAGAAAAAAAAATAAAAGCGGTGTAAAAAAAATTAAGAATAATAAATTAACATACATATAAGTATATATATAATATACTCGTATTTTTTATTTTTATTGTAGAGGAAGGTCAGGTAAAACTAATAATATATTATAATTAAATAATATAATATATTGCACGTAAAATTTATAATTTTTTTCAAAATTTTCAAGATTTTGTTTATTTATGCTTCTAAATAAAAACAAAAGAATTATATTTAAAGACGCAAATGGTATTTATAGTTTATAAACAAGAAGGGAAATTCGAATTCTTGTTTATTATAATTAAAACCAATCATACAGGTTTGTATTACTATATCTACATGCAAATAAAAAAATTATAAGATAGATAGATATTTTATACTACCTCTCTTTATTTACTTATTTAATAACACATGTCGATTAATATAAAAAAGCAAAATGTTTACAAAAATTTCTAAAATTTACCTGCAACAAATTACCCTTTTTTATTATCCCATATTATTATCTTTTTGTTTTTTTTATGAAATTATCTTAAATTTAAAATTGTACTAATTATTTTTGTATTTAAATACACATATATATAACATAAATTCATAAAATGAAAAATATTCATTAAATCGAACTGCAATATTCATACATATAAACTTTTGTATGTTTAAAAATTTCAAATATTTGAAATAAACGTTTAACTATGTAATTAATATTGAAATTGTAGTTAATACACTAACCATTTAAATGTCAAATTGTTTCATTCCCGATATTCCTTCTCGATTATAGATACTAACCACGATTTTATCGATTGGTGAATTTCGAGAGATACAGAAACGCAAAAATTTTTTGGATCGAGAACTACCAGTCGAAAAGCTGTGACGTCACTTTCAGTCGAGAACTTCTCGACTGAGATACAGAAACGAGGCACTGGTCACTTCACTTCCCAATTAAATATTTTGACAGCCTTTAGTGCAGCCATGCAGTGTAGTGTATCTTGTTTAGTTTGACATTTATGTATGTTCATTTGACACTCTAATGTTACCATATTTATATATTATTTTGATTCGATGTTTTTTTGATTCCATTGGAAAATAAAAAATAGATAGTAAATATCGAATGACATTTGAGTCTGGTTCTGGTTCATTTTTATAGCACAGCACAGCATACAGCAACAAACAACACTATTTTATGACTTGCTCTTGCCTGCCTTGCATTTGCATTTTGCAGTTGTAGTTTTCTTGCAGTCTGTTGTTCGTTGTTCTTTCGCCTTCGCTCGCATTTGCTTTGCTTGAAGATTAGAATTAAAAAAGGTGAAATCAGTTCAGTATTCAATAAAGTAAATTGTATGTAATTGTATTTGTTTGAATATCAGTCCAGTAATCCTAAACCTAATCCTAATCAGTAATTCAGTTTCAGTACAGTCAGTATACAGTATATGAGAATTTTCAATTTTAAAATAAATATACATACATACATACATACATACATATACATCTCGATCCGAGGGCGAGAATCAGTACTCAGCGTCAGCAGGGTTTAGTTTAGAAATTAATTGAATTGTAAACGATATCGACATTTAATATTTTAATTTTAGTATTGAAATTTAGTGGTGTACTGTGTAGCTAGTAATTGCTTCTGTTCTTTATTCGTGATTGTGATTGATCAGTGGTCAGTAATTAATTCAATATAGTATATAGATAAGATTATTGTTGCTTACTATCGTCTATATCTTCTAAATAATATCCTTCATGACTGACAAAAAAGAAGAATTAAAAACCAAAGAAAATGAAGCAAACTTGGATGATCTTTTAGATAGTATGCAAATCTATGAATATTTAAAAATTACAACAAAGAAAAATTAAATTATGTAATATTAAAAACATATTAATATATGTATATATTTATTCAGGTGCTCTAAAAGACTTTCAAAAAGTAGATGGGGAGGAAAAACAAGTGAAGAAAGATGAAGCGACCGGCGAGGAAGATGATTTATGGAATGAGGAATTTTTCGCGTATGTATCTTTGAAAGTAATAGAATTATAATTAATTATAGTACATATTCATTTGTGTAAATTTCTCACTAACATTGGATTAAAATTTAAAAATTTGTTGATTCAAAAAAGAACGAATGTAACAAAAAAAGACAAATTCTAATTAGCTGTTTTATTTTTTTTTAATGTAGATATGTAGGTACATATTTATCTTGTTTGTGTTTCTTAGGTTTTTATAACACTCAACGTCACCATATTATACTAACAGATTTTACACAAATTTTTACTTTTAGCGAACAGGCAAAATTGTTAAATGAAAGGATGAATGCAATATTCAGTGCATCTGGTGGTACTGATAACGAAACTCCATCAACTGATCAAATAACAGTTGGTTTTCAGAAAATGGCCGAAGCGGCTGCTATTGCACTACAAAGTAACGTATCAGTTGATGACACATCAACGAAATATACTGAAAGTATAACAGAAGCATTAAAGGTAAATCATATTCTAAATTATATACAAAATAAAAATTATCTCTTAACAAAATAAACTTTTAGGGCTTAAAAGAAGGTGTAGATGATCTTCAAGCACCAGTTTCAGAAACAGATATAGCAAATATGTTTACTGGTCTTAATCTACAAGAGGTACGTCTTCTTATATAGTACAATATAATTTTGTGTTTAAAACTTACATACATACATTTTACAATTTACTTTAAAAAATATCGGAATTCACAAATTTAGTTTTATTTTTAAATAAAATAGAATCCAAAATAGCAAATTGTAATTATGTATTTTAAAATCAAATTGCAAAATTATAATAAGATGAAAAATAACTGAATTGAAGCAATTATGACCTTGATTTGAAATCTCGATTTCATATCATTCTGTCTGCTCTTTATTTATTTATTATTTAAAACATTCTATATATCCATAAAAAAATATATATATGTATGTATAATAAATATGTATGTAAAAATAAATTGCGAAACATGAAATCTATTATACATTCAACATAAATTAAATGTTATGCTATTTATATCACAATCGTATTTCATATGGTTTATATTACAATTACTACAACTTGATCACATATAAAGTGTAATATGGATGAATGAATTGAAAAAAGAAAGAACACAATTTCAGTATAAATTTTTGTATATATTCGCTTATGTATATATGTAAGAAGATAATTAACATGTCGCACGATAAAATGTGAATTATTATTTTCTTTTTATAATTTCACATTTTTTATATGTAACTATTAAAATGAAATTCTTGGAACGTACATTATTCGAATTCGAAGTTGTATGTATGTACTAAATTATTAAGAAAAATTTAGTGTTCGATAAATTCGAAAATCCAAACAAAAATAAAAACACAAAATTCATAAAATTGTTTATATTTTAATGTTTGTTTGCAGGGAGAAAATAGTGATTCAAATCCGTTTTTACCATTCATGCATGGTATGATGCGAAGTTTATTGTCAGCTGAAATACTTTTACCAAGTATTAAAGAATTACTGGAAAAATATCCAAAATATTTGGAAGAGAATTCAAATAATATCAATGCTGCAGATAAAGAAAGGTAAAAAAAATATAGATTTTTATTCAGTCTTTTAGAATATTTCATGTTTTGTTTTTGTTAAATGGAACACACTTTTTTAAAATTAAAAAAAAAAATTGCATTTCATTACACAGATATATGAAGCAACAAGAACTTTTCAAAGTAATTTGTGATGATTTAGAATCAGAAAAATCTGATGATAGTTCAGATGTAAAACAACAACGTTTTAAAAGAGTTTTAGATAATATGCAAAAATTACATGAATATGGTCAACCACCAGAGGATTTAATTGGTGATGTAGGAGCTGAATTACCAAATTTTGGAATGGGTGCACAAGGAAATAATCAGCAGTGTCCTTTAATGTAGTAGTATGAAAATATTTAATTATATAGGTGACATCATTTTATGGAAAAGAAAAAGAAAAATTAAAAAAAAAAAATTTCAACAAATGAATCAAAAGAAAATATATAAAATATAAAATCAATAAATAACAATAATCACATAGTGAAATAAAAATTGATAATTTTTACAAAAAAAAAAAAAAAAAAGTAATGGTAAAGGATTTTTCAATAAATTTTTCAAATAAAAATAAAAAAGTGTTTTTATTTTCAAATGATTTTTACTTTTACTATTTTTATTTGTACTTTATTGAAATGGAATAGAATAGGTTTGTATTATAGCCTTCCTTATTATTCTTGTTCTAATAGCTGCTTTCGATTTAGCAATTCTAAGTATATTTACGAGTAAAAAAATGTGTCTAGGATAAATTGTTATAACGAAATCAGCTAATAAATAATTGATATTAGATTGATTGTAATTAAATTGTAACGCTAATATGTATATGTATGTTTATGCAAATTACTGTCTTCACTGATTTATTTTGTTGCACAGTAAACCAAGATATAAATGTTATTCAATGAAATTTAATTAACGTACAATTATGTATGCATGCGTATGTACATACATAATATACAAATTTAATTAATATTTTATATGTACTACACATTTAAAAATATATATTTACTACTTAATAATAAAATAAAAACCAAATAAGTACATATAAAATAATTGATAAAAACCAAAAATAAAAATATGGCTTATCCGATATCACGAACAAAACATAAACGTAATTTACATAAATTATTTAGTGTATCACAGAGAATTCGAAGTTTTGCCCGAAAACGTATATCTGTATTGAGATATTCGAAAGATGAAAGTGAACGTGAAACTTTGAATATTGCTAAAGAACAGAGACAATATCGTTTATCGAAATTAGCATTAAATCATCGTTACATAATTGAAGTTATCGCCGATTTATTTGAATTGGACCAAGAAGAAATAATTGCTGGTATCATAGACGATGAACATCATGTAAATCAAATTGATGGATTACTAAATAAAGATGGTAACAATGAGGCATTATTTTGTTTAGAAAAAACTCTTGGGTATCCATTAAATTCTGGTCGTTATACACAAAGAACAAAAAATGAATTAGTAGAAAGAATAATATGTATTGGTGGACACAATGCAAAATTAAAAAATTTATTTGTGGTAGCATATAGGAATACAAATAAAAACACAATTGAAAATAAATTTATATCAAATGAAATTGGTATTTTTAATTTACGATCAGATCAAAATAATGATTCTGTAATAACGGTAATTAAAGAATTTCTAATGAAAATAATAACACCAGCTATTCAAAAAACAACTGAATGGGGATTAAGTTTAAATAAAGATCGAATAAATTTTATTCATAAATTAATCAAATATAATAAGTGTTTGAGGACTGCTGATGATGTTGTTCGTAATAGATTTATATTTGAATTGTCGCATGATCTCTATAAGGGATCTCTGTTAGTTACATTTCAAATTGAAGAAACTTCCAAAAACCAACGAAAAGTTCAAGAAATTGAAAAATATTTTTCAATGTGGATGAGACAAATAAAATCTATTCTTGTAGAAGGTAATATAATAAATGAGTATAAAATCATCAGCAACTTAGTATGCATTTCGATAATGAATGTAATAAATATATTATTCAAAAATTTATAGGCAAACAATTACAAGCTGATCCTTCAGATGCTGGTCCATTACAAATTTTAGAATATTGGAGAAGAATGCTTACACGTTATACATCAATTGAAGATTTCATTACATCTGAACCATTCTTGAATCACTTAAATTGTTTAATTCTTTCACGATCAACAAAAATTTTGAAGGTTTTATTAATCATTCTTGATCTTTGATTAAATTATAAGTACATATTTTTTAAGTTTGTAATTAAATTTGTAATAATTAGCAATGGAAAGAACTTGATCAGCAAATTACAGCATCATTAGTTGAAGCAAAAGATAATGTACGATATATTAGCACACTTGAAACATTTTGGGATCCACTTTATAGGTTTTTAAAATCAAACAATAAATAATTTATTGACTTTGTATATTAATAATTTTCAAAATTGTACAGGACAAATCCTTTGAATATTATTGCTAGTCTACCGGGTTTAATGATGGCTATAAAAAATCTCTTTAAAACAGCACAATTTTTCAATAAACCAGAAAATATAACAAGTCTTTTGGTAAAGATAACGAATCAATTAACTGTAACCTGTCGTAAATATTTAACAAAAGATGGTACATTAAAAGTATGGGATGTGTCTGCTATTGAGTTGCTTGATAAAATTGAACGATGCAAAAAATTAATGCAAATTTATAAAACTCAATTTTTTCAAACGATTAAATATATGAATATACATTTGGGAGATTCACCAGAATTATCATCTGTTTATATATTCTGTTATATGGATAAATTTTTGGATAGGTTAAGTAAGGTAAATCAAATAGAATATAATCAAACGATGAAATATTTAAATGAAAAATTTTAAATTTTTTCGAAATTAAATTTCAATATCGAAGCAAAAATCATCAATTAAATAAGATGTTTTTTGTTTTTAAATGTGAAATTCTGCATTTTTCAGATAAAACAAATTGCAAATACGGAAAAAACGTATTCAATTTTAGATAAAATTTGCATAAGTGGAATGGAGATATTTTCGCAACAGATAAAAAATGCAAAAAATCATATCAGTTCAAAATCATACGATGCGTTAGATTTTCGTTTAGAAACATTCAAAAATGATTATGAAATTTTTATTAAAGAAATCGAAACAATTGAAGATAATATGCAAAAATTTGTTAAAAAGCAAATACAAGGAATACCATCTGCTGAATCAATAATATTAATTTTAAAACGTTTCGATCGTTTAAATTTGGATTGCTTAAGTTTAGATCGAAGATATTTAGATGTAGCAGAAATGTTAACAGAAGAAATAATTAAAATGAAAGATGCGTAAGTGAAACTAGAGAATTGTTTTTATATGAGTATGAGCATTATTGTTATTTACTTTAAATTTTTAAAATACTCGTAGTTATAATTTAGAAAGGGATGATCCACCTATACCAAAAAATATACCACCGACAGCCGGAAGAATTATGTGGATTAGAATGTTTTTTAAGCTTTTTGAAGCAACAATGATGGTATATTCACACTTTTTTCTTTTATAATTTTTTTTTATTGTATTTTGCTTTACTACCAATACATATTTAGACTCTGAAATCAAAACCTTGCGTTTTAAATCATGAAAAAGGACAAAAAGCCGTTAAATACTATAATTTTATGGGCGGTATTGTTTGCCATTATGAAATGACACATCATAAAGCATGGTATGATTATGCTGATGAAATTAGAGATTTACTCCATTTACCAGTTCTTGTTAGTCTAAAACCAAATGCTATGCAATTAAAAGTGAATTTACACAATGAAGTTTATATGTTAATCAAAGAAACCGAATGCCTATGGAAAATGAATATTGGTAAGGAACATACGACCAGCATATAACAATTATAACACTACTCGTATGAATTTGAATATTTTTCTTATTCTTTTTTTATTCATTCCGTTAATTCACAGAGGTACCATATGTTGCTTCGGTTTTAACATTTTGCAAGGATACCATTTATAGATGTGCAGATGAATTAAATGAAATTGTACGTTCTTATGATGAATTTAGGAATTCGATTTTACCAAATTTTGTAAATATTATAAGGCCCCAATTAAAGAAATTAGAACTTGTTTTTAAACCAGGAATTAGTTATATAACATGGACATCACCAGATATTGATGATTTCATAGAAAGGTTGAACAATGTAAGTTAAGAAAAAAAAAAAATAAGTAAATAAATACAGAAGATCGTTATTTTTGGTAGAAATTATATATTTATGTCAAATTATTTTTATTTATTTCACTCGTAAAATATCTGGTAGGCGTTAAAAGGAATTCAAAAAATGTATGATTATGCTTTAGATATACAAAATTTACGAATATTAGATGGTTTCTGTGTAATAGAAAATATGGAAACTTATTATTTACCAGATGCACCGATGTCACCATTACAGTTTGTCGAAAAGAATCGAGAACTTCGAGAGAAAGTTGGTACGTAATTTTGTATAAAATATTTATTTATTTATTTATTTTTTGAATTTGATTATTTTTGCTAATATAATTTTTGTAGGTAAGAAAATTGAATTGAAATCTCAATTAGCTGAAAGAGCTGTAGTTGAATTAATAAATTTATTTGTAACTGAATGTGATGTACCGTTATATGATTCAAAAAATCGTCGTGTTTTTCAATTACCCTTCGAAGAATTGAATGAAGATAATTGGTATATTGAATCACAATTACCAATCGATAAATATGATTGGATACAATTTGATAAAATTAATCGTACTGTATGGTTTCCTTCGGATGAAGTACGTGAAACAATATGCTTTAAGGAATACGAAGATTTTAATTATGAAATGAATCATTTACGTAATGATTGCATGGATTTATTTTCATATTTTAATGGAAGATTAATAAATGCATTAGTTCAATGCACGAAAGAGGGTTTAGATACTGCAAAAAAACATTTCTTAAGGTAAACATTTATATACTCGGATATACATATGTATGAGTATAAAATATTAAAATGTATTAATAAATTTATTTAATAGTGTTAATTGGAAAATGTATAATTTAAAGCCAATATTTTTAACTAAAATGTTACTTCAAATTCCACAATGTGTTATTGATCCGACATTAGAACAAATGCAATTACTATTTCAAGACACTATACATAGTTGTATTGATGTTAATTTGCATGTTACATCGTGGGGTAAAAGAGCAAAAACGAAAGAAAGACGTAACAGAAAAATGACACCAGGTATGTACATCCATAAATATTATCTATTCTGTATATGTATATGAAACTGTAAATACATGGATCTAAATAAAATTTCAAATCTGTTCAAAAATTTCGATTCTAATAATTGTATTTTACTCGTGTCTATATTAAAATTAAATTTAAACTTTAGATGAATCGAGGCATGAAAAAACATTTTATAAAGTAGTAGCTGGGCATAAGGATATAGTCCGAACATTTCAAAATTTTTCTGGTGGTATTTTGATATATAAAGATGATATAAATCAACTTTTAAAGGTATGTATGTAATTTATGTGTATATACATACATACATACATAGATACATCATGTATTATCTATGATTAAAATAAATTTTAACACAGCTGAACTGGTTAATTAAAATTTATTTAATTACTAGGAAATATATGAAAAATATGAACATTTATGGGTAGGAAATCGAGATCAAATTATCGAAGATTTTGTTGATAGCAATCCAATTGTTGGTAGTATTCAAAGAATGTTTGCAAGTTATGATGAAATAACTGAAGAAATTGAAAATCTTGATAAAAATATAGATATTGGTCCCATACAAATAAATATGGGTATATTTTAAGAAAATGTTATTTTATACATGCTTATATTATGTATGTTTATATCTCAAAATATTTTTCAGATGATGTAATTAACTCATTGGCAGAAGAATCAAAAAAATGGAAAATTAATTTGGGACAATTATTGAGTGCTAAATCTAAAAAGGAATTAGACACGATGGTCGAATTTATTAGTCAAATGGAAAATATTCTCGATAAACCGATTAAAGACTTGGATGATGTTCGAATGGCAATGAATTGTTTAGATCAAATCCGAAATAATTTTATTGAGTATGTACATTACATCATCATATTTTTATTGTAATTTTTTTTGTTATTAATTAAATTTTTCTTGTTTTTGTTATATTTCAAAAAAATTTTTACTTTAGAATGGACACTAATTTAATTACAATGATCGAAACTTATCAGGTCTTTTCAAAATTTCGTATACATATACCGAAAGATGATCATGATAAAGTTGATGGATTACAATTTGCATTCAATCGAATGATTCACAAGGTAAATTAAATTTGTTTTTCTTCATACACTCGCATTTATTTTTAATGAAATTTTGCGTTAAATTTTTGATAAATTAGTCAAAAAATGTGTCACAAAAAATTGCTGATATGGAGGGACCATTATTAAAAGAATTAACAGAAGGGATATCATGTTTTCGAAAAGAAGTTGATGATTTTAATCATGATTTTGATATTAGAGGACCAATGGTTGAAGGTATACCGGCTAAAGAAGCAAGTGATAGAGTATTTTTGTTTCAAAATAAATTTGATGAGTTATGGAGAAAATATGAAATGTATAGTAGCGGTGAAAAATTGTTTGGCTTACAAATTACCGAATATCCAGTGTTGCAAAAGCGTAAAAAAGAATTTAATTTTCTCAATAAATTATATTCATTGTACATTGTTGTATTGAAGACGGTTGATGATTATTTTGAAATGCCATGGTCAGAAGTTGATATTGAAAAAATAACTGCCGAACTTCAAGATTTTCAATTGAAGTATGAAATTTGAGTTTTTGAGTTTTAATTTTTTTTTTTTTTTTTTTTTTTTTTATGAAATAAGACAAAATCTTTTGAATTATTTTTGTTTTAGATGCCGGAGATTACCAAAAGGTATGCAATCGTGGCCAGCATATATAGATTTAAAGAAAAAAATCGACGATTTTAATGAAATGTGTCCGTTATTGGAATTAATGACAAGCAAAGCAATGAAAGAACGTCACTGGAAACGATTGGGTGAACTGATGAAACAAGAATTTGATGTTGAAAATCCGAAATTTACATTGGGTAAATTGCTGATGGCACCAATTTTAAAATATAAAGATGATGTTGAAGATATATGCGTTGGTGCTACAAAGGAACAGGATATCGAAGCAAAATTAAGACAAATTATCCTGGATTGGTCAATAGTTAATTTACAGTTAGCACAATTTAAAAATCGTGGTGAGCTGTTATTGAAAGGACAAGAAACTTTGGAAATTATAACGACCATTGAAGACAGCCTTATGATAATGAATTCATTGGCAACAAATCGTTATAACACACCATTTAAAAAGGAAATAATGACATGGTTATCTAAACTGGTGACGACTGGAGAAGTTTTGGAAAAATGGTTAACTGTACAGAATCTGTGGGTTTATTTGGAAGCAGTATTTGTTGGTGGCGATATCGCTAGACAATTACCATTGGAAGCGAAACGATTTTCAAATATTGATAAAAATTATGTGAAAATAATGATGCGGGCTCGAGAAATACCGAACGTAGTTGAATGCTGTACTGGTGATGATACAATAATAACAGTTTTAAATTTTTTATTGGAACAATTAGAAACTTGTCAAAAATCGTTAACAGGTGATAAAAAAAAAAACTAAAACTAATAAAAATATTTATATTTTTTTTTCATTTTAAATTTCAATAGGATATTTGGAGTCAAAGCGTTACATATTTCCTCGATTTTTCTTCGTATCAGATCCTGTTTTACTGGAAATTTTAGGACAAGCATCAGATCCAACTTCAATTCAACCACATTTATTGAGTGTTTTTGATGCAATAGCTACAGTAATATAACCAACCAATCATGATTTTATAGTTTTATTGATAGTTTTTAATTTTTTTTTAGGTTGACTTCGAAGAAAACACGAATGATGTGATAATCGCAATGAATTCATCAAATGGAGAAAAAGTAAGTGATGATTAATAAAATACTGTAGAGATCGTACAAAAATTACAAAAACTAAAATTTGGCCTTTTATATTATTTACGTAGATACCAATGGAAAATAAATTACAATGTTCTGGAAATGTAGAAATTTGGCTTGGTAATTTATTAAAAGAAATGAAAGACACAGTAAAAGCAATATTGGCTAGAGTTGCATCGTCTTTAGATGATCCCGAATACAATCTTTTGGCTGAATTTTCTTATTTATGTGGACAGGTATTTATTATTAATTTTCGATAAATATTGTCAGTAACTGTAAATTATTGCTGTTGAATACATTATGTATGAACAAATAATTTATTATAGGCACAAGTTCTCGGTATTCAACTGTTATGGACAAGGGAATCTGAAAATGCTCTCAGAAAATGTAAAATTGATAGAACAATAATGAAACGAACTAATCAAAGATTTCTGAATATTTTAAATTATTTCATTGATATAACTGTTAAAGATCTAACAAAATTAGAAAGGACTAAAGTAGAAACTGTAATTACAATTCATGTTCATCAAAGGTAAATGAATTAAAAGTGATGACCAATCATAAGTTAAAGAAATGTATATTAAATTTATATTATGACATACCATTTATACATATAGGGATATATTTGATGATTTATGCCGTTTAAAAATAAGAAATATTACAAATTTTGAATGGTTAAAACAAACTAGATTTTATTATATTGAAAACACTGAAGACATACTAGTTTCGATAACAGATGTTGATTTTATTTATCAAAATGAATATTTAGGTGTAACGGAAAGACTTGCAATTACGCCGTTAACAGACAGATGTTATATAACTTTAGCACAAGCAATTGGTGAAAAAATTTCATTAATTATCTTAGATAAATATATGTAAATGATAATATATATATAATATTTTTAAAGGTATGTCGATGGGTGGAGCTCCTGCAGGTCCTGCTGGTACAGGAAAAACTGAAACAACAAAAGATATGGGTCGATCTCTGGGAAAGCTGGTTGTAGTTTTCAATTGCTCCGATCAAATGGATTTTCGGGGTTTAGGTAGAATCTATAAAGGTCTAGCACAATCTGGCTCTTGGGGTTGCTTTGATGAATTTAATAGAATAGAATTGCCGGTATTATCAGTAGCAGCTCAACAGATATAGTATGTATTTACTATCGATTGATATATAATATTTTTTAAAGATGCAAACAGATATAGCGTTTTTTCTCTTAATCTCCGGTAAAATAATTTAAAATATTTTTTTAAGCATTATATTGACAGCTAGAAAAGAGAAGAAAAGCCAATTTGTCTTCAGTGACGGTGATATTGTACCATTGAATCCAGAATTCGGTTTATTTATTACAATGAACCCTGGCTATGCTGGTAGACAAGAACTGCCTGAAAATTTAAAAATTATGTTTCGTTCTGTAGCTATGATGGTACCAGATCGACAAATTATTATTCGAGTTAAACTCGCTAGTTGTGGTTTCAAAGAGAACGTAGTTCTTTCACGAAAATTTTATACACTTTACAAATTATGTGAAGAACAATTATCAAAGCAAGTACATTACGATTTTGGCTTAAGAAATATATTGTCAGTTTTAAGAACTCTTGGGGCACAGAAAAGAGCAAACCCTACTGATACAGAAGAAACAATTGTTATGAGAGTACTACGTGATATGAATGTTTCGAAATTAATTGACGAAGATGAAGAACTATTTCAATCATTAATCGAAGATATGTTTCCTGGAATTAAATTAACAAAAGCAACGTATAAGCAATTACAAAAAGTTATCGATGCTACAGCAGAAAAATTAGGCTACGTGAACAATCCGGAATGGAATCTCAAAGTGATACAATTGTACGAATCGTCATTGGTTAGACATGGTTTGATGATAATGGGACCAACTGGTTCAGGAAAAACTAGTTGTACTCAGGTACTTCTAAGAAGTTTTACTGAAATGGGTAAACCACATAGGGAAATGAGAATGAATCCAAAGGTTTGTAATTCTTTCTAAATAATACGTACGAAATAATATTCTATTTATTCTATTCTATTTAAAAAAAATAAATAAAAATTAGGCTATAACAGCTCCACAAATGTTTGGTCGATTGGATGCAGCTACAAATGATTGGACCGATGGAATATTTTCTACTTTGTGGCGACGAACTCTGAAAATAAGAAAAAATGAAAATTGTTGGCTGATTCTTGATGGTCCAGTAGATGCTGTTTGGATAGAAAATTTAAATTCTGTTTTGGATGATAATAAAACGTTAACATTAGCAAATGGAGACAGAATAAAAATGGCAGATAATAGTAAATTAGTATTCGAACCAGATAATGTAGATAATGCATCTCCGGCAACTGTAAGTCGTGTTGGAATGACATTCATGAGTTCTTCTGTTTTAAAATGGTCAATTTATTTGGAAGGTAAACAATATTTCTCATTTTATTAAAAAAAATACTGAAAATTTAAATTATATATTTTTTTAAATTTTTATCAGCTTGGCTTCGAACACGTCCAAATGATGCAAATTCATTTGGGAAATTTTTTGATGCAATTTATAATGATGCACATCTTTTTGTGCAAACAAAATTAGCAGTAAAAATGAAGCTCTTGGAAGCCATTTACATAAAACAGTGCTTACAAATTCTAGATGGTTTATTGACAGAGCCAGACAGTAACATTTACACTTTAATTTGCTTATCTATATTTCTGACTCGTTTTATTTGATTTACATAGGAAAATATTCTGTAAAAGCTCTTGAGAGACTGTTTTTATTTGCTTTGATGTGGACATTGGGAGCCGTGCTTGAATTAAAAGAAAGAGCCAAATTGGAAGAGTTCCTTCTCACACATCCTTCAAAAATGAGTTAATTATTTTGAATCTTTTCTCGTAACTAATTATTTTAATCGAAATGCAATTTACAGAATGGCCTAAATTACAAGCTGGTGAAACGATTTACGAATATTTAGTTGACAGTAACGGAAATTGGGCTCATTGGAATACTAGGGTTGAAGAATTTTTATATCCAAAGGATAGTATTCCAGAGTATGCATCTATATTAGTGCCAAATGTTGATAATGTTCGAACAGCATATTTAATGCATAACATAGCTAAACAGAATATTTCGGTATTACTAATTGGAGAACAAGGAACAGCGAAAACCGTAATGATCAAAGGATATATGTCTAATTACGATCCAGAAGAGCATTTATCGAAATCATTTAATTTTTCTTCTGCCACTACACCGAATATGTTTCAAGTAAACAAAATAACTCAAGTCTAAGTTCTCAATAATTTCATTGATTGATTTTTAATTTTTTGTCGTATTTTTCTTTATTTTTAAATGAACACATGAACAGAGAATAATAGAATCATACGTGGAAAAACGAGTTGGTTTAACTTATGGTCCTCCAAGACAAAGACGAATGACGATTTTTATTGATGATATAAATATGCCAGTCATAAATGAATGGGGAGATCAAATAACTAATGAAATAGTCAGGCAAATGATTGAACAGGGAGGATTCTATTCCCTAGATAAACCAGGTTTGTATATCGTTTATTTTTTTGTATTTGTATATATGTATTACATATTCATATATATTTTATTTTATTTTATTACGCAGGAGATTTTCTTAGTATTGTTGATATACAATTAATAGCAGCAATGATTCATCCAGGTGGTGGACGTAATGATATACCGAACCGTTTGAAGAGACATTTTTGTGTTTTCAATTGTGCATTGCCCAGTGATAATTCAATGGATCAAATATTTGGAAGTATTGGACGAGGATATTTTTGCGTTGAACGATTCAAACAAGATGTTGTTGATGTTATTGAGCTACTTGTACCATTGACAAGAATATTTTGGCAGCATGTTAAAGTAAAAATTTTGAATTTTGATAATTTCATTTCATTAATAACTTTTTTTTCACATCAAATTTCCAATCCTCATTTGATATACAAAAAAAAATCATAGGCAAAAATGCTACCAACTCCTGCAAACTTTCATTATATATTCAATTTGAGAGATTTATCAAGAATCTGGGAGGGAATGTTAAGAATTGCTCCTCCAGAATGCACAAAAATTGAAACAGTTTTAAAGGTAAATTTATTTGGAATCAATTATGGTGTGCGCTACAATTCAAAATTAAACGAAATACGAAATTAATTTTTTAGCTATGGAGACATGAATGCACTAGAGTTATTGCTGATCGATTTACAACATATAATGATAAGAATTGGTTTTTCAATCAAATAGCAACTGATGCTAGAGAATATCTAGAGAATTTTGTTGGAGATTTTTCTGAAGAAGAAACATACTTTGTTGACTTTTTGAGAGATGCAGATGATGTGGTCGAAGATGATGAAGAAGTTTCATTAGAACCACCAAAAATTTATGAAGAAATTCCAAGGTTTTCAACATTATAAAATATTCATTTAATTAAAGTTATATATTCGTCAATATTTCCATTTTGTTTGCATACTGCTTTATTTAAATATTTAGTATTGATGTCGTGAAGAAACGAACATCATGGTTTATGACACAATTCAATGAGAATATTCGAGGATATAATCTAGATCTGGTATTTTTCCATGATGCATTAATGCATTTAATGATAATTTCTCGAATTATAGGTACTCCAAGGTGAGAATATTAGAATTAAAAAAAAAAAAATTTGAAAATTGTGTATGAAATATGTATTTATAAAATTTTTCGATTCTTACAGAGGTAATGCTCTTCTAGTGGGTGTTGGTGGTTCAGGAAAACAGAGTTTAACACGGTTATCATCGTTTATAGCAGGATACAAATTTTTTCAAATTACATTAACACGATCGTATAATATTTCAAATCTTGCTGAAGATCTGAAATATATGTATAGGACAGCTGGTCTTGATGGAAATGGAATAACATTTATTTTTACGGATAACGAAATAAAGGATGAAGGCTTTTTAGAGTATATAAATAATGTGTTAAGTTCAGGAGAAGTTGCAAATTTATTCCCTAAAGATGAAATGGGTAAGATTCATTCATACCTGTAAGGAAAAGGTAAACTATTTGATAAGTTGTACATAAATTTCAGATGAAATTCTATCCGAAATAATTCCAATAATGAAGAAAATACAACCAAAAAGACCACCAACTCAAGATAATCTATATGATTTCTTCATTTCAAGAGCCAGATCTAATTTACATGTTGCTCTGTGTTTTTCGCCTGTAAAATTTATTATTACACTCATATTTGATTCTCTAACAAGAAAACAGCTTACATTAAAAATTTTTGATTTTATAGATTGGTGAAAAATTTCGTGCCAGAGCATTAAAATTTCCAGGACTAATAACCGGTTGCACAATCGATTGGTTTCAAAAATGGCCCGAAGATGCTAGAATTGCTGTATCACAACATTATTTACATGATTTTGAAATTATTTGCTCCGATAATGTTAAAGAGGAGGTCATTAATATTATGAGTTTCATACATGCAAACGTTTCAAATAAATGTTCAGAATATTTTGAAAGATTTCGTCGTCAAACATTTGTTACACCAAAATCGCTAATATCATTTTTAGAAAGTTATAAGAAATTGTATACGGAAAAAAGGGAAAATATCATTGAGTTAGCATCTCGAATGAGTGGTGGATTATACAAATTGGATGAAGCAGCAGAATCTGTTGATATTTTGAAACAGGAATTAATAGAGAAGGTATATGTAACTCATAAACTTATAAAATTATGCTGGAATCTTTTTTTAATTACATTTTTTATATTGTAGAATAAAGATATTTTAGTTGCAACAGAAGAAGCCGAAGTTGTTTTAGCTGAAGTTTCAGAAAAAACAGCGGCAGCGGAAATCGTCAAAGCTGAAGTATTAGAAATAAAATCGCGTGCAGAAGAATTAGTTAGTCAAATATCTGCTGATAAAGAAGTAGCAGAAAAGAAGCTTGAAAAGGCAAAACCAGCCTTGGAGGAAGCAGAATCTGCACTGAAAGTCAGTTTTCCATATAATTATTTAAAAAATTATTTTATATTAGCCATTAAAACAAATTTATACACATTTTTAGACAATTAAAGCTGCTGATATCTCAACAGTTCGCAAATTAGGGAAACCACCTTATCTTATCACGCTTATAATGGATTGTGTTTTGATATATTTTCGCAAGAAACTTGATCCTGTGAAGCTTGATCTTGACAAACAATTTATTACGTCAAGTTGGGGAGAATCTCTAAAAGTGATGTCCGATACAAGATTTTTAGGAAAAATTTTAGAGTATCCAAAAGATACCATAAATGGAGAAATGATTGACTTATTGGTCCCATATTTCAGATTTGAGTAATTAAATTTTTCTACTAAATAATGACTATCAGTCAAACACTATCTATATTTTTATTGATTTTAGGCAATATAACTATGAAGCAGCGAAAGTAGCTTGTGGTAATGTTGCAGGAATGCTTTCATGGACAATAGCTATGTCTAAATATTTTGAAGTGAATAAAGAGGTACTACCACTAAAAGCAAATCTTGCACTGCAAGAAGCTAAGCATAAGAAAGCAACATCTGAATTAGAAACAGCTGAAAAGCTTTTTAGAGAAAAAGAGGAGGAACTAGCAGAAGTACAAAAATTATTTGATGAAGCAAGTGAAAAGAAAAATGCTGTTCTTGAAGACGCCAGGAAATGCAAAGAGAAAATGGATACTGCAACAGCTTTAATTGAAGGATTAGGAGATGAAAAAGTTAGATGGACCGATCAACTAGCACTATTCAAGATTGAAACTGAAAAACTTGTTGGCAATATTATTCTGTTAACTGGATTCCTGTCTTATACTGGACCATTCAATCAAGAGTTTAGAAATGATTTACAAACCACATGGTTTAAGGCAATTACTGAAAGAAAAATCCCTATATCCTCAAATATAAGTATTATTGATAGTCTCACAGATCGATCGCAAATTGGTGAATGGAATCTTCAAGGCTTACCAACAGACGAATTATCAATTCAAAATGGTATTATTGCAACCAAAGCAGCAAGATTTCCATTATTGATTGACCCACAATCTCAAGGAAAATTCTGGATTAAGAATAAAGAAAAAGATAATAATTTAATCGTAACTTCATTACAGAACAAATACTTCCGGACACATATTGAGGACGCGATATCACTAGGCCAACCAGTCTTAATCGAGGACATTGGTGAAGAATTGGATCCATGTCTCGACAATGTTTTAGATCATAATTTGATTAAGATTGGAACGTCATATAAAGTAAAGGTTGGTGATAAAGAAGTTGATTTCAATGATGATTTCCGAGTTTACATAACAACAAAACTGCCAAATCCTGCATACACACCAGAGATATCAGCGAGAACTTCTATTATTGATTTCACGGTGACTATGAAAGGTTTAGAGGATCAACTTCTTGGCCGTGTTATAATGACAGAGAAAAAGGAACTTGAACAAGAAAGAACAAATTTGATTGAAACTGTAACTCAAAATCGAAAAATCATCAAAGAACTTGAAGCAAATCTTCTTCATAAATTGTCAACAATTGAAGGAAGTTTACTGGATGATGTCACTGTAATTCAAGTTTTGAATACTAGTAAAAAAACTTCTATTGAGGTCAAAGACAAAATAGAAATCGCTCGTCAGACGGAAATTAAAATTAATGCTTCACGTGAAGAGTTTCGACCTGTAGCAACGAGAGGAAGTGTCCTCTATTTTCTGATTTGTAGTATGGCTCTAGTTAACTGTATGTATCAAACGTCTTTGAATCAATTTCTGGAACGATTTGATGCATCTATGCATGATTCAAAGAAAAGTACACAAAAACGAATTATGATTATTATTGATTATTTGACCTTTGAAATATATCGATATAAATCCAGAGGTCTGTATGAAAGTCACAAGTATTTGTTCGTACTTTTAATGGCACTAAGTATTGATTTACAAATGGGAAAAATTAGCTACGAAGAATTTCAAAATTTTATCAAAGGTGGAGCTGCGTTAAATATAAATGAATGTCCTCCCAAACCCCATAAGTGGATAACTGATGAGTCGTGGTTGAATTTGGTTCAACTATCGAATCTACGTCAGTTCGCCAATATTCTAAATCAAATTGCGAATAATGAACGTCCTTGGCGTATATGGTATCAAAAAGCACATCCTGAAAATGAAACAGTCCCTGACGGTTACAACAGCTTAGATCCATTTAAAAAGTTATTATTAATTAGATCATGGTGTCCGGATCGAACAGTTTCGCAAAGTCGAAAATATGTAGCATATTCGCTGGGTAAAAATTTTGCCAACCCAGTCATATTAAATTTTGACGAATTACTCGCTGAAAGTCGTCCATTAACACCATTGATAAATTTTCTCTCTATGGGTTCAGATCCAACGCCTAACATTGAAGCGTTAGCAAAGAAAAATGAATTGCAATGTTACGCAATGTCTATGGGACAAGGACAAGAAATTCATGCAAGGAAATTAGTATCGATTTGTCTCAAAGAAGGTGGTTGGGTTCTATTACAAAATTGTCATCTGGGCATTGAATACATGAATGAGCTAATTATTCAGATATTGGATCTAGAACGAGATAATGAAGGTTTTCATACTGATTTTCGTATTTGGATGACGACCGAAGTACATCCTAATTTCCCAATCACTTTGTTACAACAGGGAATTAAGTTCACTAATGAACCACCAGCAGGACTACGAGCTGGATTAAAGAGAACTTATGGAAATTTATCTCAAGAATTTTTAGATTTTAATGAGTCTCCATTTTATCATCCACTTGTATTTGCTATATCATTTCTTCATTCGACAGTACAAGAACGAAGAAAATTTGGCCCACTTGGCTGGAATATTCCATACGAATTTAATTCAGCCGACTGGTATGCAAGTTGTCTATTTGTTCAAAAGCATTTGGATGATTTGGATCCAGTGAGAGGAATTAGCTGGACTACTGTTCGTTACATGCTTGGCGAGGTTCAATACGGTGGAAGAGTTACAGATGATTATGATAAACGTTTACTGAACACTTTTGCTAAAGTTTGGTTTACAGACAATCTTTTTGAACCAAATTTTGAATTTTTCAAATCATATCCAATGATTTGCTATCGATTGCAAGAGGAATATTTAGAAGCGATTCAAACTTTGCCAGGTGTCGATCCACCCCAGGTTTATGGTCTTCATGCAAATGCCGATATTACGTACCAGACAAATACAGCAAAACAAATTCTTCATACGATCGTTTCTATTCAACCCAGAGGTAAAAATGAGTTACATTACAATTAGATTAATTAGAAATTAGAAAAACTAATAAATTATTAATAAAATTATGCAGAATCTGCTGCCGGAGGTGTTGAAACTCGTGAAACAAAAGTTGCTCGTCTAGCAAAGGATATGTTAAGTAAACTACCAGCACAATACGATATGTACGAGGTTAAAGAACATATTCGTCAAATGGGAGCAATGAATCCGATGAATATATTTCTAAAGCAGGAAATCGATAGAATGCAGAGGGTATGTACATATATTGATTATAATAAAATACAATTCTACGAGTATTTGGTAAATTTTTAATGTAATTTTTATTTACAGATTATTGTACAAGTTGGCGTAATACTGAAGGATCTTTTGCTTGCGATTGAAGGGACGATTATCATGAGTGAAAATCTACAAGATGCATTAGACAGTATTTTTAATGCAATGGTACCAACTGCATGGAAACGTGGTAGTTGGGAGTCCTCAACGTTAGGATTTTGGTTTACAGAACTTATTGAAAGAAATAATCAATTTTATGATTGGTGTTTTAATGTTTGTATCATTAATATATCGATATTTGAAAAATTTGAATTAAAATTAAAAATATTCTCATTTATTAAAATTAATATTTTAGAGTCGTCCTGCAGTATTTTGGATATCTGGATTCTTTAATCCGCAAGGATTTTTAACAGCAATGAAACAAGAAGTCGCCAGAGCACATAAAGGATGGGCCTTAGATCAAGTATCATTGCATAATGATGTTCTAAAATTAGCACCAGAAGATTGTAAAAAACCACCAAAAGAAGGTGTTTACATAAAGGGATTATATTTGGACGGAGCTAGTTGGGATAATAAAAATTTAAAACTCGTTGAAGCAGTAAATAAAGTTTTATATGTTCCAATGCCTGTTATACATGTCTATGCAATCGATTCCGTTGAACCAAAAGATCCAAAATTATATGCGGTAAGTATATTATTTTTGTTAATAGTAAAGAATTACGTAGAATGAATGGTTTTTTTTTTTATTTTAACAGTGTCCTGTTTATAAAAAACCAAAAAGAACTGATCTAAATTATATAACACCGCTTTGGTTGGATTCAAATCTACCACCTGAACATTGGATTCTTCGTGGTGTTGCACTTCTTTGCGATATTAAATAAATTGTGAAAAAAATTAATTGTATCGTACATATCCATATTTATATGTAATTTTGTTTGTTTTATATTCACATACTTTATTTCATTATTTATTTAATATTTCATCAGATATTGAGTGAGCTACAAAAATATTAAATTCAATTTTTTACTTCATATTTTATTTTGTAAATTTACACAATAATTTGTAATATTATTTTATAAAATAATAAATATTATTATGAGCACACATGTGCTTCAATTACAAAAAATATTTTATTTTGTTAGAATATTTAAAAAGAATTTTTTTAATGAGTAAGCATTCGAATAAATTGTCAGTTGAAAATTTGAAATATGTAGGAATTTCATCTGTTTAAGGATAAATTAGAAAATAGAAATATGGTAAATATTAAATTATAAAAGTAAAACAATAAAAAATAAATTATAAAAAATGATTATTTTTAAATTTCCCTGTAGCCACCTAAAAAGAAGGGAAAAAAGTCGGGTTCTGGTATGATAAGTTATTATTTGACCATTAAAATTGAATTATTAATTGCATTGCTTTTAAATTATATTCTCATTAAAATTAAAAAAAAAAAAAATAGGACAAATTGATGGCGTTAATACATCATCAATGACTCGTGAACAACTTGAAGCATACACACATCGTCTTAAAAATGAATTAGAACGAGAACGTGAAGAAAGAAATTTTTTTCAACTTGATAGAGATAAAATTAGAACATTTTGGGAGATTACACAAAATGAATTGGGTAAAATTTATAATTTTCATATAAGTATAAGTATTTTTAGAAAAATTGTGTTTTTAATGTCAGTCAGTCAATTTTTTAATTAAAAATTTAAAGCTGAAGAGAAAAATAAAGTTCAAGCTAAATATTATGAACTGGAAGCACCGATTGAAGTTGCTGAAAATGCAGTCAGAAAAAATATAGAAAAAATGAAATATCTTCAATATGAACATCATAAAAAAATTGGAGAAATTCACTTGAAAGCCATGCAAGAAAATTTTAAGTCTGATATAGAATTTTTAAAAGAAATTGGCGACTTACGAAAATATATGAGTGAAAAAGAAGAAGAATATCATGCAAGAGTACAGCAATTAAAAATGTCACATAATCAAGAAATCAGGTACATATTATTATGAAGGATATGGTTTAATCACTATAGAGTGCTCATCATTTTTCATTTTATTTTCCGTTCTAGTCGAATGAAAAATTATTTTAAAAATCAAGTGGAAGAAATAAATCAAGTGAATAAGGAAAAATTTGATTTACTCAAAAATGATCTGGAGAAAAAACATAAAATGGAGCTGAATGATGTTACCACGAGAAAAGATTCACATATTAAACGAATCATTGAAGATACTGATAGAGATTTTAATAAAATTAAAAATTATTACGATGAAATAACACAAAGGCAGTTATTATTAATTGATACTTTGAAGAATGAAGTTGAAACACTTCGTAAAGAAATTAAAGAAATCCAGTCCAAAGCGGATGATGCTACAATAGAAAAAGAATATTTGAAATCAGAATTAGAAAAATCCAAAGAAAATTTTAAAAAATTTGATAAAGTTAAGACGGAATTGTATCATTGCGAGAAAGAAAAAGAAAATTTGAGTAAATATAAAATTAAATGTGATCAATTGATGGAAAAATTAAATCAACAAAAACTAAGAAATGATACACTTTTGATGTTGAATAAAACGGTGACAGATGAAAAAAATGAATTATCGAGAAAATTTGAAAATTTGATTATAAAAACACAAAGCGAAATCAGAATAAAAAATGCATTACTTACAGAGCATATATCTGTAATGCATGTAAATTTAAAGAATTTAAAACAAAATGTAATGAATTTAATTTATAGTGAAAATTTTGAAATTGAAAAATTGGTTTCTGAAATTGAAAAAATTTTTCAAATTCAGGACAAAACCGTATGTAATCTACAATATGAAATTGAAAGATTAGATGAAATGTATAGATGTCTATTAACGATGAAATGTGATGATGAAAAATCCGAAAAATCAATCTTCTCAGTTTAATATAGCGAAAAACAGCAAAAAAAAAAACATTTTCACATAAATTACATATTTTGTCTAATAAAACTTACATCTAACCTAACCAAAGAAATATGATCAATAAATGAAAACATTTTTTATTATTTTTGTTTGTTTTTAAACGCAAAATTTATAAAAATGGAATGATACAAAAAATTAATTTTTTTTTATAAAATTGTTTTTATTTTTATCATTATTATTACATATACACATGATTTTTTTCTTCTACTCGTATTATTTGTTGTAGCCCTCACATGTGTTTATTTTATACAGATACAAATCGCTCACCCACTCTATTAATATTTCATATTCATATTCATTTCATATTTATGAATTACATACATTTTAAACATATACAATTTGTTTAAAATTTTAAATTATTAAATTATAAAATTTGAATTTTATTTTTGTAACAGTTCCATTTTCTATATTATGTATGTATGTAATGTATATGTACATATCTAGTAATTTTTATTCAATTTAAAAATTTAAAAATACAAATATTCTTTTAAATATAATTATTTTTTACTTTCTACTATTTTACATTTTGTATAAAATAATAGTAGATACATATACACACACATATATAAATTCCAAAAATATAATACTTTTATACATTTTTGTTATAACAAATAAAATTTTTCTTAAAATAAATTTTCAATTAATGATATGATTTTTAAAAAAAAGAAAAAAAAATCATTTTCGAAAAGACGAAAAAAATTATAAAAGTAGAAAATTTGAGGAATATGAAATTACATTTTGTTTTTTATATTCAGAATATGAACAGGAATTATGTAAAAAACATTTTAAGGCAGTGTAATTGGTCAGATTTTTTTTTTTACAAAAAAAATAATTTATTTACATTATGAAAAATATTCAAATTAAAATTATTTTATTTTATTGTATTGTATTTTTATTTTAAATAATAATAATAATAGAAATTTAAATAAAAAAAAAACGTTATTATACTAAGTATAAAAGATTGTAAATTATTTTGTCACCCTGTACAATTAAAATATTAAATATGGATGTATGTAAGTGTATATCAATTAAAATTATACTCGTAAATACTTACATACAGATACATTGATATCAAATGTAAAATACATATTACAAAAATATAAAAAAAAAAAAAAATAAAAAATAAAAATATAAGAGTAAAATATTCTTAGTATGTATGATTAAAATAAAAATAAAATATCATCTATTTCATATTACCTAAGTATAATAAATTTATAGATATAAAAATTGTGTTCGTTGCTTCGTTGGTATGGCATGAAACTCATCAGTGAACTTATTAATTATTATTATTCTCGTTAATGTATAGAAAGAAATATACGATAATATGTACATATACATTTTTTTTTTTCATAAAAAGATGAGTTAAATACCCTAACAACAATAAATATAAGGAAATATTAAATTATTTTGTAAATTATTCAAAGCTCAAATTTTTGTAATTGTTTTTTAATTAATTTCTTCTTAAAATTCAATTTATTTTCAATTTGTTAATCTTCATTTTGTTTTCTTCAAACTCAATTTAAAACTACATATTAGATTTTTAATATTTTCGAAATCATCGCATAAAAATGGTAAAATTTTGTAGTTAGTAATTTAATAATTTAAAAATTTATATGCGTACAGTACACACAAATGTACGAGTAAAATGTCTTTGCACATTAGCTATAAATTTACTTTGAATAATTTACAAAATAATTTTTCTATAAATTCATAATGTGATGGACAATAAAAAATAAAATTTATTTTTGAATTAAAATTATTTTTGTTATTTTTATTTTATTTTATTTTCAATTAAAAATTTATGTGCATGGAAAAAAGAATAAAGTTAAAAATAAATGTAAAATCGTTAAAATGATTAAAATGTATGACACGACGACAATGAATAAAAATGATTAGTGGAATGATTTTTGTTTTTTGTTTTTTTTATTTATATATTTTTTTAAAATTAAATTAAAAATATTTATTTATACATGTATATTTTTTTTTATAATTTTTTATACAAATATTATAATTGAATTTATGAATAATAAGAATGAAAAGTGATAATAGTTTTTTTTTTTTTTTGTTTATTAATTCGAAGGATTTAATATTACATTTTTACTTTTAATATTATATGTATATATTTTTTTTTGAGTAAAAATTATCAGCCAATAATAGTATTTATTTATATAACTAGAAAATTCTTTTTTTATGAATAAACAATATTTTTAAATATTTAAAAAAAAAAAAAAGAAATGTAAAATCAATTTTGTATCTAATTTCTTTTTTTCAAATAAATCAGTGCGAAAACTGTGAAAGAAAAAATTAATAAGAACTTCGTTTTTTTTTTATCACAACTACAAAAATAAAACAAGAATACATATTTTCTATAATTGTTTTTAAATTTTTGTAGTAATATATATAATCTATATTTACATATTATATTCTTTTATTTTTGTTTTTAAACTAAGACATATAACAAGCATTACAAACATATGTATAATAGTAATAGTTTAATTTATACGATTTTACTTTCTCTAAATTATTTAATTACATATGTGGATACGTATATATGTGTACATATTATGTATGTAGAATTCTTAATAATTATACATACATACATGGTATTTTATATTTAAATCTTAAATATTATT
Organism: Villa cingulata; assembly: GCA_951394055.1. NCBI lineage: Eukaryota > Metazoa > Arthropoda > Insecta > Diptera > Bombyliidae > Villa > Villa cingulata. The sequence goes on from OX596018.1 coordinate 48,740,577, forward strand.
AAAAGAAAAACGAAACACTAATTGCTTAAAATCTAAGTAAATTTTATCTTAAAATATATTTTATATATAATACAAATGTAATAATTATAATAATAATAATAAAAATTTAATTATAAAAAATAAAGTGAATTAATATAGAAAATATATTTTCCAGATATACTATACATACATATGTGTACCTACTTATACTTATGTAAGTATGTACTTCAAATTCTGAAGTTTATAAACATATAATATATGTAGTTTTCTGTAAAACCATTATTCAAATTCAATAATAATTGTTCTCTGGATTATATGAAATCTTAATTTCAAATGAATCTATCCTTGAAACAAAAATTATTGAATAGAAAATGATTGAAGAAAATTTAAAGAATTAAAATGAAAGCAAATTGAGCAATTATAAGTACGAGTTACATATAAAATTAATAGTTAAATTTTTTTTTTTTTTTAATTTTTCATATGGAACTTGTTCGATGAATATAAACATTTAGTTTTTCTGTTTTAAATGTAATATTATTTCATTGTTTTTGTAATTTATCAAATTTTATCAAATTAAAAAAGTGGGTGAGACAAATTGTTCTAAATAAAAGTTTCATGTTGTTCACTGTACATGAATATGACATTTTTTCGCTATCATTTTTATAATTATATGTATATTTTTTATATTTTAATTTAATTTATTTATTTTTCTTTATTTTATTTAATTTTATTTGATTTTTTTTTTGTTTTTTAGTATTTTGTCATATCAAATTTTTATCATGATTTAAATCAATTTCAATTTGTTGCTATAAATACAATATAAATTAAAAATTAAAAAAACGAATAGTAATTATTAAAAAAAAAAAAAAAAAATTAAAAATAAAAAATTTCATATAATTTTTAGTTATTCCTCAATATCATTATCTATACGTGATGATTTAATTCCTGTTTTTCCAGTCCATGGATATATATCTGGACATGGCTGACATGTTCTCATGTATCTTACACCAGATTTATGCCATAGATTACATACTTTTGGATTATTACAACGTTTTGGTCGATCCTATATGAGTCAAGAAGTTAACAAAAATTTCATAAGTTATGCAAAAGTAAAATTAAAAATAAATGTTTTGAAAAATTTTATTTACCGAATAATCACACTGGAATGGTTGGAACTGATTCATTCTTGATAATGGTGTTGGATCTCGAACCCATTGCAATGCTTGCCAATTAGTCACTATCCAAACATCATTCATTCCATTTATTGTATCTAAAAATGATATAAATCCTTCTTTATGATGTGGTTGTGTAAACCATGCTGCATGATAGAAAAGTCCAAATGGTGCTCTAGAATTTGTACAACAAAAACAAAAAGATTTTTTTTTTTATGAAAATGATTAAAATGAAGTATTTAGAAGTGAATGAATGAGAAATGAAACATTTTTTACCTGTTTGTTGTATAATGTCTTTCGAAATTTTTCATTAACATTTTGAAAACACTATCAGCATCAGATGGATTCGAACATGCATCACCCATTGAACATCTACCACCATTTAAATCTTGCCACATAACCATTGGTACTTCCCAAACACCTGGATAACTTTTTGTTGGGCATGGTGGTATCATACAATCATGAAAAATTTTATAATCTAATGTATATGGCCAACTTGGTGGACGATTTTCATATACAGGCATCGATGAATCGTATGTGAAATTTGAATCGTATAACATTTTGAACATTTTGTTACCACCGATCGATAAAAATGGAGCTCTCATTCCACGTACATCAGATAATTTAACACCGCCGTATGCTGCTAAAATTTCACGCTGTCCAGCTACTTCTCTTGTCCATTTCTTTTGTGAGAATTGTTCACCAAAACTATGTCTGTGTAAAATTTTTTGATAAAAAATTTGTTACAATTTTTTATTTATTGAAAATATTCAAAATAGAATAATTTGCAATTCAATTAAAGAAAAAAGTTAAGTACCCGCAGTGTACTTTTAATATTGAGGCAAAAAATTACAAATTATTTTTTTAAAAACTGAATTGCAAGTTATTCTTACAAACTGAAGAAAAAAAACAAAAGCAGTTTAGGTCATTGGTAATAGGTATTTTCGATTTGGTAATTTCAAGTACTTGCGAGTACTAAAATGTGTCTAGGATAAATTGTTAAAACGAACGAAACAAACATTTTTCGTTGCTACTTGCATCTACTTCCAGCTGCTTGAAAAATTTTTCATGAGTAGCTACGAGTAGATGGTTTAGCACAAACATTTACTTTTTCTACCTGCAAGTACTTGAAATTGCCAAATCGAAAGCACCTAATATAAAGCAAAGCATTCCAGGAAATAATTAATCAAAAGTATATATTGTGTGTGTATATTGAATTTTGCATGCTGTAATAAATTTGTTAGTGATTTGGTGTAAAATGTTACATTTAGTGTATGAATTTAGTGTCAAATGTTTCTCATGTAATGTGAGAGTATATGTATATGTAATATGTGAATTGTGAGTGAAAATGAATGATTAATTTTGAATATTTATGTATGCATGCTATAGGTATGTATATCCAATTGTGTCGGTTACTTTTTTTATTTTTTTTTATTTTGTAAATTTGAGTACCTAATTTGCATTTGTTTAATTAAAGTGTTCATATAACGAGTACAGAACATGTGTTGGTTTGTTTGTTTTTGTATGTTGTATAAATTTTTTTTTCTTAAATTTGCACTGTTTATCAGCTTGTTTCAATAGAATTTTTTACTATTACTGCTACTGCAATTTAATTATTTTCATTTATACTTCATTTTTTTTTTTTTTTTTTACTTACGATACAGTATGAGAAGCAATTTCATGACCATCAGCATATAAATTTTGTACTTGACTATAATCAGTCCATTCATGTGATACATAAAATGTTGCTGTTATCGGACAACCATTCGGATTAACACGTCCTTTTTCGAATAGATCGATATAAAGTTGTTTATTTAAATCATTTACAGAATCATCAAATGTAAGCAACACAATTTGTGGAACATTTTCGACTGGCAAATCACCTATATGATTATGGATTAGATGATGATGTATATAATATTAAATACGAGCATATAAGTAGTAAGTATGTATTTACATATTCATATGAATTTCATTTATATAAATTCAGGATGCATTACATAGATGTACATATGTATTAATGAATAATTAAATTAAAAATATAAAAAGGTAAAAAAAAAAATTCATTCTCAAATAATGTACGAACAAAAATGTACAATCATATTGCGAGTAGACCCTTCAATAAATTTCGATTCATTTATTTTGGCCAAAATTTATCTAAATTTAGTAGAGAGTTTATATTTAAGATTGTCATGTGAATACGAGTATAAGAAAATTTTTTAGAAATATTATGTATTTATAAAAGAAATAGTTCTGAAAAAATAATATAAATTTATGAAGAATTTCCACAATCCACACGATATGAACAGAATATCCAAAACCCTTAATACACACATATATTTTCATTTTTTCTAAAGGTTTTTTTTTGTTTTTTTTTGCCCACATCCATTTAGACTTACGAAATTGTATGAGAAGCAATTTCATGTCCATCTGCATATAAATTTTGTACTTTAGTGTAATCCGTCCATTCGTGTGATATATAAAATGTCCCTGTTATTGGACAACCATTTGGATTTTTACGACCCTTCTCAAATAATTCAATAAAATACTCTTCGTTTAATTCACTAACAGCATCATCGAATGTTATTAAAACGATTTGTGGAATTTCATGTACAGCTAAATCTCCTGTTTTAATCAATTAATCATACATATATAATAACAAATTTATTGTTTGTTCTTCTACTAATCAAATAAATTTTCAAAAAATCTTCTATGTACAAATATTTTTTTTTATGAATCTGTGGAATTTTTAATTCAAAATTAGTTTTTAATCATTATTGATCGATGATTTCAAAATAAAAAATGAAGATTTATGTAAATATCTAATTATTTTTACCATTTCAACATTTTTTCTAGAAATGTGAATTGAATAAATTTTAATCCGTTGTATAGTTGGAATATAAAGTGTGAGACCATGGCAACAATATAACAAAATTTTCTTACCCGGTATATCCTTTCCACCACAATAACAATCTGGAAGTAAACAAACATCTTTACGACATTTAGCTGCAGTTTTATCTGGTGTCGGTTGAGGATACAATGGTTCTGGTCTTGATGCTGGATTCCGATAAATATCAACAAATTCAGATGCTTTTGCAATAATCGTTCCCGAAGGTTTAAGTGTTGGACGAATTCGTCTAAAAATAGGATTTTTTTTTAAAAATTAAATTAAAAATATACATACATATGGATGAATATTTACGGTGGATGTGTTCCTCGATTAACTGATGCGGTCGATGGTTGTTCACGGTCATTCGAAGTATAATGAGCACCACCTCTATTACGATTATTCGTTCTAATAAAAAAAAGCATAAAGAAATTAATTTTTTTTTTTATTGAAAATTAATCCTTGTAAATTTATATTGATAAATTCTAATTACATTATAATTCTGTAAGTTCTTAAATAAAATAAATTATTTTTTATAATTAGACTTAACATGAAAGCTAAAGCAATAAAAGCATTAAGCTATAGGCAATTAATGTTAGTTGATACGATAATAATTCCAACAAAAAAATATTGTAAAAACTTTCCATATTAGTAATATTATAAACCAAAAATACTCATCAATTTTGATGTACTGTTAAATTTATAGTATATGTATGTGTATTTATTACCAAAACCTTATGTGTATGGATTTAGGTATGTTATAAATTTTAATTTCATTTATTAATTGACAGAACAAATTAAAAAAAAGGAACAAAGTTTTTATCAAAAAGTTATTACAAAAATTATTTTGTTTATAAATAGTAGTAGTGGTAATAGTATAGTAGTGGTAGTAGTAATAGTAAAAGTTTGATAAAATGTGAATTGAATGATAATTTCAATTCTAATACTCAGTGCGATACAATAAAATACGTTACACAAAAAAGAGGAATATTGTAGGATCAAAATGAAATGGATCAACAAATTATTTTCATAGATGTGACAAAGGAGAAAGGATCATAAAGAGAGGATAGATGCAAGTTCCAGCCGCGTTTTAATTAAAATAATTTTCTCTAAATTATTAACACTATATAAAAGAACAAGAATTTTTTTTATTTGATTTTTTATAATAGTAGCTTCATTCTTCATACAATAAAAAAGTGAATTTAATTTGAAAAAAAAAAATAACATTTTAATAATTGAAAAACACAAAGGATAATAGAAACGAAAGAATAAATTTTTCGAACTTTTTTTTCCATATTTTGTTTAGTAAAAAAATTGTGTGAATTAAACCGCGTTTGTGCATTTGAAAAAGAATTAAATGAAAAAAAAAACTAGAATTAAAAAGAATGCTACGAAGTTTATTAAAAAACAAAGAGATAGAAATAAAATAATTTTCAGCGAAAAAAAAAAGAAAAAAGAAACTTCTTATTTTGCATTGAAAAACATACATAGTTAGATCATGTTTACATTTTGATTAAAGAAATTGTATTTAATGTAGATAATATATATGTAGAATACATATAGAATTTAATTAAAGTTCATTTTCATTCATTTTACTAGACTAGAAGATGAATTTGTTGCTGGTATATACTGGACCAAAGTTGTTAGTATTTTTTTTTTTATATTTACTGTGATTTAGTTTTTAGTGTTGTTGATGTAGATTTGTTTTGAAATTGTAGAAAAATTCAATTCAAATTTAATTGGATCTATTCGGGACTATGATGATATATATACTATGTAGTAATCTTTGATAAATTATATAGACAATTATGGAGGATAAAGGAATAAAGCAATATTGATATATTTAAATTAAAAAGGAAACGGATGGAACATTTTAAAAGGATGGATAGTGATGGTAATTTGTTGTATTTTTTTCTTTTTTCAAATAAAATTTTTAAATCATTTTCATGTAGATGTATATCTTCTAAAATTATAACTTTATATAGTGTAACATAAGATATTTTCAATCTATAAAGTTAGCGCAAACCTAAATACTAAAAGCTGAGTTTTTCTTTATCTTTTGTGTTTTGTAATGTTTAGAAAAAAAAAAAAATACCTAATTCTATAACAGATATTATATATCGTAAAAGATTTTGTAAAAACTTTAACTACATAATTTTTAAAGAAACTTTTAAATGTTATTCCTATAAAAAGATATCAAGGGCAAACGTGAATGAAATTAAAAAATGAATTCAATAATTCAAAAAATGATTGAAAAATAGAAGATAAAAATTTGATCATGCCGTTTTAGTAATGCATTTTCCGTTTTCCCCCTCTAGAAAATAATATTGGTTTTCTATCTATTTGAGTATTTAATTATGTTAAAAAAAAGTAATTCGAAAATAAAATAAAATGCGATAAAAACCAAACTATAATTAAAATAAATGAGATCAAAAATCGTTTTAGTTAAATGAATCCAGTATACACCAACGCCACATTTTCTTCTTGTTTGAAAATTTTAAAAAGATGTTCAAACAATAACAACTTTAAAAGATGCAAAAAAATTTGCTATTTAAGTATTTATTTATTTAAAAAAATTTTTTTGTAAGTTTTTCTCAATTTCGAATACCTCGAGGGAATTTCGTTGCATTTAGTGTTTGGTGTATTGTCTGCACATTTTGAAAATGCTGATGTAGTCGCTTTTGTCCGGCCTGAAGCGGCGATGGATGTCTTGATGGCATTATTAACTCTGGATACTCGAGGAGGAAGTAACATTTTTGGATAGGAAGTTGTTGGTTTTGTAACTTTTCGTGTAACAGTACTACTAGTCGAATTAAGTGTAGGAGTGGTTGTTGTTTCTGTTGTAGTAGTTGTATATATTTCTGTTGTTACATTATTCATTTCTTCGATAGAATTTTTATGATTTTCATTTAATTTCGAAATTTCTAATGATGCTGTTGGTAGATAAATTTCAGATGACGACGATAATTCTGTAAATTGTTCAAGTTCTTTTGAAGCATCTTTTTCAGATGATTTATCGTAAATACTAGATTCAGTTGGGATGTAGTTTTCCTGTTGAACTTCTACAGTTTCATGGAATTTTGGTTTTAATTCTAGTTCATTGTATGTAGTATTCAAACTATCACTCACATTTTCGATGGGTTTAATCAATTTTTCAGTGGATGAGTCACGATATTTATTGAAGTATTCGGCAAGACGATCAGATATTTCTAATGTTTTTTCTTCACTACCACGAGTTGATTTAGGTGATTTAGAGGATTCATCAGTGTCCAGATATTTGAAATTCTGATATTCAATTTCAGACAAATCGATTTTCTTATCAAGCGAATCGTTTTCATCTAGATAATATGACTTTCCGCTTTTAGATAAATACTTTACCGATGGCTGAGGAATCCGGTCAGCGTGATCAGATTTTAAAGCTGCAAATTCGAAGCGTGACTGTGATTCTGTTTGTTGTCGATCAAAGTATGTTTTAGGAAACACAGAGACTGTTGGGCTTAGAATCGGTCTAGTCCGTATTATTTTTCGTCTGAATATTGGCTCCGGAGTTGTAGATGTGCTGTCATAACTCGAAGTTGTAAATCTGAATTTCGGTGAGTAGGTTGTAGGTTCGTCCAAATCTACTGAATTTTCCGTATAAGCAAACGTATACTTCAATCTTCCTCGGAAAACATTATCATTAGAGTTTTCTGTATCCTTTTTATGCAATTGGGTTGGATTTGCGGTTGTTGTTGTTGTGGTGGTGGTTGTGGTGCTAGTGGAAGTGGTTGAGGTTGGAAGAATAGTTTTAGGTGTTAATTTGGTCGTTGGAATATCAGTAGTGCTAGTAGTTATAGCTCTTGTGCTTGGAGATGCCAGCGATGTAGAAAATATTGGTCTGTAAGTTGTGCTTGGAACAACTGTTGTTGACGTAGTTCTGGGAAAAGTAGCTTTAGCTGTCGAAGGTGTCTCAGTTGTAGTAGTAGAGGTTGTTGTCGTTGATGATTGAATATGAGGAAAACTTTTTGAAGATGTAAGCAAGGTCGTTTTTGTTGTTGGATAAACAACTGATGATACATTTCTAGGAGGCGCAGTTATTAAGAAATAACTTCTGAATGGCTTTTGCGAAGAAACGATTACGGGAGGTGAGGGTGTGACAAATCGCGGTTTTAATGTTGATTGATTTTCATCCTGTAGAATTGTTTCTAGACTCTTATATGGTGAAACAAATTTTGTTTGACCAGTGGTTTCGAAATTTCTGTTTAAATTGTCTTTAAAAACCAATGCTCTTGTAGTGAATGACTGAATTACTTCAGCTTTTTCTCTCACAGGTGTGATTTCACTACCTGAACTTGAAATACGTTCATTTGAACGTTCTATTTTACTGGAAATAATTGACGTGTCTTCTAGACTATCTTGTGATTCTTTCAATAAATTTGTATCTTGAGCTGTGAATGGAGATGGGCTAGTTCTTGTTAATCTCCAAGATCGAATTGGTGGAGTGTACGTTGTTGGATCTACAATGACTGTTTCCTTTGTGGTATATTCTTCTTTTGATCTTACATACAGCGGAATTTCTTTGCTGTTTTTGTTCCTTGGGGTTATGTTCGTTCTAAAACTTTTCGATGTGAAGTTGAATTTGGTATTTTTTGAAGCTTTAGAGACATCATTAGAAATTTGATTTGTTGGTGTTACTCTGATTGATCTTAAAGTAGTAGTAGTAGTATTAGTAGTAGTAGATGAGGTAATTTGAGGTCTAACAGTGGTTGGTTTTGGTGGTGGCTGAAAACTTTGTGGCTGAATTTCTGAGACAATAAACCCTAATATACGTTGTCGTTGATCATTTTCACTTTCATTTTTATTTGAAATGATATTTGAATTCGAAAGTGGTGTACGAAGAGAAAGAGTTTCGTTTTCGGTTTTATTTGTTTTTAGATGATTGTCATTAATTGTGTCGTTTTTATTATGTGGCAGTATTGAGGTATGTATTGTTTTTGTTTCAGTCAAAACTGTATCTGATAACGAGCTATTTAGGATACGGACATTACGAATTCTTGAGCGGTTATGGGATTGTAGGATTTGGATATCAGGTGTAGTGGACAATTCAATTGGAATTTTAGAATCTTCAGATCTGCTGGCACCTGTATTTGCCGATAGTGTTACTAAAATAGGTTTTGACGTCTTATTGCTGTTGATACCAACATCCGACAGTGTTGATCTGTTGGAGAATAAATACCGCAAATTCCGTTTTTAGATAATCTTGCACACCTCCCAAACATACACTAATAACAAAATAAATCATTTTTTGTTCACCTAACCTATGATGTATGTGAATTTTATAAACATGATCATGTAAATATGTGTATATGTGACTATGGGTATTGTATGTTTGTGTAAGTGTTAAAAATGTATGTTATTATTATTTTTTTTAAATTAATTAGTAATTGTGGAATAGAGAGAATTTTTTGGCTCTCAGATAGGTTGTTATCAATATCATGAATACTAATGACTTTCAATTAAAATAAAATATTTGTTGTAATTAAAAGTGAAAAGGTTTACGTTTTATTATCTAATAGGAACACTCATATAGACGTTGTGTGAAGATAAGAAAATTAAATAAAAAAAAATTTGAAAACTGCTACATAGTCGGACTGCGTTTGGAAAACCATAAATATAGTTCATGTACATATATTATGTTGATATACTTAGTAAAGTTCATATCTAATTCCTAAGCAATTTTCATTATACACTCAAGTTTTTGCATATTAAGCGTCCTTGTTAATAAATTCTAAATGGGTAAAAACGGTTTGTATATTCTTTTTTTTTTTGGTGCTAATACATACTCGGTGAAAACATTTTCATAAATATGCATGTATTTATGTAGTATTTATTTATGAGCGTTGCGTTGGTGCTTGTTATATTGAATGTATTTCTGTTTATGATTGCAAAACTAAAAAAAAAATGTTTCCTAGCAAAATATACATTATATGCTGTGATTACGTGCATGTTTATATATAGAATGAAGAATGTTATTTACGATGAAGACCAATCAAAATACATATTCTTTTTTGTTTATCATATAATTATACAAATTAAAAAAAATGCTGATTTTTGTATAAAATCCTTACGAAAGTGTTTTTGTGATGAAATTTAAATTTAATATTTTTATATTTTATCATCCAAAAAGACAACAAAGATGATATTTATGATATCCAATAAAAACATATATGTATAAATAATTTAAATAAATATTATAAGAGAAAAGCGCACATATGTATAGTATATATATAAAGCTTGCATATTTTGATAATATTTTCCATTCGTTACTACAAATAAATATGTAAAAAAAAATATAAACATATAAATATGTAACTTATAGGCTTCTAATACTGCAACATAAAACTTTCACATGTATACAGTGGACGCAATCAAAGTTTTCAATGTGAAAATTTCTTCCCGTGACCGTTGCATAAATTTATTTATAATGAGGTTATAATTTGTAAAATTTTCAATTATATTATACGTATGTTCTATTTTCGTATATTATAAATGTACCCTAGTAAATAAATAAAATTTGGCTGCTGATACATTATATGATTAAATACAAATACAATAATAATAAAATTAATTTTGTATACAATTTTAATAATAGTGCGGAAACAGGCTGTTTCAACTAGCTAAATATTTCTATAATAATTATTTTGCGTTGTTTTTATGTTTTGATTTTTGTGGTTTTTTTTTGTGTAGTACCTTGAAGGTGTCATTTGTTTAGGAGGATAATCCGATGGTGGTAAGGGAGTCGCGACAATATTGAATTTTTCAATTTGATGTGCTTGTATGTGTTTTGGTGGAGATTGTATAGGCATTCTTTGTGATGGTGGTGGTGGAGATGGTGGTAATTGTTGTATAGATTGTTGTTCTTGTTGTTGCTGTTGTTTATGTTGTTGGTGTAGATGATGTTGTTTTTGTTGTTGTTGTATCATTGGTGATTGTGATTGAAAAGATGATAATGAAGATGATGATGACGGTGATGATGGTATCTTCGGAATTTGTGCATAAGAAATCGGTGGTAATGGAGGTGGTGGTGTGTATTGTGGTTCATTCGATGTCCTTATTGTTGATGATATCACAATTGGACGATCCGAAATTGAATTTATTTCAATCCTGTCTCCTCTGATTCAGTTTTTTTTTTGATTTTTTTGATTTTAATGTGTTACAAATATAATGTGTGATACAATCAAGTAAATAAATTTTTTTCAGATTTTTGAAAGATATAATTTTGTAATGTAATTGTGTTTTAATGAATTTGTGTGTAAACAACAAAAATATATTTTTTAAGAGAAATTTTTCTTTTTTTGGTTTTTAGGTTTTTTTTTTTTCAAGTAATTGTTAAAATTTTTAATAAACACATTTGGTACCATAATGTGTTCCGATATTGTTTAAATTAGTTGTAAACATTTAAAATAGTAGATTACATTCAATTGGTTAAATAGGTATATATTTAGAAATAAATTCTCTCTTAAAAAATTATGACAATTATTTATAGGAAATTATTCACGACATTCAGAGATTAATAACAAATTTTTTCAGTCACTTACCTAATTGGATTTCTTGTGGGTTGGCTGTAATCGTTATCATCTTCGAGCTGAAAAATAATTATATATTGAAACGAAAGACTTATATAATAATTGGATAATTTTAGCTTTATCTTACCTGGGAAATTAATGTATCATCATAATCGGTATTATAAACTAAAGATGGTTGCTCGTATTGTTCCTGTTGTTTATTTACACTGTACGTATCTCGTCCTGGCACTTGAGGAGCTGGCGTTGAGATAACTTGCGGTCTATAGGTGGATTGTTGTGGTTTTCCACGTTGCTGATGTTGTGGTTGCTGTTGATGTTGTTGTTGTTCACTGCTATATTCAACATCTCGATATAATTCTACATCATCATCATATACAGAATAATAAGAATCATAGGGGGAAGGACGATATGATTGTTGATTTGATGTTGTGTTATAATAATTTCTTGTATTTTGTTCGGTTATTGGTTTAGATGGACGTTGTTGTTGTTGAATAAAAATGTTGGCGGGAGCTTGAGAACTTGTTTCAACTCTGTTATACATGTATAGTGGGGTATACATGATATATTGATAATTTTGTTAATAAATAATTATTTGTTAATAAGATATTAATAATTTCTACTAGTATAAATATACATATAGTATATGTACTACATATAAATAAAGTCTTCAAATTTTGTTATTCAGTTAATTTAGTTTTATCCCGTTTTATTAATTAATTATAAAAATGTGATTTTATTCGAAAATGAAATAATTGTTAGCAAGTTTTCAGTATAGTGTTCTGTAGTGTGTAATTTTAGTTTGCATTTTGTACATACAATCATAGTCATCATTATATAGGCAAAAGGATTTTACCTGTTTAGTTGTACTTTGTCGTTAATTTCGATTTGTTGTTGAACAGGTCTTTTTCGTTCGTTTTGTATTGATGTCACTTTTTTATTATATTTCCACTTCGATTGTCCGCGATTTGGTCGTATTGTATAAATTTTTTTTGTCGTAATCGTGGGTGTAGCAGGCGTAGATGTATAATTAGATATTGATGTTAATTTTGTCGATCTCGCTGTTGTTGTTGTTGCTGTTGTGGTAGTTTTTGCTGTAGTTGCGTATATGAATTTTGTTCTGGAGAGAGGTGTTGTCGTTTTTTGATTAAATCCAAGTACTTTTGTCGTATTGTAAAGCATGGTTTTCATTTTTTCAAAAATATCTGTAGGAAAATTTACGATCGAGGGTACAGTAGCTCCATTACCATCCTTTTCATAATTGAAATGAAAAGTTATAGAAGGTTGTCGAGTTGTGGATATGTTAGGACGAATTCTATTTTCATCTTTTGTATACGATGGAGTCGATGCTGTTAGATGGGATCTAGGGGGCATAGTTTCAGAATTGGGCATATAAAATGGTTTCTGGAATGGGGGATCCACATTGTAATCATCATCGTAATAATAATCTTCACTTTTATTAACTTCAGTTGTTGGCGACTGCTTTACGAGAGTAGGTTTTGCAACTGATACCTTTTGTGAAACATTTTCTATCAAATTATTGTATGATTTTAACACGGTTGTAGAGTTAATTAGCTTTGGTTTTTTTTGTAAAGGATTAATATTAAGTGTGTAGTCACTAACTGTCGTAGGTCTCTGAATATCTTTCAATAAAATCGGTGTTATAGGACGACTGTATGCCAGTAAAGACTTATTATCTGCTTTGATAATACCTTGAGTTTGTTTGAAATACGTTAATACATCCATAATAGAAGGATCTGCCTTGACAATATGCGAATTTCTGAATTCACTGACAAATTTATCAAAATTAAAATCAGATCCCACTGTTGGAAAAGTTTGATTTTTCAGTTCGAATTTGTTTTCATTTTTCAACCCTATTGTTCTGGATGAACTTATTGAAGTCGAATCGTTCTTTGAACTTGCATTTTTCAGTGATAAGTTATCGTTGACCTTTATTGGAGGCAAAATCGTAGTAATTGCTTTTTGTGGTGTATAATAATTATTGATTAATTCATAATTCTTAGGTATCGGATTTGGTGTGCTTGTCAAGTAGAAATTTTTCATTCTTTGATTTTGTAGGATATTATAGGCAAAATAATTGCTTTGTGTAGTGATTTGAATAGGTATTTCCGTGTTAACACTAAACGCATTAATAAGTTTTGAACTTTTTCCAATTGTACTAGAGGTAGTATTTTCTTCTTTTTCATCTCGCTGATTATTATTGTTATAGAAACCACCAATTGTGCTGAATGCTGCAAAAGTTAAGCTTTTTGCTGTATTTTTATTTGGTTGTGCAGTATTTTTTAAACGTGTGCTTAAAATAGAAGGAGATGGTCCTGGACTACTTGCAATGTGAAAGTAAGAGAAGTTATCAGGTAATTGATCTGAATTAGGTGTTTTGGACCACTGACCAGTTTTTGGCGCTGTTAATACTAGTGGAATAACTCCTGGTGGTTGTGGAGTTGTAGATACAGAATACAATTCTGCAAAAGGTCGAAAAGAATCTTCAAAATTATATTCATTACCAAATTTGATCGGTTTAAATGGTAAGTTAGAATTTGGACTTCGTGTGCTTGGTATAGGAAAATAAGCAGGTTGACTAGGTTGGAAAGAATTAATGTTACTCTTAAAATAATTATTCGAAGTTGGTGATGGTGGTGATAAAATTGAAGGAAATCCGTCAACGGCAAGACTTGGTCGGAAGCTATTGATTTGTGATCTATGATCAGAACGAAAGCTACTTTTTCCGAAATCCCAACTTGGCCGCCCAATTAAATGATTTCGTAATTGACGCGGTGATCGTGAATTTTCTGCTTCAGATATGGTTTCATTAAAAATTTTAGTGGAGTTATTATTGTCGACAACTGTTTCGTTATTTAAAATATATGTGGTTATAGTTAGGTTTTCCATTTCCTTGTTTTTAACTTGAGAATCGTCGATGTCTGTAGGTTTAGATGTCACGTCGATCATGTCCTTGTCAAATGTCTCTCGTTTTATTCTGTTTAAATGAGTCTTTAACTTGCTCAATGCATTGAAGTCGAATTTAAATTGCTTTCCATTGTTACTAAGCATAATGATTGAAGCAAGATTATAAAGAAATGAAAACTTATTTGAGCTTTAAAATTCGAATAGTAAAGAATGGTGTATTACCTGAATTGATTTAATTGTGAACCGAAAGCATAGGAACCAATTTTACCATGATTTGGCAATGCGTTTAAATTGCCTTGATGAAGTATGCCATCACGATCTCTTTGCACTTGTCCAACTGTACTAGGTTGTCCTCTATAAACTCTCTGTTGTCGATCTGTTTCTTCCTCTTCAGCTGGTGGCAAAGTATCATGAGCTTCTGCATAAAGCTGTTAAAAATTTTTTGAAGAAAATTTCATGAATCAATTGCATTCACAAAGAGTCTTTTAACAAGTGTAAGAAATGTACGCGTACAAACCTTTGCAATATCTTCTTGTGCGTCTAAACTCAAGGGTTTAGGTTGCCCTCTGGATGTTATTATAGGATTTGGTGCAATGCGTAGTTCAGGAGGTGGAGGTAATGTTTGGATTATTTGTTGTTGCCTATGCTGGTGTTGTGGTTGCTGTTGAATAAATGTCTGTTTTGGTAACTGTTGTTGTTGTTGCTGCTGGTGTGTAGATGATGTCAACGAAGAGAAACGAACCCTATGCGGTACTTGTATATGCTGCTGTTGCTGCTGTTGCTGCTGTTGTTGTTGTTGTTGTTGTTGTTGTTTTACTTGTGGCACTCTAGGTGTTACGTCTCTTGTTGATGATGACACCGATGATGATGAACTAATTTCGGCTATCTCACAACCAACATTTCTTGGCCAATCACAGGTTTGTAATTCATGACTGTACATAAGACCACCAGTACAGCTTTCGAGCAATGCTCCACCAAAAACGCATACATAATATTGTGTGCAGTCATTTGGATGCGGATAATAACCGAACTCTTCAGGACAATCAAAATCTATACCATTCGATGAAGATGATGATTTTGAATTAATCCCAAAACTTCTTGAACTTATAATACGAGATGATCTTTTGGTTTGTGCAAATAGTCGCTCTAAAATATAAGAGAACAAATTGAAATGATTGTAAATTAAATTATTGGTATACAATTCAATTACAGTGAAAAGAAATTAAATTATTGAAAAAATATATAAACTTTGAATAGGTGTGTGAACGATTTTTGTCAATAGAAAATATTGACGTGACTATTTATTGAACATATGAGAATAACTTTTTTTACTTTTCCATCATGACCAATGCATTTATTGGCTGCATTTAAGTTTATGATTTGATATAGAACCTTGTACTAAAATTCAAAAATAAATATATTCGTATGTATATGTACTTTTCTACATATTCATACTATTCACATAATGAAGGTATTCAATTTTATTTTCGCTTTTATTTTGGTTTTTGTATTATTTTTTTTGTTTTGCGTTGGTAGAATGCGTTTTCTATTTTCTTAATATTTTTTCACAAAAACAATGTAGGAGATCATCGTTTTTTTATCTATATTTATTTATATATGTTTATAATTTTACATCCACTTTTTGTTTTTGTACTATTGTTCTTTTATTTATTGAAAAGCTTTACAATATACTTACAAAGAAGAGATGATCTCGACATCATATCAAGATAGATCATGTATATATAGTATGTGCATCCATGTATTCATGTATGTACATTTCCAAGTGTATGGGTATGTATTTCGCATAGATATACTACTATAATTGAATTTAAATGCATTATGTACTCGTATGTATCATTTTAGACGCGTTATAGAAAACAAGAAGAATCTCATCTTTATCATTGAGCAGTCAATTCTAATATAAATTCACCTACATTTAGAAGAAAAAAAAAATACAATTTTTTATATACTAAACAGATGAAGAGGATGCAGAGCATTGCAATCGGTTTCAATTGACTTGATATTTATGTCAGGGTTTTTTCGAATTCGCGTTTATGTATAAATTTATACACTTCATATAGCTGCATGTGTGTACGAGTACATGATTGTAATGTGTGTTTATGCAAAAAACTAAAAAAAAAAATGTTATAAAATATATAAATCTACGTGTATGCAATTAATGATAATTTCATAAGTGAGATATTAAATTTCTTCGGTTCTCATATATGATTTATCGTTTTTACGTAGGTTCATACATTATGTGTATATGCGGTAGAATTTTTTTTTTATTATTAATAAGTAGAGTATACTCGTATACGTATGCTTTATTACTCAATATTTACTCCAATGAAGATTTCATATTGGATAGATTTAATTTAAATTATTTCATCTTTTACATACTCGTAAATTTTATTTTTTTAACAAAAAACTGGATATACATATATTCGTTATCAATAAATTACCAATGAACTTTCGACTCGGTCATATATTTTTCGTTTTCATTTATATTAAAATGTGTATGCATATAGATATAGGTACATATGGAGATATTTAATGTAGGTAAAGGTAATCACATATTTTACAGAGTACTCAAATGTTTATATCCTAAATATGTGATTCCAAGTTCGCAAATCGGTTTTTTTTTTGTTAAGAAAAACAGGATATTATCCATTCATTACTTACAATTTCACAAATTATATTTCATTTTATGTCATTTCATCTATTTTGTAGCAGGAGAAAAATAAAATATCATTTATCAAAGAAAACATTCAGTACGAGTATATACATATATCGAAGTACATACATATAGTGGCATATTTGAACGTTTGACCTTAAAAAGATGTGCATTATAGTTATTATTGTAATAGTAAAGTTGTTTTCAGCTACTTTATATAAATATTCGCATATATTTTATAATACACAAACTTGTAATACAAATACTTTTATTTAAACGTATAAACATATAGCTAAGCATATTATATACGTAGTATATTGCAATGTAGGAAATTTGAAGGCATACGTCTACTTTTTACCATGATGTATTTCTAGCTTTTTTTTTATAAAGCCTGAAGGAATATTTTCGTAAAAACAAGATACCAATTTTCCATATTTTAGAGACATATTAAAAAAACATGTAAATGAAGAAGAGAAAGAAATTTGTTACGTAATATACTTAATTATACTTATAAATCATATACTTGTACCCTTGTATTATGTACAAATCATGTAAAACATAAAATATTAAAAATTTGTTTTTATATTTCTTTGTATATTATTTGAAAGAAAAAATATTAATGACCTTAATGGAAAATCTGAACATATATTTACAAATACTTAATATGAATAGTATAGTATATAGACATTATATACACAAATAATTATATTAAGCATGTCCAAACTTTTATCTAAATAAATTATTTAAAATAGAAATTGAAAAAAAAAATGCAAATTATAAAATATAACAAAATCTACATATATAATACTCGTATATAATTATAAATTATTTATTTGAGAATTTTTATTGCTGTAATAAAAAAAAATAATATTTATTATGTAATACACTATATTTTAAATGATTTATTCGAAATATCTTTTTAAAATGAATTTTCCAATTGACAATCAAAAATTAAACTTTTAAATAATTTTCTTTATAATATTGAAATATTCAATTCATTTTATGAAAGGAGTATGAGTTATGTGAATGAATTATAAATAATAATAATGAAATGATTAATTAAATTTATGAAATTATTTTTTAAATTAAATTGTTTTTATATTAAGTGATGATTATTTGGCTCAAAATATACATTACTTTTCATATTCCATACAACATATACGAGGGTGTATCATGTACGTACGTACAGTTATATCATAATTATAAGCAGACAGAACATACAAAAAAAACACCTACATAACATAATTTAAAAAGTGAAAATCTTTTTTCAAATTTTCATTTTTCATTTAATAGAGATCAAGGTCGTTTTAGATAGATGTAATCGTTTAGTACAAATATTGTAAAGAAAATAAAGCGTTTCCGTAGAGGAGCAAGTATTAAATGTTGTTAATTGATTTTCTGTGTTTGTCATATATGTACAATATTCGCATTCTGCTAAAAGAGAAAATCAACGTTTTCTCAAGAATGAAAATACGAGTATACATAATGTGTGAAATACTACTCGTATTATTGTAGGGTATACGATAGCATATATTTTCATAAATTATAGGCAAATGCAATATACAATAAAAATGTGTATATGTATATTAAATTTGCATAAGTATCTTCTATAATTTTAATAATTCTTTTTACTTTTATGTTAAAATAAAATGGAATTGCGATTTGTAGTGTTATAAAAAAAACAAAATATTTTTCTAAAAGGCATGAATTTCGAAGAAAAGTTTTTTGCTTTTTCTAATATGAAGTTAGGTTAATTTTAAAATGTTCCTCACAATGCAGCCATCATTGTTGCCCATACGTAAATCCAGCACTGAATATATTACGTTAAAATTATTCAAATAGACAATTTAGTTGAAGTTGAAATAAAATTGAAAAAAAAAAAATTCACTTCACTCAATGTAAGTAATATATAGTAATTATAATTTATAAGACTGCTATTCTGACGCTTTTATGACGCTTTATTAATTATTAAAGTCAGAAGTTATTTTTCATTTACGCATGTATACAAATATGAATTATATTCATATTTACGTAATATATACAAAGTATTTTATACAATTTTTTATAAGCACATTCATATGGTTTTTATAATTCTTAGTTTAGATCTTCTGTATGAGTATGTAAATTTTTTTTATTTTATTCTGTAGTTTTTTTTAAATTATATACTTGATGTATGTATGTATAAATAGACAACACGAAATCTCCCACAATAAATTAATATTTTTAATGTTTCAATTATGTTATAAAATTTAATAAATGATGAAACAAAAGTACGAAGTTTATAAGTACATAAATTATTTACAAATGTTCAAATATTTTTTATATTGTAAATAAATTTAATTGAAATATACATACTCGTATGTACGAAAAAATAAATGTGATATATGATTTATGTAAACTAGTATATGTTTCAATTATTTCTTCTTTTTCAATTCAAAATAATTTTCATTTTCATTAAATTTAAACTCATGATAATGGATAAAACTTATATTTATAATTTTTAGTTTTAATTTTTAATTGAGACAAATTAAATTAAATAAAATTATGTTGAAAAAAAAAATGAAAATATGTACCAAGAAAACTTTCGCAAGATAACAAGGTCTTTTGCATACATAAAGATTACATAAAATCATTTAAGCTTATATATTTTAAATAAAATGAAAAAAATATTTATATGTATATATTATAATTCTTGTATATAGAGGTTAACATTAGAATCATATTTACGCTCTGAATATTTTACACCTGAAGCAATCAATAAAAGAATCAACAGCGGCAAATTTTTTATTATATTATTTTATATTATCATTGGTAACATAACAATATTCATTATTATTATTATTATTTGAAAACCTAAGTAAACGATAAATGATATGTAAACTCCGGTTTATTTTCAATTTTTTTTTTATATTTTTTTTTTTAGTTTTTATTGCAGCTTTATTATTATTTAATTTCACATGTAAGTATACATTATATAGAATATAAATCTCCGTATATTATGCATAGACATATTTTATAAATGGAGACGACAAGAAGGCGTACATTATGTACATATTATACATATTTACATTTTACATACATGAAACTAACATTATACTGTTGATATTGATGAATGTGACGAGATCATATAAGGTCTCATTTTCATTGTATTATGTAATATACATATTTTTTTTTAAAACATTATGTATCAGGTATCCACCTATATGATAAAAGTACATAGTATGTATTTGGAGAAAAAAAACATAACTTAGTATATTATATAGATTTTCATATCTACACATATGTAAGTATAATAATCATATGTACATACACATAGATAATGTAAGTATTTATTTCTGATATAATGATGTGATGATAGTAAAAATTACTTTTGGTTACATTCATACGTATATTATAAACATCAACGTCAATATTGATATAGTATAAGTAATGTTATAGATTTAAGGGAAATCACACACATCTCCTTAACATGTATATATGATGTGTGTATGTACATTATTTTATTTCATTTTAATAAAGAAAAAAAATTTTCGATATTGTAAGTATATCTTGTATACAATCTTTGTATATTACAAATACAATCTGTATTAAGAAAAGATAAAATTTTATTTTTCAGTTAGTGTAAAAATGCTAGATATTAAATCTGATGGTGATGCTGATCTATTGTTTTATTAAGTTTATACATAAAGTATATAAATATGTACATATATTCAATATGTATGTATATGATTTAATATTCAATTGAAGGTAAACCTACACGACTCTATATACTAGTTACTACACCTGTACTCAATTTGTTGTTGTTGCAGTTGATTTTTTTCTTAACGCATTTAATAATAAAGATAATTGAATGTATATGAGTACGAGTTTCTTTATGTAGATGGTATATGCATTCACATATCTATTTAATTTTTTATAATTAAAACAATGATATTTGCATCTTCAACAGTATAATAATCATACGTACATACTTATGTGTATACCTATCTTTATAAATTTGTAATTTTAATTTCATTTTAAATTTACATATTCACATATGTACATATGTTATTAGAAATACAACATTATGTATACTCATACAATAGTAACTTAATTTAAAGTCGAGAGACAAGATTTCTCATGAAAGTGAAACTGCAAAAGATGTTCTCATTACAAAAAAAAAAAAAGAAAAAAAAATATGATTTTGTAAAAAAAAAATTAATACCATAAAACCTCAGTTCGATGGTATATTCGTATAATGGTATAATGCACTTACTATACATACTCGTTGAATGTAAGCTATAAATGAATAACCTCGTTCAAGAATTTGTACAAAGTGTGTATTAGCAGAGAAACAATAACCTATAAACTGTATTATGATTTTAAAAAATAACTATAAATATTTGTAATAAAAAAGAAAATGAAAATAAAATTGAAGATATGTATAGGTTTTTTTTTTTCAAATATGCATATATCCATTTATATGACATGCATACACTTAATAAGAATTTGCTAGAATACAGATTAGTTTAACATAAAAAATTGTGATATTATGTTTTTTCATGAATTATAAAAATATTTATGTAAGTTTAATATTATGCATAAGAATGTTCAAAATTCCTGTTATCAAATTAAAAAAAAAGTAAATTAAACATTAAAGTAAAAAACTGTAGAATTACTAATGAAATTCTATTTTAATTGTAATTATAAATTACAGTTTAAATTAAAATTTATATCTTCCTTAGTAACTGATTAATAATAATTACAATGAGGATCATATTTAAATTTTGATTGAAATATTTGTTTGAACATATTTTTGAGAAAATGTGTAAATATTTTTGAAATTATAACTACTTATATGTGCATGTCATATCATATGCATTCTTTTATGCAAAAATATTATAAGGCAATTATTCTAATGATAGATAGATTCACACCTTTATTCATATACATAAAGAAAGAAGGTGTGTATATGTTATTGCTAATTTATTAAATAAATTATTAAAACGTAAAACATAATAAATTACAAATTAATGCAATTATAAAAAAAAAAAAAACTAAAAAACTAAAAAAGAATAAATAACAATTGCATAAATTTGGAAAAGAAAAATATTTGAAAATTAAATGCATTCATATATTATGTACATTATTTGCATACATTATTGAGGGTATAAATTTTATACAAATTATATACAAGTAATTTAAATTTGTTAAAAAAAAGGTGTTTGAAAGAATATAGTATAAAAAATATTTTTTTAAATTAATAAACACATATATATATAAGATCTGTATGTAAATATCTAAATACCTACATATTTTTATATCAAACATACATATATTATTATATATGTATATTTATACTCGTATATAAACATACGTATTTATTAGACTTAAATACGTATGTATGTAGTATATATGTATACGAATGTATAAATTATTTTGACATTTAAAAAACGTGAAATTTTACATTAAAATTTAAATAAAAAAAACAGAAAATTAAAAGAATATTATTTGGAATGAATATATATCTATAGTCTACAGTATACAGAAAGTTTATTGATACAATGTAAATTTTATAATTTAAGATCCGTTTTTAAAATTAGATTTAATCATTATATACGAGTATGTAATAATGTATGTATGTAAAATATAATTATTGTAATTTAGTTCAGTTTGTTCCTATTATTGTATAATGAATTTAAAATAATAACAATAATAATTTCATATCTGATTCACCTACATTTTAAACAATTTTTCAATTTTTTTTATATACATACATACATATATGCATAATACGTAAAATTTAATATATACATACGTATATGTGTATTAACTTGTAAATGAACTGTTATTATTTTCATTATTATATGTTTTGTTTTAAATAAAAATTAAATAAAAATAAAACTAACTAGTTGATACACAAGTACATGTGTATGTATGTGTTTACAAATACATATCTACATTTTAGATTTATATATGTTTGTATAATATAATGAAGGTGTTATTATATATAAATATAATTTTTCATATGATTGGATTTGTAACGAAAATTTAGTGAGACCACGAGAACATTAAAATAATATAAAAACACTGTCCAATTTTTAATAAATAAATATATCGATATGCAATGAATATTGGCAATGTATGTATTTAAAAACATATAAATGAGCCAACATATAGTGCATTTATTTGAAAGTGAATATTTATATACCCAGTATATATACATACATACACAAACAATATATAAGTACTATACAGGTACATATATTTATGTAAAGCGTGGATAAAAACGTGACTTAGATAAACTTAATAAATATACGATATATTTAATGGGTGTTACTATTAAATATTATCTATATTAGGCAACAACAGAGTTTCATATATGTATATATGTAATATAATGTATATGTGTGCATGTTATACAGCGAATATTATGTATATTTATATTTGCCAATTTATAATTTTAAAACGACCATATAATCTATGTAAGTAATATAATAATACATATAGTCAAATGTAAATTACTATACGATGTAGTTAGTTAGTTAGACATTTTATATGCATTATGCATATAATTTTAATGTGTATAATAGTATTATTTTTCATTTTTCGGTTTGATTTCGGGTGGGTTGTTGATGTTGTGACGACCTTATGCAAATTTTTTTCTTTTAGTTTATTTTTTTTTTTTACATACATACTGTTTCTGATTTGATTAGTGTTTCAAGTCTGTATTTTTCTTTAAATTTTTCGAATAGTAATTATATTAACACTATTTGCAAAGTATAGAAAGTATGAAAAATATTTAACTGACTTATTATTAAAATGAGTGCATATAACAACATAATATATGTATATATGTATATATCTATATAACGACAGTGATCGTAATCGTTACATATATACATATATAATCGTATATAATCATAATATTCTGTTTATAACTAATGCTAGTAAAATGGTCATATATTTGTGTAATTAGATTAAATTTATGGATTGAAATAAACTGAAATGCACGATTATTTTATACCAAAATTTAGATAATTCCCAGTATGAAATTTATTATTTATTTTTGTTTTTATAAAATTTATATTTTATTATTTTTAAATTCTTTATATCGTTTCACTTACAAAATTAAATAAAAATTACTACCAAAAACAAAAAAAATAAATAAAAAATAACGTTTTTATACTTATATGATGCATATATAAAATTTTTGTAATTTAAATGAAATATCAAATTACTTTTTTAAGTAATAAGTAAAGATTATAAATTATTGTTTTCCATATTTTTTTTTTCCGCTGCTTATATATTTTTTCAGTTTCATATTATTGCGTAGTAAAATTTTATATTTGTATGGTCATGAATTATTTATTGTATTATTATTATTATTGTTATAAATTTATTTAAGGAAAAAGTCTGTGTTCATAAGCACCTATATGTAATAGTAGTGAAAATAATCTGCAACAAGAAGAACAACTCATATAAGGTTTAAAAAAATAATGATCACACGTTTAGATGTTGCGTAATACACATACTATTAAAAAATCTTTTGTTGTATAATTTGCAATAATTGTAAAATATAATATATGTGTGAGATAGTTATTTAGAAATTTTTTTTTCAAATGCATATGACATGTTCTTGTTTTAGATTGAAATCGATACTAATATTTCAACATAGAAATTTCTTACAAAATTACATAAGAGATTCAATCAAATTTTTAATAAGTTTTATCATGTATTATATAAGTATTTGAGATTTATTTCATTTTTTGATGAAATTTCAAAAGTTTTTTTTTTTTTTTTAGCAAAAATTTATCATTTTCATTTTAAAATCGTTTACAATTTACTTCTAAATTATTTCATTTGTGACATTTTGTTAAATTTATTTTAATCAGTTTTATTATTACGGTCTTGTCATATCGTCACCATTTATCACAATTGAACATTATTTCGGAATTCCCACATTTGTACTTTTAAATTAATACTGTGTAAGCGAATATTTGCAGTGGTACTGTATGTATAATGATTTGTTAGCTTGTTAGTTTGTTAAATAGTAGTGAAAAATTCTTGTAATTTTCATTTAAATTACTGTAAAAATTTATATGTACATACATTTACTTATTGTTACTATAATAAAATATAAATGAAAAATTGCATATGATCAATCATTGTTTAGAAAATTTTTCATTCAAAATTCTCAGATTTTTCGTCATTCGAAATTCAATTACCTAATAAAATAAATGAACATAAAAAAAAATCGTTTATAAATGTACATATTCGTTCATACATAAGTATGTAATATGTAATATGTATTAATATTCTTAAGACAGTCATATAAGTAGATGTAGTATTTTTAGATGTAGATATATTAAAACCACAAATTGACCATAAAATTACAATGTTTTGTTAGAAAATTTTTCAAACTTATAAGATTTATTACATAATTACTTACATGTATACATATGTATGTACTCTTATATAACGCATATGTATGTAAGATACTTTTATTTATTGATTTATTCATTTATTTTTTTTATTTTTTTTTTTTTTTTTTGTAAATTAGATTCAGCCTACATGTAGTTCATATGAGATTAGTGCATGTATTAAATGATTTGTGAGGGAGTGTATCTTAAATTATATGCAGTCAAAAAATAAATTATGTACTTATTTAGACATACGCAAATACGTATATTATTTTATTGGATATCTGTATCCGTATACACGTACGAGTATTATTGTATATTGGATAATTGTTTCATTATTATTTTTTAATATATTTTTTAACATATATGGCATAAATAATTGACTTATTTACCTTTTTATTTTTATAAATTTTATATTACTTATATATACATATGTATGTATATTTATAAATGTATTGGATTTGAATTAGAACGATTTGTAAAATATAAATTTTTATTTTAATTTTCAATTATTGCTTTTAATTTCCCTAATCTATTATAGTTTTGTATGATTTTTGTTTTAGTTTATATAGTTTTTCGTTTTTGTTTATTTTTTTTTTACATGAGAAAATTGAAATCATAAAATTGGACATTCTAAAATTAGTTAACCTAGAAAATTTGTTATAATATATGGATAGTCTACTAGTATAGTTTATGTTATAATTTAAATGAAAAATATAACACATATTTACGTAACTGTTATACATATTTAAACATATTATGTACATATTACATTACCATATTACGTATTGTACAGAGAAAAAGGTGTGGTTGAGTGTTGAGCTTATGTAATAGATACACATACATTATGTAATGTGTATTAACATTTTATATACACAACATTTAAATTATGTGAATTTATTTTGGATTAAGGACAAAATGATTCATACTAAAGGAATTTAAATCGAAAAAATTAACTTATCTACTCGTGCATATAAAGCTCGTGTATATCGATTATATCATAACATGACGTTTAATATTCGTTAGCTTATGTAATAAATTTTACTGTGATTTACACAATTTAATGAATAAAAATAAGAAAAATTTCATTTGTATAAAATATACATATCATAAATAATGTCATAATGCTTGTATGTTGTCTCGTATTTACATAAATATTATATGATATATAAGTACTTATATACACATATCACGTATCACATAATAGTAGATGTAATAGCAATGTAATTTAATAGAAAATTTATCATTCGTTTATTAAAAAAACGCAGTTAATTTTTATGCGAAGAATAAAATAAGTTAGAAAAATTGCATATATAGTATGTATACTAGTAGGGTACTAGTATAAAATTACAAAAGATAATTTTAAAAAATACTTACATTGACATAAACTATTATTAGGTTTACATTTTTTTTTTTTTTTAATTTGAAATTAAAATTTAAATTGAAATTTCGAATACATACAATATACCTACTCATGAATTATTGTATGAGATATAACTAAGATCCAAATCAGATTTAAATCGATTTTCACCGTTTTCAATCAAAGTTTTGTGTAAACTATATGAGTACTCATACATTTCAATTTCTATATAATAATATATTTTTTATAATAAATTTTAATTTTAGAAAAATTTTTAATAATATTTGCATATATCCTTCGATAAAAAAAACACGAATTAAATATTGAAAATAAAATAGTAAAAATATTTTTTGCTGTTTTTTTGTTGTGAAAGATGTTGTGACAGTTTAGTTTAAAGTATGGTTTTTAAATTATTAGAAAAATTTATTGAGGACCTTGGCTAATAATAAAAATAAAGAAATGTAAGGAAACATTTAAAAAATTCGTGATGTCCAATTTAATTTTTGACTGGACAAATCATGTGAATTATTGTTCAAATATTCGATGTACATAGGTACATATGTAGTATATTTAATAACTTATGAATTTTATAGATTACATATATGGTAATATATTTATTTGAATTTTATTTAAGAATTTTTATACGTTATATTATATAAGTATGTGTGTGATTTATTATTTATTATTCGGAAAATTTATGCTCATAAAATATGTCATTATATAAAATGAAATTCCTCACTTCAAAAAATTAATTAAATTTAAAAATTGTTTTTATTATGATATCGTGTAACAGTGTAATATAACAAATCCTATCCGCGAGTACAACAATAAATTGCAGCTTATAAATTGAATATTATCTACATACATATACATATGTATAGTAGCGTAATACAATTTCAGTAGCATTTTATTTTAAATAAAATTAGTTAATAATGAATTATTATCAAATTTTATTTTTTTTTAAATAAACACATATAGATAATCGTTTTACGAACATATTACATAACACATACATCTGCATTTGAATGTACACATATATGAGCTCGAGGAATTTTTTAATTAAATTGTTTTCTTTTAAAGTAGGTAGTTGATTTTTTTAAAATGTTTTCATTTTATTTGTCTTTATATATAATGTATGAGTATGTCTATGTTGAAGTATACGCTAAAGACCTTTTCCACAATACATAAGTATAAGAAAAAACGTAAAATAAGGAAAAGTACATACATATGATTGTTAGTATCCTTTATAGTAGATAAGCTATCGTATATGCTACGATAGTACGAGTAGTAGTATTTCACACATCACAATGTACTCGTATTTTTATACTTGAGAAAAATTTGATTTTCTATTTCAGTATGAGTGCGAATATATTGATGAAAGTTTTTTAATATCCATCGAAGAAGATTAAGTTTTTCTACATTTTTCAAATTTTACTTACATGAATGTATGTACATATTTATAGCTTATAATTAGTAGAAAAGACACGATCTAAACTATTTGAATTTTTAGATTTTATTTTTTTCTTTCTACACCATAATCGTTCTCGAATCTTGCAATTTACAAGAAAAAGAAAATAAATTAATTTTTTAATTTATGAATATTATAATAAATGTGCAGTATGTTATACCAAAAATCCTTTTTTTCTTTAAAAATTATTTGATTTTCAATCGATTATTTCATACAAATACTTACAATACTCCATAATATAATACAAAACACAGTAGATTTTTAAACCGCTTATTTAAATTTTTTTTTCTAGCCATGTACAAAATATTATGTATATAAATACGAATAATATCTAAAATTATTGTATTATTGTGATGTAATAATGTGTACAATGTAAAATGCATGTTTATATTTAGAAAATGAAATAAATTTTGCAATCATCGCACATTTTAACGTCAACAATTCAAATTCATTGTGCCAAATTAAATGCCACGAGATAGATGTTATTTCATAATATAAAATCGATGCTTTTTATTAAGAAATTTAAAAAAGTTTAAAGACATACATATAACATTTATAAGAGTATGTCTATTTGTGTATCTACAGAGAGAAGAAAAATTAATTTTTTAAATCTTTCGCATTTAAAACTTCTGAACCCCTTTTTCTTGATTGGTTTTTGTATTCGGTTTATTATTATTTAACCTTTTCTCTTTTTTGCTTTTAATTCCAATTTAAATTGAATTGATCTGATTTATGTGTACGCTACATAAAAAAAAAAGGAAAACAATTTTTCTTTTGTAAGCGAATGAATAGCAAACATTTAATCTATCTCACCTGTTAAGAAATTTCAAAATTTACAATATTCTTGTACATAAAAAAAAATTATAATTTAATACTCGCACCTATATGTATGTATGTATGTACGAGGTATATGTCTATGTATAGTTTGTGGTCAAACGCATTATAAGAAAACTGAAAATTAATTGAAAATTTAAGTACATATATGTAATATGCAAAAATAGGTATGCATGAGTGTATTTATTTTAAATTTCTTTTCTATGTACATATATAGATAGGAGAAGAATATTGCTTGATTTACTGAGGGATCGAGTACTTGTACTGTTTATAATTTTTTCTATCTTCATCATGAAAAATATTTTCTGTTGCCTAATAATATGTAGTTTCACCTGTAATTTAATTTACTTTAGATTACAATCAAATAATTTTATTGTTGTTTGTTTTTTGGGAATGGAGAGGGGTTTTATTTTTTTTTTAATGAATGCAATTTCAGCAGTAAATTTAAGCAGATGTGAATACCAGATAAATATATGAAGTAATAAATAATTGCTTTACAAGTATGTATGTAATAGAGTAATGTTGGTAATGTATTGCCATCACTAGGTGTTCCTGATGTTTTCATTGCTGCTGTTATTGTTGTTTTTATAGCTTATTTTCTGTAGTACGTTTAATTTTTTCTAGTTTTATTTTGATTTGTTTCATTTTTTTCATCTTGATTGATCAGGTGGGTGGATATATAAATAATCGAAAATGCTATAATACATCATAATTCATTCATTCATTCTAAGAAAAAATAAGATGAAAAAGAAAAATACATTTTGTGGTTGGGTGTTAACAAATGATTAAACGAAAAAGATCATTGAGTAGTCTTTCAATTGATTTGTATTTTGATGGTTGGAAATATCAATAACAGCAACAATTACAAAACAATTATTATGTATATGCATTCTTGTATTATTACAATATATATACATAAGATATTGATCTGTTATCAACAATGCAACAAAAACTATATAGGTAATTTTGACTATTTTGTTTTTTCACTACAAAAATAAATTGAACACCAAATACTTATTCCAAGTTCCAGTTATCATACACATATGAATATAAATAACATTTGTGTCGATTCAATTAAATGAAATAACAATCCCTGATTTTTTATCGTATATTGAGTGACCTTTTGGGATTACATTATCACAAATTTTTAAATGGTACCATTCATTACGTAGTATATGTATCTGGATTTTATATGGCTTTTGTATTGTAAATATAGTTTTGAAAGAGAATTTTATTAAATAATTTGGTGAATATTCATGCATCATCATCATCATTCTTATTCTTCTTCTTCAAAGCGAAATTGTAATACCTAATTATATAATATTATTGTAATTGTGATTACTCTATGTTCAAAATTATTTTATTCAGATATTACATTATTTATACGTGAGTAAATGCAAGCATATAGGTATAGCTACAAATAAATCAGAGAATATGATCCTAATATACATATGTATAATGCTTTATAACATAAACAAAATGACATATGAATTTCCAAAAATGTTAAAAAGATTTTATAATTTTAAATTATTTTAATTGTATCATTTACTCATTACTTGCATAAAGCTTTTCATTAACTATTAATTTACTGTCTTACTGCCTATAATTTTATGTAATTATTAAAATAAATGAATGGACATTGATAAAACTTTCAATTTATTTTTTGTTTCAATATAAATACGTAATACATTTGCAAGTACCTACATAAATCGAAATTTATGTCTTTGTATGTACGTTATAAACTGAATATCTTCCTACATTTTCTTATTGATTTTATATAAAATTTTCTTTCTAAAATTGTTAAATAATTTTCTGAACTAAAATGTTATTTATATAATTAAATTATGAAATATTTTATCAAGTTTGCGTGCAAATATTTACACTTCCGTTTACTTTGTATATGTATTTCATTTCTTTATTGAAATGAAATTTTTGAAAATTTGATTTTGTCTACGAATATTTCCAAATGAAAAGATTAATGAAATTTTTAATTGTGATCTGAATTCAAACTAATACAATACTAATACTATAACATAATATCAATATAAAAGTAGATACATATATAAATAGAATTAAGTATACATAATTTATATTAATTGGAATATTTTATTATTTTTTCCGGAATACGTGCATATCTGAAAGAAAGTTATGATCATCGAATTCGATCATTAAATAAATTATTGTTATTATTATTACTACTATGATTTTGTGATTGATATTCGAATAAGGTCAACAAAATATAATAAATAAATCAATAAAATAAAAAAAAAGTCAAAATTACAATTCAGAAATTTTAAACGACGAGTCACATAAGAAAAAAAAAATCAAACAGTTTCATAATATATCGCACTTTTGAGTTCTGAAATTATGCTGGAAATTTTATATGTTACGATGAATTATATAAATATGCACATATGAGTTGATACATACAAATAGATGGAGTGTACGAGTATACGCATATGATTGAAAATTGAAATTAATTGTTTCGATACACAGACAAGTTGAAAGTAATTTCTCAACTTTTGTTTTCGTCGTATTTACATTTTGTTATGAGTAAATTGTTAAAAAAAAAAAATACTTACGTTGACTGTGTCTTTTTTTAAATATTTTTATTTTGTATATATATTCGCTTTCAAGTTCATTGAAAATTCAAAGTACGTAGGACCTTGGGTAATAATTATTATTATATTTTATTTTTAAGTGGTATAGGATTATGTAGTTGTGTTAAATATACGATTATACCAACCATATAATGTGCATATAAAATTGAATGTGTTAAAGCCATTTAAGTGACAAATCTGTTGACGTTTATAAATATATTCATGCATTATGTACTTTCTACATTATTATCTAGTTAGCTAATCAGTCTGATTGTCTACTTATTATTTTGTTTGTTTGTTAGCTTTCAACCTATCCCGCCCACTATATACATACCATACGATACTTATGTATGTACACTGTTTCTTCATACATATATTATATTTGCAAATATTGAATACTTATTTACTTACATTAACAATTACATGTACTTTGTAATTTTGTTTGATTTTAATCGGAATCTTGAAGTGACATGCTTTTTGGACAGAAAAAAGAAAAAGGTTTTCTCTTATGTTTTTTCTTGCAATAAATTTTGAAGAAGATACTCGCGCATTTATTTAGTTTTTTGTTGTTGTCGTTTTCCATTGATGAATTGGTCGAGTAGATACCTGTTTTTATTTGAAGATCGATGTAGATTTATGCACATAATGTACCTACGCGGTGATGAGTACAATAAATTCTTGATTTTTTTCCAAAATGTCAGAGGCAATAATTAATGATAGCAGTAATAAGGAAAACGAATAACTAATGGTACACATCTGTTGATAGCATTTCAAATTTTTATGCAGTTTTCTAAAGTAGCTAATTTACAGTACGTAATTATATATATGTACAAGTATAACTAAGCTCTGTTATATGTGTTTATGTTAATGTGGGTGATTTTTACAAAAAGAAAAAAAACATTTTTTTTTTCGAATTCTATTTTCTGATAATGATAATGATGATGTTGATGATGCAGCTTCATTTGAATATCAAAAGTACTTACTTGTACATAAAGTAAATGAAGTTACGTGAGAAATAAAAGAAATTACTTTTACCTGTTTAGAAATGCAACACAAATAGGCAGCATTCAGAGCAAAAAAGTTTAGCCCCAAAACAATTTTTTATTACATCGCACATTGAATCATTACCATTATTATTGGTATTTTATTTTTTTTTTTCTGTTAATAATACAAAGATATGAATATAGTAACTACATTAATGTACTCGTATATACATACATAGTATATGCAAAGTGAAATAGTAATTATTCGAGACTATAAAAATAATTTTTGCACATACATATTCGTATATATCGTATATCAAAATTACTTATGAAATGAACTGGTATTTCATTCGAAAGGATTTAATGATATGAATTTTTGTTTTACTTCCAAAGTACATACATATAACTACATACTCCTACTTGTAAGTATATACATACGTTTTATGTAGTACCTACTATTTGTGTGTTATCGAACCATTTATCTATATTGAACAAATTTCGTATTGGAAAATGTTTATGTGATCGGAATATCTGAAAATTAATTGCTTTGTTCATAATTCATAGAAAAGTGAATTTATATTAGTACTCGTGTATGTGTTCATGTAAATATGGAATAGTGAAATGTTTATTATATTTTTATTTTATATATATATCTAAAATTATTTAAAACGTAGTACTTCCTCCCTTTCTTTTAATATACAACTACAACTACATATTTATATAAATTTCCTGGTTATAAAATAATTGAATAGGTAATACTGTATACTACGATTGTTCGTAATGAATAAAGTGCACATAAAATACGAGTGTATATGTACATAATAATCAGTACAATCGGAATTATTTATATTTTAGTTTTGTTCCAGTAAAAAAAAAAATCAAAAATAAAAATTGAAATTTTGGTACAATATATAGTATGTGTACAAATTTATGTCGGCATTTTGTTGGTTCATGCAAAAATAAATATGTAAATACAATTATTATATAGAGGTACTTAATATACCTTGCGTATGTAAATGTGTATTAAATTTGTATATATATATATATATATATATATATGTATGACCATTCATTATACGATTAAAAGATAATTTTAATGCACCGCAAAATATACATATATTTTTCAACTAGTATTTGTGTTGTGGTGGTCTGAACTGTTTAAAAAAGTCTTCTGTTTCATTATTTATCAGTTTCGTTTTATTATTCATTAATAGTATTACTAACTGATTATTATTCGGATTGAATTCAATTTATTGAAACATCCCCTCAATAAATGTTCAATACACATATTGTCGTAGATGTATTGTATGTACATATATGTATTAATACATAAATTATTCATATATTGTGGCATTATTATATTATAGTAAATTTATCTGATGTGGTGTATATGTGTGGTGCATGCAGCGTAAGCATATATTTTTTGTATTATATATACGAAGGCGTAATTACCATAATTTTAATATTTCAAGCGTTGTTTTGTTTTAATTAAAAAATCGATGAAAATAGAAGAAAAATATGAAAAAAAAAATACATTCTGGTGGTTTTCATAATTAATTAGTCCTTGATCAAGTGCATTAACGTCGTTCATTAAATTTTACCATATTAATTTTTGATCTTTGAGTTTTGATATTTTAATATACTACTTATGTAGATTTTATGTTTTTGCTGATATATGTAATTTGGTAATCAATTGAATCGTGTAATGCATATATTACATTCAAATTTTCGTTTGACTGAGTACTAAAGTATTGCAACTGTTTGTTATAATATTGAGCAAGTTTTAATATCCAAGGTAAAAATAATGTTAGCATGGTTGAAAAAAAAAATATACTGGAAATAAATTACGAATTTTTTTTTTTTTTTTAATTATAATAAACTTATTAATTTGTAATAAAAAAAGACTAAATTTTGTACTTCATATTTTGTTTACTTCCAGAATCGTGAGCTTATCTTGTTATGATTTTCGTGAAAGGTTGAGTAAGTGGTGAGTAGATAAACAGCCAACGGTATATTTGAAAGAAAAAGAAATCTTTTGAGATTAGGAATTTTTTCAACAAATGAACCAAGTAAAAAACAATACATTTTCGAATTAGAAACATATAAAAACAAAAAAGGAACTGCATTTTATATTAGTAATCAAACATGTGTAGAATTCATTTTGACCAAATCCAACCTTTTAAGACGACATTTAAGGTACACGTTGTGAACTATAAATTTATTTTTTCTTCATATAGGTATTTATTATACAAAAATTTTCGCAGAGAATATTTTTCTTATGACTTATGATTTGTAAAATTATTTTTCTAAACACGGATACGTTACATTCATTCTGTCTGTATTCGCACCTCCAAGATTTGGCGCACAGTTTTAGTGAACCATTTCAATCTATAAAAGAACTGGGTATGCTCGTATGTAATCAATATTAAATGAAAAATTCCACATTTAAATATAAATTAAAATAATTATTGTACAAAATATACTATACCTATATCATGATTGTATTATATCACTAAATTCATTTTTCTTTTGAAAAATGCAAGTCATTTGATTTGTCTATCAGTCTGTATTAGGAAACATATATGTAAGATAAGTTGTATTGACTGCAAATAGTATACGTAGTCTTAATAATAATACTTATTAATAATAATTTTTAATTTACTTAACAAAAATAATGACAAAGACGATGATAATAATTTATTGTGGTTCATGATATTGATTGTCCTGATATAATGTATTGATACAGCAAGTCTCTGAACAGAGTACTCGTATAAATGTACATACATAATCATGAATTCGTCATACATTATTGACAAACAAGAAAAAAGTTATAATACATAAGAGAGCATAACGCCACGAATATTTACTTATATTTACTAAATTAAATATTGCGATGTAAAGAGGTTATATAGAGCATATTAATTTCAAAAAGAAATAGAAAATTTTGAAAAGAAAAATTATTCAACTATTCTATTGAATTTAACAAATGATTTTACCAAAAAAAAAAAAAAAAGCAAAATGAAAAATGGATCAATATTGTATTCACGTTATAAATAATGTCATAATCATACATATAATTATCGCATCTATTATGTATGTGTAAGTGTTTTATCTACAGTATTACAGTGAAAAAATCTAATTTCTATTATTACGAACATGTCAATATATACATATATTTTTTAAACGTAGTATTGTACAAAAATATAAATGAATAATGGCTGATTGAAACGAGCGAGCGATTAATCAAAAAATGACTTTGTATAATATTCGCATCATTTAAATGCAGCAACAATAATTAAAGAAGCATTTTGATTTTGAATAGTGATAGAGATTATCTAATCAATTCATAAAATTGATAAATAACTGTCTATGGTATTATAAAGTAAATTCGAATTTAGTTTAAAAATATAAATTCACATAAAAATTTTGTTGATTTTCAAAAGTATGTGGAAAAACAATAAGAGTTACTTACATATTTCAAACGAACGTGACATATACACGCACTCAAACATACTATTAGGTGTCGTAGATTGGTAGATTAAATTAAAGATTAAATAATAAATGAATTTTATTCAAGAAAATTTTTTGATAAAAGTTTTGACATAATTATGTCAAGGTCATTTTAATTGTTTTTCAGTACAATTTCCAAATGACAAAAAAAAATTAGGTATTTTGAAAATTTTTAATTGAACCCCGATATACTATATCCATATACATATAAATGAGTATCTATCTAATAGTATGTAATTAAAATATCATGATATATTGCCTTAATAGAAGTATGTATTTCAAAAAATGAAGAAAAAAAAGAGTTACCTAAAATAAACTTGAACAAATCAAATGCATAATGCTTATTATGCGTTACATTTTAGAGACCAAGACTTTGATCGAGTAAATAAAATACATATATACTACTTAAATATGATATGATCTTACTTAAATATTGATGAAATAAAATTTATTGTTTATCTATCTTGTATCTTATTCAGATTGAAATATGGTATAAAAAATTGATTGCAAATTAATTAAAAGGGCATATCGAACATACAAACGAATAAACGAATTTTACACAGATACAAAATAATTTTGTTTTTAATTTTATAAAAATTATAGTTTTTCTAATCTAAGTAGGTAATACATAATCTATGTATGATATATGATCAAATGGGTGGGTATATTGATATATGTATAATAACTTTTCTATGATACCTTATTTAACCTTCGTTTTGTTGAAAATATGTAATTTTTTTTATGTAATTTTTCTTTCTGAGATATTGTAATAGTGTTTAAAATTTGATTTCTCACACTTTAATCTATGAATATTAGGAAATTGAACTCTAATTCTGGCTTCGTTTGAAAAAAAAAAAACTATTAAAAAACCTTGAGTTAATTAACAATTTTTCTTTAATCTTTAAAAATCTATAAAATCATATAAAAAATAATTTTAATTCATTTTTATTTGCAGATATTTTTTTGCAAATATTATAGATGTAAATTTTATTGCAATTATACCAGAACTTTTCGTAGAAAAAAAAAAAAAGAAACGAAATTAACATCTTAACGAAAATTTAAAAACACAGCAAGTTGTATTTTTTTCTACAATTTTTATTTAAATACATAAAAATTATAATATGATTACCACTATTATGAAATTCGGCTAATATTTTAATAGCTCTGCAAATTAAGTAGGTAAATGAAAAAAATTAAATTATTTTATTGTTTTTAAAAAAGAAAAATTCAATAAAGTAAATCAAATAAAAAACAACAATCAAAATTGAAAATGTGTGTGCCTTGTATGTGATGTGTGTTTATTCACAAATTGCTAATAAAGTTTTGATGAATATATTTTTTTCTCATATGCGACATTTGATGATAAAAAGCTAAAAAGTCATTTTTATTTCTTATACTCATTTGAATATGTATTATAGTGGTTATCATAATTAACATGCAAATGAATCTATACTCAATATTTAGTATCGCGAAAATTATTTTAAATACCATATAATAAAAAGTGGCTGTACGACAAAAACACTTTAAGCAGTTACATACATTCATATTCGTATGTTGTATGGTTGTATATTGTATCGACTACATACTACAATGTTAGTCCAACATGTAGTTCGCTGTGACAATTATCTGTATATGTAATGTATAAAAAATTGTACTGGACGTACATTTACTTACTGTACAAACAAATGTGTGTTTTTATCCATGTCTATGCAGAATAAATGACCTACATCTGTCTAAAGTAAAGAAATTTATGAGATTTTTTTTTACACTAATTTTCACTATATGAGTAGTACCTATAGTTCCTGAAATTCAAATAAACACATTAAGATTTTTATGTTTCATGAATAAAATAAAATGTAATAAGATTTTTAGTTTTTTTTTTTTTGAGTTTAAAGTGAAAATCATATTACGATTTACTAATGTATTTAAAAATTTAATGTGCTGCTTTATTTTAAAAAGTTACAAAGAAAAAACCGAATCGACTTTTTAATGGGCGCATGCATACACCATGTGACATGTGAGTAAATAACACTCGATATAATCTATATGACTTTATAATTGCAATTAGAGTTACTATTTTATATACGTACATATGGTACATACTAGTACTTACTACTGCTATTACTATAATGTATATTTCTATGCTACTACATAATGTATTTCTTTAAAGTTTTGCCATTATTGGTATAAACTTGCCGTCAACTCAAATATCACTACTAGTTTCTTGTTATTTTTACGCATTGACTCCATTTATTGTTTTGGATGAAGCACCTACAACATGGATGTACCAAAATTTGAAACTAAAGAACATAAAAATGTATAAGATTCTTGTGCGTTTTCTCATTTTATATTTGTTTAAATCTTTTTGTTGATCGTTTTAAATATAAAAATAACTTTAACACTTTTCCAACTGATACCTTTGTCCATGTCATTCATATACATACATACACGCAAAATTAATACTGAGATTTTAAATTAAAATATCCATCTAAATTATTTCGTATTACACTTCTTGCATAAATGTGTTATGCAAACATGGATCTCATGCTATAAGATCGCGTTATTTAGAGAAAAAAACTTTTCTGAAAATATCCTATGAGTTTTTGAAGTCTATGTCTACTTAAAATGAATATTTAAATGCTCATTATTCCAAAATGTATGATTTTGTTCAAAATCTTTTGTAATATTTTTTTTAATTTCCATATTATATGTAGGTACACAGTAGGTAAGTGTGAATAATTTTGTACAGTACTCTTAATGAAAATACTCAAATCAACTTTCGTCTGTTGTAAAGTTTGTTTATTCTTATTGTTGAACTATGGACGCGTGCGTTTTTTGAATGAGTCATTTACATAAGTAAACAAAAAAGAATTTTTTTTTTCACATACATATTTACAATGTAATTAGCATGCTTATTTTTCTAATTAATTTTCACGCATAAAAACAACAAAATAGATTCCACCTTTATGCACTGAATTTTAATTATCCATATTATTAGCATATTTAGAAAAATAAATTGATCAATATCGTAAAATTTACGTAATGCATTTTGTGATAATACCACGTGTTAATTGGAGCAACATATTATATATGCGTCATTGAATATAGCATCTATATAACGTATTGTACATTATCTCAGTCATTTTTCATTTGTATTATTTAATTAATTTATGTTGATAGCGAATTTTGTGATTTTAGTTACGTTCCTCATTTTTTTTTTGTTGGTAAATAAAATGATTACTCATATATGAATTTTTGAAACGGATACATGCACACGATTTTTGACAAATATGTACTTAAGTATACATACTTTGAACAATTTAAATTAGATTTATCGACAGATTGTTTTTAGTTTATTTTTTTATTTTCGGTTTTTATTTATTTTTGCTTGAATTTATCTGATTTTCATCGACTGTTTTTCATCAATTTTAAATTGATTAGCTTTTGTGAGAAAAAAAAACACAAAAAAAAACTTTTCAAATTAAGGAGCAATTAATGACAAGAAGTAATTACGATAAATTGTAATACCAATTGAAATATTATTTATTGCTTTTAGTTGCAGTTAAAAACCGAATATTTGAGAAAAAAAAAATGTGAAGAGAAAAATCAACATTGATTTGTTATATTGGTCAGGAAAATTAATTGTCCTTACAAAAAAGTATTTCGGTCAAACTAAACAAACAAATGAAAAAAAAAAAAGAATTACATAAACGATACATATTTCAAAAAACGATACATGATAAAATCTCACAGAGAAAAAAAATTAATTTTTCTATTTGAGAAATAAAAGACTGTAAAAGAAAACATCGAATCAGTAATTTGTAATTTGTTTTACAAAGAAAAAAAAAATTGTTATTTCGTTGTTTTAAAGGAAAAATATTTAAAAAATTCAAATAAATAAATAACTTAAATGTAGAAAAAAAAACTACACACGTAAAAATAATTCAGATTTTGATTGATTAAGTACAAAAAACTACTTAATTACTACCGATCGTAATTTATGAGAACAAATCATGTTTTTATCATGATTTGATGGGAAAAATTCATATCACATATTTCAATGTAATCATGTAATCATGTAATCGTACAGTTATACAATTAACAGCTAGCATAAAGATTGAAGTGCAGATCTATATAGTGTAAATTATAAAATATATAAAAAAAAATTACTAACGTATACATATTTGAAAAAATTAGAAAGTACCAATACAGCTGATGGGAATCTTAGAACCAGTTTTTACTTACGATTGTGTAACAAATTTTTTTTACGATTTTATGGTGATAATTTTTCACAGAAAATTTCATTTTGTTACACATTATGTATCAATATAGAAATATATGTATAAAAAGACAAAGAATAATGGCTCATCAAAACTTACAAATTAAATTCACAGATGGTTTAAATTGTCTTAATAAATTTTTATAACTTTATTTTAATCAATAAATACAATCAAAATGAATAAAATATGCGTGAATATTTCAAAAATTATTTAACAATATTAAAAAATAAAATAAAATATAAAAGAAGATACAATAACTATCTAAAATTTGAGATTTTTTTTTTTTTTATTATTATAAAATCGGAAATATGTTCGTTTACAGTCCAATAATTGGATGTTCTAATTATTAAACCGCGAATAAGGGAAATTTACGTAATTGAATCATCCAAAAGTAACACATTTAAAAGACGACTGTATAAGAAAATATTTTTGTTAATCATTTTTTACGGATTCAATTTAAAAAAAAAAAAATCTTGAAAGATTTATTGCAAAATCATGAATTCCATTTTTCAGTTGATTTTCTGAATTACATTAGTCCAAATTATGTATTCGTTTGTAATACTAAATACGTATATCACATTTAACATTCAAATTATTAGAGCGAATTTGATACATTTATCTGCCTTATCTGTCTGTATACATAATTATAATGTACATATGTGCAGTAATATAAATATGCAAATAGATATTTTTGTGTAAAATTCAAATTAGTTAAACACACTACAAAAATTTATTCACACATACGATTATATTGCTACGTAATTGATACATTTATGTAAGTACGTTACATTAATGTGATATTGTGTCACTGGATTTTATGTAAATTTTATAGATAAAAATACATATCAGAAATTTGTTACTAATTTATTTTTCCTTTATAGATTTTATATGAAATTTCTG
Source organism: Villa cingulata (assembly GCA_951394055.1). NCBI lineage: Eukaryota > Metazoa > Arthropoda > Insecta > Diptera > Bombyliidae > Villa > Villa cingulata. Next base: position 48,782,116 of record OX596018.1, read on the forward strand.
AAATTAGTGATAATTATTTTTTTTGTGATTATTTTATTTATCTGATTATCTGTCATTTATTGTCAAATATTTGTGCATTTATCTTACTATTTTTAGATTGTATACTAAAATGCAGTATGTAACATATTATTGAAAATTCATTTTTCCATACATTTTTTCTTCCCTCGATAGAATTTTCAAATTTAAATTTTTGATTTTGAATTGTGAATTTCGAATGATAGTCAACAAAAGACAAAAAAATTTCATCGCATATATCTAATTTAACAAATTAACAAAAAAAATTATTATTTTTTTTTCCATTAAAAAATTGTCATATTACACTTTTACGGTAGATCCTATTGAAGAATAAAAAAAATATATTACATACATTACATATGTATATGAATAAAAAATTTAGCTATAGAGCGTACCACTATTGAAAATAGAAATAAAATAATGATCAACCAACCAAAATAACATTTAAAGCGTCATGATCAATTGATTTTCAACATTTTTTTCATACTATAGATGCTAGACCAGGATGAAAAATAAATGAATAAATAAATAAATAATTTACGTATGTACGAGTAGATGCAATTTAAGTGCATAATGTACATAAATGTCGTTATATACTATCCGATTGCGAATTAAATTTTCTTAATTTAATGGCATGTGTCAGATATGTTGGTTGGTGTATAAATTTGATATAAATAAAGCATTTATTTGGATCAAATTTTTTTTTTTAAATTTTTATTTTTGACCATTTTTAGTAGACATTTTATATAGGTATATGTATTTATGTTATTCGAAAAAGAATAGATGTGTTTTATTGAAAATGGCCAATTTTATTATCAAATTCGCGCAAAATTGAAATGAAAGTGATTTTTAGTTGTCAACAAATTTAATATGAATTTGGTCATAGTAAATATAAAATGTACATACACAATACATATATGTACTCGTATCTCGTATCTACAACTTTTTTTTTTGTATATTACTTGTTATATTTTTAATAATGCACCGCAATATATTAGACATTATTCACAATCTATATTCGTCTTTTAAAAAGTCAAATTATTTGTTGATTTTAATATTTTGAAAATATTGGATTTTTTTTTAAGTACACAAACATATTTGTGTACCTGTTATTTTAGTATATTGTATATATGTAAATAAATAATATATCATACATAAATATATGCATACGTACTATAATTATAGATAAATAAACTTTTGATCTAGTAATATATTAAACTACTAAATAATGATTATTACACATACATATGTACATATATGTAATATTAATTTTTTTTAAATATGTATGCTTTATATACTCGTATATGTATGTATGTGGCTAAAATAAAAATGTCCAGAAAAACTGGATAAACTGATAAAAAAAAATATAAATAAATATAAATTCAACTTGTTATTATGTACCTACAAAGTTTGTTCAATTTACGTGATACATATTTACAGTGTACAGTAAGTACATAAATTCATATGTATGTGTGTATATCTATATATATATATTTCCACATATGTATTTGTGGTAAAATAACTGCAATAACCGGGTAATTATCTTTTAATCTTTGTTATATTAATTTTGAACAACCGATATTTATTAGTTAATGCATATTGCATACAGTATATTAATGCTATCACATGCTATACATATAATGTATGGTTGGTGGTGTATATTGTTTAGAAATTACATAACTTTAATGGTTGAAAGTAGTTATAAATGTACATATATATATAAATGAATATGTACCAGTGTACATTTTATTGATATCAAGTAAAAGCAAATTAATATTTATGTAAACATTTAAAAATATCGAAAATTAATAATAATAATTTAATGTCGATATAATTTTCTAAATTTTATTACTATTGTATACTACTGTATTTATATACATAGTATCTTTGATATTACATATGTAGACACTGCACAAATAAAATTACATTGACTGTTTCCATATTGTAAAATCAGCTGACATGGGGAAAATTTATTTTGTTCATTCATATATGAAAATATGGGTTCAATATTATGTCTGTATAATATAGCAAATACTATATATGAAAGTGTATAATTTTGATTTTTAGATATTCAGATGTAGTACATATATTAATTTTAAATAGCCAAATGTATTCTATATAAGGGTATAGTTTTTTATTTCTTATAATTTTTTATGCATGAGTATGTTAGTTTATTTAACTTATATGTAATATTCGTTTTTATATACTAATGTAACATTTTTTTCTTTCTCTTTTACCATTTTCAAATACAAATATACTTTTCATTTCATTTTTATTTTTACTTGTTCACTGTCTACACAGATCTTAATTACTTAAAAAAAGAGCGAAAAAATTTTATTATTATTTTGAATTTAATTAATTAACATTTGATTACTTACAAAAAACTGAATAACACATTCATTTTTAATACGTACATATACGATCTATACTTTTTGTTTGTTATTTAAATTTCATATAAAACATTGCATAGACAGTTTTGCTTAAATTAAAAAACATATAGTTTCAATAATTTTTTGCTATTAAAAAAAAAAACGACACAAAATATAAAACAAAATCTAGATCTACATTGCTTTTGAGTATGTATGCACAATGTACATAATGTATGTACATACATATATAGTGCAGACATGAAATTGAATTTTTGTCTCGTGCCAAAATCATTTAATGGTAATCGTATATGTAACGGATTTCGTGAACCGACATTTTGACTATTTTTCAGTGGACAATATGCATACATGTAACTTACTGTATATACATGTTGAAAAATTCTATTATCCATATTTGACTTTTGTTTATATTCAAAATCTATCAACATCATCATAATGGAATTATTAGATTCCATTTAAGTCATTATATGGATAACATATGCACGAGTACGTATATCACTTTATGGGATTTCCTATTAAAATAAACGAAATCTTAAAACTTTTTATTTTTCTTTACATGATTTGACACCTTCCTTCACACATATATATGTATGTACATATGTATGTATGTATATCTAAGTGTAAGTAGTTACATTTATTTTTAGTTTACATTCAAATATATTATTTTAGTTACTACTTTACTTTTTCTTTTTATTATTATTTCAGTCGTATATACATATTTTATCCATACGTTCATGTCCGTGTATGTTATACAAGAAGATTGTTTGCAACAAAGCTAAAATTTAAAACTACTAATCAATTTTCTTAAAACAACAATATCAAAATTTTTGCACAAGATTTTCGTATATTTTGTAGTTTATTTTTTTTTTAGGTCATGGTATTGGTCATTATGTATGTCCACTCCACTGTATATGGATATAATAATGTGATACAACAGAATAACAGTATAAGTAGTTAATAAATAAATATATGTATGTGCATTGCATATGATATAATGATGTAGATGTATAGGTAGGTACTCGTAAGAAGATTAAATTCAATTGTTTGATAAATTTTGTTATTCTATGGCTCGCTATTATTTTATTTTCTAAATAAATATCATTTTCTGGTAGCCTAGTAGGAGCTAATGCATTATTGCAAAAATGCACATTGAAAATTGTAAATAAAATAAATACATATACATATGTACATACATACATAAGAATAAATAAATATATTTCGAAATATTACACATGAGTATACATGTATGAGTATATGCACATATGTAATGTGTATATGCTTTCTTATGTATGAGTAGTTATTGTTTTTCATTGTTTATATATCGTTAAAACTTCGTATACAAAATCTAACATGAAAATAAATAAAATACATACATGCACATTATATGTACAAGTATGTAAGAGTTTCAAAAGTGCTCTGCTATTGTCACAATTCAAATGACATGTATATTTGTATTTTCTTCAGACTCCTATAACCTATACTCTTATGTACTCTCATGTACATGTTTGCCTGGTACAAAAGTTTGAAGAAATGCAATAAATTTTGTGTATGTTTTTTGTTTAAAAATTTAATATTTTATTGTTTATTTTGTGATAACACACGTACTGATACTATGCAGACGTAATTATGTACATTTTACATACATACCATGCACTTATAGTTATATACATACATATGTACATATATTATGTAGGTACGTACAAAGATGTTAGCTGCTGCTGCTCGTAGCTTTAAGCAAAATTAAAATGCTTATTTATTTATTTAGATTATTTTGATTTTGGGTGAAAGTTACCAGTATATAAAATAAACAGCTGAGACAACAATAACACGGTTATTATCAAAATTATTGCAATGAAATACATACGTAGGGGTAGAATAGTATTTATGCGTTTGCATATTGTGTACATACCTACACATTTGTCAATTTATATGAAAGAAAAGTTTGGAATTCATATTTAGTGCAAAGTTTTCTTTTGGAATCAATTTTTTTTTTCATTTTAACTTCGATTTTATTCATTCTAGAAAATTTTCATAACACACGATCGTTTTTCTTTTAATTGTTGAAGCTCCTTACCAAAAATATCTGGATCTATCAATAAAATTCGATCATAATTCATATAGATTACACATATGTACATAATAATTTATCTATAACCACTATAACGTAGAAAAATAAAAAAATCAAGTTAATTCTTTATCACAGCAGTAAATCATTTATTTATTTTTATTTTAAAATTTTTATTTCATTTTTTATTTTTGTTGTTTACAAAATCTATAAAATTTTATAATGTGCGAGCAATTTTATCGAATTTTCATCGAATCAAATTAAAAAAAAACGCAGATTGAAACTAGTCAGAAGTAAGTGCAAGTATGATGTTATGTGCATAATGCATATTTGAATGCAGGTAATCGAAGTATAATGCAGTAGTAACAATGTAAACGTAAGTATACTATGTATATTTGAACGTAAGTATTTCTGTGTATATTGTGTTACAATTTAAATTGTATCGAGTAAAACTTAGATGATATAGAAGTACCCGTATATAAATATGTGATACATTTTCGTCGTCTTTGTGAGAAATTGCATAGAAAGTGAAAGCTTATAGTGCAACGACCATAACAAAATCTTATAACTTTTCTATATACTCGTACCTCGTACACATGTTACAGATTATAAATACTATATTGTCAGGTAATATAAAATGCAATTGCAATTTCAATAATTGTGAACAAATGTACATATGTATATGTGGACATACGAATGAGTATATCATCTGTGAGTTTAAATATACGAGTACGTTTTTGTGTAACAAACATTTTGAAGAGTTACATTATACTCGTGTAGTGTCAGGTCTTTGAATTCACATTTTGTGCAATGATTTTTATTTCGTTTGTTTATTCATTTTTTTTTTTTTTAATATTAAATATCTTACGATAAATTAGATCATTTTCATGTGTTGTACAATAGAAGTAATGCAAGATTTTAAGAAGAAAGAGAAGAAAATAAGTGAAATGTAATGCAGTACCTATACACTGAACATTTTATACATTACACACTTTATCATCGTCATAAAATTTTCATTAAATTAAATTTAAAAATAATACACAAATATTTATCTCAATGTGTGCATATTGTAGAGGTACGTATCGTGGTGGTTGGTGGTGATGGTGGTGGTACCAGGTAGATTGGCACCTGATACGATTAAATAAAAATTCATTTAAGTATACATTATGTATATAAGTATTACCAGTATTACCATGATGATTGTTACTACTGAATTTCTGTAGGTATGCTGTAACAGTTTCAACTCAAATATGCAATACATCTTACGTGTGTGTATAATGTAAAGCGATGCAGACGAAAAAAAAAATGAATAAATAAAATAAAATAAAATAAAATAATAATTTCATTTCATTTTTAACATTTTGAAAATTCATTTGATGACCATTATATATTACAGAAAATATAAGAAAAAGGTAAATGATTTCTGTTTGTCTTTTTCTTCTCTTGCAGTTTTTTATTTTATTTTTATTTTATTTTTCTAAATTCATCTTGTTTTTGTTTTGTTCAATGCTTTTAGGGCATACACATACCTACATGTGTAAGTGTATGTGTAACAACTGTCATAATATTGCAAAATAATATAATATATTTTTTTATTTGATTTTTGTACTTTATAATATTCACGTAAGTATTATAATGGTCATTAACATTTGCTTACTACGTACCGGAAAAGAGTTTTTATTTCTTTTCTGTGATTGGATTTTATTTTGCTTTTAATAATTTTTATTTGTTTTTACTTATTTGTAAAAGTATCTCGAACGGAAATTAATGTATATAGATGTTAGGAATTCATGTATTTATATATTTTTACATACTTTATGAATAAATTTAATTGCAATTCTTTTAGAATCGAATTCAATGAAAAATTGAAAACTATACAAATTTTATTTTAATTGTTTCTGAGAATTACAAAATAATTTATAATTATTGAATTTATAATTTCAATTATTATATACATATAAAATCAGATATAAATGTTAACAAAAGAGATTATCTACAAAGGAAATTTTCCAAAAATACTTTTATATGTATCTCATGTGTAGTAATTGCAATCATTTTAAACTAGTTGATCGATATTAAAAATTTTAAGCCATAATTTATTTAAAATCAGTTCTGAATTTTCTTTTTCAATAATGAATACATAATGTATGTAGAATACAATAATATTTTTTATTTTTATTTTTTATCTTGTATCTTAAATGGATATGCATAAATATTGTTCATATTTATTGATTAATTATTGTATAAATAATTTTGAAAACAAATTACATAACGTACATACAATTAAGTTAATTTATGATTTAATTTTGGCTTGTGACAGAAGAAATTATGTACATATAGTATATACCATGAAATTATTTACATAAATTTATCACAATTAAACGACATTCGTTATTTTTTTTTTTATTTTCATTTTATTTTTGAAAAAATCATTTTTTTTTCTTGTAGACACAATAAAAAATTTCAAGCTTGAAGATAAAAAAAAATAAACTGTCGTTGAAACGATCATTATGGAAATTAATAAAATACATATAAAATAAATAAAAGTTGTAATATTCAGTTCAGATTACGATGATGTTATTTATTTACTATCGAAAATATTGATTGAAATATTTATTATATTATACAAGTAATCACTAAAAATAAAAAATGAAAACTTTTCATACATACACTCGTTGAATGCACATATATATACTGATAAATATTTAAGCATATCTTCATGAGATGATTTGGTGAATTTCGATGTATATACATAATACATTTTTTAAGTATCTCTACAGGCACCCTTATACTCCTTCATAATTAATTAAAGTTGATCCGTATATTATATACGTACATATAGATAAGTTGATTCATTTTTTTTTTGAATGTAATTCGATATTAAGTTTATATCACATTTACAAAATTTTCTTATTTTAACGTACATACATATAAACAATATAAATATACTGTAGGATGTATTACATATATAAGCTATATTGGGCTACATTTTAAAAATTGATCCGATAACCTAGTTTTTTGAATGAAAAATTTTATGGTACTTATATTATGTGTTATTTATATATTTTTAATATAATTATATTCATTTTTCATATCAAAAATATACATGGTATATGATATGGTATTTATTTATTTTGTAAAAATCTAGTTACTTGTAAATCTGATCAAAAATAAATACTCGTACATTACATAAATACTTAAATTTTACATATTGAAAGTAATCATCGTATATATGTACATACTTACATTTATTATGTACACACATTAGTACATATATATACATGAATTTTTATACGTTGTTGTTCCTGTGTTATTTTTTCATTCAATAAATAATTTAATTTTTAAAGAAGACACACCTTGATTTTGATTGTAATTGTAATACATAAAATGTATCAAAAAACGTAAATTGATAATACCTTTCTATGTATCTACAGCCAGTACAAGGTATGGTATAACAACGTAACGAGTACAACAAATCATTTAATGGTTCAATTCTTTACAAATATGTAAGTCTATTTTTTGTATGTGTATATATACGTGTGTGTTTTCGATTATTATTATTATTATTTTTTTAAATTTAACTTAATTTTTGTTTCGTTTGACTTTTTGAAAGTGTTTACATGTACTCGTATACATTGGTAAATTTATATTCGTCTCAATTATAATTGCAGTATTTATTGCAAATCATTTTTTTGTTGTTGTTGACTTTTTTGATTGTTGATTGCAATAAACGTTTAATTTCTTTTATTATTTTTTATTAATTTAAAAAAAATAAAATTGTTTTTGCTTATAATATAAAATTGAGGTACATACACAAAAATAACGTGAAAAGATGAAAGGCCAATAATCAGAACAACAAGATCGATTGCAAATTTTTCGGCGACATTTTTTCTGGTATATATTTTATTTTTCTTTTTTTTTTTAAAAAAAATTTTTTTTAATACATTTTTTTCTCGATAATGGTACAATCAACGGTGTGGTACAACAGAAATATTACAGCATTAAAATAACCAGTCATGTTATGTTGCTGCTTTTTCAATTCAATGTTATTTTATGACCAAAACTGGTCAAAATAAGTAGGCGATCAACAATTTTAAATGTGTACTGTATGCTACATATACATATGTATGTATACTCTTAAAATGTCATAGTATGTTCATATTCATATGCATATAAAATGTATAATGTAATACAATACTATACGAAAAAAATTAAAAGGAACTTTTAATGCAATCAAAATAAATGTATACATGCATATTGAATCATTACATACATACCTACATTCATAGTCTCATAGTATATATGTATGTAGATACTGTAAATTATTACTGAATAAAGAATTATGTACATTCAATTATTTTGAATTAATCCACACGCCCCAGTCGTATATCTTTTTTTTTTCTTGTTTGTTTTTAGATTTAAGTTTGTCTTTTTTTATGATTTTTTTTTATTATTAATATAATAAAAGCGCCACAGATATTATTACATAAAATAAAATCAAAAAATAATATAAAATAAAATAAAAGGACAACAACTAAATCACCACAATCACTAATTCTAATAAATTAAATGAAAACAAGCAAGCGACTATGAAGTGTCTCAAAACTTAAAGACTATTATAGAAGTTTATAGAAAATATACATACTTATGTACAACATATTTGCAATCCATTGAACAGCACAATATGCTATACCAACAAACAGAAAAAAATAAATAAAATGTAAAAAAAATGCTTATATAAATACAAACTAACGTGCTTGTTATTGAAAGGCGCACACTTTTATGCAATGGTCTCCACCAAATTTTATTTTATCCAGATCACATGAATTTTGATATTAATTTATATTCAGATAAATATATGTGAGTATGTATGTATCTGGCAGTGCAACATTAGATAATATTTGACCTCAAAATTAGAATTTTATAAATACATGTATCCACATGATAATAATATATCTATACTTAAGTGGATGCATTGCATATGCAATTCGTGATGTATTTATGTAAGAATGTATATATACCTACTCAAATATAGACGGTCGCATATAGCACGAATTTAGAACACGCGAATGATCAAAATTTATGTGTGTGCACGTCAATTTGATCTTAACTCTATATAATGCTAGTGACATACGTTACATATACGTATGCATTTATCTGTATATTCAAAATGTATGTAAACATTTTGTACCATGAATGTAGTAAGTACAAGTAATTTTTTAAACGTTAAATTTTATTTTAATTTTTTTTTTTCTATTCAATTTTTCGCTTCATTTCTAAAATCAATTTAAATGTCAAAACAATTTTTGTTAAAATCGAAAACAAAAAAGAAAAGGAACTTTGTTGCTAACATGCAATATATTTTATTATGTTCGTACATATAGATAAACGCGGATATGTGGATGCAATATAAGACATATGAATAACTGTCAGAAACTTAGATCAAAATTAATCGTTTTGTATGGAAAGTTGAGATTGTGTTTTGGAGGAAGTTAAGTTTTTTCGTTAAAATATGGAAAGAAAATTCACCTTGGATCAGATGTTTGATTTTATAGTTGAATCAGCTTTTTGATGAAAAAAAAAACCTCTGAAATTTTTTTCATTCATACAAAAATTTTGATTCTCCCATCATGTGTAGTGGTGATTCTTTTTAGATGCAAACTTTATATTTAAGAATTTTGATGTTGTCCTATTAATTATGCACCTAAACATAACTGAATTGTACAATAAGTGTTGCAGTAATGAATGAAATGTTATCCATAACATTGAAAACATTAAAAACAGATCCACACTCTGTCAATCGAGTAAATTAATATCTTTATATTATGTAATTTTATTAAATTTAATTCGGACTTTAAAAATGATATAAGTATGTTATTTTTTATGTATGTACATTTATTATTATACATTCATACAATTTGTACTATTGAAATGTATTTTAAAAGAAATTATATAATTTATTAAGTGTGCAATCACAATCATTTTTACATTTTATAATCCATCAAATTGTAATGGTACTCGCATAAAGGATAATTAATGGATACATAAATTTGTACTATCAAAAATTTTTGTAATACACTTATATTTGCATGAACGTAAGTATGTATTATATACATTCACAAAATTGCAAATTAGATTAAAGCTTAATTTAGTTCTTGTCACAAAGATTTTATAAAATGTATTTCTGCAATCAAAAACAATTATATCTTCTTCTTCTTCTTCTTTTTCTTTCACTTTATATTGAGCTCAAAATTTTTTTTTATTGTTTTACAACAAACACAATCATACAATTGAACCATATCATATAGCATAAAAATACATAAATGTATGCATGTCCATATAGTAAATTATTTTAATGGTTGTGCTGTTGTTCTGCTCCTTTCGTTTTCATTTTGATTGTAGGTCGTTTATGGTATATGTACCAAACCTACATAAATTCATCTATATATGTATGTATATATATGAGTTGAGTATACATATTATAAGTATGTTTTGTACATTGCGAATATGTAAGAAAAATTACTTTTCCTTTTATTTTATGTCAGTTACCCATATATTAAATTTTTAGATCCTAATGAAAAATGACATATTACTGAATTTTATGACTCATATGCTCATATATATATACATATATGTAGTACATGTACTCGTACAGTAAGTACATATATATTGGTATTCCGTATATAATTTAAACAGTTTAATAATAATAAAAAAAAATAAAATAAAAATAAATTAAGTTTAATAAGTCATTTTCACCATTTGTCATGCATAATAAAAGTTATGAAAGTAAAACGTAACTACATACTGGATACTGGTATAACAAATGAATGAGTACGTATGTCGTATGGATAATAATTCATGAATGGGAGTTATAAGTGACCATAATTTATGGATGGTTTATTTTGACATAATTTTCATTATTATGCCATAAAATGTAAGTGGCAGTATACATTTACATAGAATTATTGTATTGTTATTCTTTTGTTGTAATTGTATGTTTTATATTTAATTTGTCTACAGTAATTTTGGTTTAATAAATCAATTTAATGAAAATAGTATATACATACGTCCGTTTAAGGAAATGCAGTAGAATTTAAAAATATATAAAACATAAAAAGTTCTCAAATACATTGAGACAAAAATGCTATATTTTTCTCTAGATGATATTTTTTTTCTACTACTAAACCACTATACATACTAACCTAACTAATGAAATTCTAGAACTTCATTATAAAGAAAATTTGATTAATTTAAAAGTATTTATAATAAAGTCGAAGATTTACTTTATTAGCTGTGTAATGAAGATGAAGAACTGTCTGTACCTGTCTGTATCCTATTTTTTACTAGTATATAAAATTGATTGAATTTTTTTTTATTATATATTGACCGAATACATTTTGCTCATAGTGAAAAATTCGTAGCAAAAAAAATATAAAAAATAAAAATGACCACCCTTAACTAAACGTTTAAACCATACCAAATATTGTATTGCATATTTTAATTTAATTATTTAAATTTTTATCAAAAAATAGATATGTTTATGGATTTAATCTTTTAATGAACTAAAAATTTAGATTTTTAAATTTATTTTATATGCAATCAGCTAATGAAAATTGAATGAATTAAAAAGAATAAAATTCATCAATATTCAAAAATTTAAATGAAAATTATTAAAGTTCATAATAGGCATGCATACTTACTTCACATCGTATGCGTTTGTCTAATTTTATTTTTGTCACATTTCGTTCGATAAAAACATATGACATTATCAAACAAAAATATTTAAGATTATTATCTTTATTTTTATTAATCGAATCAACATCGATTTGAAACGAATTTTTATTAATAAAACATAAAATTATACATGTGACCAAATGAATTATTTAACACCTTTTTTTGCACTTTCTATATGGAAAAAAATATAAAAAAAAGCTCATTAAAATTTCTAAAATCCGAAACGTGCCGAAACCTCGGGCAAAAAAAAAAACATAACGTAAATGCAAATAAAATACATTTTTTTTGTAACTTTCAGTGTCTTTTTATGGCTGTAATTTTTGATCAAAATACATTACATATATTCGTATGTATATGATGCATAGTCAGATTTATTTCAAAGATCGAATTATTAATAGTTTATCTTCTCGATATAAAAGTGATCATCTTTTCTTATTTTGTTTGTTTTAGTTTAAAATTCATTTTGTTATCTTTTGTGAAATATTAGTAAGCGTAGCGTGTATCGCAATATTGTATCGTTTTTAATCATTTTTAACAAATATTAAACTTCATTAACCATCAATAAAATAAAGTCAAAAAATTAAAAAAACAAAATACATATGTATAAAAACTCTATGCTTTTTTTGTAGATATCAAGTAAATGTATACACACATATACACTTATGAGATACATATTCATAAATTTGTATATATTTATTTGACCTAAATTTTAATTTTTTTGTAGCATACGCACAACATTTATATGGTTATCAATTTGTAAAAGATAAAATTTACGAAAAATGAAAAACCATAAAAGCCAAAATGTATAAATTTTCACTTTTTTTAAAGTCTGTGTTTAATTTTTTCAAAGTAATTTTCATGGTAAAATGTATAAATATGAAATTTATGTGTTTGCATGTGAACATGGAGGGATATAGTACCTACATAGAAAAATTGTGATTTTTAATTCGAATATATATGAAATTTACAAATTCATTAGTAACGATATTTTGTTTTATAGACAGATTTTAAGAAAATTTGATAAATACTCGTAAAATACTAAAGGCAAAATAGATGAAATAAGGTATACTCGTAAAAGAATTTAAATAGTTAAAAATCAAATAAAAATTTTGATGAAAAAAAGGTTTGTAAATATTTATGACGACGTTTTTAACAAAATGAAATTACAAAAATTGATACTGCAATATTGTAATTAATTTGTATCAAGTGCTGTCACTTATTTGAGAAATTTTGAATTAAATGCAACATATCGAATAAAAGCGTTTGCTAAAAATTTCTTTTTGAATGTTTAGTTTGTAATGAAAAAAAAACAAATTTTTTATCTCAAATATTTATACTCCTATCTATGTAGGTGCATATGTTAATGAGCATATGTGAATATATATTTATGTGTACAATAAAATTTTTAAAATGTTCATAAACAAAATATGAACTAAACTAAATTACAAAATTACCACACAAAAATTTATTACCAATTTTAAAAATGAATTTACGGTGATCAATTAAGTCAATTTTAAAATGCACAAAAAAAAATGTTATGAAAAATTAATATACTGATAAGAGTTAAAAGAGTTAAATTAATTTTGAAAGGTGTTTGAAAGAAAAAAAAAAACAGTTTCTGTTATAGATGAAAAATCATTTTGAATTTTTTTTTTCTTGTAAAAAAAAATGATCAGCTTTTTTTTTGTCAACAAACTTACTACTTGTGCATTGCATGCATATGCATATGATCACATATGTACTTCATACTTACTTGTATTTGTTGTACCTGTTTACATAAATCTTTATGATAAATTTCTTTAAACACCTTTCATTTAAATTTGATTTTGATTTTTACAAACTCGAAAAAAACAAAAAAAAAAAAAAATAATTTTTTTTTGTTATATTTTTCAGTGTAAACAATTTGTTAAAATATTTAACAACATAGAAAATCACATTAAATTCATAACGATGAATTCAAATGTAAAATAGTTTTTTTTTGGAGCAATTTTTTATGTTATTTTTTATGGTTTTGTGAATTTAAAATTTTGAAAACGAATTTAACAAAAACGAAAAAAAAAACATTAAAGTATAAATTTAAATTATAAAAGACGACGCTTTTTTTGTGCCAGTATATTAAATGCAGTAGCTTAAATTTTAATATTTGATACCTTTCAAGGAAATACATACATATATAAAAATTCATTGTGTATATTTTTGTAATTAATTAATTTAATTTAATTAAATTAGGTCTATTTGTTTAAATTTGATTTTGATTTTGAATAACAATAAATTATTTTATGATATATATGTATATGTAAAATGTAAAAAGCAATTTTTAAATCTCCTAAGAAAAAATCTTTAATTTTATGTTGAAAACTTTGTAACTTTGTAAAATTCCAAAAATGATTGTTTTGAAATTATATGTTTTAAAACTAGATCAGAATTTATACATACATATATATATCATTATTTTTAATTTTCTTGTATATATATAAATATTTAAAATGAAAAGTAAATTTCCAGTGAACCAATGTGAGATGAGTGCATAGAATAGAAGTCAATGTAGATGCAAATCCATAATTAAAATAGTAATTAGATATATGTATTTATATGTGCATATATAAATGAAGCGAAAATTTCTCACTTTCCTATTAAACGCTCTTTATGAGCCTGATATACTTTGTACAATTTACAATCTAAAGTACCCATAATTTTCAATTACAGATTAATTTGCATAATGAAAACTATAAAATGTCTACTAAAAGTATAGGTGCCTACATCTACTGTACCTATATAAGTTGAAATGTATATATGCATGTCAACAATCTCAATATAAGGATATACATAATTTACAGGATTATAATTCAAAATGATTTCAAGTCAATAACAAAAAATAATACATAATTATATTTTATTTTTGGATATCTATTGACGTATTGTATGGTACATGATACACTCATTATTTTGTCACAAAAAAAATTAAAAAAAAAAAAATTAAAATTTCTGACAAACTAGAAAATTAAACGAAAAAGAATTATTTTTTTCTCAAAAAAAATAAAAACAAATAAAAATCTTAAACATGAAAACTAAAGAAAAAAATGTAAGTAAGTATTCAACAAAGTATAGGATAAATATAAAATGAAATCAAATTATTACACAATTAAGTGTATCAGGTTTTCTTATACAAATATATGTATACGTACATGTATGTATGAATGTAGCCTTTTACTATACGCTGGCCAGTAATCTATATTAAATCATATCAGATACATTATTTACCTATATAGTGCAAATATATGTATATATAAGTATTTAAATATACCAGCAAATAATCGAATGTATTGTGTACATTACGTATATAATGGTGCTGTATATAGAATGGATACAATATATATTACAACAACCCACATTAAAAATGAAGCCATGCCCGACATTTTATTATTATTTTTTTTAAATTTGTTTTTATTTATTTATTTTTAAAAATCGAAAGTAACATAAATACTATATCTTAAAATAACGTGAATTGTATGAAATATTAATATCTTTAATGGTTCCTATATACAGGTAATGGTATACATACATAAGTGTATAAAGCTCTAAGAAAAAAAAATCTTATGGTTACATGATTACAGTGCTGGTTGCTACCATCAGGCGTGGTCACTAAGTAAGTATGTATATAACATGAACGTTCATATACGCTGTATTTTATTGTATTTAATATATTAAATCGCAATGCATTTATTTGACTTGTATAATATGCACTATATGTGCATTACCAAATCTACATATCTAATTTAGTTCACAATATATTTTATGCGGTTTGTTATTATTTTGTAGTTATGTATAGTTCTTGTTTTAGAGTTGATTTTTTCGCTTTTCATTTGTCGCTGAAATCACGATTTCAGTTAATTTTGTTTTGTTTTAATCTTAGTTATTTTTTTCTCTTTCAATTTTGTCATTATTCTTTTCAAAATAAAGAAAAACAATTCATAATAAAAATAATTTAATGTTTGTCTGAAAGGAATAATTTAATACGATTATAAACAACAAATGAACAAACAGACAAAAAAAAAATTCTTTTTACAATTTATCCATCCTTATATGAGTATACTTACATCATTAATATAGTTAAATTTAAAGATTTAATTACGAAATGTAGATACTATACTTATATTTTTATACAACATTTATTATGATAAAGTGTAGATGGTTTAAATTAAATGCATTTCACAAGATGTATTTTATATAGATGTGTATGTATATGTAATTCTATGATATTGAACATGTATAAACGAGTATTATGTATGTAATTGCAATATTATACAGAGTAAATGTAAGTATTTATATATATATATATATAGATTACAACTTATATAAAATCATTTCATTTGTATGCATTACACGTTATTTGTATTTTATTTTACTGTCATATGTATAACGATATACACAACAGTTTATCATTTTTAGTATGTAATCAACCTACCTACTATCACCTTTATCACATACATATTTCATATGATTAGTGTGTGTACATTTTATAAACTTTTCCTGTTACTTAAAAATCATTTCAATTTCATGTATAGTACACATCACAATCATGATTTATTTAAAATTTCTATATCAAAATAAAACCAAATTACACATAAACAGATAATAAAAAAATTTATTACATAGTATATACTGAAATTGAGACCCATAAAATGTTGTAATCTGCTCTACTATTCCAAAAACAAATTCAGTAGTCTATAGTAAAATTTTAAAAATTTTATTTCCATTTTTTGAAACAGTAGCTTTCACTCTGTTTTTGTTTCCATTTTCATACACTACATTTAAAATTTAATTTAATAAAAAAAAATTTCCAAAAAAAAAACAATCAAACATTTAAAAAATGATCTTTTATTAACGTTTTTATGAGTTGTTTTCCTTTGAAATTGAATTAGATTTAGTCTGATACGTGCAGTATGTTGCATTTTATATCTACATATAAAATAAAACAAAACATCATTTGATTAAAATAACAAAATAAAACATCTCCACATCTTACACAATTGATAATAAAGAAAAAGAAAATGTATAATTAATAAAAGTCAAGAAAAGAAAATTTAAATCAACTTTTCGTCATATGAAAAGGTATCAGAATTAATTATTCTCGCAAAAAATTTTTACTACCTGCAGCAACATTTGTCAAAAATTATGATTTTTTGAAAATTGGGTATTTGTATGTACATAATTTTCCAATCAAATCTAATTTTGTTTTGTTATGCAAAATATAAACTTAATATTCCTTTTTGTTTACATACATATATATATAGTATATATACAAATTTTTGATATTTTTTTTTTGACATTTTTATTTTGATTATTATGTCGATTATACGTCAGATATTGATAAATAAATTTTTAATTTTAATACTAATAGTGAAAAATGGAAACTATCTAATTTCACCAATAATTTGTAGCCACCTTTAGTTTTCTTTTTATTGACTTTTTCCATTTCTGTTGGAGTCAGCTAATTTTTAGTATCGCCGTATCACATCCTAACACTCCCCAACTATAATATTTTGAGGTGTCTAACGTTTTTAAAGTCACTGGCATTTTGTTTCATTACGTGACCAAACTATCATCTATCATCTTATTTTTTTTACATACTCGGATACGTCTTCCTTTATATCTTCTTTTCTGTTTATGTAACGACAAAACATTCAGATAGAAAAATTTCTTATTGTCAGAAGAGTTTTGTGTTAACTGTTCCTTTTCTTTTACTTCAAAATATATATGTAGTATGTTTTATGTAAATATAGACGTTTACTTTAGAATTCAACTTCCTTTTTAATTACATACGTACTTAAATTGTATTCATTGGTATATTTACCAAGACAATCATTTGTATATAATTTGGTAAAATTTATTTTTTTCATTTTCGATTTGTATTATCTATAGTATTAAGTGTACATACACGAATACACATATGAATGAAAAATAATTAGTTCATGGAAATAAACTATACAAACTGTAGACTGTACATACTTTATACTTATGTACATATAATTAATATTCTTATTCGCATGTTTCATTTTTCATAATCAAAACAAAAACAAAGAGCAACAAAATTGAAATATGTACAAAGGTTTCTGATTTTCAATTCAATTAAAATAACTGACAAGATGAAAAACTAAATTAATTAATAAATAAAGTTTTGATTTGAAAAATGATTTCTACTTCATCTCTTTTTTTCCCTTTCCATCTCCGCTGCATAAATTAATTTTTATAATTAATTTTTTATAATATGCACTACACCATAAATGTAAATATGTACACTACCTTTATGTACTCTTATTCATTAATTTAAAAAAAAAAAAAAACAACACAAAAAAACAACAGAAGATTTGCATATTTCACTTAATAGAAAAAATTCATTACTATGCTATTATTATACTATACAAGATACAAGATTGTACATATCCATATCCATACTAAAAATTATTTCATTAAAATTCGTTTCTTTTCTTATGTATTTTTATCTTAATTTTTTTTTCTTCATTTATTTTTTTTTTGCACTTTTAAAAGTGTGAATAATTTCATAATAAAATATATACATACATATTTACATACATGCATTCTTGTACAATTAATACGCAAATAAGTTTATTCTTATTAACAATAGGCATACCACACACATATAAATTATATACAAACATTTGAATCCAAAAAAAATTGAATTTTCTTGTAATAATGACGTAGAGTTGATTTGCATAAAAATTCAAAAGGTCGACAATTATTTAATAAATTTATTTAAATTAACGTGTAGTAGATACATGTATCCACAGGGGGATAAGATAATACCCGTAATTATATCATTTAACTTTGTATGTAGCAGAATTTACATTTTTTTTTTCAATTTCTGAAAAAAAAAAATGAAGATGAACGAAAACGTTTCTATACCTTCATCAAAACTAGATACAGCATACATTCAGTATCAAAGTGCATTCAATTTAAATTTATTCAACATAACAAATATGGTAGCTATACATGCATATACTACACACATACTCGTACCTATAGTATATACTTAGATTGAAACAGATTTAAGTAATTCAAGTGTATATTCTATGATATACAAATATAATAAGTAATATGAATAAAATAAATATAATTTTATGAGAAAAGAAAGTGAAATCTTTTAACGCTATAACAACACCACCCAACACCACGTTATTTAATAGACAAGATCATTACCAGCTATTATATGCATATGAAATGTAATATGCACATACTTTGCTTTATTATTATTATTGTTATTATTAATCATATATGTATATATTTTTTTTAATTTTTGAATAGTAATAAAAAATACGTAAAATAAATACATTCGTATATGTAAATATTTTTCAAAGGTTTTCATAGAAAACAAAAAATGCAAAAAATAAATGTTTTTCCTCAAAGAAAAATTGAGGATGTATCTATGTATAAAAAAACTAATATATACTGGCTCAAGTCGATATTTTTTCTTTTTTTTTTTCATTGTAAATAGGAATTTACTTTTAAACTATGTAATGTACTTGAGTATAAAACATTTCCATTGAATTATTACAAACGTGTAGTGATAGATAAATGCAGAATGATCTCTTTTAACATTTGAATAATAGCAGCAGTAATCGTATATATCTAACAACATCTCATGTTATTTAAATTTTTCAATTTTTTGATATGCATGAGTTACTTATGACGGGGTCAAGGTACGTATACGATAATAATCTTTAATATTCTACATATCTATTGTTTTAAATCATCAATATCCTATAATAATATGTATACGCTATGTTCATATACATTAAACGAATATATTTTATTGCATGAAAATAACTATCATTACTTTGGAGGTGAATATACAATGTTAAATTTTATAGTACATACCTATACTAGTTCTTTTTTTTTATCAATTTTTGAACTTTATTGCAGTAATTCTTTAAAATAATATCTTAATATTTATACATGTTTTTATGTATGTATACTGCATGAATCTTATTTAGAATGATTTCGCAAAAAATGAAAATACATACATTTAAAAATTTCTCTATACTACAATTATAGTTACCACCAAAACTACCGATAATTGGTGTATATTTTAAAGGAAGGAATTGAAAAGTAATCCATTTTTAAAAAATTTTAATTTACATATGTATAATATATGTTCTTTGTTCTGTACTTAAAAGAGAACTTATACAATTGCATGTACTTGCACATACTTTTATTCTGTTAATAATTTAATAAATTTTATAAAAATTTAAAAATGATAATTGAGAATTTATTAAATTTAGAAATTCTTAATTTTTGAACTCAAACTATAATTAGAAGCAAATTGAGTTGTATTGTATGTAATGTAGGTATTTACTACTTAATGTTCGTTACTAAATTGTATAAATTTGAAAATATTTTAAAAAAAACTTACACACTTTCCTGTACTTATATACTATATAGAATTTTATTGTGTGAACATCATTATGAACATATTAGAACACATTGGATGATTTTTTATCGATCGTAAACTGTGGTATACTAACCTGTAAAAAAGTGAAAACAAAAATTTATTAATTTATTGAAAAATAATAAAATATGTATATATGTATATATTTTGTTGTAATAGATACTAAACAACAGCTAATATAAAATTAGATATATTTCTTTAATTTCTTCTAAAGTTTAAAATGTTTATGCTTGTGTATGTTCATTTGTTTCATAAAATTATATCCAGGAATCAGCAGAGATTTGTAAGCTTAATATTCTTTTGTTCATTCATTTTGTTTACATGTAGACACCACCATATTCAAACTTTCAAAAAGATGCATCATAAAAAAATTTTTTTTTTCTGAAATCAGAAATATTGTGTAAAAAAAATATTTCAAAGATTATTCAAATATAAATACATACTTATATGTACGTACCTATGTAATTAATTATACATATGTATAGATTTTATACAGCATATACGTTTACACATTTACATTACATGACTTAATATATACTTGTGTTTGCACATTATATATATAAGATGATGGATCAATCATTGGACAAAAATTTTGCTTGCTAATTATGTAAGAAAAATTCATAAAAGACAAATACTTAAATGCCAAAAGTGAAGTATGTACATAATAGACTATCGTATAATATACTCGTATCTCTACATACTTATATAAATGTGTGTTCGAAAATATGTAATAGTGTGTGTGCATATAATATTGTGATATTTTTCATGGTTTCATTCATAAAATATTTCATTTATTTTTTCTTTTTAACTATTGATAATTTGATAAGATCATAAAATATTACACTATAGGCAATATAGCCATAACATAATAAAGCAGGAAATTTGAATAAATAATGATGAATAAGAAAATTAATTTTTGTATATAGAATCGATAGAGTATGAGGATCAATATACGTGAATAATGATGTATACTTTTTTTTTTAATAATATTACAAAATTATTATTGCAAAAAAGAAAAAAAAAAACTTATCAAATTATAAATTTGTTTAGTTTTTGTTTGAATTTTTTCTTTATTTACGAGTATATTCGAAAAATGATATGCCGATATGCGTATACATAGTATAATGTGTATAAAGTGTACGAGCAATAGAATTAGAGAATAATAATATGCCTATATAACATCAATAAATAAAGAAATACTGTATCTATACAGAATCATATGTATATGAATATATACATTTTTATTCAGAAAAGATATTTAATTTGAATTTTATTTAAAACCAATAACTATAATATAAAAATCATATTCACGAAAACAGCAATTTTTATTATCAATAATGATCATAATTATCTTTATTATTTACACGTTGTCTTGTCATAAATATAATAATAATCAGAATTGATTTGAATATAAAATTAAGGTAGTTATGACAATTTTTAATATTCGAAATTCAAATCGAAAAAAGTTAAAAAATACAGAACAAAGAAACTATAAGAATAAAAGAATAAATTTTAGGATTTAGACATTTATCATTACATCGATTATAACGATTCAATTGATTTCAAATAAAAATACAAATGAAGATAAATCTGTACCATATTCATATACTGTCATACATTATACATATATGTGAAAGTAATCGATATCTGATCATCATAATTTTATTTCCTAACATTTTGATTTTTATGTAAAATAACAAAAACAATAAATTGAAAAATAATCAAAATCAATATTTAAAATGTCATACAGTCAAATGTTGTTTTTTTTTTTTTTTTTTTTTTTTTTAGTTTTTATTTTTACACATATCCGTGATGATAGTACATATTTACATTTTTATCAGGCATAGATATAATTTTATATTTTATTTCTGAAAATTTTGAAAATGAAAAAAGAAAGAGTCAGGAAAAAAAAAATAAAATTTTTTTTCTTTGTCACATTAGCAAAATATGAAAAAAATAGTTATTAGATAAGTATGATAATATACTAATATATACAGATGCTTGTATGTGAGAATTATGTCACATTTGTTTTCAAAAAATCTGCTCAAAAAAAATTTCATTTAAAATTTTTAAGATAAATTTTTATTGTGTTAAAGAATCGAAATTTTTTGTCGTATATGTGAAAAAAAACAAACAACAACAACAACTTCTTTTCGATATCGGTTTCATTGATGTTGAGGGAAAACAAAAAAAAATTTTTTTTATTTTCATTTGCGTATGTGTTAACATATGTACACACATGTAGGTATATGGATATGGATGTATAATATACATAAGTAAAAATATGAATGTATGCTTGAAATCAGGTTTAAATCGTAACTTATTTCATTAACTATTATTAGTTTTTCCAATTTTGTTGTTTTTCGATTATATAATTTTTTATGAATATTTATAAATTAGACTTTTTTTTAATGATCTTGAACTCTTTGTTTAATTTTTTTTTTTTTTTTGTTTATTATTTCATAGATAAATTAAATATTTATTATAATTATATTTTTAGATGTTTTCGTATATATGATAGCAAATTATGTTAATAAATCATAAATTTTGATGCGGATCCCATTGTCTTTATGTATAATTTTACACTTGTCGTAAAGTGAACATAAAAATTATGAGATTTTAATGATTTTCTAAATATCAAGAATGAAAATTTCGTAAATATTAAATAAATCATATGTATGGAATATTTTTACTTTTTGCGTCCTGCGTCCAAGAATAAAAATTATAATTTGTGGCATAATGTATGTATAAGTATGGGAGGTATATGTAATTTTACGACACGTTCTTGAAAACTATTTAGATATAAAAATCATTTAAAATTTATTTATACATAATAAATTATTTGATTGGCAAAATTGAAACTGTTCACATAATTTACCAAAAAATTCCATTTACATACATAAAGTTTGCTTTACCGTTTAGAAATGTAAAAATAAATTATGGATGTACAGAAAATACGAGTATCAGTACACTTGCAAAAATGAAATGAAACATAGTCCTTTTCAATCATTATGTCTATTATACTAATTAATTAATTATTATTATCAAAATTTTATAATTTTCAATTAAAACAATGAAATAAAAAGCCTATAAAATAAAACCACACATATTAATGTAGGATTTTGTAATTAAACAGTAGGTATATCTACATATACCTGTCCTGTACTGCTATATAATCACAATTTCAAAAGACTAAAAGCGTCATTATGGTTTTATATACGTAGTCATGTAATCATGTGAAAATAAAAAATAAAATGCACAAAAAAAAATATTAAAATTGGATAAATTATTTACATAGATTTGTAAATTGTCTGTAATTGTCTGTGTATAGTGGTAATAATGAAAATAAATATATATGACATACTATGACAGTGTATCCGAGTATGTACATATACATATATATTATTACACCTATACTTATCATATTTCGTTACGGTTATTTAGCATTAAAAATTTTATGTAATAATATGCACACAGCTACAAGACAAGATAGGTTTACGAAATTTAAAAATATCATAAAAAGAATACAAAAACAAAAAACTTTGTAATTCAAAAACCAAAAATTCATATAAAAAAATAATCAACAAATTAAGAAATCAAATTTTCACTTGCATTTCAAGTCACTTAATTTAATTCATACCTACATATGTATATAATTTACAATTACAATCTTTTTTTTTTTATTAAATTCAATTTACAGTTGATTGTTTTTGTATTATTATTGAGTTTCAAAATGTTTACATAAAAACAAATGAACGATAAAATTAATTACTTTAGACATTCATATTTATATTTACAGTTTAATGCTGTGTGAATGGTGTGTTATGATATATGTATATGTACAATGTGTACAATAACAAAAATAAAACAAAAGAGTCTGAACAAATTTAATTAATTAGGTGTATATGCAATTAAAAATATATAACCACCATCGCCACCAATTGAGCACACAATTTTTCATATGTGCACATTGTAATTTAATTTATTTTTATTATTATTATTATGGTATTACTTTGCTTAAATAATAACAACAATAAAAGAAGAAGAAGAAGACGAAAAAAAAAACCCTAAAAAATTTAGTCATAATACGTCATACAAGCATTCATACTCATAATACTTAGGAATAAATAAGCCAACAGAAATTATATGTATGTAAGTACCTATGTAATTCGTTGGAATGCTTTACTAATATCACCTCAACATAAATGTGATGTATCCATCAAATATAACATAAAGTAATAACGTGACATGTACATAATATTCATATCGTAATTCAACTACTATGTATACTGCATAGTGTTCGTAAATACATTTATATTTTACAAGCTATCATTCTGTCATGCTATGGTTACAAAAAAATTTTTTTAAGTTGACAGAAGACCACAAACTCTATTACACACAACACATTACAAAGTTTAAATGAATTTTTTTCAATTATGAAATTTAAATAAAATTACCAAAAAAAAAAAAAAAAACATGAAAAATTATGTGAATATACTAAATACTACCTAATAATCGTAAAAATAGTAAAATTTGATAGTAAACATTTTGAAAAAAAAAAATAATAATAATCACAAAAAGTAACACCAAAAATATGAAAAAATGTCTTAATTAAAATTCCTTTAATTCATGATGTAAAAAACACAAAAAAAAAAAAGAAAGTCAAAATTAACTAAGCATAACAATTGTAGGGAAGTATATAATCATACATGCTATACGTAACGTAATGTACTTAAGAATGAATTGTGTATTGTATTGTGTATGATAACCGAATTTTTTTGTTATTGACCAAAACGAAATACATAACTTTACTTTGATTAACATTTTATTATGTAAGCATAATGTTTTCATAAATGTACATTGTATAGTGCATCGTTACCATTATCAACTAATTACTGTATAAAAATGACAATAATTATGACAGTTACAATTCGATTTGACTCATAATCACACACATTATTGTGCGACATTTTTATTTATTATATGTATACGATTCCGACTTAGAAATGTACGTACATATACATAATATGTTACATGCGTACATATTACATGGTAGGAAAACAATGAAATCAAAAAATATGTAACATAAACAAAAAAAAAAATACTTTCTCTGTATAAAACACGCGGATACACATACTAATGACAAGTGAAGATGATTAATTGATGTATCAAAGATAATTAGATTATGAATATTATTACTTGTATACTAGTACGAGTACATACATGAAAAAAGGCAATAAATAATATGAACGTAAAGAAACGAAAAGAAATGAAAATGGAGAAAATCTATTTTCATAATATGCTGGTTGAATGATTGTTAATATGAAGTATCTACATACGAGTACATAATATTAATGTACGTAAATATTATTATATCATATCATTACATTACATCTCATAACTGTCAATAATATTTTTTTATTACAGTTCAATTTCTTTAGTAAATAATGTAGATTTTTGTAAATATTTTGATTTGTTTAACTATCAACATACACTTTTCTGTACTATATATATACGAGTACACACATAATTTTGCCTTTAAATTTCAATAATAACAATGTGTACTATAATTGTATCATACATTTTTATTTCTACATATAACGAAATGAACGTAGTATGTGTATTATGTATTCGTATATTGTGTGTGTACCAAAAGTTATATTGATCTTATATCCAATATTTGTATCTTGTATTATTTTGTAACATTTTTATAAGTAACATGTATTGGATCAATTAAATCGATAATAAATCTTGTTAAATTTTGTGTCAACATTTTGATAGATAGACAGATATTATATCCATAGGTAGGTAGATAACTGGAATTTAACTGGTAAATAAAATTAAAAAAAAATTGATACATAAGTCAATAAACTTTTGGAATATAAACATACATATACGCATATATATACATATGTACTTACTCACATGATGTTACAAAAAGTAACGTAAAAATTTTAAAGACTGTATACATATATGAAAGGAATATGCAATCATAACGATCGATAATCAAAAAATCATTTTCACACCTTCGATAAAAATTGCGTACATCATATTTTGATTAAATTTTTTATTTATTCATTTTTTTTTTTTCATAAAATATCATAAAACTTATTATATTCAATCAAGCATCCATATTACGTGTTAACATCGTCAAAAATGTTTTATGATTACTATCATATTTATACATACGATTACGTACATTTTGCTATAGCAGGTATGTATTATATGTACTATACATATACATATACCCATATCGGATAGTAATCATTTCTCTGTTAAATAAATTGGATGTAATATTTTACTTATATTCGATCAAAAAAATTATCGTCACCATTAGTTCACACATCTGCACGAAAAATAATAACGAATTTATAAAATGATTATTTAATTTTTCGACTATTCATGGTATATAGAGTATATAAGGTATGCCAGTTAATTTATAAAAGAGAAAGTGACGTCATTTCGATTTCTGTTGTTCGAAAGGAAATAAAAGCTAAAAGTAAAGGCAATACATTACTGCAATAGACTACAATGCATGCAATATCGAAACATGGATGTCACATTGAATGAAGAAAAAGAGAAATATGTATGTTTCACTCCATTATACTGTATCTATGTAATCTAATATCTATACCATTTCGTGTAGATAATCGTATACTCGCATACTAATGAGAAAACTCCATTTCTTTATACTAGCTCTGTACAACACACCATAAGAAGTATACGAGAAACAAGAAGAGACAGTGAGTAGTAGCAATGAGGCTATTGGCGGCTAATTGTAGTACGATATACGAGTACGCTACTACTAACGTCACTATCTTACATACTACATACACGTCTGTGATTGTGATACCATGCACTCGTATTCTGATTCATGAGAAAATTCCATTTTCTCTTTTTACTTGTTCTACACTGTGCACAAAAAAAGTATATAAAGGTAGGAGAGAAATTTTTTCATAGGAACATTCGGACCAAAAAATTTTTCAAGAATTGTAGATGTCGGTAGTCATGCCAGCGTAAAACTCAATATAAAAAAGGAGCATTTCTTTATGCCAAGCACCCAACTCCATATAAAAATAACGGTATTTCTTTTTGCCAAGCCCAAACTTTATAAACGGAAAAATTCAAAATAATTCAACCGTCAATTTTTCGTTTCCCGTCTATTCCATTTTTGATATTTTGTTTCACGAGTTTTTACTTGGGAACTCTCTCCTTTATATACTCTTTGTGCACATCATAAGAAGTATACGAAAAACAGGAAGAGACAGTAAGTATAGTAGCAATGAGGTATTATGATCCAGCTATGTACTGTATAAATAGAAGCAAATTTCATTAATTATTTCTATTATTTTTTTTTCTCATGTGAAGAATGTATGAAATTGCAATTACACATATACAAAAATCAGAATACGACTTATAATTGTTTTGATTTTTGTTTATATTGTTTGTCATAATGTTTAACACAATCCATTTTGACCATGATTTTTAAAAACTTTTCATTTCTTTCATTTCGGACAAATATCTTTTATTATTTATGTTGAAATATTTTTTTTTCTTAGCAATCTACGTATTTTTAAATGACTTTTCTTCTTGCATTTACTTAATAATAATTAATTCAAAAAGAAAAGAAATACTGTTACAAAATTTATAATAAAATAATAATAAAATGAACGAATGAAAAGAAATCTCAACATTCACCAAAAATATACATAATATCTACTACCTATTATTTTAATTTTTTTTTTATTTTTCAGAAAACTAATAAAAATATTTACACACAAACCCAAAATATGAATTTTATATATTTTATTAATTTTGTTTTTTTTTGTTTTTGTTTTTTTTTTTTTTTTCAAAACATAAGAAAAGTTTCCGTTCACCATAGTGTATTTTTCTATACTTAAACTGAAGTTTTATTTTAATAATGAAGACACATTGTCGTATTGAGAAAATTATAAAGGGCAAAAAATGAAAAAAAAAAAAAGAAAAAAGAAACACACTCATCACATTTGACAAAATGATTAGATTTGTAAATAAAATATTAAAATTTATTTCAACCGATACCATAATACGTACGAATATGAAGAATCTATACATATTTATTCACATACAGTCCATACATATAAATGTACGCAGATTGAGTTAGGTACATATGTACATACTACTTGATGAAAACTAGAGGATTTTTATCGCTGAATTAATTTCAGATTTTTTTTTTGTTATTTGTTTTGTTTCTTTGTTTGTTATAAAAAAATAAAATAAAAAAAAAATATGAAAATAAACAAATAATATATTACATTATAATTATAACATTTAATCAGAATACAGAGAAGAAAAAGAAAAAAAAAATGCGTGCTAATAAATTTTCAAAAGTTTATTTTTTAATTCGATTTTTTCCTTCAAATTAGTTCGAAATTAAAATACAAAAGTATATGTATTCATATATTTACAAATAAATTATATGTTAATTATTCGTATAATTTGATCACAAAATATTATTTTAATCAATTTGAAACGGTATATGTATACTCATTAAGTATGTTCATATCTATTGATGAATTATTTTTCATTAACGTCAATTTACGATTCACATAATAAATAAGGCTTTCGAAAAAAAAAATTATTTTTTTCTCCACATATGTACCTACACTTAATAATCCTTATATGATGACAAATTTTTTTTTGTTCCAAATAAATTAATTTATTATGTAATAAACTAGAAAATATTATATTATTTAAAATTATAGGTTATAGGCAGTTCCAAAATTAAAATATAATTTGATTTTAATTAATTGTGACTTTTAAAATCGTATTAATATAAATTGTTATTGGCTATTAAATAATTTAAAAATTAATTCATTTTTAAGAATCTAGGATATTATTTATAATTAATTTAGCATTTTATATTTTCAGTTTAGATGTTGAGGTTAAAGTAAAGATTTTTTTTTTGAATTAAAATTTATCATCACTTTTCTATACATTATATACGACGAATACCTTATTACAGATATTTTTTTCATATTTAAACTTAAGAGTATGATAACTTCGATTTCTTTTGAATTTTTAAAACAACGACAAAAAAAAATGTTTCTTCTTCTTCTACTTATTATTAACAAACACGAAAAATGATAATTTTCAAATTATTATTAGCCAACATCATCAATAAATTCATCCATGAATTTCACTTGTTCGTTAGGTAGCACGTAGCACGTAGTCAATATTACGAATAAGTATTATGATAACTGCAAAATTTGTATATGTAATCAATTTTTAACTGCGAATATCTGCAGGGAATACATATACGGATACGTTCACATACGTTCATTTGAATTAGATACATGATTCGTTTACGTGTATTATATATCATGTTATACAATCGTTAATAAAAGAAAAAAATAAAATTAGCATCAATAAGAAAGTAGATCAATTTGAAAGCGACTTTAAAATATTTGCATTCAGATTTGTATATACATAGCTACAAATTTCGAGTTACATTTTTATCAAAAGAAATATCAAACGAATCAAAATTATTTGAATACGAGACCAAGAAAAGAAAAATTAATAAGACAAAAAAAAGGACTAAAATATTATGAATCTAATGTATAATGCACTCATATGTAGAATGTACATTTATGTAAATAAATAATGTTTGTTCGTATGTCATAGAAAATTGTTGGAAGTGGAAGAGGAAAATTTATTTCCAAATGCTTTTCATTTAATACAAATTATAGGTACAGTGGAAAATTTATACTTTTTATTTTTAATTGAATCAATTACAAATGTATAAAGTAAAAGTTGAAATTGAATACATAACGATAATGAAAATGACTGTCATTATACTCATATTGCATATAACGATGATATTCAGTTCAAAAATAAATAAAAGAATTAGTAATAGTAATAATAATCAAAAATCGTATGATCATAATTTATTTAAATAAAACCAGGCATTGTAATAATTGTAAAATTAAAGAAATACATATGTATGTGAGTGCATATAGACGCATATGTAGATAAATATGTATGATTTAACACTGTATTCTGTTACAATAATGGACAACAAAAAAGTAATTAATTAAAAATACATTTGAAATGTTTTCCATAAATTTCACATTTATTATCATTATCGTTATTATTATTACTATTATTATTATTATTATTATTATCGCAACTATAAAAAGTGGAAAGAAAAAAGATAGATATGAGTATGCTATATGTACATATGTACATTTTTTCAAGTTATCTAATTTGAATTCAACTTCATTATGTACGAACAAATATGTAATATCGATTCAAAAATTGTGTATTAGATATGCAAATAAGTATATATGTACATACATACGTTCATACATTACATTATAAAACGGGTAATCGAATTGGTACTACGTATTTTTCAAAAATATCATAACAGTCATGTTTTTACTTTCGGTTTTTTTACAAAATTGACATTTTATATTCAGATTTGTTTAACAAAATATAATATTAATGAAATAAGAGCAGATCTATGTATTTATGTATATGAAAAGGTAGTCACAAATTAGTGTTTGAGAACCAAATTTAAAAAAAAGAAATCCAGATACGGTCATTTACGTGAAATCATTTTTAAAGAAAACATGTTTTAGTTTTAAATTAAAAATATATAAACTCAAATTTGATCACCTTGTAAAAAAATATAAGAAACCATCAGTATACATATGTATGTATGTAAATGGTTGAGTGAATTATATATGAAAATTTATAGTAGTAGTAGTAGTATATATTGAATATCTTCATATACTAAGTAATACAAATATTAGACTACACTACTACCCATATTATTTATTCCATTCCAATCAAAATAGTTTTAGGTTACTTTTAAAATTATCAAGAAAAACGATCAAAAAGGAATTCAAAACGTACATATATGTTTGCAAATAGAGTCTACGCTCTCTGATGATAATAAAAAATATTTTTAACTCGAAACTAGAACTACAAATCAAAATGACGAAATTTTAAAACGTGTTGATTTCAATTTATTTTATCATTTTATAATAATAATAATATTATTATTTCAAAAATAATTTCATTTTAAATGTACTATACATGCATACGTAAATTTTGCAAAATATTTTATGTACCAATATTATTGACAATAAAATGAATAATGATGATTAAATAAAATACTTATAGTTGTGATAAATTTTAAACTAAAAATAACAATAAGATAAATAAGTATATGTAGATATAAATAGACATACACTATACATACTCGTACATTTATATGTAAATAGTATATATAATAATTTTTTCTTTTTCTTAAAACATAAATTAATTTTGAAAAATATTGTTTAAAATTTCGATATCATGTACATATATACTCGTACATGCAAACTTATAGTACATATTTACTTTAATAAACATCGAATTCAATAACTCCAATATAATATATATAAAAATTATTTCATTTTCATAAAACATATATATTGTAGGTTTTAATATTAATATATAGGAGTAAAAATGTGTACATATTAATGTGTATTCGTATGGAATAAGATTTAAATTTCGTATTATTTTTTTTTTTTTTTTGCAATTTCGTATATATTTCGTATATAGTAGTTTTATCTGTTGCATAGACTTGTGGAAGCTGTATAATATCAAATTTGATTTATTTGGTATAGAGAACATTTTGAAGTTTTATAAAATTTAATTTGTGGTTACAACTTATGTATATAATCTACCACATACATGCAAAGCGCATAGTAAAATACCACCCACATCAATTACGGTATCAGCACGTAACTACTTAAATGTTAACTGTGTTTAAAGTGCTGTAGAATTTACATAAAACTGAAAGTACTTTAAATACACTGCATTAAATAAGAATATTCGTATAATTTTTAAATGTCTAAAATTATTTTTAATTAAAAATTTCTAAAAATATAACAATGAAATTTTTTTATCAACAAAAATATCCTTAATATAAAATGCTGTCCAAGAAGTAGGTATCAAAATATGGTTTTTAATTGCTGAAAAAAGAAGTAGAATTTGTAAAAATAAAATAAATAAAAGTATTCCTTTGAAATTTCAATTGATCCCTGTTCAAAATATAGTAATTTTAAAAGTATGCTATGTACATATGTACATATTTACAAATAAACTGCTCATAAGTCATAACATAACTTAAAAGCTATACATACTTACTTAAAACATATTTACAGACACAGTGCCATTTCAAGAATTTTAAATTGTAACATAATCAAGACTGAATCGCAGTAATCTGCCCTTATCTTTTTAAAATTACGACGACAAATGTCCACAGTGGAATTTGCAGTTATGATCATCTCCTGCTATATATTGTAAATGGATTTAATTAAATCTTAAAATTTATCTTAAAAAAGACATAGTTACACACGTATGAGATATACCTACTTTTTATAGAAGCAGCTTTAACACTGATTATTGTAATATTACAGAGATTACAATTTTTAATTGAGATCTTTGATTTGTATTTTTGAATGAAATCTCAGTTGTCTGTTAGCACAGCACCGCAGTACCTGTCTAGAAATGTATTTAAAGATATGTAGATATATGTACATACATATATACATTTTGAAAGATATATAATATGTATACGTTTTTTTGTTTATTATCAATTGAATGTATAAGGAAATTCACTGTTCATTTTATTACTATTTTTATTGTGATCATTTTATGTACATGCATGAATGCATTCCCTTGAGATTACATAATAAAAATAAAATTTGCTTTGAATACAAAAAAGCAAGAAAATAAAAACAAAAGTAAAAAAACAAGAAAAATGACACAAAGAAAATAAGAAAATTTTTGTATTTTTTTTTACAGTTTATTATCGTACTGTCATCATCATTGTCACTATATATAATCATCATCACGATCATCACCGTCATCATCATCGTATATCGTGCCAATTTGTGTATATATAGGAATATGCATATACTACAGCTAGCTATTAGCTATTAGGTATGCATATTATTTTGAATTACCTGTTGAAAGATTAAAATTAAGAAGAAATCGAAGATTTTTAAATAATATGAAATACGATTATTGTGATGTATGTATGTACAAAAATACAGAAGTTACTATTGTTCGTATGTACATATATGTATATATTGTTGTGCATAAACCGTGTACAAATTTCAAAATTCCGGAATCGATTTTCAAAACGTTTTCTTTTTGTTTTGTTTTCAGTTTTGATTAAGTACAATTGGTACTATATGTACATGTGTACTTTTTAATATGGCATAGAGATACAATTGTGTTAATAATCAAGATATATAATTAAAATTACTTCAAAATATGACTAGTTTTTCATTATTAGTAAATTTTGAGAACTGTACAGTTGTACATCAATAATTCTAAATACAAACAGATCTAAAACTGCAGCATTTTTAACTCAAAATGTGTTATCTTATTATTTTATTTTTTTTTTTTTTTTGAATTATTAATAAAATTTTCAGCAAATGGTTTTTCTTTGTCAGTATAATATTTCCGATACATACATATGTACATATTTCAAAATAATGATCTATACACATTGTCTTTAGATTATTTACTTATTGATTTATTACAAATCGATCAAGGTTTTCAAAGAATATTTTTAATTCTCGATAACAGAATTAATTAATCAATTTTGAAGGTTTCTGTTTCGGTTCTTTGTTTTTAAATTTTTTTTCTTTGCATAAATTGATAAAATATTTTTGTATTTTTTGTTTTATTTTGTTATTCATTTGCATAATAGTTTCATAATTATGAATTAATTACATTTATATACTAATTGCATAATATTCGGGTTACCTTCTTACCTAATAATATATAATTACAGGTTTTTTTTTATTTGTATTTTTATTTCTTTCGTTTCAGAAGGTGAATTTTTGTAGTTTTAAGTTTTTAATTTTTACTACTAGCATTCATACATATATTTAGCTAATATTCAACTACACTATCTGTATACAATTCATATGTACACATACGTATATGTATACTTCACAAAACATGATATGGTTTCTATACTGAAACAACATTAAAATATATGTAACTGACTGATAAGCATCTATAATAATTATTACAAGAGAGAAAATTTTTATTTTAATTTCTAGTTGATTTTTAGTTTGATTTTTGATATGTAAAAATGAAAAAAGAAAAATATGCTTTTTTTTTTTTGATATCGCAGTGTTATTATCAAAACTTGCCATGTCGTATTTGAAAATAAAATAAAATGTTCTCTATGAGTATATGCCGTCGATGTTGACCTTCAGATTAATATTTATTTGGGTAACCAACTAGTAATTATTATCAGTATATGTACTCGTATGTACATTATGTTGGTATGTGCAATGAATATAACCTTACTGCATTCGTACACGTATTAGTCTCTATAGTATATAGTTTCAATGGAAATTTGTAAATTTTTGAGAAAAAAAAATAATAGCAACAGAAAAACATAAAACAAATTTTTTAAATATTACCCAAAAATCAAATTTGAATAATGTACTCGTAATGTAATTCGTATAACCATAACCACCACATTGCATTGCATTCTAATAATTACTAAATTTTCGTGTTGTTTTTATTTATTTAAAATCAAAAATAATGTGATTTCAAAATTAATTACGATTACAGACACATACGAGTATTTGAGTTGACATTCCAGTTTCATTTGTGAATTTTAAGTTTATTTTTTTTTTCTTCGTTTCATATTCACAAAATTAAGCTCTATACATAAATATATTACGTACGTGTAAATAATTAGAAAATGAATAGATAAGAAAACGAATAATATAACAATTATATTAGTTCAATATACGAAATAAATACTTAATAAAAGTGATAAATTACTATTGAAATTGAATATAAGTAGTAGTGTGTATATATGTATGTATAGCTATTTATAAACAGTGTTACATTTAAAATGAAAATACATAACATCGTGTATACATTATATAAAATAATCATGCATGCATAACATTGAAAAATATTTATTTTTTTTTCTTTTATGTTGTTCGGTTATGTACCAAGTATACCAATGTACAAACGTTTACAACATTCATATGTGTATTTACTATTTAGATACAGAAAACTAATAATAAAAATAAAAAATTCAAAGAGAAGGAGACAATGTGACAATGCAACATAACATCATAATTAATTGTTTCATATTCACATTTTCATGATTTTACTTTCATTATTACTTAAGTACACGATACATACACCAATCTATTATTATGTACGTATCACAAGGTACATACAGGTACTATAATAGAGTTACTATAGTAATTAAAAATTCCCATTCGCATCCACCCAAAACTAAAATCAAAAATCCTATGTGAAGTTATTTTCTTAAACTTACATATGTATGACAAAGTTGAAAAATTAAAAAAAAAAAATTTTAAAAAATTTTTCAATTGTATGGAATGAAGTAAAACCAATAAAAGTAAAAAGAAAAAATGTAAAAATTAAAAATTTTACATATTTTAGTCTATTATTATCACTACACACATTTGTTATGTATGTATATGTATGCACATTATTTGAATACAATACGAACACTTCAAATGTCAATCATTTCGTTAAGGTATTTTCTTTGTGTATTTTTAACAAATGAATTTATTACAATTGTATATGTGATATACCTTTTATATCCTCTAATAAACCATTAAAATGTATTCAAATTATTTTGGACGTACGCCATAGATTTACATACGCATGTTATGGTTATGTGTACATATGTAGGTACATGTTATATGCAAAATTATTTGAATTTTGGTTTTTGAGTCACATACATTAGGTATGTGTATTGTGTATGAGCAAATATAATGTGTTTGTGGGGTGTACTTAACTAACAAATAAAACATGAAAATATAAATGAAAATTTACATTTAAATGAAAGGAAAATTTTTTGAAATATTTTTTTTTATTTATTTTATTTCCTCTTTGTATTTATTTCTACTATTTTTTTTAATTTGAAAAAAAAAAAATGTTCAAAAGAAATGGAAATAAATATGTATGCACTTTATTTCTCAAAGGAAAATCACGAAAAACTTTGATTATAAGAGGAGAACTTTTTTCTATTATAGTAAATATTATTTTAATAGTGTTGATTACACAAAAATTACCGTTGTTGAACAATATTATGAATGTTTTGTATTAGATACTCTGTTAAGTGATATTTTAGAAAAATTGCAAATACATATGAAGAGCATTATATCAAAAAGCGACATGTCCATTTTGTTCAGAACTGGAATTGTGTTTGGTATATCAAATAAAAGCTGAGAAAGTGCTCTGCTCTGTTGATTTAAATTAAAATTTTGTTTCAAGACAGTCTTTTGAAACAAAATATTAATTCACATCAACAGAGCAGAGCGTATTTCCAGCTTTCATTTGATATATCAAACACAATTCCAATTCTGAACAAAATGGACATGTCGCTTTTTGATATAATGCTCCTCATATGTACGTGTGTATATATTATAGAAAAATGAATCCAGTGACATGGCTATAAAATGTATGTATACAACAAAGACGAAAATTTGTATATATATGTATACAAGTATTGTCAAATGTATAACACAAAGGAAAATTAACATTCGAATATGCAACATTTTTTCAATTTATACCTAAGACGGATGGACAACCTAGATTACATTTATTTTTATTTCTTGCTTCTTTTTTTTGTAGTTATTTATTTTGTGGATTATTTAATGAAATTTTGCAATCAAAAAATCAACATCGTATCGCACATAGAGAAATACTTACAATATGTACACTTGTGTTCAGGTATTTAAACCTTGTTTAGTAGTATGTATATTTTTATGGTAATAATACGTTTGTATATATGTGTACATATGTGTAACAACTAGAATTAGAAAATAAACACTAAAACTTTGAAAAAAAAAAAGAGAAAAACTAGACAAAACTGTGGTATTAGTTCGAGATTATTTTTATGTGTTTAATTTTTTATTTTTAATTCAGTAAATTGTCATAGTAACAGGTTTAATTGATACACAACATATGTAGGTATATAGTAGCCTTATTAATATAAAATCCAGACTTTATAGTTAAGATTGGGTAATTTATTTTTTTTTCTATTTCTTCATCTTCATCTTTTTCTTATTTTTATTTTCCTTCTTCGTATAAACTATGGTTAATTAGTCATTTCCACATGTTTCTGACTTCTAAAAGTACATATACACATTATCTTAAATGCATTATGTGCACATATGAATTAAATGAAAATGGAAATCGAACTTCAACAGCTGCTATCAAAACTATTTGATGCTTAAACAGCAATATTATATACTTATGTACGTATAGGTGCAGTGAACATTATATAGGTTCATACATATTTGCCTTATGCATAATTAAGAGAGAAAAAAAAAGTATAAATAAAAATATCTACATACTTGTATAACATTATTTTTAATTAAATATATAAATATGAATATAAGTAGACAAACACATAAACTTGGCTGGATATGCATATATTATTATCATAATTATGTACATACATATGTATAATTCGTTCAATCGGTCAAAATGTATACAATTTATTATGTACATTATGTACAAATACATATCTACATAGTATATGTAATTACATATATATTATAAGTATTATGTACATTTGTGCAACGACTAGCCGTCGATCTAGTTTTTAAGAATGTATACTATATACAATTTATACAATGAATATACCAATAAACACTGCTGCATATACTACATAAGAGTGTGCAACTAAATTTAT
This sequence comes from Villa cingulata, assembly GCA_951394055.1. Lineage (NCBI taxonomy): Eukaryota > Metazoa > Arthropoda > Insecta > Diptera > Bombyliidae > Villa > Villa cingulata. Next base: position 48,820,539 of record OX596018.1, read on the forward strand.
ACATGTTAACATATCGCTATTGAATCTGATATAATTACGTAAAACATACATATGTATTTATATGCTTTAGCAAGAAATAAGAGAAAATAAATATTCATAAAAACAAGGAAAATTTCAAAAAATAAATAAATAAATAAAATAAAATAAAAAAAAATGAAAAAATCGATAAAATTCTTTAATGCAAATTAAATTTAAACTTTATAAAATATGAATTTAATTTTTTTTTTATGAATTTTTCCTGATATCATACAAAAGTATCCATAAATGTATACGATATATCAGTGCATAATATGTTATGTAGATATATATTTTACATACTAATATGCATGAAAATATGTAAAAGAAAAAATCAACCACAATATTGGAATGTTGTACAATTAAATTACGTATTATAAATTCATTTTATGTGTACTAGTATTACTAAATTATCATTCCTATATATTATTCAATGCGATAAGAAAATATGTACATACGTATACCTTAGTATTTTACATAATCGGTAGCTAAAACAAAACAAATAAATATGAAAAATTATTGTAGAGTACATAAAATGCATATTATATATTATGTATGTTTATAAAAGTATACGAAATGTGCTAGCGTACTAGTAACAAAACTAAAATTGTCAGACCATAGAATTTTGAAAATGTTTTAAATAATTTTCATCCATAAAATTAATTAATTTATCAATAATGTGTAGTGCTAGCCAAACACTTTTCAGTAAAGCTTATAACAAGGTTGTAGATTTATAATTTTCAAAATGACACCTTAATCTCCATTAAACGAGTCCTTTTTTAATAATAAAATTTTTAAATTTCTAATTAAAAGACTGCAATTTGATGGCAGATCTCTACACAATGAGAAATGAAGTGTATCACTTCTTCTTTACTCCGATTGTTCCAGTTAAGCACAGGAATCTCGAGCACATAGTAATTATGTAATATTTCGAGGTAAATCTTTGTGGTTGAATCCTTCCTTATTGAAGTACTTAAGAGAAAAAAATGTATGATTAACAGACGTGGGAAAATAGAAATCAGTTTACAAGCATTATTTTCACGATCTGCACAAGTATATAGTTGGTGAGAGGCTAGAGGCCTCCCATTTCGAAATTCAACTCGTTCGAAAAAACCAGATCAATATAATGGCGGCATGCAGTTAAAAACTAGAAATGAAAAACATTCAGTCCGACAACTCAATACAGAAACATTTAAGTGTCAAGAATTCAACAAAATGCATTTGTATAAATGTAGTAATTAACACTATAACAGAATTAGATAAAATTTCCATTCTTTAATAAAAAATAATAAGATTGAATTTTTCCTTATTCATTCGTATTGCATTACGAAATAATTTCAAATGTTTGTAGATACGCCCAAATTTTTAAAAGCCTGAAGGTACAACACATTTAAATATTTCTTATATTTCTTTATACATGTATATAAGGTGTATAAAGTATGAAAAAACAAAACTCGGTATTTGTTATAGATAAAGAGATAAACGTGGATAAACTGTATCATATACTTTTGTATATTTACCGAAATAAATTAACAAAATTTTGCGTGGCATACATTTTGCAATTTCATACAATATACAATTACTCTATGTATTTAGTATAGTATACATAGTATACTTCTGTAACTATTAACAATGAAACATTTAAATAAATTGTTCATTATTTTTCCAAAGCAAAAAATCGTATCGTTTATAAAACCGTTAAGGAAACATTACAAAAGTATACTTGTATAATAATTTTAGAATATTCTTCATTGTATAATATATGATCGAATTACTTAAAGAAAAATAAAATAAAATTCTTTTTCATTTCTTTTGGGCTGACTATGCACGAGAATATGATTTTTTATAGGTTTTTTCTTTCGAAAATTTAATTTTCATGATATTATGAATGTATAGCTCGATCGCTCGAATGTGTATATAATGTATGATTTGATTTTCTTTCAGCTTTTTTTTTATATTTTTATTTTGAACATGCATTGTGTTTATGCACTAATATGATACTGGTATTTATGTATATGTGTGATATCTATACTATTTTATTACTGTATTATTTCTATTATTTAATGAATATGCACTTCGAATATAACGTGTGTACGATCATAGTTATAATGTATGAATATGAATACTGCAAAAATATAAATATAAAGGTCACGAGTGATGTGGTGAATAAAGACACGATTTTCAATTTTTATCATATCGTTCATTTGTACTACATATTTTTTATTTATTTTTTGAATATTTTTTTTTTCAAATATTTTGTCCAATTTTATTCATATATTTTTAGTTTTTTTTTTTTAGTTTTAAGTTTTAATTCAGTCAGTCAGTCAGTCAGTCAGTCACTCATTCATTTCATTTTATTTCATTCAATCATATTTAGATTTGTAAGTATCGTATGATATTGCATACTACAAACATACACACACAATCAATCAGATAATATACGAATATACTATATCTAAATAATAAAACTCAAGGTAAATTTTATGATTGCATAATAATACAGATAATGGATATATGTTGGATATATTGCATTAACATATTAAAGCCTTCTTATTTATTTATACATTTACAATACATTTACATATATAGTATATAAGTTTGCACATATCCACAAATTATAACCGTTTACCTAAGGTATTTAATTTTATTTTTTATACGGCGAACAGCATTTTCTTATACAAATATGAATATATAAGTAAGTATATTATTATTATATTGTTATCCACATTATAAAACATTACAGTAATAATTTTGATTTTTTATACTCAAAAAAAAATCTTTCTAATATCTAATATTCACATATAGATGTAGATATGCGTTTATGTATATATTATAAAGTAATACTTTTAATATCATGAATTCATGAATGTCATTTTGAGAATATTCGATTTCAATCCAACAACTTTTCAAGAAAAGTGGAGCAATTTGCCACGCCAATTTTCTTAACAATCACATTATATACCTACACTTAGGAGGATATATGTACATGCATACATATACATGCGAGAATATGTAAAGGGACCCCACCCCCAATATAAACATACATACATGTGTACATAGAATACGTCCAGATACATCTATCTATGATGGTATATGCAATTTCAAGCATACTTATTTCTAGATTTTTTAAATATTGCCTTTGTTAGATACGTTTTGGTTTGAGCAGTAGTAAGATCTAGTTTGGCGTAACATTTTTCGAAAACAAAAATTGATAATAATCTCTAACATTTCACATGAATTCTAGTTCTTTCAAATTAAAAAAGAATGCGGGTAATACATATTAACGAGTATGTGCATGTGTATGTGAAAAACTGTCCTACTATGCTAGATCAAATATTAAATTTAATTTATAACAGTAACGGCTATTTAGCAATTAAGTAAAATAATAATGCAATCCAAAGAAAATACATTTATAGAACAAACGATTCTCAGTTTATAAACTTGTATTATGATAACTATAAATATGATACACATAAACACATATATGTACTATAATGTATGTCACATAATATAATAGGTAGATTTATTGCACTTTTATGAATTTGAATGAAGGACATTCAAATAAAACAAGGAAAAAAGAATTACACTAAATCAGTATGTATTTTACATTGTAATTTTAAGCAGGAAATATGTAACGTTAATGTTAATTTTAATTAATTATTTTTTTAAATTCTTTTTTTTTTCTTTCAAATTTACAATCATACAATTACAAGTACTTAATTATGGAAATTTGAATTAAAACAAAATAATTTACTTATGTAGCTATAGAGATAGACCTTTAGACTTTTTTCAAATATTCACATTGAATTTGTTGTTTTAAAATATTGTTAACCTTAATTTGTTATTCTTGTTGATATTGTTGTTAAATTTAATTAATAAATAATTCGAAAAACAGTAGCTGGTCAAGAAGAGAATGGAAATAATTTAGATTTAGAAATCAAAACATTTATCTGATTTGAAAATTTTTCATAGATAAGAGTAGTGAATATATTTTTATTTGCAACTGTTTTTTATAATTTTGGAATGAAAAGATCAATGAATGAAAAATGAATGAATAAATGTATGAACATAAATTTTCATACTTTCTCATCTCAATCACTTCATTTATACAAATGCTCTTATACATTTCTCAATTGATGGGAATCTGGATAACTTATTATTCGCAAGGTTTTTTTTTTTTCATTTTGAAAATAAAAATATTTGAATACGTTAAATAGATGAATTCATTTAACTATGAGTATTTTGTGAATATACGTAAATGCATGAAAATTACATATGTGTATATGAGTTCATATATAGAAGAATAATATATGCCACAATCATAGATATATATAAGTATTTTTTTGATTGCGTGATTTAAAAAAAAAATGATAATAAAAGAAACAAAAGTTGCACATGCATTTCATGTACAGGAAGCTAAAAAACTAGTGCATCCAAAAGATATGTATTTACATATATATATAATGTATTAAAAAAAAATGAAATCAGTATCTCTACAACATATGTATGTAAGTATGTATACATTTACAAACATTATGTATAGTAAGTCTATGTGATGTAAAATGTATGTATAAAAATGAGTAAAAAATTAACGAAATAATGAAATACAATGAAAACATTTATAACATTTCGAGCCTATAAGACCCACATTTATGTATGGTTTGGCTGTCAAGAATTTCAAATTTAATACTCTATGATGTGTTTTATTAAAGATATATTTATGGAAAAATAAGAAAAAAAAAACACCGAAGAATTTATTTTATATTTGAAAAAAATAAACAGATAAAATAAAATGAATGAATGAACAATATCTCAGCTGGTGGCATCTGCTTCCGTATAAAAATTTCTCCAAAAATAAAAAAAAATATGACTGTGGGCATAAATCTATGAAAATCTGATTGTATCATTAAATTTGCTTATTGCAATAATTAAACAACTGACAAATATAATAGGCTATGACATCAAATGCATAAATGTGTTTTACATATTATTTTATATGCATACATAATGTATGTATATGGTATCGTTATATAGAGTTTTAAATCCTCTATAATCTCTGTAATCTTAAGAAATTTCGATTTCATTTTCAAATCACGTACGTTACATATAATAAACGTTCGCGATAAATAACGTTTGCATATATACATATGTAGATAAATATATTCATATATAAATATAATAAAATTAGTAATATGTGTAAAACTAGATCAACAACTTATTCATCAGACAGATTTGGCTGATTTAACTGCAATTTTCATCATAAAATTTTTATCTGTAAGTACATATCTGTATAGACAAAATTGAATCGAAACATGATTTCAATTGAATGGCCTCATAAAGTTAAAAAATATTTTATAAGTTCATGTGTAACCAGATGTAATTTTAAATTTTTCATATTTGTACCTAGGTACATAAACATTTAATGGTCTGAAAAAAAAAATTGTTTTTTCATTTAATTTTTTATTTTTCTCATTTCATTTCATGCATTCATTATTTTATGCATAATGTATGTGAAATAAATTTCTGAAAAGAAAATCATTAAAAGATTATATTAATATCAAAAACGGATATCCTTGAATGTATACAGTTCGTAAATGCATGGAAAAAGTTTATAATCTGCTTTAAAAGATACTCCTCGCTGAAAAAAAAAATGAAGAATTTCTGTAACAAGAAATTCAAATTCAATAATAACTATGATGTGTACATACAAATATATACATGCAACGTATGCGTAAACATTAAAATTAATCAACAAATAAATTTTTCATTCAAGGAACTCTTCTTTTTGATACTTAAACAAATTTCCGTCTTTATATACTCGTACATGTAACGGTGTATATGCGTTATTTGTATGCATTCCTTTCATATTTGATCGTATATATCATGATTACCATTAATCGTTTGATTTATTAATTTATTACAAAATGCATAATCTCACTCATTGCCATTGCAATTGCAGTTTGACACTCAACACTCAGAATAAAAATTCGATTAATTTTTATTCGATTGCAGAGTGTTTCAAAAATGCAATTGATATTTAACAGCTAACAGATTCATTTGGAATAAAGAGAAAGTGAATTTGTGAAGTCCACAAAAATATATTAATGGTCAAAAAATCAAGGCTATTTGATAATTGTCAAAATTTTGTATAAATGTTTGCATAGAATATAGAATCTATTAAATGCGAATAGTTACAGAACATCTCTGATTATATATTCTGAAGGTCTGCAGAGTTTTGACTCTATAAAGTGTAGGTATGTACGTTATCATGTAATATATGTTTACTACATTTCTCGTATTTCGAAATTATTCAATATAAATTCTTCCACACGATTGTAAAATGTATAACCTGGACAACAACATAACAAATATACGGTCTATTTCATATTTCAATTAATTATTTCCACAATGAATTTTTTTTTTTCTACTTTGCTTCAGCAGTCATATCAGGACTTTTTTTTAAATTACAACCAAAAATTACGAATGCAAGGTAAACAAATCAACGGAGAATACCCTGTTAATTTTGTAATTGAATTCAAATTGTTAAATTAGAATTTTAATTTTAATTTATACATTGTTGTGTTAATTTTGTTTTTTTATATTTGTATGGGTGTATCGTGGAAATTGCAAATTACATCAAATAAAAAAAAATAACAGAAATTATTTAACGTCATGTACGTTTATTAAAAAATTACAGATAATAATAACCAGCGAATCGGATCAAATCATATTTACGATTATAATACTGAAGAAGTGAAAGGTCTTAACTGCAATTATATATAAATGTATAGCTAACATGTAGGTATACTATCCGTATTTATAGATATAAACAGGTGACGGAGTGAAACGGAAAGAGATATCATATGAATATAAATATTATTGAATGTGTTGTATTTAGTGTACATTTATGTAATTATGCATATTTTTTTTTTAAATTTATTTTATTCAATACACAAGTATACAAATTTTATGAGATACACTTGAGTTTTATTTACATATGTATTATTATGTGTTTACATAGCAATTGTTTTTATTTATTAAATTGAATTTTAATAAACAACATATTAATTTTATGCAGTCATTAAAATACATTTGCCATAAATAAGTAAATTGCAAATTGTATGTATGTATTTTATGGCGTTTTAAAAAAAATATAAATTGTTTACTCGATTTGATTTGTGAGTATTTTTCAATTTAAATATATGAACAAGAATGTCTCGTCTTATAGACATAAGAAAAACATACATATGTAATATATGTGATAATGATAATGTATGTATTTACAGTTTCTTTTTTATTTTCATTCCAAATTTCGATTTATTGCAAAATTTTTTTGGGTTAAAAAAAAGAAAAAATTGAAAAAGTAAAATAAAAATTTCATGGCTAAGTGCATTGTGATTATGAAATTAAAAAACCAAATCAGGGTTTTAAAACATGTGATATGTACGGATACTGACTACAATATTTAGTCTAATCCGAAGGATACATATTACATAATTTTTGCAATGATAACACAATTAATTTGTTTTTTCAAAAATCAAAATAATTTAAAAACCTTCAATTTAACTTACATAGAATGCAAAATGTTCCACATATCCAATCGGCAATAAGACTGTCAAAATGAAGGTGAAAAAAAAACCATACACAAAAGTAAATAATTTAAATTGTTTTCGTTTCTATAAATTCTCAAAATTTATGTAATCAAATTTTCACTTTTACGTGAGTTTTTTTTTGTTTTCCTTTGAAAATTGTTATGTTCAAATTTATTAATATTTATACTTTTGAATGTCTATTCATACTGAATACTGGTGTATCTTACACGTAGTCAAGAATGCATTGCGATATGATGAATAATCTAGATAACTGAGGTTTTTTTTTCTAAAACCACATGCATCTCTAAAGATCATTAGTCACTGTGACAGGATACAATCTAAAAACCGCATCAAAAATGGTTTTTAATTGTATAAGATGCTTTCAAATTGAACCGAACCCTTCACAAAATAAATATGCGGACGGACCACATTATTTATTAAGCATTCAAAGGTAAGTACAGTCACCGAATTAACACATAATGTATGTATCAGTGTATGTTTGTGTAATTATCGCCATCATCTCATCATCATTATAATTATCGTTTTCGTCATACATCATATCATCATCATATTTCTGATGTATAAAGTATCAGTAATGTATCAGTAATTTGATTTATTCGTTCACTTGTTACGATGCAATTTAACGATTAATTTCGATGTTATAACACACTATAAATGCGTATAATGTACAGCACATATGTATATCTGTACTTTCCGGTGTCTATAATTTTTTTTCCGTTTGATTGATAACTCAAATTATTAATTTAAAAAACAACTAAAAATAAAATTTAATAATTATTCAATTTATTGAATTTAAATATGTTTATTAAAAAAGCGAACAATCAATAAACTTACTTACATGCATAATAAACGAGGAAGATACAAACGAAGTGAATATAAATGTATGAGCAGTTCTTTATGACCGCAGTCGAAACTCGTAATTTGTTTATAGTAAAACTGAAGTTTATTAATTTTTTTTTCTCAACATTTTATTTCAATTAGAAACACTTTAATAGTTGAAAACGCATATTACTTCTTGTAGTCCAAATCCAATATCTTTCTTACTTAGTAATAATAGTTGATGGTAATGGTCAATTTTTAAAGATTTTATTGTGATGTAATTTACAGGAAAAAAAAAATGAAATAAAGATTTACGTTTGTGTTTGTCTATACTCGTATATGTACATAGTTACATTGTATAGTATGCATAGAGTTTAAATGTCATATTACACTAATATTATTGTTGGCATCATTTTTAGCAAATTATCTTCTTGCATAAAAATTAAAGATAAAATAAGAATAATCATTATGAATTACACACATCTTTATTTTACTCAAAACAATAAAAACCAACTATAAGATACCAAAATTTACACAAAAGGATATAAGTATGTAAAAAGTTAACTTAGATGCATTCAAATAGCATGCAACAAGTAATATGTAACACATAATGATGAGCTCCACAGATATCAATTATAAGTCATTATTCAACTTAAACATATACAGTTGAAAATATTTTTTTAAATGCAATGTATGCTATATATTAGTTGTATACATAAGTATGTACTACGTACTACATTGTGTTTGTGTATACATATACATATATGTATTATTTATACTCGTATGTTTATAACGTAAAAATTTAACGTTAATCTGTCGTTTTTATTACTTCAGAGTTTTATTTCTTCAAGTTATAGAGGTTTTTCATTATATGACTGTATGATTATGATAGCTATTAAATTTACGTTACTGTATATCTACTACTCGTATGTATATATAAATAATGGTGTTAAGCTTAATTAAGTTTGGTCATGAAAAATTGCAAGAATTACGAAAATTATAGAAAAAACGAAAAACAACAATAAAAATAACATAATGTAGTAATACGAATTAATGGAATACAATACAAAAATAATTATAATACCTATCAGTGTTAAAATACATATAGACACATACGAGTGCATATTTACGTTTGTAAATTAATTGATATAAAGGTCAGATCAGAATGTCAGTAACACTGGCACATATGTAGTGAATAAATAAATAATAAGTGTGTCCAGTTTTTTTTTTTTTTATGAAATATGTATGTATTTGCATCATATACATTTTTCTTCAGTTTTTTTAAATTTAATTTTGATTTTATTTTGTTTTCCTTTGTTTTGTAATTTTTTTTTAATTTTTAATTTTATTTTTCGTTATTTAGGGCAGTTCAGTTAAGTGTGTACATGTATTTTTGGCAGGCAACTACATACAAAAATAAAAATGATTTATGCATTAATATTATAAATTTTGAATACCATTTCGAGACTTAATGCAGAAATATTTTACGTCTACATATCAACATAAATATGAATGTATTGCAACTACCAAGTGGACTTTGGTTGAATTTATGTTAAAAAAGAAAACTAAAAAAATTAATTTAAAGATAAATTATTATTAAGTTTTTTTTTTTTTTATTTCAAAAACATAAACGCATATACACATATGTATGTAAAAGGAACTTATGCGCTTATATGAACAGATACGATTTAATCATTTAAATTTAATCATTTATTGTCAAAGAAAACGTGATTTCAATACGATCATGTTTTTCTGGTACAATAAAGGACTATGTCATGCCTTATTTCATGGCTCTTTTATTTCGTTTATTGCACACATTACAGTCTTACGCATATGTTTTAAGTATTTTTAATTGGCGTGAATTTATACTATTCACAATTTAATACGCATTTAAATAAATCAAAACGTGACGGAAAAAATATGTTCATTTCAAAAGTGTTGAGTTCACATAAATATTATATAGACTAGCGTCTGGCTTGTATATGATTATATATTCATGTTGATATTTAAATGTACCCGTATTTGTAAAGAAACATTCATACTATTTACAAAAATTGAATTGTTCAATTGAAATTAATTTTAAAGAAAAGGAATAAAATTTTTAAGAAATTAAAAAAAAAAATAAATGAAACATTTTGACAATTGCAATTAAATTAAATTAAATTTATTATATGTATGTACTAAAAGTAGTATAGTACTGCTCGTAAATAAAATGACAATAGAGATTGAATGTAATATGAAATGTTGCTGTTACAATATGAGTGGTGTAAAAGGAGCCGAAATATTTAGTTTTCAATTTAAATTTAAATTTGATAATATACAATCTTTTCTGATTTTATTGATTCGTATTTTTTTGAAATGCGGTTAAGATTAAGATGCTATGAGTACTTAGTTATGGTTATCTTATATGATTATCAGTATAGCTTTCGTTTATTTATAACTCTCATATTTTCCTGATGATGTATGATGCATAACACCAAACCGATCACTGACCTTTTTCAATTGATCAAAGAATATTTCAATTTCAAAACTAGAAATTATATCGTAATTGAAATTTGAGATTTGTTATAAAGTAAATTTAATAGAATAAAACATCTTTTCTATAATAAATACATGCAAAGATGATCTATTGGTTATCTATAGTTATGACAAATTAAACAGATAGTCGCTGTAGAAGTAGAATACAAAACAATTTCAAAGAATCTTCAATAAGATATAAAATCTTTTTTTTTTCCGATTTTGTTTCATGCTTTAATTAGAGATCCGTATTGCATTTGTATTTACACTTTATTGAATTATTTGAATGTCATCAATAACATGATTACGACAACACTCGTCGTTTACACTTAATGCGCCATAATTAAAAACAAAATCAGTAATTTGTATAGATATGCAAATTTGTATTTAAAATGTTAAATGAAACTTATCACACAAACATAAACAAAACTGATCTTCTTTCGATCACGAATTATTACTGCATACCTAAACTTGAACTGAAAAATATTTCTGTATATCGAATTAATGAACTACGAAAAAAATTAAATAACAATTTATTCATACATACAAAAAACCTATACATACAAAAGTGTACAGGTACACATGCATTATATAATTTATGTAGAATATGTGATCAAAGTCATAATACCGGTATAATATCAAAAATTTAATGCATCCAATTCATTGCACATTTACAATTAGTATCATAAATAGGGATCTTCATTATACGAGTATTAATAACATAGATTTTATTTATTTTGGCTTTAAATTATTTTTTGACGGTTTTTCATGCTAAATATTTTTTTTTGTCTTTTATATTTTGAATTTTAGTTTTTGAATTTTTGCTTTTATTTCTTGAATTATTGAATTTCATATGATGGTGCATATTTGAATCGATCGAATTTCTGTTCAAAAAAATTTTTTTTCTCAAATTGAAAGTGAACGTGACTTTTTTAACAGTGCACAGCTGAAAATTCATTCATAAAATTTTTTCTTCACAAAAGTATACTCGTCATTTTGTATGTAAAATAATGGTAATGGTTATCGTACTACAATTATTCAAAATACTTTGCAGTGTACGTAATGTGTATATAGTCGTAACACAAATAATAAAATCCATACAAATTAAATTTTAAATAATTATTGTAAAATAAACGGGAAAAAAACATGACTTTTATACATTTTTTATGAGTAATAAATATGTAGTATACCAAATAAAATAAAATTTTTCAATAAATTTTTAATTTTTATGTGTAAAATTGCATAAGAATAAATTAATTCACAAATGCACAGACACATACTATGTTTGCATATAGTTTGACCTGTTTTTCATTTATTTAAATTAATTTTTTGCACTTTGGACATGAGAAAAATAATGTTTTTTAGGTCAAGTACATATTTTGACTAATTAAAATCACAATTTTTATCGTTATTTATCTTTGCCATAATGCTAGGCATGGTTGATGCTGTGTCTGTGCAGTACAGTATTCCAGATTAATATATTTTATTTGAATGTGTATTTGAATACGATAATATTTCATTACTACATATACACATATACATACATAACTGAAAGCATAATAAATATGGCATTTTATGGAATCACATTTCGGACAACATCAATATAATTTTGAGTTTATAAGCTCCATAAATACGTAAAAATGAACGAAAAAATAAATTTTTTTGAATGATCTACGTAGATCTAAAACTGATCTGATGAAATATATTTACGATGAATTTAAATATAATTAACAATTCGAAATTAATTTTATTTTTCTTCAAAATACAATACATACATGCTTTATATTTGATGCAGATTAAATTATAATTAAAAAATGTATACAACTTGTAAAATTAATTATAATTTACATATAATGTACCTTACATTATTTGATATATGCATAATGCGAAGGATTTTTTTATATTCAGAACAATGATAAAATATTATTTATTTAATGGATTTCAAACAATAAAGCACTACACTTAAAAACGGAAATTAAACATCAATTTCCTTTTCATTGAATGCAATCATGATTTTTTTATCGATAAAAGTTTTATCGATTTTAATTCAAAATTGAATGTTATATCCAACATAATAAATATCCAAGGACATGTATGTTTTTGTTTCTTTTTTTTGTATTATGTGAAATTAATTTGTACATATTCATGAAATTAATTAACTTAAATATTATTGAATTTCAAAAATTAAAATATAATTTTTTTTAAGTACATACGAGTATTATTTATAATTATTATTTACAGAGGTTATGTACTCTTATTTAATTTCAATTTCCGACATACTTATGTATGATTGCTTTGAATTAATTTCAAAATTTTTTGCTAAAACTTTTCATTGGATTAAATTTTTATTAAATTGAATATTTCTTTTTATTGAGAAATATTTTAAAAATCATAAAAAACGAATAAATATTCAGATAAGTACAAGTACCAGTATAATAAAGTTAATAAATTGATAATATTCAAAATATATAAGCAACATACATAGCAAATCATATGATGTGTAGAATACTACTCGTAGTCGTACTATCGTAGCATATACCACATCATAATACTTTACATAAGTAGTAGGTACTGTAATAGTCAATGACCTCCAATACTCTAGAGTATGAGTATAGAGTAGACAGTAGAAGAGTAAGAATAAAATGTTGTTATTTGATTTTTCGTGTTTGTCATGTACAATATTCGCATTTTATTAAGAGAGAAAATCAAATTTTCCTCAAGAATGAAAATACGAGTGCATATGTGTACGTATGTAAAAATATTTTATTTATGTACAAGTGATAAGCAAATGCAATATATACATCAACAAAAATGTGCACATGTTTTTATTTATTCATCCTTGATATGAATTTATTGTATACACATACACATGGATGTATTTCCTATGCTACAATGCTATAAATACATTTACATATACCTATATAGTAATTAAAATTCAATTTTTAACAAATAGGAAATAATTATAATACAATAGAAATGTAATTTTTGTACAATTTCTTTAATATAATGTATGTATATTACATTATGTATGTATGTATTGTTGAACTAATAAATCATCGAAATTGAACTGAACATTTCAAATTTTCATTCATTTCATTTTAATTTAAATGGTGTCTGAAATATGTGAAGTATCTATGTGTTAATGGTTCCTATACAAACATAAATATAGGTACTCGTATGTATTATTTATTGTTAAATAAAACATTTTAAATTTCTTTGTAAGTATACATATATTTATTTTTTTCATTTATATATAAATGCCTATTAATTTTTAAATTCTTATTAGACCCTACAAAAAGGTCATATCATTTATTTGTGTACATATATAAGTGTATTTATAATTCTTCAATAAGTATTTTATGATTGTATAACACATAATATCATTAAAAAATTTTCAAGTTTCCTGTACAATAAAAAATCCATACGAGTGGATATCTAAATAAATAAAATTTAACTTATTTACATATAATGTACATATGTACGTACATATTCGTAGATGATTTTTAAATTTCATTCAAAATTATGACTACCATTATGATCTATTCTTTGTATCTTTTCTCCAATTAATCACTTCCTCATATCAGAATTACTTGCAAATATAATATCTGAACCTGTAAAATTTTGTATATTATGTACGTACATATGTATTTATATATGAACATACATATATATGGTATACATGATTTAGCAAATGTATTTGGAAAATGTTCATTTTTAATTATAAATCAAAATTTTTAATGTTATATGATATATGTACATATGTATGAATGTTATGTTATGTTATTTTATATGTTGCTTCCTCTTTGTCGTTTTCTAAATACATAAATGTACATACATATATAGTATATTTTTGTGTCTGTTCTTTTAAATGGATGGAAAAGCACTTGTTACTTAAAATTTGTGTATTACAAGTGTTTTGCGTATATATTTTATTTCATATTTGTATAAAATTGAATTCTTGAACGTCTTAAGGTCATTCTCAAGAAAATTTTAATGCTCATAAAACGTCTACTATTATACATAAGCACAATTATATGTACATATGACATATAGGTAGATGAATGTATGTACATAAATATAACTTCTTAGATGTACTCGTATATTAATATTATCATGATGATTGTTGATTTTTTGAACGCGTAGATTTGAGTTTGAATCAAGTTGAATTTGTTTTTGTGTTTGTAAAAGGTCAAATTGTGAATGTTTAATGTTACTCAATGTATCTATAGTGTATTGTACATATAGTATACTCGAATAATTTATATCATCTTATGTTGTATACATATTGATATTAATATAATATGATATTGTCATGTTAATGTTGATCAGGTATATTGTAGTCTTTTTTATATTACAATACGAGTATACTATATGGTATGGAATTTTATAGAGTGTAAAGCAAAGTTACAATGTTACACCTTATATACAGCATGTGCGAATTACATTAATTGAATTTCATTTAATAAGTTCTTGACATAATCTATCTTACAGGCATACATAAAGATAAAATATAGTTTTATTTTTATACACAAGCACAGCACGAAACATTTATTTATTTATTTATTTTTATTTATTGTTTTGTTTTGTTTTATTTTGTTTTGTTTTTCTTGAAACCTTACCACCACAAAGAAGAAAATTTTCGAAAAGCTAGCTTCTCTATAAATAATGACATATTACAGCCACACCAAAACAAATTTTTTTTTGTGGGGTTTTTCTTCATACACATCTTATATAGTATTCATTTGTTAGCACATATACGAATGTAATTTTCTTAGTTTCATTTTCTTTTAATTCTTAAAGATTCAAGAAAAATGAATTTAATGGACTTTTTGTTATTTCATATATGTAGGTACCTAAACACAAGTATAAATAAGATTTGAGTGAACTGTAGTGGTACTGGAATTTGCACAAATTTGAATATGACTATAATAGATGAATGAATGTATAATTTATATATGTATGTATGTACTTACATATTCGTTTATATATATACTATAGAAAATAATTTAAAATTTTACGGATTAAAATCTAATGATCTTTGACCGTAAATAAAGGAGGAAAAAAATGCATGACGTATTATATTTACGTATCTTATAATATACCTGTTTAAAATAAGAGAAAAAATTTGAATCTTGAAATGCATAATAAAAATGAATTATATATGATGTATTTATTGCATATCCATCTATCCATTCAACACTATACATTACATACATATGTACATTATTCGTATTAACTGTCAGTTCATGATTTAAATTTAATTTTGAAAAAAAAAAAAAGAAAAAAATTTCGCTTCAGTTGAATTATTTTCAGCCTTGATTATTATTTTTGCTATAATTTAACAATTTATATTATTGCATCTACATATACATAAGTATATGATGTACTGTATCTATTTGCTAAGTATGTATGTTTGTATGCATTCATTTTGTAGATATTTATTACAGGTTACATGTAATATTAGTTCAAAATAAAATTAAAATCCAAAATGAAAAAAATATATATATATATTATACTTGCAAAAATTACTCGACATTCACTTACAGGGAGAAAAAACAAAACTAAGAATGTAGTGTTGTATGACAGCAAAAGGAAAATAATAATACATATTTATACACATATATTAATATATGTGAACAATTATTTAACAAAAACAAAATTCGAATCAAAAAATTCAAATTTAAAATTTAAAATCTCATGAACCGTAAAAATTCAAGCCATAAAATAACAAAAAAAAATATATAGGTATTTAGTTTTTACTTTTTATTTATTTGTAACAGAGTTTTTATCTTTATTCTTGTAAATCTTTTTTACAAGACCAATATTTGAAAAAAATTTTTCATTTTTATTTTATTTTATTTTTTCTGTATGTTTTTTAAAATATTTCAACATAAAAGTAAATGTATAATAAAATATACATATGTATATAAAAAGTATATTATAGAAGGTAAAAAACCACACCCGTAATAGGACTTTGAAAGTATAAAAATCTAGATACTAGATACTAGCAAAAATATACATATACACACCACACAACATATATTACATACGTTGTTATATATATATGTACATTTATAGAAAAATTAGTGCAACTATTTTGTTTCGAGTGGAAAATTCAATTCATATATGCATTTATAGTAGCCGTGGTAACAAATTCTAAAAGTTTGAATTATAAATCAGCAAAACTAAAACTATACTGCTTTAAAGCAAATCACTACACACTCTAGTACACTATACACAGTATATCTCTATAGTAAACTATACATATGTATATACATATAGACTTAGAGTAGTTAGTTGGTTAGTTACTAAAAGGTGATACTGATATGGGTGGTTCATTATCATTAGAAATCATAGCTAAGCTACAGCAAACATGCATATACTCGTGTACATTTATTACAAAAATAGTAGAGTATAGTATTATTGAATATAAAGAGAGAACTGAAGGCCATTTTGTTTATATTTTACACGAATAATTAATTAATCAGCTTATTAAACATTCATTTTCATAATTCTGGATGTTACATATTTCATACATACAAACCTAGGTAACCAGGTAATAACTTGTACAAA
This sequence comes from Villa cingulata, assembly GCA_951394055.1. Taxonomy (NCBI): domain Eukaryota; kingdom Metazoa; phylum Arthropoda; class Insecta; order Diptera; family Bombyliidae; genus Villa; species Villa cingulata. The sequence goes on from OX596018.1 coordinate 48,838,076, forward strand.
AAATTAATGTAAATAAAAAAAATTAATAATAAAATCATTATTTTTATTTGCAATAGTAAATGTAAGATTATTCTTTTAATATAACTTCAATCACACAGAAACACATAATCTGTATATAAATGTATTTACCATTTATACTTATGTGCTTTTATGTTGAGTTCTTTTTAACTTGACGAATAATAATTAAATTACTACGGTATATAATTATAAATTTAATTGAATGCGCTTCATGTAAATTACATGATAAAATAATGGATAACTACTATATACTCTTATGTAGATGATTTCATTTAATACTTAGATGCAGATATGTATGTTAATGCGATAAAGTATGAGACATATACATACATACCAATACCAAAGATTAATGAGAAACAATAAATAATATTGAAAACAATGTGATTAGAACGCCTTTACAGAAAACTAGAATATTAAATATCTTCAGAGAATATAAGTGTAAATCTTTTAAATTTAAATTTAAATTATATAATCAAATTGCATTTTAAATAGAACGGAGTACCTTCAAATAATTTAATAACGTATGTAGATTCAAGTTCGTATGCGCCCAATAAAATTCAGTGACCAGCACTCTGAACCGTATGCGAATATGATTCTAATTAATGTTTTGTATCCTCTAGACTTGGTTGGTTTTTTTTGCTGTATTACTTTGCTATTTTTAATGTTCTTGAGTTCTTGAATATAAGAGTGTAATGTGTAATACAGAATTATAATATTATCATGCAATTCGGTGTAGTTGACACATACAAATAAGTGCAGCATATAAACAGTCTTTTTTATTTGAAATTCAATTTTTATCTAAAAAAATGAAGGCATAAATAATTTTCTTCACTCTATATGAGTACCTACTTAGTTGATTTGATAAAAAATAGAATAAAAGTGAAAGGTAATTGTTGATGTACATAAATTATTTCTATATGAATGTAGGATAAATTAGTAGGTAACGGTAGAATTAATTGAAATATTTCAAATATTTTTTTCTGTATTGAATAAATTCTATTGCATTTATTACTTTTAATAAAATTGATTAATTCATATCGAATCATATCGAATTCATTATATGTAACCAATGTAACTTTATACAAAATAAAATTTAAAAAAATATGAACATATGTAATAGAAAAAAAAAACATACAAAAAAATGTGTACGTATGTATGTTAACTGCTGATAAATGTAATAATTAGTATGATTAATTAAATTTTTATTTAATTATAATTTTTATTTATGACATTATAAGTATATGTAATAATGAAATATGTAATCGTAAAGCATATAAATTCAATGAAATGCTTGATTTTGTTTCTTTTGTCTTTCGTACACACGCTGAGGTGTATATTATAGGTGCACCAAGTACACAAACATATCAAGAAAAAAAAAACATACACAAAAATGCAGGGTAAATAATTTAATAATAATTATTTTCATTTTGTTTTTATTTCACTGTGTATTCCTATAGCTAGACTTACGTATTGTAACGTAATTTTGTAAGAAATTTTTTTTTTTTTTTTTTGCATTATCAAATAATTCATTCGTTCACATTTTTCATGTTTCAAAGTAACCCATGAAAATAGCAACAAACAAAAAAAAGAGTATACAAATTCAGAGTGAAACGAATGCATACAAAATCATTTAAAGTTGAAAAAAAAAAAAAAAACAGAAAATTGAATCTAACGAAAAAAAAATCATTTAAAAACAAAACAAATTTCTTGTAGGTACAGGTACAGGTTGTATAATATATAGGTAAGTAGATGAAATTTTCTATTATATGAAATGAAAAAAATTTATTTTCTGTTATGATGTAAAAATTTTTGCAAAATAAATACAGAAAAAAAAAATATGTTAAAGCAAGTATGTAAACTGAATCACACATAAAATGAATAAAAACGCACACAAGACTTTTACTATTAATAAAAATTTGTGGAATGAAAAAAATTTGATTCAAGGCAGCACCAGCAGCAGGAAAAATTACTATAGCTTTGCAACAAGAACAAAAAAAAAAAACATAAACACACAGCATACATATACATAACTACTTATATGTGTATAGACACTTTTTATATGTATGTTTGAGTGCTTCTGTAATATGTAACAAATTCAACTCAAAATCAAATGCGGCTCTTATACACATATACACAGTTGTACAATGTAAATAAAATGAATGTATATATTTTCATGTTTTCCATATGATGATTTTATGGAATCTATGTAATTGCAAAATAACATGAAATTTAATACTTCAATGTACGAGTATATATACATAGATAGTAATATATTGTTAATTCTATTATGTACATATATGGATATACATATTATATTTACATATATGCTCATATACATATGTACCTATGTATAGACAATAGTACTGTTTATGTTAACTTATATTTTAATTTATTGTGTCTATTATTATTTTAAATACAATAATAAAGTATAATATAATGTACTTATTACTATTATTATGATTTTTATTGGTATGTATTGCTAAAAGTAAAACGAAATCACATTATATCATGAAGGTAAAAGAGCCACAAAAGAAAAGTAAAACAAACAAAAATCTTAAAAACAATAAATGAAACTAAAAATTTTTAAAAAATATATCGAGATAAATTAAATAAAATGCGGTTATTTTTAAAAAGACTTCTGTATGTATATACGACATTATTACGCTAAAATACAATTTGTTTTCGTTTATGTGAGATACGTGAACATTTTATAAAATTTACTTAATACTGTATGGATTAGTAAATACGAGTATTTATTATTTATACGTTTTTATGAAGTATTATAGATTTAAATACATATGTAAGTACATATATGACATGCATATACTTCTGATCATATGCGTGTGTATGCATGTAGTACTCGATATTTAATTTTAGCAAATATTCCATCTTCAAGATATTTATACCCGATTCTCTTATATATTGAAATGATTCACTAGAACCGAGAGTCGAATCTCAGAGGCGCGAATAAGGATAGAATGAAATGAAAATCATAATATCAATTTTCTCTTAAAAATTCACAAGAAAATAAGAAGAGAAACTATACTATTCGTGTATCTTTTTACTTTTAATTCTGCTTCTCTTTCTATATCTCTACTTATATTTTCAATCATATTTTTATTTGTAAACAAACTTGGTTATTTAACTCTTAAGAATTTGAAAAGTAGAAAGAAAAGAAGAAAGATACGAGAATAGTAGTTTCTCTTCTTATTTTCAATTCGTTCGTCCAATTTTTACCACCTTCATACATAAGAGAATTATAAAAAAAGTTCTCTATCATAATTATAAAAATGATAAAAATGATAAAAATTAATTACAGATTTAATTACCTATAATGTATAAAGATATGTAGCTACTTAATTAAAAAAATTCATAAATATACTGGTATTAATTGTAAATGATCGCTACATTATGAAAATTATTTTATTAGAAGCACACGATAATCAAAATGGTATCCATGTATACGACTAATATGATAAACAACAATAAATAACATAAAACAAAAGATTATCGAATATCTTCTATCATAGAAAAAATAAAATGTTTATCTTTTTACGCAGTTTTAATTAATAGTCAAACAAAACACTTCAATATCACAAAAATTTTTAATTGTTTACGTTAATTCTAGTGTGCTGTTTTTAAAAAAAAAAAAAAAAAATGTTTCTCTCCTTTTCGTTTTTTTATGTAGTATTTTCAGTTAACTGACACCATCATCTTTAAACAATATAGCATATATCATCGAAAGAAAAGCTAATTAATGATTATGTTGAATCTTATAAATAATAATAATGATTATGAGAAAATCATTGCATGCAAATCTTTATCATTGAATTAAATAATTCAAATTCGTTTCGAAGGATAAATTATACGTTTTTTAATCAATTCTTTGAATTTTTTTTTCCTGTGTATTCTTCAACAAAAAAAAAACAAAATAAACCAAAAAACATAACAAACAAAAAACAATGTTTGTATTTGTGTATTTACAAATGAGTTTTCTATTTAATAAAAATAAAGTTTTTTTTTTAAAAAATGGGGTAGAACAAAGGAAAACAAAATAAAAAAAGCATTTTAATGTAAACAAAATTTTAATGAATAAAAAATGTATAATGCATACATGTAATATCTAAACATACACACATATATATACACATATGTATATATGTATATGAATATGAAATGTGATGTATGTACATATATCCATATTTCATTTTGCGTATCCGACAGCATTTTTTCTTAAATATTTTAAATTTATATGTGTAACTACAAAGTGCGCATTACATCCAAACATTTTCCAATGACATACAATTTTCCTTTAATTTTTTTTCTTTTTTGGAATTCTGGTAGTCTGTCTGTACGTATTAAAACCCAAACAATACAATCATCGTATGTGTATATATTGTATGTATTTGGTGTTATAGAGGACATATTCGTATATATTTCATACGAGACGACTATTTTACATTTTGTATTATTATATTTTTGCTATTTTTTCATTAAAAAATCTATCTACTTGATAAAATATGTATGTATTTAAAAAATAAGTCGTCGCTTTTAAAAAATTTATTATTGTTTACGTAATAAAAAGATACATATTGTATTATACAGATCAACTAAGTAGTAATACGTAATACACAAAACAGTAGCAAAATGTGTAAAAAATTGAAAAATATGAAAAAATGTACTAAATAAGATCGCAGAGAAGGTTTTTTTTTCCCATATATCTACACAACTGACACAACGTAACTAAAATCAGATGAGAAAATTAATAATTCCTTTTATTTTTTGCTCTTTTTTTTGTAAAATATCTATGTAAAATATATGGGTGTAAAATATACATACTTGGGTATATACGTACATATACGTTATACGTACTTGAGTAAGGAAAACAAAAACAAGATTAAAAAGTCAACGAAACAAAATTTGAAAATAAAAAAAAAAAACTAAAAATACAATTAATCATTGCAATCATACTATAAAGATAAGTACAATGGAATTAAATGGAAACCAAAATGCTTTTATGTAAGTATATTTTCATATAGTATATAAATATGAGTAGTATATAATATAGTATATAATATGCATGTAGGTACATATGTGCAGTATTAACACAAATTATAATAAAAAATAGATAAATAATTAAAACGAATATGTAAATTAGACATTTTCTTTACATCGATACTATTCCATATATATGCACATATTCATGCATATTGTGCATATGGATCTATGTATGTGTTATAAATAATGTACTCTGCTATAATTTATCACTTTATTATGTACATAATATGATTTTAAGCCTTTTATTTATTCTTTTTACATAAAAAAAAAAAACAATTTTTTTTAATTGAATTAAAAATATTGCCACATAGAATTGCCAGTTAAATATACATTACAATGATGCGATGCATTTGTAAAGAAATGTAAAAATATTATACATTATGTACATATAGACATATGTATATGCAAAATAGCAACTAAAATTTTGTACACCTCTATGCGGATATATCAAGAAAAAAATTATTTTATTTTTGTTTTCCTTTTGTAAGCAAAGCACAATAAAATTTATACAAAAAGAAAAAGGAAAAGATATTTTCGAAGCACATATACGTTTACATATGCACGCACATACACTCACACACACACACACACACACACACATACACACACACACACACACACACACACATATGAGGTGAGAAACAAACATTTTTGCTTCACAGAAAACTTTTCATCAAATAATCATGCATCATGTAAAATAAAAAATAAATGTTTTGATGCACAGAAATGACCTTTGTTGAACTGTGATCTTGAAATTTACAATGTATACATTTTTGTATGTACCAAAATGTGTATGTACGAGTATGTATTTTATTTTTCATATAATCGCATAAATACATATGTAAATGTACTAGTAGTATAGTAGAAACGATATTTCTTTGCTGTTATTGTTGTCGTTGTTTTATTGTATAGTTTAGTTACCTACGCAAATTACCGCCTTTTGGTGTTTTTCATTTCATTAAATTTATTATTTTGTTGCTCTCCGTAAATCTATGTAAAAAAGATTGTAAAAAATATTAAAATCATTGTTTGTACGCCATATAGACAACATGATAAAAGTATATTTTATTTTATTTTTACTTTTTACATTTTAATTTTTGTTTATGGTTCTTTAATGCAACAGAGTTAATTCAATTTATTGCTTTCTTATCCTTTTTTTGTTTTGTTTTTCTTCAATTAAAATACTATATGTATCATGTATATACTTAGTCATAGTTACATTTTCTATTCAAGTTGGAGATTATGTTGTGATAGGTTGGTTAGATCGGTTAGTTTGGTACAGAAATATGTATGCATTCAGAACAGACTTTAATAAGAAAAAAAATGTCTCATATTTTTGCCATATTCTTCCATCTGAAATGCAATTTTTCAATTCTTTTAAAACACACCACACGATAATGCAAAAAATTGATAAAAATCTAAAAAAAAAAGAACGATTTCTGTATATATGCTCTCATTTATATACATACAGACCACATTTTACATGCATATACCACTTAAAGAATTCGACAAATTGTCGACAATGGTATAATTTTTTTGTATAATGTATCTACAAAGTCGCTAATAAACTTATCTGGAAAGTACAGTATTAAAATAAGAACAAAACTGATTATGTACTGTATATCCATCCATAAAGATGTGATCTTAGTCACAGCCACCCATTTCAATTTTAAATGGAATATGCTGGTCTATGCTATATACAAGAATATGTACTTATAGTATTACTGCACTTTTTATGTAGAATCCGATGTACATACTCGTATATTGGATGTAAATGTGAGTGCATCAAAAATTCAAGTGGGATTCATTTATTTATTTTCTAAATATACATTATAGACATTATATCTCGTTAGGTACTTTAAATCTATTTTTCTTTTTTTTTTTTGCTTTTATTATTGGGATTGGGACACTACAACCAAAATGTTGAAGGTGTATAAATGTATCAGAATATTTTATGTCTTTATTTCACGTTACAGAAATCTAAATAAATAAATAAAAATATCTAGATATTCATCTGAAATGCAAAATATGTCCAACAAGAATGCACACCAAATACTATAAAAAAGTAATAAATAATGAAATGAAAGGAAAATAAAGTGAATAAAAAACAAACATTTTTTCAAGTAATACATTTACCAGTACCCCACCGCATTGCCATTCTGTACAATAAAAATTTAAAAGGTTATACGTGGATATATCTACTATCAAATATATATTTTTTTTTTCAAAATTCTAAAAAATATTACTAGTACATTAATTCAAATACAGTATACACAGACACAACTGTTATGTTATTTATCTGTTTCTTTTATTAAACTTTCAACTGAGATTGAATTACACATTAATTGTTGCTGTTACGTTTTTATCATTCTTATTAAAATTATTTTTTTTTCTTTTTCTTCTTCTTTTTTTTATATTTCCATGAAAAATTATAGTAAATAATGACGAATCTTGTAAGATGTGAATTTTTTATATTCAAAGATATTTTTCTAGAGTATGCATTAGGTGGTTTCGATTTGTCAATTTCAAGTAGGTACTTGCGAGTAGAAAAGGTAAATGTCTGTGCTAAACCATCTACTCGTAGCTACTCATGAAAAAAAATGTTTCAAATAGCTGAAAGTAGATGCAAGTAGTTACGAATAATTTTTGTGTCGTTCGTTTTAACAATTTATCCTAGACAAATTTTATTACTCGCAAGTACTTGAAATTGCCAAATCGAAACCAACTATTGTCTACCATATACATTATACCAGTAACATACTGATCGTATATATTACTACTCCGCTATACTTAACTATAATCTAAGATGATAAGAATTGATGAATTTAAAAAATATGAAAAATTAAAATAACACTTTTTTTTCTCTCTTAGAAAAGAAAAAATGGAATTTAAGATCAATATGAAAGATTAAAATTGTAATTTGTTATTAAATTTATGACATTTAGAGTACCTGTATCGTTTGTTATTTTATGCACCACTTATATACGAGTACTACCTATTAATAAATGAATTCAAAAAAAAAATCGTGATAAATATTCTTCGAAAAGAATATTATACATTTTTTATACATATTCGAATTTAATATTATACAAACAATCCATATAAATAGAATGGAAAACTAAAAAATAAGTATAAATGGAATAAGGCTAAAAAATGAATTTAAAATAAAAAATACTAGAAAGAACGAAATATATTTATCTTAAGAAATTTAATCTGTGATGTGGTATTCGGTTCGTTTTTATAAATCGTCCACATAAAATATAATACATAAATATAAGTATAATACGTATACAGAAGCGTATCTATACTGTATGTATGTACATGCATATAAGTAGTCACTTGTATAATTATAAAATGAAATAAGTGAGATAAACAATCAAATTTGTTTTAAATAAATTTACAAAAGTGATAAATTATTATACATATGTATGAATTATATACAATAGAGATACATAATATAAAGTATATGCATTTGTATGTATATTATTACCTATATAATTTGCGGCAAATTTTTAAATAAAAAATTAGTCTACTCGATTCAACACAAAGATCCGTCGTATTCGTATTGAAATTTTTTTTCATAAATATAAAAACTAGACTTCAAAAAAAAAAAAAATAAATAAATAAATAAATTGTAGTAAGATTGAATAAATGAATAATTGTTACAGCTTACCGTAAAATAATGTGAGATAGTGAAAAATTGAAAATTAAAAAAAAATAAGAAATAACGAAAATTTATTTCAATTCTATTTCCAATTTATTTTTGTTTTTTTCATAATATTTTTTTTTTTTTTTTTAAAATGATGATTTTTAGCAGTATTATTGTGTTAGAGCACTTTATCTCATTCATAATCTCGTCCTTATTTTATTTGATTTCAATATACAGAGAAAAACCCTGAGAATTAATTTATTGCAATACGAAAATAAATTTATTTTATGCTCATATAGTAGTACATACATATATAACTTGTTTGAGTGTTTGTATTTCATAGTTTAATTTTAGTATAGATATACGAGTATAGCCGTGTACTATATAAAACAAGTAAATAAAATTATTTATAAAAATCATCATATAAAAATAATTAATGAAAATATTAAATCTAGAAAAGGTTAGTAATATGTGGGCTTTAAATATAGATAAAAAATATTCATATATGTATAGGCATAGTATAAAAATGTACCTGCAATATCAATATAAAATTTGCATTGCATCGTTATTTTATTTAAAATTCACCATTTTACTGATACAAAAATCAATATATGTATATAGAATACAAATTACTGTAATAAAAATGAATAAAATAAGAAAATAAATTTGTTTTTTTTTCTGTTACAAAAAAAAGAATACCATTAATAAGAATTACAATAAGAATTACAGAATATCAATTTATATGTAGGTTAAAACTCATAATATATATGTATAACGACTTAACATACATATTAAAGACAAAACAAAAAAACCTATAAAGCGGATTTTATATTATGAACTATTAATTTTATTAATTTTTATTCAATTCAACTTAATTCTGTTTCTGTATGTGATTATATGTATTTTGTAATAAAACTGGAGCCATTTATAAATAGCTTTGAAATTTATTTCGAAATTTGCATCTATACTCATACTGATTGTAGTATTTACACAATAATTATACAAGACAAAACAAATAATTTTTTTTTTTTTTTGAATTCTCGACTTATTTTGGATTTCTGATTGAATTTTTCTTACACAGGTAGGTAATATGAATTTATTAAAATGTTAATTTTTTGAGCATTCTATTTAGATAGTAAATGTGCATTCTTTATAGATAGATAGAAAGAAACAAAATGAAATCAATTCGTATTTTAAATTCAAATTCATCCCACTTGTTGAGTACCGTAACGTACAAAGTGCATATTTGCAAAAAAATACTTACGTCGCAAAATATATATGTATATAAAAATTAACTAAATTTACAGTTATCATTATGTATTGATTTTTCAGTCTTCTTACTACATTTCTAGTATGTAATTCTATTCATTCCACATAAAAGATTTTAAGATACATATCTACAAATGAAATAAAATATAGATCCGCAATCTACACAGTATTCAAACTGCTAAAACCATACTACCGCAACGATAATAATTTAATGTAATCGAATTAAATTTATTCTTAGATATCCTTTTTTGGTGTATACTGATTCTTGTTATTTTTATAAAATGGTATACATGACTACGACTACATTCAATAATTTTAATTATGTATTCAAAGCAAAAGCAAAAACAAAGAATGAACACCAAGAAAAATTTGTACGTAAATTGCAGTTTCATTACGGATTCTATTTATTTATTTTTTTTTTTTAACTTTGAATATTTTATCACACCTATTCATATTTGCAAAACAAATTGATTTTTTTTTTAATTTATTATTTTAAAACAAATTATTTAAAATTTTTCATATTATTGTTGTTGTTTTTTGTTTTGCCTGCATTAAAACACCCACACGTATATTAGGTATATGGTCCATTATATTAGATGTGTATAATAGTAAAAAATGATATCTTTCACACCCACAATCAAATAAAATTCAAAAAGAGAAAAAAAAAACCAAGAAACAAATAACACAAGAAGTGGAGAGATCGAACTGTGGATAAATGAAGAACATGAAATTGAAATAGTCTATAATCAATAATTTATAAAAACAAAAACCACATACGAGTACAAGCATTTGTATACTACTTATTTATGAGTAAGTGCATATTATAAATTATATACCTAACCTGCTGTCTGCTGTAAATGTATGTATGTACTTTACATCGTATAACTATCGATTTGTGTTACAAATTGTAACGCTTGATTTAAGATTTAAGCGAATTTATTTTCATTTTTCAATTTTTAATATTTTGTTTATTTAAATTCGGTTACAGATTATACACAGTCTATAATACTTAGGTGTCAACTGTCAATTGTACATAATTCCATGTGCTGTGGTAATACTACTTAAGTACATCTATAGGCGGAAATTATTGCGGGTGTTTTCACATTATTACAATTAAATGAAAAAAAAAAATACGAATTAAAAATTAAAATAATCTTCCGTTTATAATTTAAAACTTTAACATATAATCCTAATATATATTTTTTTAATCAAATATATTAAAAAAGAAAATTAAGGAAACAAATTAAAATATAAATAATTATGTTAAGTACTTAAATTCGACTTATTATGTAATAATGTACAAAAAAAATGTAAAATGTTACTGAGTTATACGCGAGAATACAAAATACTTATAGGTATAGTTATTTAAATTTAAATAAAGTTATTAAAATTTAAATAAAAAAGGAATGTTTTATACAAAATGTTGGAATCGTCAGCAACATTTGTACTCGTAGAACACAAATTAATATGTGAATTAAAAAAAAATATGAGAAAATAATGTATTGATAGAGTGATTTGAGAATCTTACATTCAATCCAACAAGAGAAATATCGTTCTATCCAACTACACGTCTGTGTAATTTTTTTTACCAACATGCAAATGTCTAGAAAAAAATTGATTTTCTAACATTAATTTGATCTAAAAGAAAGAAAAAAAAATTCAATAACACACTTCATTGAATATTGGACACTAGACACGTAACGAAAATAAAGTGTAAAAACTATCAAAATTAAAATGAACGAGAATATATTTTATTTTAATTGATATTCATGCAGTTTAATTGAAAATTACACACAATTTTAATCAAAATGCAGACCTTTAAATAATCACGATTACGTTTTTACGTAACTTGAGGTAGAGATAAATCAAACATACAGAATAGTTTGATAGACTACATCTCATACATACAATTATTGCATATGTATGTATGTACGTATATTAACTGAGTACAAATTTTTTGAACATAAAAACATGAAAATTAATTTTGGAAGATGAAAATAATAAGATGAAAGAAAAAAAATATTTGTCATTGCTCCAAATTTCATTTTGTCTAGATCACGTTTGTACAAACATACTCATACAGACAACAGACACACACTTTATTTATAACATCCATCATTATATTCGTTGGTCTTTGATATTCAATTTTTCTTCTTCATACACAATTTGTGCTAAAAAAAAAAAAAATCAAAATCAAAAAAATTTCTAAACTCATTCATGATTTGCTCTATAATAAAAAAAAAAAAAATTAAATTAAAAAATTTAATATGTATAGAAAAAAAATGAACAAACAATCAAAATTTATTTACAAATATTGTACATGCCTTTACAACAAGGTCGACTATGATCAAAACAAAAATGTATTTCATTTGATAGTGCAAAAATAAAATAAAAAAGAGCAGATAAATGAAAAAATTAAAAATTAAATGAATGAATAAATAACACTCATTATTTAGATGAATTTAATGACCTCTTTAATTTGAAAAAGAAGAAAAAATTTAAATTTAAATATCAAAATTGATATTATGGTACATCATACTACACTATTACAATACATCATCTACAAATATTTTTTCTTGACTTGTGTCTTGATATTTTTATTGCACTCATATTAACTAGTTTTGTTAAGATGAATTTCGTGTTCCTGCTAAGATCTTACACAGTTTTTAATTTTTTTTTATTTCTTCTTGAAAAAAAAAACAAAAAATCAACAATTACTCTTTAATATTACATAGCAATATTTTTGATATACTTAGTAGGTATAGGTCAGGTATATTTTGTTGCTTTTTATTTGTTAAATACCTATAAACACCACAATACAATTAGAAGAAAATTGTTATTTATTTTTTTCTTTTTCATTAACATTTTCATTTTTTAACATTTATTACTGCTCTTATTATAACTTAGAAAAAAAAAAATTGTACGAATGAAACAAGAAGAAAGTCAAGTTTATTAAGCAAATTATCTTCATAATAATCATCATCGTGATCATTACAGTCATTCATAGCATTAGCATGCCATCTCCGGTTAAAATGTGCACAATTCATTATGTACGAGTATTTATATGTTGCTTATTATGCCAGTCATTATTATTATCGTACTTATATGCTGTTCATCATTTTACTAAGTATTTTACCATTTCTACATTTGTAAATTCATTTTCATTTTATTTCATTTTTGTTTACAAATATTTGTATATGTATCTTACATGTATATACATATCTATATGTCCATATCTGCCTAACTTTATATACTACTGCTGAAGAGATGTACCTACTAGTTATAGTTCATAATTTTGAAATGGGTACATTATTCATTTGTGTCTCTGTCTATTTTGTATCTACATACATACTTAAATGATATTGAGCTTTGAACTTAAACTATATATTTTTATTGTTTTTTTTTCTATCTTTTTTTTTTCAAATTATGATATATGTAGGTGAATCTTTACCAAAAAGAAAAACAAAAAAATTAACGAAACTTATGAATGATTTATATTTTTTTCTTTGCTTTACTTTTTAGTGAATTTTATATATATTTTTTTTTAATTCAATAATTTAAATTGTGCATATACTCGTTTGTATCAAAAGTGTAGTAACTATGTAACAGTTTATAAATGAAAATCATATGGAAATTATTTATTATTTTAGTTATTTTGTGTATGTGTTTCGGCTCATTTAAATTGAATCAAAAAAAAATTAAATAAACAGGCAATATTAAAAACGAAATATGAATAAAAGTAAACAACAAAAAATTGTAAACAATTGACAATTGACAAAAAAAAAAAAAAAATTATAAAATGAACATAAAAATATGAACAAAAGATTATCTACTACCACATATTAATGATTACTAAAATTCCCTAGTAACCTACAAAATTTTATAGGTGAATAGAAAAGCAGCATTTATATCGTTTCCTATAGAGTTGTTGTATTCATATACGCAAATACATATATTTATATACTCGTATATACCTCTCTCTTCTGCTCGAAAAATAAAAATATATCGAAATGAAAATCAATTTTATGCACAATTTTTTGTTTGCTTTTTTTTTTAAATAAGATATTTTTAACAATTCTCTATTTCCTTTAAAATGTAACTATATACAAGAAGGTATACATATCAAATATACACAAACATATATTATGTAGAGAATATTATATGTAGTTGTATACAACATTTGCAATACATGCATTTATCTATTAACTTTCTCATTGTTTTTTTTTTTTAGCTTTATTATGTATTTACTCGTATTTTCATTGTTCATTTTAATAATTTTTCTCTAGTATTTTTTTTTTGTATCTTTCTTATATTTGCATCTTTAATTCATTAACGTGGTGAATACTTCAAACAAACAAAACAACCAACAAAAAATTCACTTTATGAATAAATTAAAAAGCAACAGAGAGCAATGTGTACTATGGTGCTGTATATTGTAAGTAATCAAGAAATCTGTAGATACACATATATATAAATATAGTAAATATATGTCCTATACTATGAGTATCTTTATTTATTAATAAACTTATAAATTTATTTGCAAACAATATTATTTCCAGTTTTAATTTGTTTTTTTGTTTACTGATGAGTTTTATTTATATTTTTTTCTTTCTTTTTTGCTTGATTTAAAATTTAAATTGTTTTAAAAATAATAAAATAAAAGAGGAGAGAATTTTTATATACATACATAACATATGATATATACAAGTACATATATGATTTTGATATATGTAATTAGTGTAATTCAATATTTGCATTCCTTTATAATTACTTTTATATATCTACATTGTACAAATATTCTCAAATTAATATTTAATAGAATAATACAACAACTATTAGATAACGTACATATGTATGTGTGTATATGTGCGAAAGTGTTATGAATAGAAAAAGGATTGAAAAATAAAATAAAAATTCACCTCAAAATAATCTCGTGTATGTACGTATTTTAATCAATTTCGATTTGATTGGTTTGATTAAATCTCTATATAAAGATACATCTACATTTATTTTATGTATACCTGTACAAACACATATGTACTCAATAAATTGTAAAGAAAATGAATTTTTGTCAGCATTTCATACGTTGTAATGAAATAGAATTAAATATGTTGTGTATGACTACCGAGAAAAGTAAAAGTTTTCTTTCTAATCGATTAAGAGTGAAATTTTCAAATTTTTCATGCAGGTATACCAAATGTTTACAGAAAATGAATCAAGAGTATGTACATATAAGTTTTACAATAATTGTGAAATAATTTTACGTATTTGTTATTTTATAAAATTTATATTTTCTTATATAATTCTTGTTGAGTTAAAATATCAGCATCATCAATCGTGATTCATATCATGAAATCTTCTATTTACGAGTATTATAGGCATAGGCACTGTATAATCAAACCAGAGTAGAGTACAACACATGAATTGCAACTGAATTTATTTCACGTACAAACCACTGATGGTTTTATTATGTATATTTGTTTTTATTTTTTGTGAGTTTTTCTATTGCAGATGGTACATAATTAACTAATTAATTTTAATTAAATTCAATTGTATTTAAATTTGAGAATGAAATAATATCGTAATTTTTATTTCATATCGTTATATGGTCTCTATGTACTGCACGTGTTTCAATTTTTCTCAACTTGTTTCACTATTGTGCAGCAGTATTTCCTTTTATACATAAACTTTCACAGTATGTGTACATATGGTGAGTATTGAGTACATATAAATAATCGCACACTATATGAGTATATTGTTGTGTATAGTCTTGCAAACAAACACAAATTATACATTGCCATATATGGGATTCATTGCAATAAGAGCAGATAGATCATAATTAATTATTTGCTACAAACATATACATACATAGATCATATGCAATATTTTCTATATGAATTTATCATATTTCTATTTCATTTCATTTAAAATTTCACATATCAGCAGAGAAATATGAATGGCTTTTTTCAACGAAAATATCAAAAAATATATCGCATGAAATAAGAACTGAGACTAATACCTAATACTTATTCGAAATCTTTTCTCTCTCATACATACTCATAACTTCGTAAAAAATTCCACTCAAAAATCAATTAGAAATATTTTTGAATATATGAACAACAAATTAATAAATTTTCATAGATTTTTAGTGCATTAATTCAAATTATTATAATAATTTTTCAATGCTCTAGTTTTATTAGTACATTTCCTGATACTGAAATCCAAACTTTAATTCACACACACTCATGTATTTTAAGCTAAACCAAATTGAAAAAAAAATTGTACATTGAAAATTAATTAAAAAAGTTTACATATGTACATTACATACATGATGTGCATACATGCAAAATTATTTTCACTTTTCCGAATACCCAAATGTATGTACATTTTCCTCTATTTTTCTACAAATTCTCTTTGAACATCTAAACCAATCCAATTCAACTGCAACAATTCACTTTTGATTGTCAGTTCCGATAATGTAAATTCAATCTACACGCATTTACACTCTAAACTTTCCATAAAAATAAAAAAAATACTGAGTATTTGATATGTCAATCAAAATTTCAGATATCTAATAATGATGGAATTCATTTTGTTTATAAATTTAATCCTTAGCCTTGAATATAGTGTGAAACAATTAACTTCAAATGAATCGATAAATTTTAGTATTCGATAAACTGTGTAAATATGTACATAAGTGGGTAAGTACTAATATAAGATACAGATAGGTTACAAAACAATTCATTTAATCTACTGCCATCACATCCATCACACCGCAATGCCTATTAATTTTTTATTTATTTCAGTTCAGTGTTCGATCTTACATATTAATCATGTTAATAATGTTACAGAAATCACTTTACGCTTCATAAGGTCAAGATGAGTTCATTTTTATTATGCCTGTGTTAAGTAATTTAATTCACCTCTCAAAATTTAAAGTCAAACTAGCAGCAAAAAAAAAAAAAATATAAAATAAAATAATTAAAAAAATACCAATAAAATCAAAAATAATTAACTTCTTAATTATGTACTATTTTTATTGGTCTGGTACATATATGTATGTTTTTTTTTATTTTAATTTTGAAGCCATTGTACTCAATGAATAGATGAAAAGTAACAACATCGAATAATAACAGAAACAATTACAATAAGAAATAAGAGTAAATGAAAATTAAATAATCGACATGCTGTGGTAAGTTCGAAATGAAGAAAATAAAAAAATAAAAAAATTACAGTACGTACAGATAGACATACACATATGTATGTATATACAAACAATTGATTTAACTGAAAATAAACAAAAAATTTAAATAACATATCAAATAAAATAAATACAATAAGACATCATATATAAACAAATTAAAATTGTGTATAATTGGTAATATTCTATACACATAAATAGTACTCGTATTTAGTAAAAAAAAAGTAAAAGTTAAATCGGTGAAGTATAAATAAAACAATAGCCTTCACGGTTTACCAACTATAAATATTACAATTTAATAACGTAAATATATACATCAATGTACACACATAACGTATGTGTGTATTTAAACAGCTTATTTAAAAATCAAAACAAAACCATCAGAAAATAACATTAAAATGAAGCACAAAAAAAAATTGAAATCATTTTTCACCATTTTTCTAATAGTGTAATCTTGTACTCAAGCCATTTAAAATGTTCTTTAACTAATTTTGTGCAAAATGAGAAAAGTGCGATTTCCTGGTAAATTTGAACAATATAAAATTGATGAGTGCAGTAATATTTGTTTGATTTTACGAGTGTATTATATAAAAAAGAAAATTTTCATTACAAATACTAATCGAATAAGTTAATATGCAAGTAAGTAGGTACATGTAAAACATTTTTAATAAATAACTGAATATAAAATTAATATGTATTTCCATTTCATCTATTTATGTATGTATCTGACTATAAAATAAAAATGATAAGACGTCATGCAGAGAATTATTTCTAACACTTTCCGTAACGCTTTTCAATTATGGAATATGAATCAAAAAAATTCGTATTTAATGAAGATCATAAAATATTTTTTTTTTGCAAATAAAAAAGGAAAAAAATCATTTGGTTGTCTTATTAAAGAAAACATAAAAAACATAAAAAAGGTTAAATAATGAAAAGAAAAAAATCAACAACAAAGGATTTTGCACAATATTTATACATGCTATATGATGCGTTTATCATTTTATAACGTTTTACAAAGTTTTTCATTTTAATTTTTATTTTAATTTTTTTTTGTTTTTGTCTATACTCGAATACGAGCAATATAGCTACTTCTTAGATTGGAAAAATAAATTTTTCCTTTGCGGTTTGGTTTGTTTTCGTAACAGGTTTCATTTGTAGGTTATCTAGCCGGTTATAGATTGATATGTAGAGTCGCGATTCGATACGATTACATTCAATTTATTATTTATCATTATAAATTTATTTTATTAAAACTTTTAAAAGTATAATTTTTTCTATACTACTACATCTAAGTACGTTAAAAGCGTATAAATTGCATATCTGTAGTTAACTAAAATCAGCTATGTACATACTACGAGTATATGATGTATTCGAATTATTTAGTTTTGTAAATACGCAGCAAAAAATAGTGTATACGTGCATTTTAAAACAAAATTGCAAACCAAATAATACTCGTAAAACCGATAAAAACTAAATCAGTTTTTGTACTCTGTATAAGTGCATGCACATTTACTTACATATTTATGTAAATATTATTTATATTATATATTATACATGGGTAAATCGACATACACATCTTAATTCGAATTCGAAAAACTTGCACTTTATTATCGTATTCGTATATATAATAATATCACCGCAATTTTTATTTACGAGCATTATACGAGTATTTGTGGAAAAAATGAAAGTTCCCCTCTATAGTAACATACCAAACAAAAAGAAAAATAAAATTAAAAATTGAAAAAAAAAAAACTCAATATTGTAAATTAAAATAAAAAAAAACTCCTAGAAAAAAAAAACCATGTATGTACATACATACATAAAAGTATACCTGTAAAATATGTACGAGTATATAACAATAATGAATTGTGAATGAAATCAAAGTATTTATGTACCATGTGCATTAATACAAAAAATAAATAAAAATAAAATAAATAAATTTAATAATAATGGTAATAACAACAGTAATAATTATAATAATATGTATAATTGAATATATATGTGAAAAATAAATACTGTAACATTAAAATTGATTTATAAATGAAATTTTATCCTTCGTTTGTTGTCTGCTCACGAGTATTATATTATCTCTACAACCAGGAGTGAAACATTAAAAATAAATAAAATTTACAATTATTATATGTAAGTGTACTCTAAGCAAACATAAATTTAATTTAAATACATATATGAAATCGGAAAATCATCATATTTAATTATGCCATTTGATTGATTATATACGCGAGTACCTACATATATGTATATGCTGTCTGTATTATATATACATATATATGTAACATCAATTTACGAGCATATTCATTTGAAAAATTATGTATACATTATTTACTTTATTAAATACATGTATGTATATGCATGATTGTATTTCTGTTATAATTCAATTTTAAAATCATACATACATAAATAAATTTAAATGTAAATTATATTACATATACTATACTCATTAATATCTTGCTTCTGAATTTGTTATGAAATCAATAATTTTAATGTTGTGTGTTTGCTGATTTGATTAATTTTATTAATAAATATTTTTTTTGTTAAAAATCATAACTATTTTTAATGAAGGAATTAAAAATGTATACATATTTCTGTAGGTGTGTGTTTATGATATAACATATGTATGAAGAAAAAAAAAATGAATAAATTAATGAATGATTGAAATGTAATAATAAAAAATGTCTTTACCTTAGTTATTTAAAAATATAATTATAGTACAACCATTAAATTACCAATTTACCTATCAATAAATATTATAATACAATAATACATACAGCGATGATTTAATTTATGAATTTTTGTATATATACATACACACAATAATGTACATATAGAAATGTGTATATATGTATATGTACAGTAAAATTGATTTTGTATAGTGATGATGAATGAAGAAATTTCTATTTTTGGAATTAATTCAATTTTCATATTTTTATTGCATTATCATAATACCATTAAAAATTACTAAACGCGCCAAACAAAATCTACACAAATACATACTATTAACAGTTTTTTTTTTTCTTTTGTTGTTTTTTAGCACACAAAAAATATAATTTGTAATGTGTATAATATTTTTTTATGCTTTTTATTTTAAATATTCGTTATGAATTTTTTTTTTTTATCTATATTTTATTTTAATTTTATTTATTTATTTATAATTTGTAAAAATATGTATGTGATATTGTTAATACGAGTATTTCCATATAATATGTACATACATCCATACAATAAATGCATTTATGTATATGTGACCATCTAGATTAATAAATGTGTATATATATGTGACGATTGATTTTATTTAGTTTACACGTATTCATTACTTAATTGACCTTGCAGACATAAACAAATCCATCTACTTACGTACATATATATATTTTAGTATTTGTCTCTTTATTTATTTATTTATTTTTATTTTTTAAATTTGTTTTTAGTTTTTGCTTTTTCTTCTCTTTTTACAAAAATTTTAATATTATTATCATACACTGCACACATGTAAGTATCTTATGTATATGTATATAATATACATACATAAATACATATAAAATTATGATTAACAAATAATCATAAAATAGAGAAATAATATTGATAACAAGCGGTATTTCTAATTCAATCAAGCTATTGACCTAAAATGATTTCAAAGAAATCAAAACAAACACGCATTGTTATACATACCTATAAAATGTGTGTCTGTGTAGTGCATATGTATATATAATGCATATACTATATATTCATAGAAAGATGTACGCATAATATTAAATACATCAAAAATGATGAATATTATTATGCATGTTAATATTTTATTTATAACATTAATATTTTTATAGATTTCGCACATTTCATTTTTTTATTGAAATTTCATAATTTACGTAACCTATGGAAAACATATTAGAAAAATTAATATAAAAATAAATACAACTTTTTATTGCACTTAGTTTTCCATTTTTAAATTTGAGAAATCAATAATGTGTGTTTAACAGTTTACGAATGAAAGTACATAAAATGTTTCCTTTTGTCCCACTATTTTGTTTCGTTTTTAAAGAAAAAATGAAGACCAGATTCAAGAAGCACAATTGAATTTGATTTTGTAATGAAATTAAAATCATAAAAGGATCAAATATTCTTTAATAAATAATAAAATTGATGAATGAAAATAGTTTCTGAATATATAGTTGACTTCTATTATTGATCCATAATAATAATTTGATCTAAATTCCGCATTTCAATATTTTTAGTTTAATTTCACAGCTCAAAGATATATTTTTTTTTTAATCTCTAAATCAAATAAATCTTAATTTGTGATTTAATTTTTTAAAGTAGATGTCAGCATGTAGTATGACTTTGACTTTTGAATTATTAACAATAATTCCTATACTACTTTCGAGTTTTTAAATTCCCTGAACTGTGTGAAACTGAAATATTAACTTTCATATTTCAATATTTCAATATTTTTTGTAAAAAAAAGGCATATATAAGGCATTTAAAAACTTGATTTATAACCTAGAAAATAATAAATTAATAATTTTGAACATTGGTAAAATATTTAGAAAAATATACATATTTTTAGAGATTTCATGTAAATTTTTCTTAAATTAATTAATATATGTACTTAATCTTCTTAAAAATTCAATAACAAAACCTAACGAACTGAATATCAAAAAAATTAGGAAACAAAAATTATTTTCAAATTATAAAAATGAAATACATATAAATAGTGAGAAAATACATAATGTATATGTAATAGGATTCTTACACAATTTCTTTTTTTTTTTTTACAAAAATACTTGAACATTTTTTCTATAGTTACTGTGTCATAATTGTGCGTTGTTATACTTCAAAATAACGAAATAAATCATAACGAAAAATTTTGTGTCAAGAATAAAAATTGTAGGAATAATTGTAGCTGAGATTCATTTTCGAAATATACCAGTGAGAATTTTTGTGTACTATCTATATACAACTTTAAATTTTGCTGAATAATAATAAATTTTCAATAAATAATTTCATAAATGCACGTAAATATTTCATAATATTTTTATTATTACTATTAATTAACTTATTTTATTCATTTTTATAATTCAAAACAATAATAATAATTATGTACGATTACGATTTCAATATGTAATCGATTATCTAAGCCTAAGGTATGACTGCACTGATTAAAAATAAAATTATGTAATATTATACATTTTTCTGTTATATTTAGAAGACGAATACAAATTGTTCATTAATAATAATTTTAATAATAATTACTTAATATTAAATTTTTGTCTAACATTCAAAAAAAATTGTATGTATCATATTAAAGTATTAGAGCAAATCATTAAAATTCGAAATGAATAAATAAATGAAATGTTACATTTAAAGATGAATTCAAACCCGGAAAAACCATAAATCCGCACTGTAACTACCTATAAGTAAGTAACAACGTGATAAAAACGCATAAAAATCCCATATACTTAATCAGATATATTCCACGTTTTTATAATATTAATAAATAATTGATTATTACCTTACCTATAGTTATTTAAAATCAGATTCACAAATTAAAATCGTTGATAATTCAGTAAACATATAATATCCATATATCGTTTACGTATCATAAGAGGTTTATTGCCACAACATAAATCATACTGTTTCCGCTATTTTTTTATTACACTTTGCTACACCCAAATTTATTAACAATCAATGTATGAACGTATGGAATTCTCACACATACATATATAAAAGAAAACCCTAATATACTTATAAAAATAAATCATTTCAAATTAGAAAAACTGTCTGTCAAAAATAAAAGAAAAAGAAAAAAAAAATTATTTTGAATTTTGTACGATTATGACATTTTTGTGATTTATACATCGGTATAGTCAGTGTAATAGTAAATTTTAAATTTAATAAATTGTGAATTATTAAGTGTTGTTGTGAATACTTTCGATTTTTCTTTTCGATTTTCTATTATTATCGATAAATCTTACAAGAAGAGTTAAATACATATAGACACTGTAAATATGATAAAATTCCTTACGAAATATATAAATCAAAACCAGATGAAAATGAAATTGGTTTTAAATATTTTTAATGACACGATAAGTTGATATAACCGCAACAAATAACGTGTCCATAACTATACACATACATATGTATTTATACAAGCAAAATACTGATGAACATTGATTATTAACAAGAGAAATTCATTGTTATATATACTCGTATCGTATTGTATAAATAAAACAAAAATAAAAAAGAAGAAAATTATATAAAAAATTTAAAAAAAATGGAAAAAATCAAAATTATACACATAAAATTAAATAATCCAAATACATATTATGATTTAGTATATATACGTATTATATGACTCACATCAAAACGTGATTCGAACATATATAAATAAAAAGCATTTGAAATGATTCTTCTTTCCGGTTAAATCCTCTTAAAAATATGCAGTTTTTTTTTTTCGTCTGTTTTTAAATAAATAAAAATATTATATTAATAGAAAACATTTTAAATTTAATCAACAGAAAAATTCAAATATAAAAAAAGTAATAATCGCGTATAATTTTAAAAATTCATAAAAATAAATCATTGACCATGATCACCATTTTGCAGTTTGTATACATTGTTATGATGTTGTTAAAGTGCTACGTAACATATGTACAATTTACGATATACATACATTTATACGTGTAATATGTTATGTAAATAATATACTATAGTATACCTATAACCTCCCACACAAACTATACTCAACTACATATTATAAAACTATCATCATAATGCATTACAAATGTATTATTATGATAACTTCATGAAAAATAAAATTTTTCGAATATAAATAATTCGAGAATATTGTTAAATATTAATTCAACTGAAAATTAATAATTTTATTCGTTTATATTTTTTGTTACGTTTTCGAAATTAACATATTCATAACGTCACAAAGTGTTTTTTTTTTATTTTTTTTAATTTAACGAATGAATAATAAATTACCAGTGGCGATTATAATGTGATCATAATGAATAAAAATTATTAAATAAATAACGTAAAATGAAATGAAAATATAAATTGATTTGTTTTTATAATTGTGGGAGAAATGAATACAAAGTTATGTATATGTATGTATATAAAGTAGAAGATATATTTCGTTTACTTAGAAAGTTATAATAAACTGGACAAACCAAAATGTATTTTTTTTACTTTCAGAAATTCAAAAATTTTTATTTGCAAAATGAAATTTCTCACCTACACTACACTTTATTATATACATACATATAGATTGATGCACGCATATATACAATATTTTAATTTCAATAAATTTATATGTGCGAAATTTATGGTAGACGCAGACACGTTTATCTTTTCTGATTTTTTTTTTTTTTTTACAATACGTACATACATATACATGTATTTCGTAATTTTTTCTTCATTCATCATTATACATATTTTATTTTGATCACGTAAATTGGATCACTTTTACGGAATTTATTATTTTTCTTTCTTATTTTTAAAATTTTGTAATTTCGAAATTTTTTTTTTTTAATATCTTTTGGTTTGTTTTTTGTTAATTATTATTGTAATTACTATACGTAATAGTCTGGAACAAATGAAATTGAAATTAAACTCACAATATATCTATACAAATGATAATTTTGAAGTTTTACATAAAGGTATCGCAAAATAAATTAAATGACGTTTTGGAAAAACAAAGCGAAATGTAAAAATTTATTAAATAAAAAAATGTTAAAATCTATAACAATATTGAATACATTATTAGATTCAACGCGACAAATGCATAACTTTTATAAATAAAAATTTTACAATTTATAATAAATTCATTTAATTTTCTTCCATCTGTCTGAATGAAAGAAAATGCATACACACACGTTTAAGTAGAAGCAGCCAAAAAAAAAAAAAAAAAAAATGAATGACTATGTGATGAATAATCTTAATTTCGAAAATATAATTAAACTGATTTAATAAACATTTTGTCCACATTTTCAAATATTATCCTTGATTTGGCACGTTATTTATTAATTTTATTTTAAATTTTTTGTTTTCGTATCGTAAAGTAAAATCGTGTATAACCCTGAAAAATAAAAAATTACTAGTACGATATCTCTGAAATCTCACTATGAAATTCACATAAAATGGAAAAAAAAATTCACAAATTCACAAATGGACAAAATGACAAAAACAAAGTATTATACATGATTTAAAAAAAAAAATTTCAGTTATACACAATTTTTTGTATGTATCATATATGTACATAATTTTTAGTCAGGTTGTTGTCGGTATTTTTTTTTTGCTCCAAAAATCACAAATTCATTGCTATATGGACATCTGACATAAAAAAATTATCGAATGTTAATTTAATTAAAATAATCAGAAAAATGTTTTCTAGAAATCGTGAATTTTTTAAAATTTTATTTAAAATATATACTCAATTTTATCGCAGGTACATATTTTGTTCACAAAATTTATCAAATCATTTGTTTTTTTTTTGTTCAAATTAATTTCCGTATTTTTAAAAATATTCAAAATCTTTGTTAATTCTTATTTATAGAGCTATAAACAGAATGTTATAACCGAAACGAAAACACAAACATACATTTACTACCATACATTATCGTACATTATATTATGTAGTATATGCGAACATACATATTTCTTTTTCTTTCTTTTTTTTTTTTGTAGAAAAATTATTTGCCTTTTTTTTTTGATTCAATCGATTACGAAGTCATGTTTTTAAATGCCATATGTTCGCAATAGTATTATGAGGTGTTATTTATAAATTGATCATGTGCACATAAAATTAACAAATTCGGATTAAAAATTAATTTGACTCCTTCACCAAAATGTACAAATATATACTAAAATATATACAGAAATAAGTAAATGTTCACGCAAATATGTTGCGGTAAGTACAGGTGTATATCACATATGTATACGTGAAAATCATACACATTTATATAGGTGAAACCTTAAAATTTTTATTCATTTTCAACAGGTATCCAATTAATATTGAATTCAATTTAAGAGAATTACAGTTGCTGTTGTATAGTTATAGTTGATTTCACTTTGTTTATTCACACATATAGGTGTTGAAAATCACTTTTCTAAATAGTACTGAAATTTCATGTGTATGTACGTACATACATGGTTACATGGTATATGATACATGGACTCTAATTTTCAGAACTATGTACAATTTTATAAATATTTTAATGAAATTCATGATTATAAAGAATCAAAGATTGTTTTATAATTAATCAAATAATGACCGAAGATTATGAAAGTTTGAAATTTATAAAAGAATATACATATGTACATATATGAAATTGAAAAATTAAAATAATATAAATTCTTGTATGAACGAACAATTTCTTATAACAAAATTAAATTTTAATTAGAAAAAAAAAATAATCTAAGTACATAAATATTTTTTAGGAAAAGTCTATAAAATGAGAATTAACAATTTTTTAAATTTATTTTAAGTTACGATCGTCTATAAATTGACGATTAAATTTGAAATTGGAAAAATATTGAAAACCAAATATTCACTGTATGGAATTACAAGTATCTATACTTCCAGCTTTTATTTTCCTTTTTTAGTTGTCTTTTTTACAGTATGCGAATACTTGCCATATAATACAAATACACATAAATATATGTACACATGTTTGTTCAATACGATAAATCATATTTTTTTCTACAATTATAAAATAATTAGTAATTATAAAAGGAAAAAAAAAAATGAACAAAAATATTTACGATCATTATATTTTATAAAATTCTTCCTTAAATTTGTTTTACACTTAAAAATTCCACTCATACACATACATACGTACGTCTTTAGGAAGTTGAACATTCTTTTGAGCATTTGAAAGCATCAACAATCATAATCTCACAAAATATGTTTAGTAATTCAACATTTTTTGTTTTGGTTTTGGTATATTAGAGTTAAAATTAATGCAACGCCCAAACAGACAAAAAACATACGATCAATCGATTTTAACATTTTTGTAACTTTTGATTTTTATATTTTATGAAATAATTCCAGTATATTTGATATAAATCTTATTAACTTGATTTATTTTTCCTTAATTCTTCTTTGGTAATTCTACATAATGTGATTGATTTGAAATTGAAATTTTTTTTATATTCGAACTTTTATCAATCAATTTGGTATGCATGCGTGTATTATACACATTCACATAAGTACATAATATAAAAAAAAAATGCATACACAGAAACAGTATTATGTATACATTATATGAAGAAAGTGAAATCGAAAATTCAAAAAGGGTACCACAATTTCAATGAAAATAATGAGAGGCATTAGTTTGTAATCCAATTTATTTCTCATGACAAGATGAAGACTACATGTATTACGCATTTGTAGAAAAAATTGGTTTTAATTTTATAAAAATACATATGACTACACTATTTATACTAAAGTACATACATATGTAATGTACATATGTACATATGTATGTCGTGACCAAAATTGAATTATCATTGTAGTATACAATATTAGTATAAAAAAATATTTTAATTGAGAAAATAAAAACATATGTACATATGTATATATGTATGTGTACACCTGTACCAAAAAACAACAAACAATGTTCTCTTATATAATAACGCCCATATGATGCGTTATTTATATTTATATGTAAGTATAAGGTATAAGTAACGATGTGTAACGATAACGATTAGGTGTATTATTCATGGTTTATTTCTTATTTCTTGTTTTATTTTATTTTTTTTTTTTCGTGAAAAGCAACTTATTGTCACCATAAAATTATTTTTTCATAGATCCAAATCAAATTAAATTTATATACAATGATACGTAGGTATACGCATTTTATCACACAATGTATATGTATTATGATAATTCAAAGTTTGTAAGGAGTCTTTAAACTCAAATGAAAGTGAAAAACAAATTTATTCTAATTGAAATCGAAAGTTAAAAATAGAAAAATTTTAAACATACAATTATACTATGAACATTATAAGCATACATACATGTACCTCTACTCTATAGGTGTACATGATATGAGTCTGATTCGTTTGATTTTAGATACAGATATGATGGAAAATGTTAAGCAGCAAACAGCAATATACAAAACTGGAAAAATTAAATTATTTTTGAGTATTTTTTGTTTTTTTTTTTTTTTATTTTTTTATTTATCGAAAGTCATTAAGCACATGCATAACAAATTTGATTTTCACTAAAATAAAAATCTTATAAAATTCGATATTATAAGTAATACCATAATACACATGTGCGTATATACGAGTACATGCAAATACCGTATTGTATGCATAGTAAGTATGTAATGTATATTCGTACAATTTTTTTTTTGTTTCTGGTTTAATTGGTATGTGCGATACTTGCACAATATCATTAAAAATATTGCAATATGCCTCTAATACATACTGGTTCGTACATATGTTATGTTAAATGTTAGTGGACAAGTGACCACCATAAAAACACCAGCAAAACAAAAAACCTCATAAACATATTGCAAGTGCAACCATACATGATACGTACTATATGTATATGTAAGTATGTGACTTGAAATAAAAATTCAAGCTGTTTTTGTTTTTTTCTCTATTCAATTTTAATTTTTTTTTTCAATTTGATTTTTTTTTATGCGGTGAAATCAAGTATTTTATAAGTCATGAAATATACAATATGATTCGATTTTTTTTTTTACTTCTAAAATCATTGTATAAATATTACAAATTATGTACATACATATGTATGTACTATATATCTACATAAAATTATAGAAATACTACTTAAACTGTGTTATAGACTTATAAAAATATTATATTTTTTTTTTAATTTACATGTGAGAATTATCATAAGAATTAGTTAAAAAAAAAAAAAAATACTGAAATATTGAAAAAGGAAGTTAGACATTTAATATAAAATATTAGAATTTTAACATGTAAAAAATAAAATTATCTATATAATCGCAAATTTTGTATGTCAAGTCATATGAAAAACTATAAAATGTAATATACATACTGAAAAATTTATCACATGAAATTTTCTCAAAGAATTTTTTTACTTTCCTGCAAACTTGATTAAATTTATTAAAATTAATACGATACAACTATAGCCACATAAATATATACTTACTTACTATGATCTGCGATAGAATATCAAATTTTTACCATATACGATAATATGTATACGCATACATAAACGTAATATACAATCTAAGTGAAGTAAATAATATTCACAACGTACGTACCTGAAAATAAAGAGAAGGAAAAAAATTTTAATTTCAATTTTCATAAATTAAATAGAAAAAAATTTAACGAATTAACAAGGCGTTTTGTCTATGTATTTATATACTACAGTATGTACTCGTATAATATCTATTATAATATATCTGTATGGTGTACAAAAATTAAAGTTTAAAGATATAAATATACGTATGCATGTACACAACAGTGTTTTCATATTGTGTAATCATATAATTTATTTAGTCACAAAAATCAAATAATATATAGGAAACCAACCGTCTGTCTATTTATATGATAATTTTTTTGTGATTCGTATATAACCATGTTTTCATGTACATTTATGTATAAAATATCTATTACATGTAAAGGTAAGGTAGACATATTAAATATACAATTTAACTGGACAATTTTATTCATTACAGCTGAGTTCTTTATTAACCGAAAAAAATAATATATAATTAATTCATTTTATATTACACACATTACATACGAATACAGAGTACTAATTAATATGTATACACATGTACGGATAATGTACATTATAATATATATATGTGTCCAACCAAAGTTTTAGAAAAATTACCAAGAAAATATACTTTCTTTTTTGGGAATTTTTTGTTATAATTTTATCTGTTTGAACAGTTAAATAGTTTTGGTATGCAATTATCTATTTTCAATTTAAATATCTTAATTTTATATTTGAGAGAATAAGAAAAATTAAATTAATAAAAAAAATGTTTGCACACATTTACGCATATTTGTACGTATCTTATCGGAAATATATAGTCATAATATTGTAAACATGGAAATAATTAAATACGCATACGTTGGGTGTACACCTAATACATGTCATACCTAATATGCAAGTAGTAATATGTATATAAATACATCAAGAAATAAATAATAATCTACATTTTTATACATCATATATGTGAACACCATTACTCGTATATAATTGCATTAAGTAAGTTATTTATTAGTTTCAAATGTAAGGAAATGGTCATCATATACAACAACTCCATCCTCTATCATTACTGTAGTTATTTGTGGTTAATTCGTTAAATTCGTGTTCCAACAATTTCAAAATTACTAAGTAAGATTTCGGAGATACATTTTGTATATACTACTCGTACGTACATTTTTATATGAATTTTTAAAGGTTTAATTAAACGCCCACTTTTCAGATAAATTTATATTTTTTATTTGTAATTATTTATGTATATAAATGATGTGCATAGATATGTATATTATGATGATTTTATGTAATTTAAAAATAAAAAATGTGTATAACTAAATAATCAATTTCCATTGTTAATAGAATATTTATTTTGAAAAACTATTAGGCATATAAATTTATGTTTGTCTTTGGGACAGAAAGTGGATATTCGAATACTCAGATAAAATTAGTTTAAATTTCTTTGTGGATAGTAATTGAAACATAAAATATTACATAAATGTGAGTATACTTCATAATAGTATTTGCTAGAATAAATTAAATTAAGTCATTATTTAGTTATTTTACTTTTATAATTTTCATCTACAAACTGGGAGAATTACGAATTTATCAATTAAGTAATTGAAAAACATCATATTACCACTTTTTTAATTTTGAGTAAAATAATAGGTATAAAATGAGGATATAAATGTGTTCAATTTTTTTTCTTTTTTTTCCGATGTTTTCTTACTTTTTCTTTCAAAACAATAATAAATCATTTAATTAGTACTAACGACTATCTTTTTGTAGTATCACTGCAATATGTAATTCGAAATAGAATACGAGTACAAGTATGACAAATCAATTTTGAAAAAAAAAGACATTTCTTTTCAATAATATTATTCAATTTATATACGTCAATTAAATATGAATTTTTGAAATAATTTTCAATTGACCGAAAATGTATATATGTATGTAATACTACTTAATTTATATCAAAATGACTCTGAGTAATTTTTTTAATTTCCTAAAATTTTCTACACATTAACAACATTTCTATTTGTTCCACAAAAGATATAAGAAAATATTTTTAATTATCATAATTTTTATTACTGCTAATGTAATTGTTGTTGTTATGTACGAGTATATATATAGTGGTATGTTTTGTTTAAAGTTTCGATACTCTAAATATTATATTTTTGATCCAAAAAAAAATAATAATATCAAAATTATAAAAATGTATGTACATATGTATATTACTCCATTGTACTCGTATAAAAACAATATAAAAATAACTTCAAATTACCTACTTATGATGACGATAAATTATGACATACATAATCACAAAAGAAAATGAAATCAATTCTTATATAAAAGATTTTCAAGTAAAAGGAAAATTGATTAAGAAAAAATGTAACATAAATTTATTCCAACAAATACATATTATCGTAGATGTAATACTGTATATAGTTTGTTATACAAAAATGAAAAAAAAAAAATAAATAAATAAAAATAAAATTGCACACTTTTTACAACATTCTCCGCTGAAGTTGCTGAAGTAATATAATATAGAATGTATGTATGTAGATAATATGTGCGATGAAAAATGATATTATTTATCAGTGAAACATTGTAATCGAAATTGAAAAATATAGGTATATGTATGTATAATCTTTATTATGAAAATATATGCATGAATTTATTGATTCGTATATAGTTATAGTTATAGATAATGTGAATTTCTATAAATTGAACTAAGTATGTACACCGCCGCGCGTATATTTATGTTATTCATTTATAATGGTGCACATAGGTTACATAATTTTCTAATATTAATTTCTTATTGAGCCTCCAGGTGGTCACTCTACATATTTTTCTATTTGATCAAATTGTATATAAGTCCACTTGCACACATATACATATCTGCAATGCATATGTATGTATGCAGATATTTTGTTTTTGAAAATAAAAAAATGGATTATATTTTACGATTTATGTAGATATTTTTTTTTTTCGGTATTATAACAATTTCTTATTGAAAAATTGTTTTAGCTGTTGTTGTATTTTTATGTATCATATTTTACTTATTATTTTGTTTTTATTTTTATTATTTTCATTATTATTGTTATTATTTTTATTAAGTAACTTTTCACTTTAATGAACTTTTCATTTAAATTATAAATTTTATGAAATAAATATTACTCGTATAATAATCGTATAAAAGTGTAAGTTGGTTAGTATAAAGAAAAATATGTCGAAAACTAAGTATCTATGTATATAAAATGTATATACACGTACACACATAAATTTTTATAATAAATAGTCTGATTATTACGTATATGTTGATTACATTTCAATGAATGTAAAAATACATTTTTTATTTTTGTATATGTAAATGTATTATGTATATAATATTTAAGTATATGTATTTGTATATAGATACATAATTATGAAAACAGGCATTAAATATATGTACTCACATTCATGTATTTATCATGACAGAGTACTGATTGTAATTAACTTTAAAATAGTGCATAATTGAAACCGTTTTCTTTGAAAGTGGTGTAAGTCCATTTTTGATGAATTATCATTTAATGATAACAACGAATGCAATATGCATGAATTACATAGTTAATATAACACAAAACTTAAATATCTTCGTACAATATAAAATGAACTAATACTACTTTCAAAAAAAAAATGGCTTAATCTTTAAATGAACAAAAACGAAAATATAAACACATAAATGAATGAACCAAAATTTAAAAAAAAAATGTACACATAAATTATAAGTAATGTAATAAGTAAAAATGTAACAAGAAAAAAATAAATTCGGTTACAATTTACTTACGTATACGATAAGAAAATTTTAACTTTTTTATAAAAAACCAAATTTTTTTTTTTATAATACAGATGTAGTAAAGACTTACTATAGAAAATAGTAATATACTTAAATAATTGAATACGAGTAAAGTATAGGTAATAATACAATTTGTATTTATACAAACATTATTCCAAAAACTGAAAATGTTCATAATCAATTACTCATATGTCTCTGTATTTTTTTTACATAATATGTACATTGCATGTATAGACACGTATAGCTCATAGCTTGATGTAGACAAAAATAATAATGAATTAGTTCCATTATATGTGTTTATTTTTATCTTTTCTTATAATTTTTTGTTTTCAAGACTCGTTTTTAAAATTTATGTTGGAAAAATTAATGTATGTACATATACATAAATTATTGTCAGATAAATCATAAAATGGCCACCCACAATTTTCATCAAAAACAAAAATTTTATTTTAAAAAAAAAATAAATATTTAAAAAATCAAATATCTAATAATGATAATAATAAAAATGATAAATAATTTGGAACTTTAATAACTTTATTATAACGTATTCATGTGTACCTGTGTACACTCATATTACATAAATGATATTGTATTAGATACGATGTAATTTATACAAATAATTCTTAGCTGATTCTATTGCAAAGAAAATAAAAAAAATATTGAAAGTGAAACAAGTAATTTTCAAGGAAATCGACAAAGGGTTCATAAAAATAAATCATTTTACCCATATAAGGTACTTTTACTTTTTGAAACATTATTTTTCTATAATTTATTTTTCATATATATGTATACATACATAATATTATTAAGAACATTACAAGAATATTTTTGAATAAAATTCGCAAATAAAAATGATGAAATACGAATAAACGTTTTATTTTGGAAAACCTTTATAGAAACATTTAAAATACATTTATGTACCTCTAGATATGTTTTTTTTATATTTTATAGATTTTATTATTCATTTCTTTTTTTTTTTTTGTATTAAATTATTAATTATATTTCAACATTTTTTTCCAAATACATATATATTAATCAATAACAAAGAAATAATAATAAAACATTATATAAACACATTCGTAAACATATGTTGTAGGGTTGTATAGTAGATATGATCGAATATGTACATATATGAATACCTACGAATATATTACTTATCTTATATGTACGAGTATATGATTGTCTTTTTGAAAAAACAACGAAATTATCGTTTTATTTATTAATTATTCATTATTAATTTTTGATGTTTGACGTTATTTGATTTTTTTTTTTATTTTTTTTTTTATATGCCATCTTATTAGCTTAAGTACTATATACTATATATATATTTTCTTCATTTGTTAATTTTTAATAAACCTTGACATTTTTACACATAAAATGTATACACATTTATGTATGTACATTATCGTATTGTACATATGTACATATTACAAATCTAAGTAAGTATATACGCGGATAACAACTTTTACTATTCAAAACTGTATATATGAATGTACATTTGGATTTTAAAAAAATTAGTGAAAAATGAAAACATACAATCGAAAAATTAAAAATAAATATTTTTCTTTTCCGAATAATGAATAAACATACATATGTAGATATGCTAAAATAACTATACATAAATATCTATATACATACATACATACATATACGAGTATAGTAACGTATAATGTATGTAGGTAAAAATTTTTATAAAATTAATAGATAAACATTAAGATGTCTTTAATATTTTAAATTTTTTAATATTTTCATTTTTTTTTTTTTATTCGAAATATAAAAATTTATTCGAATCGTTGAAAATGTACAATGAAAAAACATCAAATTAATCATTTACCTTAACATATGGTGCTACAAATATAGATATGTGTGTATACATTTATAAACGTATAGTATTTAGTCCTAATAAATTTACATTTAATCTTCTTGTGTTCTCAATACTGTTAAAATTAAAATATTTCCATTATGTTGATAAATTTTGTTTATTTTTTCAAAGAATCTATCATTAATTTAATTTAAATATATATTTAAATTGACCATTATGAAAAATGTATTCCATTACACTTGTTAACATTAAGATAAATTAACTTAAATTGTGTTTTGAAAAAAAAAAATAGTTTACCTAATAGATAACTAGATATTTTTATTTTAATTTAACAAGGAAAAAATTGTTTTCAAATAAATAAAAATTTCATAATAAATGAAGTTTAAGCGAAATTTTGACGATATTCTAAACATGACAAAGAAAATTTTTTTAATTCCTTAACACAGATCAATATGCGACAGATTGTCGTTGCTGCGAATATTTTACAATTAATACTACTTTACTTTTTTTTTTTTAAGTATTTTCACTTTTTTTATAGTATAATATCTGTGCCTATAGTCTATGACTTCTTCTACAATCAAAATTATAAAAATCATCGCATCAATATTATTGTGTACAGCGCTATTTTCAATATATTGATGTATAATTTTACAGTCTTAAGAAAATAGTCAATGGAAATCTTTAATTTTAATTGAGTCGAAAATTAAAAAATAAATGAGAAAAATATTTAGAAACATGAAAATAAAACAAAAACAAAAATACATCATTAATTTTGAAAATATCTGCTTCTTTAATTATTATTCATTTTTTGAATTTAACAATAATAATATGTTGACAGATTTTCAAATTTTCTTAATTAATTATATTTTGATTTTGATATATTACACTGAAGATTATTTTTATACTTAATTCACATACAAACATTTACATATAATTTGTACGTTATGTATACATTCAATTTAATTTGATTTTTATAATGATTTTTTCAACATATTCATGTACTTACTGTTATGTATATGCCAGGTACCTAAATGTATCCACAAGCATATGTGTATAATAAGCATTTATGACAATGCGATTTATTGTTCATCATCATACATCAATTTTACTTATAATATATGTACATTGATGTTGCTGATGTTGCTGCTGACATTAAATCAACACATTACATAAAATCTTACTAACTACAATCTACTTATAATGTAATTGAACTTGGCCTATACACAGTGAATATTATAGTATAGGTACATTATTATCGATATTTGTGTACTACATAAGTATGTACATACATGTATGTACATAAATGTAACTATATGACTTTTGTTTATTTGTTTATAATTTCAAAAAAAAAAAAAAAAATCTTTGGATAATATGATCTTGTAGATTTGTTTAAGATATTTTATTAAATAATTTTTTGTTTTTCTTAATCTTGTATACACATTTTTTTGTTTTCTTTCTCTTTGTAATCACATAATGATTATGTTTTGAAGAAATTTTGCATAAAATTACACATTTAATAAAAATGACAAAGCAAAAAAGATAAATGACAGATAAGGTATTGTACAATATGAGTATAACAATAATTACATGATATGAGTAGTAGTTGGTAGAGGTTGGTATATGATATTAAGACATCTATGTATTATTATTCATGGTATATATACTTTACATAAGTATATTAGATATGAATGAAGATGGTAGTAGTCGCAATTATTATTATTATCATCATTATGATCATTATATTTGATGGTATTTATTATCAATTTTGATTTTTCAACATCAGGCATATCATTCCATCTTCAATACTATTACATATCATATTACCATCATCATCATCATAATTCGTATCGTCACATATTCACATAAAAACCTCATCAAATTGATATATATGATGAGATTTATATAAGTAAGTATGTTTATGTATACAAATATACATACTTATACATAAAGACATTGTTACTATTACGTAATAAAATGTAATATCTGTGGGAATATTTCCTTTTATTTTATGACAGTATTTTTATTTTTTAATTTTCAGGATTTTTTTTTTTTTTTTTCGTTATTCTTTTGTATTTTTGTAATAATAATTAAATTGAAAAACTAAAAAAACAACAAAAACAAAAGTAATAAATCTCACAAAAAAAATAAAATTATCAACAGATTTTAAATCTAGTATAGTGGATCAATTTCAATGATATCTGAATACAAACCAAACAGTAAAAGAAAGAAAAAAATAAAATTTCAATCAACCAAATTCTATCAAATGTGAATATAATATATGAAGTAATAACAATAATTTTATTATCGAAATAAACATAGGATAATTCTTATCAGTGTACATATATTTGACTCCAAAGAAAAGAAGAAACACTGTTATAAATACGACAATGATACAGTGATCTAAAGCCATTCAAGTTCTCATCCAAGCTTGAGTATTATTTTTTATATGTGACATATCACATATGAAAGTGAAATCAAAATATGTTAATACAAATTGTTAAATATAAAAATTTATATTTAATACACACAATTCAGAATAGGCAGGAAGAATTCATATACCTTCAAAATTTATGTAACGAAAAGTTTTCTTTTTATTTACTTACGAGTATAATTTTTTTAATTTGAAATAATTTTGTAATTTTGCATTTTATTTTGTATTTTCTGTCTATCAAAAATTAATTTTTTTTTATTTTTTTTTTTTGGTTTTGCATAAATACCATATATGTAAATTATGTAAAATTATAGATATATATACATACACGTTAAATTATAAATATTAAAAATAAGTAGAAAAACGATAGAAATTATATGAACAGACTTTCAAATGTATTCATCCATGCATAAAGATACACTAAAACTGAATACTAATAATAATCAAAGATATGAAACTTTCAAAATTTTTCATAACTCGATGGTAATTTTGTAATAATCAATCGTCGTAAGTATTGAATACAAATTAATATCAGTCATAATCATCAGTGTTTTATCGAATAAAATGTCGGCAAGTACTTAAGTGACGAAAATGTCAAAAATACATGTACATACTTATGTGCAGTAAAAAAGTTGTACATACATACATATATCTTGCTTGAAAATAATTTTATATACAATAAGATTGAAAGAAAGTTTTAAAGAAGATACATTGCAAGGAATATAATATCATTGAATAAATTAAAAGTTAAAATGTCTAAATTGAATTTTGTGTTCAATTAAACTAATTGGTTTAAGCCATAATTAAATTCGTACTGGAACAATGTACTGCACAACTCTAAGAAAATTGTACGATATGTATCAAATTACTTCTATTTCGTTATGATTTTGTCATAGATTTGGTTTTTTTTTTTTAACAGTGAAAAGACAAAACGTATCAAAATTTTACATAATGTATGTATCATACATAAAAAATGAAATGAAAATATATTTGATAACAAAATGAATATTTTACATATTCAATAATACAATAATTATCACAAAGTATTACGTATTACAAAACATTTGACAATAATGTCAAATTTTTATGTTCAAATTTTCATTTTTATACCTTGCACGTACTCATTTAAATACCAAAAACTATATATAAAATTGAAAACAAGAAAACTATAAAAATACAAAAATTCGTGAAAAACAAAATGAAACAATCAAAAAACAAAATTGTTAATTTATTCACACTCCTACAATTTATTATTATTCACACACACACACACATTCATATAACACATTTGAAAATGAAAAACAATTTTTCTAAAAGCCATATTTGTTTTCCATGTAAGTATATGATTTAATTCAGTTAAAATTAAACAGTTACAAAATTATAAAAATAAATTTTTATTTGATACCAATTATTTTTCAATAATATGTATATCGATAAATCCATGAATATTTTTTGTAATAAATTTAAATTTTCGTTTGAGAAAAGCGAAAAAGAAAAATATTTCAAAATAATCGATAACTATATGAATGACAATAGTATTTTGTAATAACAATCAAGATAATAATAAATTTATCATTATCATAATAATATTATAATCATAAATATGCATTAATAACATTACTATTATGTGTATTATTATTACTATTATTACATTATCATATGTATGAGTATCTTATATATGTATGTGATAGCACTTCAAATCATATTTACATAAACATAAATATCTAATAATACAAATAATAAATATCTTTGGCTTTATCCAAATAAAATTAGCATTTTTACGATTTTAGTAGTTCTGTTTTTCAAGTTTTTCATATCAATTTTTTTTTAAATAATTTTTTTTAATTGATTGACAAACTTTCAAATATACATATATATGTATGTATTTTATACTGTAAATATGTAAATAATAATTATTGTAATGTTGATTTTCTTCTTTATAGAAATTACAATAATAATTTTCGAATCTAAATAATTCTTTTCATAATAATTATTATCAAACAAAATATCCATTCATATACAAGTACATACTCATACGTACGTACTTACTTACATTATACATTAAACGTATGATGAACTTAAAAAAGTAAATAAATTTTAATCGATAAGTAGAAGTGATTTGATGAAGCTGTTTTGGTTTTCCTCTACGACTATAAAACATAAAAATATTAACCGAATAAATGTACATTTATGTAAATACATAAACGTACATTATACATACTACCTGTATTGCAATAAAATAATGTTAGAGTTCATTAGCAGCAGAATGAACAGGCAATACAGGTAATAAAAACACGACGACACGACACAGATGAGCCATCATCATTTGTTTTTGTATTTTTTTTTTCATATTTTTTTTTCATTTTTATTAGCATCGAATAGAAAATGCAAGAAAGATGATTTTCAATGTCAACTGGTTTTCACGAAATCATTATACCACACTCACTATACTCATTTATTATAGATACGTATAAATAATGTGCTATGTGATGTGTACATGTGTCGGTATTTGAAAAAAAAAATTTACTAATCAAAAACAACAACAACAGCAACACGTAGTAGCAACGAAAAATTTCAATTCATAATTTCACATTGCACATTTGATATGAAAGTTTTCCATATGGTGTAGTACGTAGTACCATGTAGTACGTACAGTGGTACAGCATAACTTCATCACCATGATGTGGTGATTGTGATTAATATCGCATCGCATTGTATGTATATTAATTGCTAGAGTATAAGAAGATAAATGTTTAACATTTTTTTGCTTTTATTTTTATTTAATCCTTTCTATGAAGTCTCGAACACTGAGCACACTTTTGATACAGTATGTACACGTAAACACACCACCTATTACTAAGGCAGCAAGTGATACCAAGTACAGGCAGTTTTAGCTGATATACATATGCAATATTATATACGGACGGGCAAATTTCTCATTTTAGATATTGACTCTTCTTTGTCGTCATCATATTAATATATAATATCAATTGCATTGCAAGTGAAAATCTCGAACGTGTTTAGTTTTTCCAATTCAAAATAATATGAAACATTTAAAAACAGCAGGAAAAAATAAAGTAACTCACACTGCACACAGGTATAATAAACAGTATATACTTTTAATAGAGTTACAAAATATATACATGTTACTTAAATATAGTATTGGTTTTACTATTAGTAGTAGTATATAGTATAGTAGTAGTAATAGTAGTAGTAGCTAAACATAAAACATCATATCATTATTTGTTGTTGTGGTTGTGCGTGCTTCAAACAAATTTAAAAAAAAAAGTAATAATTTCGATGGGATTAACGATTACATATACATACATACATAAATTAAAGTCATTATTTTGGTTTTAAATAATTCGTTAAGGTGTTAATATAAAGTTTTATATGCAAATAAGAAAAATATCATATTTATACAGCAGTAAATAAGTTAATTAATTTGATTGCACACATTTGTATGTATATGCGTACGTATGTACATGTTATCATCTAATAATAATCAACAGCAGCGAAATCATTAAAATAAGTAATATTTCAAAAAAATAACCAAATATAAAATGTTTATATATACGAGTATTTTGAATATAAAATTACGTTCACGTTACAGTAATAATGAAGTGATTAAGTAATTTCATAAAATTTTGCTCATAAACTACATTTACTTATAAATGTACATGTATATTATACTACATAGATATACTATTAAAACTCAAATGACTTTCAAAATATTGAAAATAAAAATATATCAAAAATTCATCAGACATTTTGCGAATTATCAGATTTTCACCATTTGAATACGCAAATAAAAAACTACATTATAAAATATTTTATATTTAATATACATATACGAACATTATAACATACGTACATAAATTGAGTGTATGTATACACAAATTTTGAATAGTTTAAGTTTTTAATTTTTTTTTTTTTCAATCTGTTTAATTTTTATGTTTTTGTTTATGTTATCACGTCATGTTTCTAAAAACCGAAATATAATTATTTAAAATGATACTATTCCACGTAAACAGTAGCCTTATTTGTTTCTTTATTTTATTTTTGGGTTGTTGAATATGTAAATATGTATGTACATATTTACAATTTTACATACATATACGTAGGTATCTAAAAACTTATACATACATATATGCATTGAGAAATCAAAGTTAAGTACTTCGTATAAACAGATATTTTTAATAATCTAATCAACATTTTACCATATATGATTACGTACTTGTGTGTACATATTTAAATAAGCTTAGCATGCATAACATTCTTCAGAAAAATCTATTGATCTTTGCACTTATATAAAAAATACTATTTGATTTACTTATACTTTTATTTTTTACATATTATTTATCTACTTAATTTTTTTAAATCAAATTTTTAATTTTAAATGAAATAAAATCACAAAATAATTAAAATATAATCTAAAAATTTATCATAAAAATAACATCAGTGTACTTTTATGCTTTAGATTTAGATAAAAATGAACAATACAATAACAGAGCAATAACATACAATTATTATTAAACATTCAGACACAAATATTTTCACGCATAGATACTTAAATGCATGTATGTATGTATTTGCTGCTGCTCATACAGATCCATGTTTGTTTGAGTTTTTTACTTAAACGTTCTCTATTACATTTTCTATTTCATATACGAGTATTCGGGGCTTGAATAGCTCGATGGTTGGGTGTCGGTCTTGTGATCTTGAGATCGATCATTAATTTTTCCTATCAGCAATATATACCAATAACTGATTACTGATGATAAACTGGATGATATATCTGACATAAATTACTGATCGGCGGTGCCATAATGGACTGAGTATCCGCGTGCACTTAATATATACTATATACATTGTATGTATATATGTAGATATATTTGAAAAAAAAAAAAATATATACGAGTATTAATTTAAAATTTGTATATTACATTTTTACATATTCTATCCTACATTTTCCTAGTCAAGATAATATGCATAAATTCAAATTAAAATTTCAATTCGAAAAACTAATTGGGGAAATGTTCAAATTGTACAAAAATACAGATACAGATTTTTAATATTAGATTAAGTAAAAATTAATAATTTAATTTTTTCAAACTTAATTAAAAAAAGAAAAATATTTCTACAAAAAAAAAAAAACTATATATGTATGTACTAAGTTACACATACTACTTTATTGCCTATACATCGTTAATAGGTTTTTAAAAGGTTAATTTTTTTGTTTATTTGTTTGTTTGTTTTAGAGTGTTTTCACTGACACTTAAAATATGCTTCCAATCGGAATTTAGTTTAAGGTCAAATTAAATTTTTATTTCGATTCAAATAGATTAAAACTGAATTAAATTCATAATGAACAATCGAACAAATACTTACACAGATGAATAAGTGAATGGATAGATTTTTGGGTTAATATTTAAATAGATATTAAGTATAATAAGTATCGTAAAATGATGTATGTACATATATAGAAATATAATATAGATGTATGCATATAATGTAAACATATGTAGGGATATACATACATGTTAGATGTTAACCATTTAATGAATGGTTTTTTTTTTTAATTTTATTTCATTTTAAGTTGTACATATGTACCTAATAAGCTATAATTTTAAAGAAGAGCACATTTTGAAATTAACTATACATATACTCATATATGTATATGTATCTAAATCTTGAATACAATTAAAAAACATGCAAACATTAAACATAACTCCTCTGAATAATATAAAAGAAATAAAAACGAAGTTTAATGCTGCTGTTTAATTTTAAGAACTGCGTAACTGCAGATTTGTTATAATATGATAATTCTGTTTTTAATGACAATAAAATTGTATTTTAGTATTTTTTTATTAATTGTAAATAGTACTCGCAAATAATGAATTTATTTGGTAATCAATAATTTTTGTGTTTTAGTATAATTTTAATATGTATTATGTTCGTATACATAAGTATATGTATTTAGAGTCGGATTTATATGATTTCAATTTAGTGATTGTAAATTTAATTAAATTTTATTCAACTTAACTAGTAGACTGAATAGTATATCTTATACATATGTATATAGATATTCATACATTACTTGTACGTACACAATGGTGAGAAACTTTAATTTAGTATTTATGAGAAAATTTTTTGAAAATAAAAAAAAAAACCAAGTAAAAGTTCAACTGCACAATAATTAAATTCACATACATACATATACGTAAATATACTGGTAAATGTTATTTGTATACTTTTACAATTATTTCTTTATGTTTTTCAATCATTTAGATTCCTTTTACTGATTTGTTTTCTATTGAATAAATCTACTGATTATACATATACACTATTACGCTGTTACCCTATTATCCTTGTACATATGTATGAAAAATCTATCAAACTATCATTTTCCATAAATTGTATTTTTCACATTCACATAAATGAGTTCATATACAGATAAAACCATACCACTTACCACCGTACATAAAATAGTAAAATGTGAAATTAAAAGGGCATGCATATTATTTTGTTATGCTTAACCTCAATAAATCAAAGAAAAAAAAAAGAAAATCAAAATGTTTAAAATTAGAATTTAATATTGCAAGTGACTGCTAAAAAACATTTGATTTTTTTATGTAAT
This sequence comes from Villa cingulata, assembly GCA_951394055.1. NCBI lineage: Eukaryota > Metazoa > Arthropoda > Insecta > Diptera > Bombyliidae > Villa > Villa cingulata. The sequence goes on from OX596018.1 coordinate 48,882,231, forward strand.
TCCATAACAAATTATTTTCACGCGACTTTATTTTTCTGTGTACATCAAATATATAGATACGATTATAAATCAAATGAAGATTTAAATTATCAGACAGAATACATAACATATGTAGATATGTACATATACATATCTATGGTATAGGTATTAAGTTAAATGGATTTCTACATGTATAACAACTTCACATCTTGATTATTTCATAAAAGAAATAATTTTTATTTTTTTTTTAATATTTTTATTTATAGTTGTATGAACAATATGTGATAACTTTACAAAATTCACTTATTGATGTCGTCTGTGACTGTGGACGATATTAAACTGAAGTATTTGGATAGTGGTAGTAGAAAATGAATGATCATTATATTGCTGACCAGGCATGCATAATTGCATACATATCAAAAATTAACAACCAAAGTTATAACCAAAAGTTACAACCAAAGTTTATAAAGTTAAAAAATAAAATCATATACTTAACCTATATTTAGTTAAAGATCCAAAAATACGAGTACTACGTGGTTTTTTATAAATTCATATGTAAGAAAACTGATGAATATGATCATAAACTCTGTAATTCTGGTAATGTAATGTTAATAATTCTTCACGTTTATTGTACATTTACATAAATTTTTTAACGTGTACACAATATCGAATTGTTTATGTTTTATATATATAAATTTAGATATATGTACGTATATACATATACATACATATATTTTTGATTTTGGCTAATGAAACAACATGAATAAATGTTTGTATTTTATATAGTATTCATGAGGAATTTTGTGTTATAATAATATTTACATAATGCGTTTTTATTGCTCACATTGTTTTGATCAAAAAATATAAAATGTCTACTTTACTTGCACATGTTTAAATCTAAAACGATTCATTGTTACATAATTATCATGTAAAAAATATATATATGTAATGTAAGTATATTTGTATACAGAAACATCTTTATAAACAACATAATAGGTACTTATTTCTACTATCCAAATTAATAAATTCACTAGAACTGTTTTGAAATTTCCTTAAAATTACGTGTTTCATATTCTGAATTTATATTGTGTTCATTCTTGAGAAAAAGTCGATTTTCTCTATCAGTAGAGTGCGAATATTGTACATGAAAATGGCAAACACGTAAAATCAACTAACTAACTGATTTTCTCTTTTAGTAGAATTATTAAACAAATTCCAAAATGTATTCACTCTTGTGCTTAAAAATTAATAAAAATTATGAAAACTTGCACAATAGATATTTTTTAAAGTTTTTGCAATTTGACTAATTTTACATGTATAAAAACTTATAGATATCTTACTTATAATATTGCATGGTAATTTTAACGCTTCGTTTAACTTCGTTTTCATTTAAAACCGGAAAGATGAGAACTCATTAAACGTTTTATGATGTTAGTTACTTTTGATCTACTTTCATTATCGTTTTATATTATATTCATTTATATACATTATTTTTTTTTTTTTCAAATCTATAATACATATCTATACATAATATTCTTATATACTTTACTCGTAAACTAGTAAAATTAAAATATATGTGTTACATACCTGTGCATATTAATATAAACGATACAATTTAATTTAGTCAACACTTTCGTTCTCTATATAATATATAATACATATACATACATGAAAAATGAAAATTAGTATGTAATTATTGTGCCGTTGTCATCGCAGCATGTATAACCCAGACATAATTATTTTTGAGAAAGTAAAATTATTAGTTTGTTTTTTTTTGTTTATTTTATAGAAAAACGAAAAATACTATACACAAAAACCGGAAAAGAAGTTTAACTTAACCATTATTTTTTTTATATCTTTTTTATAATACACATTGTATTCAAGAAAATATCTATATTATAAAAAATAAATACACATATGTACATATATATAGTACATATAAATATTATATAGATATTTACATATGTGAAAAATGATTTAAAGAGGAAATAAACTAATTTTTTGATGTCTATAAAATTTGGAGCGCAAATTTATTAAATTTGCTTTCTCAATAAAAAATAAAATGTAACAAACACACACATACATGTACATGTAATAACCGCATATATATAGATATATATATGTATAGTTAGAGACAATTATAAAATAACACTTAATTATAGAAAATATATATAGTTGAATAGTATATGAAATTTATATGCTAGTATGTTCAAAATGTATAATATTTATGAATGTTATATGCACAAAAAAAAAGATAACAAAAAGACAGTTAAAATTATTGAAATGATTTTAATTTGATTTATGTACGATCTAGTCGAAAAAGACTTCAAATAGGAAAATATTTTAAACACATAAATATATAAATTTAAGTATTTTTTATATAGAAATTTGTATTTTATTTTGGTAATTTAAAAAGGCAAGAAAAACAAAATAGGAAAAGTGAAAATATTTTTAGCAAAAAATTTATTAAACAATTACATTTACTGTACATACATAAATGTAGTTTATAGATTATAGATAGCATACGAGTATTTATGTATATCAACATTGATTGACTGACTAGGAGTAGAAAAATGCACCGGGCGCTCAAAAGACTGAAACCGGCGCTGCATACATAGATAATACATGTTACAAGTACCCTTAAGTTTGATGATTTCGATGACAGGTAATTATATTCGATTAAAATTGAACCTTGGTACATCATCGATTCATGGTCTTTAAAATTAAATTAATTAACTCCTATATGAGTACCGTACATAATACTTATTAAATGATGAGCTGTGAATATTTCTATTTTTTACACTTTTTTGTTATTAATAAGATTTAATGATAAAGAATGAAAATAGAAAATCAATGTTCGACCTATAAATTAGTTAAATAAATTAAAGAAAAGTCATAGTTTGACAGAAAAAATTTACATAATTTGGTATTTAATATTGTATAGTCATCATCAGATTAATTGTTTTTTTTTCAAATTTTATTTGGTAATCAAATTTTATAGTTTTGAAAGTGATGACAGTTTTACTACATTATTTGATTAGACATGTTTGTACATATTTACTTATATGTATCTGTTGATATTTAACACTTTTATTTTATGTTTAAAAAAAAAAAATCTAACAATAAAATTCCTTTATTGATTTTTATAAAATTTTAAAACAAAACCTAAATACATACTCGCACGTATGTACGAGTATGTGATGTGTTTATTTCTTTTCCTAAAATATATAAAGGAAGTGAATTTGAAAATTGAACTTTATCCATTTTAACTAGCTTGACATATTGGAAGCGGTGTTAACTGTGTAACAAACAATCATTATTTATTATTGAGAATTGGTGTAGTAATATGAGCACAATAAATCAGCGGAATTTCCAAAGCTCTGATTTAAATTCCCATCAATTCTTTAAAATTCATTTTGTATTTTATTCTTTATACTTTTAAGTTTATTGATCCATATTTTGAACACGTATTCATACGTACAAATACGCATATGGTTATATATTTTGCATGGGTGTAAATGTGTCTTTTATTTTTATTGCATTTTGTCATTAAATTCAATGACAAACCAATCTTATGGTCAATTCTTAAACTTCCTTTTTCTTTTCTCAATCAATTATTTTTTTTTTCTTAAAAATATATAAATAATCTTGTGTATACGTTAATAGTTAATAACTCTTTTTTTTTCTCTCAATCCAGATGAGATCGATATCAAAATACTTCATTTTTTTTTATTCTACCATTCAAAAAGTGATTGTATAAGAACGTTTATCTGGAATGTTGCTGTAGAAGGAAGAAGATCGAAACTTGAAACAATTCCCATCTAAAGTAATTTTATCATTATCATCATCGTCATCGTTGTTACAAAAATTTGAAATCGTTAAAAAATTGCATACATGACAAATCCTGTTTCATAGTGTCTTGTCACAATAAATAGTGGTAAAAATTTATTATTAAGTATATATTTATATGTAAGTCTTGAGGCTAATAAATAATATAGAGACGAGGTGGTTCACTTTCAATTTCACTTCGATACTTTTAACCGCACTTAAACCAATTTATCATATTTTTTTTTTTATTTTTATATTTTTAAATTTTTAAGTGTGAATTAATAAACGTCCTTGATAAGATACAACAAATATAAACAATACACACCTGATGCTAATAATAATCAATAATCACATACCCATATTAAATGAATGTGATGTGATACATTAAAAGTACTGTGATACAGTACATAATATCTGTACGATTGATCGCAAGTCAAGTTTAAAAATGTAATGAATTACATTTACATGGTATATACGGTTGTCATATACATATAATCGTATGCCTTGCATATGCATATGTATTAATGCGTGTAATTGCAACGATTCACAGCAATATTTACAAGTTTCCCAAGGAGAAAACTTTTACAAATAAAAAAGTGAACGTGAAAAATTGTCAAACTGTAAATACAAAAAAAGAAAAAACAAAAAACCAAATAATAATAATTTTATTGATTATGTGGATTTTTGCACATGAATATACAAGTGTGAGTACATTCGAGTATGTATATGTGTAGTTATTTTGCATATGAATTTTGGCCGCATCTATACACAATGCATTTAAAGATAAGATATTATGACCGACCGGTTTTATTACAATTCTCTTTTTTATCCAATACAAAACTTTTGGTATTTATTTGCATTCTGTGTAATGCTACCTATATGCTATACCAACCAATAATAATACATACATATGTATGTACATACAGTCATATGATGATGGTAACTGTTACTATAACTCATTAGTAGAAGATCATGAAGATGATATCGGACTCAATAATTCTTCTGTGTATACAAGTTAAATCTCTAGGTCAATAGCGTTTTTACCATAAAACACAAAATATCAATGCTAAACACGTACGTACAATACATATACGAATACATACATCAAATCCAAATATATATGTATACGTACATATTGGATTGGTAAATATTATACTATTATCTATTATTTATATACATTCGTGAACATTATGTACATTTATAAGTATGTATATCGATTCAATTTAGTATGAATACGAATACGAATAACGTTTCTGTTTGTTTCTTTATATATAGATTATTATTATTATTATTATTATTATTATTATTATTGTAATCAATTGTAAATGTAAATATATATTTTTATAGCCATATATACACATACCATAAATACCAAAGATGATACACACATGTAACATCGAAAGTAAAAACATGATTTTTAGAATTTAATTAATCGCTACTTTTACGAGCAGCTGTAAATAAGCAGAATGACTATAAATCAAATCAAATCGAACATTTATGTATATTATGGACTTTAAGATATATAGGTAGTATATGTACAATATGACCACCGTTAAATATGACCGTGAACATTTTTTTGTTTTTTTCGATAAATTTAATTGCAAAAGAAAATAAAATTATTACTCTTCATTTTATAGAAAAAGAAATTTACAAATATGTATATTCAAAAAAGAAATCATCATAAAAAATCACTTGACACATTATTTGAAAGTATACATACATAATGTATGAATGTAATTAAATATTTTCAATTTTCTGTGAAGTTTTCCATTTTCATTATAATTTGAATACAGAGGTTTTTTGATAATAAAAAACGGACGCAAAATATTTTTAAATTAAAAATTATCCGGGTTGACAGTGTTCGTACTTACGTATATTTTACAAAGGAAGAAACGAAAGTAAAAAATACGTTACGTTTTCGTCAGAATAAAAACTCCCACAGAACTTCTAGAGACTAAATTTATGTAAAGGTCATATAATCTATAACTACTGCTACATATACTTACATAATGTACATATGTTGTATGTACCTATATATATATATTTCCATAAGTGCGTTAACACCTTTACCGAATCATTATGTGCTCATAAATTAAACTACTTATGTACTAATTGTTTACTTTATCGGTTAATTGAAATAATTTTTTATTCCTCTTCTATACATATACATTTTTTTTAATTTCTACTGAAAATGCAAGGAAACATTTTTAACAAAATACTAATTCCATTACTCTGATCAATGAATTAATTTTTATTAATTTTGATTTACTTAAATTACTTTCATTTATGAAATATTTTTTCTGTAAAAATTTTCATTCAATAGGTCAAAAAGATAATAAGTGTTTCTACACTTTTAAAGCAAAAAAAAAGGAATAATCAATTTACTTAAACCAATCCATAGGCACCTAAACATAATGTGCCTAAACATTTGAAAGGTATGAAATAACAAACTAAAATACAATTATTTTGAAGAAAAAAAAAAAGAAGGTTGAGGTTTTGTGATATTTCTTTTCAAATTTTCTTACAGAAAATCAAATTTAGAAAATAGAAAGACATTTTGAATCCAATCTTTGAAAGTAAAATTTTGCATTTTTTTATTTCATAATCAGTTTATGGTTATAAACTGATATACCAATACGTTTTCATTCTCTATTTAAACTGAAAGAATAACAAAAAATTAAAATTGAAATATTGTAAATTTAAATTTTGATATGAACCTGTTAGGTAATCTACATATACCATACATACATATACTAAAAAAAAAAAAGATGAAAATGAAAAATTCAATTTATTTATTTATTTTTTTTTTTTTACAAAAAAGTAGTTCATTCAAACGGAAAAATATTCATTTTTTTTTTATTAATATTCTTTACAATGAAGTTATAACGTTCAAACTATAATAAAATGTACTATAGTATATCTACACGTTGTTGTGAATTTTTAATAATATATCTGAAAAAACTTTTAATTACTTTTCTTTTACTGATGTTTGCTTCTGCTTCATATTTCATATGCATATTAAATTCTTATTAAATACAAATAAAAATAAAATATAAATTCATTCGCATGCATATTATCATTCACTCGTGTAAATATACGATCATAGGTCATCATCATCATCATCTTTTATATAACCGCGACATAAAATAAAATAATTTCATTCAATTTTAGATAACAAACATATTACATATATGTATGTGCACGAATATACTTATGTACGCATGATTTGAAAGAAATTTCATATACAAAGAGTATACAAACCTACAGTGAGACACATAATATAATACATAAGTATGTGTATTGTTGAATGTTGAATGAAAATTTCCATGCTAATGATTACTTTGATTAGAAGGTAAAATACTTACGAATTGCGGGTATAAATGAAATGAATGCAGTATGAATGAAATAGAAAAATTCAAAAATTATTGTATTATCATTATTATTATATGTATGATATATGATTATATTTTTTGATGACAATATGATATTGGAATGGCAATTGGTATATAAGTACATACATATTTGCATCTGCATGGTATAGATACGCATAATCAACAATAGAGAAGAAAAAAAATTTTTTTGTTACAGAATTTCAAATACAATAATAAAACAGGAAATGAAGAGTTGTTAGTTCATTTACATGAATGAATAATAATTCATTTTTGCATGAAAATACTCGTTACAGATACACAGTAAGAAAAAAAATTTATAATATGCATATAATACGTATTATATGTAATCTAACTAAAGTTCTTTAAGTATTATTTAATTGATCAATGCATATACGTACACTGTAATTACGTACGTATACCCACTGGTACAGGTGTATTGAATTAATTGAGAAAAAACGCCTTCAAATATACTGATATACCTACTTTTATATATAAAAAATTTTATTATTGTTATCTTGTTTCGTTGTTCATTAGCATAAATGAAGAAAATTAATAAATCAGATCGGAAAAAATTTAGAAGAAAGTGAAAGTTATTTGTTGAAAAATAAATGAGATTTTAATTTTATTCTCGCTCAAATTTTGTATCACACGTACATAATATACTTATATGAGAAATTAATTTGGTTACAGATTTCCATTGAATTGAAGGCACTTTCGAAAAGTAATCATATTAAAATGAAAATATTATAAGCATCAATTATTAAGACATTAAATTTTTCCTCTTTGTATATATTTTTCTATTTTCATTTATGCATAGAAATCAACATATTAACTACATTATGATTTACAATAAATACTTACATACATCATTATCTAATTTTTTTTATCTTTTCATAATTATATCCTAAAGAAATTAATTTAAAATTTCTTCTTTTGAGAACTATTTCACTTTCAAATGATCTACAAATTTGATTTTTTCTTTATCCACCATTTCTATTAGCCAATTGTAAAGAGATCAAACCGAATAAAGAAATTAATTTTCAATTAGGCATATTACTAGAGAGTAGAGATAGAGGCTCTAGCATTCGTTCTACTATAAATGATTTTTTCATGTATGATGTGCTCTACTATGCAACTCTTTTTCAATAATAATACTGTAATAATAGAAATTTTCTCCGCAAAATTTTAATTTTTTTGAAATTTTTTTTTACAATTCTTTTGAATTTTAAAATAATAATTTTATCAAAAAAAATTTCTAAAATATGAGTAACTTATATGTAAATAACGTGCATGTTATATTTGTTGTAAAATTTTTCAATAAATTATTGTTAAATGCAGTCAAGATCGTAAAATACCATCAAATTATCAATTTAAATTTATTTTTATAATAAATTATTTTGAAAAAGTCGAAAAATCCATGAGAATGGAATAAAATTACAACCAAAAAAGTCTCCTTTAATAAAATAAATTAAAAAATTGTATTTAAACTGTCCAAATAATATCATAAATTGCCTAAAAATTATCTCCTTTTTTTCTTAAGTATTTTATAGTTGTTGAAGTTTTAAGAATAATATAATCAAAATTATTTAAATAATGTTAAATTAACTTCGAGTATATATACACATACATTAATGAAATATACAAAATTCAAAATAAATAAATATTTCACATAAAAATTTTTTTATTTTATTTGTTTTCTTAAATATTATATTTTTATTCTTTAAATAAATTTGAAATATGTAACAAAATATTCATACATATACTCGTACATATGAAAGATGCAAATTCACAATTTATTACATAATGCAATTTAAACAGCTGCAATAAAAATGAAGATGATACACAACTAAAAAAAAATAAAAACAAAACAATTCCATTTTAGACTTTAGAAGTAACAAATAATAAAAATAACATAATTTATTTGTCACGATTTATTTACATTTTATAATACATTTACAATTATTATAATATTGAGAAAAAAAAAACCTGTAGAAAACAAAAAACGAAATAAACAATTATATACGTATAAATGTATGTTTGTGAACATCCGTAAACATTATATACTATTAACCAATATTACAAGTCTACAAACTGGTAAGAATTTAATTGAAATGACACCATACACTATACAGCATACTTATTTATTAAAATATATGTACAAATACACAAAAAAATACTATTGTATATAGAACAAGATTTTTCTACATAATTAAAAACATATACATTCATATACGAGTATGTATTAAATTAAATTTAAAAAAGTAGAAAAAAAAAACTGAAGCAAAATTTATTAATCATTATTAACGGAATTTCATTGCAAATAAATATTTTTTATTGAATTTATTGAATAATATGCTAAATTCCATTCGTACTATTCAATTAAAATATTTTTTATTTTTTTGGAAAAATTGATTAAATTTTACATAAAAAAAATTTTAAAAGTTTATAGAAATACGTAATGCGTTACAAAGAACATAATTCAAAAGGAAACATTTTGAATAAAATAACAGGATTTTTTTACGCTTTTAATTTTTATTTTTATTCATTTTTCTTTTCTTATTACACATTTTCATAGAAATATTATTATAATTTCAAAAACATTATGAAAAAGAAAAATCCTATATGAATTATTTTCAATTTACGGAATAATTTATATAATAATTTTAACGAAATAAATAGTAAGTAAATTCGTTATTATAGTGATGACACATGTACATACAAGCACACGCAAACTCACATAATGTATGTATGTATATACAAAAGTTTACTAACGTGCATATAAATTTTTTTTTTTAAGTTTTAATTCAAAAATTTCCCAAGAAAATAAGCACCTGTCAAGTGCATAGAGAATTTAAAACAAAAACAAAAAAGAAACCTATCATTTCAAACAGAGAAAAAAACAAGAAAATATTATCTATAAAATACAAAATAAAATAACAAAAAAAAAAGGAAAGTATATAAATATGTACGTATAAATAATGTTTAAATCACGTATAACTGTATATCATGTATACGAGCATAAATGAAAAATTTGCAAAAACAAAAAAAAAATTACAACTAAGATGCAACGAAACACATTGAACATAATTCTCATACAAATGAATCGTATCGAACTATACAGTGTAACAAGCAAAAAATGAAAATACTACAAACTCATGATTATACATCATAGCTACATAACTACAGATATGAAATTTCTAAATATAAATATTACGAATGTACGATATACGAGTCGATACACATACTTATAATTCTCTATAATTTATTTAAAACTCTCATATTATTTTTTATATATTATATGAAAATACAATTTATAATGTCGGTACATATATGTAATGTACGTAAATATATATATACAAATTACAAATACATATCTTACCTGTATTGAAGACCATTAATATCCAAAATATCAAAAGTATTCCACTTTGCAATCCCATGACGAACACAATAAACACTCAAGTCTTAGAAGTTGAACGAAATTTAAAAAAAAATAAAAAAAATAATAAACGGAAAACGAAAACCGAAAACTGAATGAAAATTTTTATTTATATTTTTTTTGCAATTGATTTCTCTTGTGATTTGTAAATTCAGTGTTAAAACTGGATAAATTACTATAAAATGTACTGAACTGCACACACAGAAAAAAAATTAAAGTAAATATGATATAGTAGTAGTAACTATATAGCGGATAGATTTATAAAGCACAAAACAAAAAATTAAAACTATAGAACAAAACAAAAGGAAATCAAATAGAAAAGTAGATACAGGAAGAAAAGTGTTATATAATATGTTTATAGTACAGTGTTATACTCTAGCAGTAGTATATTGAAATCCTTTTTTTTTTTCAATTGTTCAGCTATAAATAATAATTGTATTATTGATTTAGTTTTTTTTATCTTAATGAATTTTTTTTCATTCATTTGTTGTAAATTCATTTAAAAATTCACTTCAAAATTATCATCATCGCATCATGTTATTAGAATTCACTTTAATTTGAAATTAATGAAAACATAAAATAATCATAAATAAATAAATAATTTACTATTTACTAATTTTTTTCTCAATTTATTTTTTATTTTTTTTGCAAAATTTTCATGTCATTTTTTTTTTCTTTTATTACAAATACTAATAGATAAAATATTATTCATATGCGTAAGTAAATCGATCACAATCGAGTAATTCAAATTGCATTCTATTATTTTATTTTTGTGTATTTTATTTTTTTATGTTCACGGCTTTTAATTTGCACTCATCAAAATAATTAAAAGAAAAAACTATTAAAAACAAAAAGCAAAAAAAGAAAAACTATTTTAATTTTGAGAAACTAAAATTAACGTAAAACTTCACTAATTATTTGGAAATATTTTCAACTTTACGTTTTATTTTTCATCTGGTAAAAATTTTTTTCAAATATAATTCTTCAATTCAAAATAAATATTGTTCATTGAGGGCGATAATTAAAAATTTTTGATTTCAATTTTAAAGTAAAAAAAAAAAATGTGTTAATAAAAATGTTTAAAAAAATTATTTTTATTTGCGTATATTCGAATAATAATAACGCCACTCCGCAACAACAGTGCTTTATTGACGAGCACTTTTCTTAAACTGTTATAACCGTGAACTAAACTAAAATACAATATTAAGTATTATGACGACGAAGGAATAAAATAATAATAATGATAATAAAAAATTTTTTTAATGCTATGGTTGTTGATGATGGTGACTATGATGATGGACTACGACAATGGTAATATTATGTGGAGTAGTATACCATGTCTTTATGGTTCGGTTCTGGTATATGGTTGGAGATTTGTGGAAAAAACCAAATACTCTTTACGTAAATTTTGTATACCATATACTTTCCACTATTTGACTGAATTAATCTAAAGCGAAACTATCTAATTTTTAGCAGTATTTATGTATGTAATAGTAATAGTGATAAAGTGGTTGGAAATTATTTGCTCCTAAATCTGCAAACTAAACTTTAAAACAAACAAACAAAAAATAAAGTAAGAAGAAAAACAAAAAACAACCATCACAATCACTTCGAATAAAAAAAAAAAAAAGTAACCATTCATATACAGTATCTTAAGCCAGTAAGCCAGAGTTAGTAATTCAAATAGCAACAAAAATGTATAAAAACAACAGTATTCATACACGTATAAAATTCAAGAAAAAAGAAAAATAATGAAACAAAAGTTATCATTTCTTAACATTATAATAATATGAGAGTATGTATATAGCGCCTACAATCTACAATACAAATACAACACAGTTTTGTCAGTCAGTTCAGTCAAGTCTTAGATGTTGGAATTCATACAAATTCATATCAATCTGTAATAAAGTTTATAAAATAAACAGATTAAAACAAAATACTATATACATATACGCATAACGAGCTGTTATCTAGCTTGTACAAAAAATATACTTTTATATATTTTTGTGGAAGAAAAACTTTTGTGGAAAATAAGAGAATATTATAAAGATTGTTATAGTTATGAATGTATACGTATAAATTAATGTGGTATATGATTACCCCCAAACCAAGAAACTTTTATCCCCAAAAATTTTTAAATGAATTCAGTGGGGAAAATTATTAAAAAATTTATTATTTATACCACTCTTTTTTTTTTTAACTGTTCATGTTCACACTGATATAATACCACACCACTTATGGTTACCGAGTTTAAAATTCAAAGAAAAACAAGAAATTGTTGAGATCTTTTTTAAAAGTTTCACACTGCAAAAACTTTAAGACTTTAGTAGATATATGTAATAGAGTATTTCGCACATTACATATCTGTATATGTATGTACATATATTCGTACACGTACATTATATATATAATTTAAGGCTGTATGGTTAAAAAAGAAGTTTATCATGAATTTGATATATGTATTTCAGTATAGACAGACAGTTAGAAGAAATGTAATAATTACAATATTGTGGTACATTTAAAAGCTTTTTTTTTTTAAATCTATCTATAATCTGATCTAAAACCATCTAGCATAGAAGTAGAATGATTGTAGGGATAGGGAGGGAGTCTCCTCAGAAAAATGATATTAATCTTGTCTTGTTATTTTTATTTTTATTATTTTACTCGTATTTACATATTTTTATCTGGAGCAAATATGAAATCTTTTGTAGAAAAAAAAAAATTATGAATTTAAACAAATGTTAAATTGTTTTTTGCTATATTTTGCTATATGTTATGATAATGATAAATTTATAGTAAAATAACAATGAGAATATTTCAAAAAAAAAAAAAAATTACAATAATTACAATATTAAAATAATATAAATGTACATGTATACCCATGTATACGAGTATATGTATTTTCTTGGATTGGATGTATGTAATTAAAATTACCAGAAAATGTATACATATGTACACACATGCAACATAGTGGAGATAAATGTGACTGTTATCTGTTATTCAGTCACTTTTTAAATGCTTATATACATATGTAAGTACATACATATGTATGTGCATATTTTTATACCATAAAGATAATTAACTACTTTATTTTTGTTATATACAAGAAATTATACACAAATTTATACATTGAACAATGCAGTTCTTTTTACACATACATATATACATATTATATAATTGTCCATTACATTATGTACATACTACACACGTATATAATGCAATGTACATGCATCAAAATTGATATAAAAAAAAACTTTCGTGTATATATTATTCAAAGATTCAATATTAAAAATTAAAAAAAATTTACATTTAAATTTGTTTTGTGTTTTTGTGAATTTTTATTATAAAAAAAAATGATTTACTTAATGGCAGTATATCTACACATATCTTTTATTATAAAAAAAATATATAGTACCATAGTACATAGTAGTAATCCTATAATGCATAAACTAAAACAATTTTTAGACTGTTGTGTTTTTTCATTTCATTTTTGAATTATTTCACATTCATTTTATAGAGACGTTTTTAATATACTACTATCTACTATATACATATATAGTATACGTATATATGTATATGCATAATGTGGATTTACTATTAAGCTACTGCTCTAACTATACAAAATACAAAGTGTGATCTAAATAGATTACACATATAAAAAGTTACAAAAATGAAAAATGAACGAAAACAAAAAATTTTAATACTCTGCTCTGTACATTTTTCAACTACAAACTACAAAAAAAAATTTTTTTTTTCTTGTTTCGTTTTTGTTTTTACTGTTTTTCTGTTGTTTTTCGTTTTTTTATCTGTTATTTTTCACTTAACGATACGTGTTACATATTAAAATTATTATTATTTTTATTTTTATTATTATTATTATTAAAATAATGTAATTTGTATTTTTTTATGTGTTTGTGTATACATATGTATAAAAATATAGATACCACATACTCATTAATATATAATTACATTATTTACTTTTATATAGTATTTGTAAAAAATTCACGTAAGAGATTGTAATTCGTTAGCATATCAGTATATTTATGTACACATGTATGTAAATGTATATATTAACAGGGTGGTGTAGGAAGTATGTAAAATATTATATTATGTACATTGTGTTATGAACATGTGATAGACACATGCACGTTTTAGGAAAATATATTATGTATAATGTATAATATACTTACTACATGGAAAATATAATAATTCACATTCACTTTCAATTTTTATGCAGTTTTTACAACAGTGTAAGTAAATATATGTATGTTTGAATTTTATGATTGTGTATGTACTATGTACTTTATATATATATATGCATAAACTGTACGTATGTATATGTTTACTTATAATATATTTTTCTTTATATTCGTTTCTTTTATAGACAAATGAGGGCGGAACTTAGATCGTGATCTAATTCACAAGGACGAATGTTTTTCAATTATAAATTATTGAAAATTGAATTTAAAAAAGACAAAACAGTAAATATAATAATACATATACAAATATCAACAAATACTATACGTAAATTGTATACAAATATATGTATGTATTTATTTATTGAAAATTTATAAAACAATTTAATAAATTTTATGCACAATTTATACAACAATATGTACGTATGTGCATACATTACCTAGAGGTATAACTTAGAACAATCATTAAACAATTTAATAAGTTAAAATATTAAAAAAATATAGCAAATTTAATATGTATACATATACACAGATATCATGAATATAGAACTTATATAAGGTATGTAAATATGTTATACATGTCAGTTATACCCGTATATACCTGTATTATATAATAAAAATACGTACATATGTACATTCAAAAACATATGTAGACAAATGTACAGATACATATGATAATGATGAAGTAAAAAATATAAAAATATTTCAATGTTATGAAATTGCAACCTCATTGTTCGAAAACTTCTGGGAAAATACAAATATTAATACATGAACATGTACTGGAGCAGTATCGTATAATACTGCAGTACCTACTACAATGTATATACATATGTAAGTATTATATGGATAAATTATTATTGTTGTTTGAGGAACTTTATTTTTTTTATTTAATTCACATTTTGACTTGAAATAGTATAGTAACAAGAAACATATGAGAAATGAATAGACAAAAAAAAATTCAATTTTCAATATTATACATATGCCATAGTTAAATATTCTACTCATATATGTTTCATGTATGTACATATATTGTTATAATTTGATACATTATATTACATATTAGATGTGGGTGTCGGTCTATATGAAAAGAAAATCTTAGGATTATAGTATCCATATGTATACAATATATACTGTACTGTACACGTATACATATATGTATAATATGTATGAGAATTTTAAATGCAGTTTAAGAAAAGCCATAAAACAAATAATATAAAATGCAATGTGATTTCGATAAGATTATAGCACATATATGCATTATTGTACATATATTATTTTGTCTTTATGAATGCAAAAAATAAAAATTGATATGTAAAATTATGTACATATTATATGTACTACAATTGTAAAGAATTTATAATTGCGCACAATACTTGTATAGTACATTTTAAATTTATGTTGATGACATTAATTTCAATATTTTATTGTTCATACATATAAGTATGTATACTCATTAATAAAGTGGATTATGAAAAATAAAGAACGATAGAAAATGATAAGTATAGATTTCCTATAATATAGAATATAGATTGTGACTCCAAAAAAAAAGCATCACCAACATTCTACAAAAACAAAAATAACAAAAATAATAAAAAAAAATACATTTGCATTGAATATATAATTAATACTTGTAAATTATAGTACATTTATATACACATCACACATGTATCTACAAATATAATTTGATTTATTATTTTTCAAATTCTAACATTTTCTATATACATATTATTAGAACGCAGTTATACGAATACATATATGTATATATTTTAAATGAAATAAAAAATTAAGTTAATTGTTTGAATAATGTTCAATAAAAATTTGTTATATAACTGAATTAACTAGAAATAACATTTAAAAATTGAAAAAAATGACACTATAACTATGTACATATATAGATACGATCTAACTATTAGTATCTAAAATAAATTTGCATAAATATATGTACTGTAAGTTGAATGACAAGAAAACTTTCAATTTTTTTTTATATAAGTATTTTCTCACATTCTTGCATGTACATATTTGTATCCATATTTGAATGTATATTTTCCATACATTTATGTAATTGTACATTTTTAAAAACACAAATCTTTAATTTCATTTCTTTCTTCTTTCAATTTAAACTAAACGATTGACTAAAAAATTGATAACAAAATATTTTTTTTTTTTTCATTTTGTATTCACAAGGACATAAATTTTAAAATATGATGCCATGAAATTGCAATTAATTTTAATAAAATCTATACTCGTATATTATAAATACGAAAATATGTGTTTACGAGTATATATGTTATTTAATAATTGTCTATATCTATAAATGCACAAAATTCATTAAAATATTTACTTCCTTGAATAGAATTTAAAAGGAAAAATAAAAATCATTTGTTTTATTCTTGGATACACAAATTAATGGTGTATAGAGTAGATATTGTCTACTCTATGTACTAGGTCATGTACTCGTATTTTCACTCATATATTTCTCTTCATACTTGTTTAGAGCTACACACCATGAGAAGAATACGAGAAACAGGAAAAAACAGTGAATAGTAGCAATGAGGTTATCGACAGCTAACTATAGTACGATATACGAGTACACTAGTAATATCTCGTATACCATATATTTCATTCATATAAAAAATTCATTTTTTCTTTATACTTGCTATGCACTTCACATTATAAGAAATATACAATAAACAGGAATAGAAAATAATTAGTAGAGTAATAAAATTATTGGCTTGGCAGCTAACGATATTCAAGAATTCAAGTATGCTAATAGTATCTATATACCATGCACTCGTATTTTAATTCGTGAATCATGAGAAAAGTTCAATTTCTCTCATTCTATTTTTTGTTAGATGAGCTACCTATTGACCACTATAATGCGCTTGAATATACTCGTATATGAGTGTAAGATTGATCCATTGTATATAAAGTAGATATACATTTCTACTCTATATATACATACAATATATCATACACAAATGTATGTAAATACGAGTATATTTATGTATATTATTTTATTATTCCACATTTTATTTATTTCATTTAATTCATTCGAAAAATTCGTCAATTATTCACAATAATAACGACTACATATTAGAAAATAAAAGAGAAAAATAAATGTCCATATTCATGCTATATATATTTTGTAAGTATCTACAATAATATACAAATAAAACATACATATATATATGTATATGTATTATGTATGTAACAATCTACAAATAAGATCTACACTCTTTTATAATAACAATTGTACGACTGCGATACCATACCATACCGTATCTCAAGTCTAATACGTATGGAAAATGGTAAGACAAGAATAATTATAGCACAGTAATGATGACCTTGTCAATATACTTACTTATGATTATTCAAAAAAAAAAATGTTTATCTATTTTACGTGTATACATTAAAATTATTGTATGTACATACACACACAAAATTATTTTGTACTTCTACAAGTATAAGTACATATATGTATACAAATGTACATTGTAGGAAACGAATGCAAAAATTTTAAAACAACATAACAACAAAATGTAAGAAATGAATTAAAAATAAATTAAAAAATGTTATATATTTTTTTTAATTTTCATGTTTTCCTACAAAAATGTACCTATACACTATATACAAGATTTTTATGTACATATATATTATATGTATGCTGTTTATTTTGTATATATCGAATATCACGAATTCTTTTATTCAGAAACAAAATCAAAAATATTAAAAAAAAAAAATTATTAAATAAATGAAAAATTTTATTATTGTTTGAAGGACCATAATATTTTAAGTACAGAAAAAGAAATGTTATACATATCAATAACAGATACTATACTACAAAACAAAAGCTGTAAGAACTTAATCAAAAATATTTTTTTTTTAATTTTCCTCTTCACGTGATAACTGCGATCTGATAAAACAAACAAAAAAATTAAAAATTTTAGAAAATTTATACATTTCATTTTTAACCATTTAATATGCTCACATCAGGAGTATAATGTACGTTTAGTTAAATTATTGCTTTCAAAATTGAATATTCATTTAAAAAGAAAAAAAAAACAAAATTTTCAATAAATTATAAGATAATGGAAATTGTAATAAATTTAAAGATTATTGGAAAAAAATTCAAATTTAGTTTTAAACATGAAATACATATGTATACTACTTACATACATACTTATGTATTTACATTTTTCATTATTGTTGCTATTATATCAAAATTATTGAATTTACATAACGTTTTATATATTATATACAAATATATGCATATACAGATATTTACATATGTACATGTTACACATATAATTAATTATTAGTAAAATACTCATGTATATTACATATGTATGTATATATTTATTTTATACCCAAATTTCGTGATATACGAGTATTTATAAATAAAATAAAAATTAGAAAAATATTATATACATATACATATGTACGTATTACACATTTAAGGTCATTCATTAGATTGTTTTTAAAATTATAATTACCAAAAATTATATGAAATTATTCATTTAAAGTGTGAATGAAAATTAATAAATTACACATTTTATTTTATATTCATACAAATACATACACATATGTATGTATATACATATAAATCTTTCAAATACTTAATATATAAACGCACATATTATACCTTAACTAATAATCAAGTAACCTTTTTTAAGTTAATTGAATGTTTTTAACATAATTTCCTTCAACAATTCGCGTTACATAATGCGAGTGTGTGATTGTTCGTGTGTAATGTATACATACATAATTTCTGTATTAAACTAAGGATAGAACTAATTATAATGTGTTTTCTAAGATTTAAATGGTCTTTGGTAGTATATAATATACGAGTACAAACAGCCACGAACATACGTACATAATTAATTTTAATGTGAAAAAAAAAAATGATTTATTCGAATAATTTTGTTTATGAATTACGAGTATTAAAATAAAGAAAATGGAAAATTGAGTACATATATATAAACAAAAATTTACACCTCTTATAATGTGATTTAGGTATATACTTACAAGAAAAATTAACAAGACATTGAACGAAACGAAACTAAAAACATTGAAATTCTATACAGAAAACTATAAAAAGTTAGTTACTATAATTTTAAATATTAGTATAGATTACAATTGAATTGATACATCTTGAGTGAATTCAATTCATTCTTCAAAAAACTAATTTTAAAAATTATTTATTTTTCGAATGTATTTTTTCTCTTCTGAAACTGAAAACTTTAAAAGTATGTAGTATAGTGTAGAATCAATTCTCAAAAAACAAATATAATGTTTTAATTTTGAGTAATACTATTGATAATATATAAACTTTATCTTAATTAAATAAGAAACTCTTTTAATTCAACAATATTGCAGTCACACTTTAAAACCATTCAAATTATAATTAAAACCTGACATTCTATATAAAGTATGTAAATATGTACATGCTATGTATTTAAACATTTTATGAGTATATTGACATAAATAACTATAAGTATAAAGATAATATGATGACACAAGAATCAATAAAAACTAAAATTACTTTTTACTTTATACTTATATGTATTGAAGATTCGGTTTTGATAACGATTAAAATTTTATTGAATTTTAAAACTCACCTCAATTGAACTTTTTTGACATTTTAAAATATGTAATTTTATGTTTCTGCAAGCTATTCAAATACACTTTTAACATATTACTATACATAGATACATACATATGCAGATATTTTTATGTACGTATAGTTGACTGAATATTTCACACATATTTACATACTTATGTGTAAACTGAAAAAAATTATAAATAAAAAATTATTTTGATAAAATAAATTAACCAATAATTTTTTTTTATATATTTTGCACATAATAGGAATGTAATGTATTTAAGGATAGCTTTAATGCTTTGAAAATAAAATTCTTGTATCGATTACGAACAAAAGTAATTAAAAATTTTTGACTATAATATCAATTGAAAAATTGTAAAAAATTCTTCCTTATTATTGTCTATTGTATTTTTCTGTTGTTTTGAAAAAAAAAATATTTTTCAATCATTATTCTATCATTTCACATTTTTTAACATGACAGAAATATTTCAAAATAGATAATTGCATACCAATACATAGTCAATAAAAATATTATTACTGACAATAACAATAGTATAGGTATAAATGAAATAAAAAATGTGTAAAAATATTTAAAAATTATTTTTTGATCATCAATTTGTTTGTCTTCACCGCATGTTTATTATAATATGGATAAAACATTTTGAAAAAATAAGAAAAGAAAAAGTTTCTCGCGATTAACCTAATAACTTATAAATATCATATTATTTTTTTATTCAAAGAGTTAAAAAATAACCCAAGAAAATGTAGTATTATATATATATAATAGTAAATAATATAAATGATAGTTCGATGATTATATATATAATATATGTATATTGTAATGTAAAAGTATTATAATCGTATCTATCGGAAAACCTTTTCACATTTATGGAATTTAATCAAGTTTAATTGTTCGTATAAACATATAAATACTTATACAATTATTACATCTGAAAGTATTTAAAATTCAAATTTTAAAATCATTTTGTCTAATATTAAGAAATCAGTATAGTATATTGCATGTATACGTATAAATGTAATACATAATTGGATAGATTGGCGAAAATCGATTTCAAAAATTTTGAATGCAATATAACTTAACGCATTTTGAATGTATTATATCTATAATATTCGTAGATATACGATACACACATACATACTTAATAAATGTAAATCTAAAATAAAAGATTAGAAGGGTATTTCATAAGGCGCTTTATAAGCACACCTTTTACCTATTCTAGTTTCAAATTTATTTTATATACAGAAAAACAAATAATAACAACCAATTCAAAAACAAAAATACAAAAATGAAAAAAAAATACAAAAAAAAATATATCTAGTAAAATATTTTATAAATGATCTGTTTTTATTTTCATTTATTTATACAAATTTGAATTGAAAATCAATATAAAACTCCTTTAATTTTAATTTTATCTGACCATATATAAACTCACGATTATAATAATTATGTCTATTGATTTGATCACTATAATGCATTCGAATATAATACAGATAAAATGTAATTGTATCAATAATTTTTTGATTGCCATTTTCTTGTTTATTTCTTAAACGAGAATATGGGTGTATGATATTAGCAAATATCAAAATAAAAATATAGGTAGGGTATATTATATGTATACGCAAATATTACATATACTTACATTATCCATATAAAAACTCATACAGATGCCTGATAATAAATGTAGTTACAGTAAATCACAAAAATTTCATATATATACATACAATAATAATGAAAATATTTACTACATTAAAAACTGCTTTTTGAACAAATCCAATATCTACAAAATTTTTAGAATATCTGTTATTTAGGTGCTGCTTTATGATATAGCGAAATGTGACTTATTAACTCTGCTGAGATATAAAAAAAAAAAGTCCAATAGTTCATCAATGTAAGATTATGAAGCTGGATCGATGGCCCAAATTAGTGCATTTTAAAACTTTTGAAAATTGTTTTCTAATAAATTTTTTTTTTTTATTTTACAATTCAATAATCCTACTAAATTTTATATTAATTAAATTAATTAAAATCTGCTGCGCTATACTGTTATAGAATTTTCTACAATTTTCACATCTTTTAAAAGTCACTGTACTCGTACATAAGATAACTAAATTCATGATATATGTATGTACATAAAATGCAAATTGAAAATTATGTTAAGTATCTCATAATAACAAAACAATAATAATAATAACAATAACAATAATGTAATAGTGAAATAAAATGATAGTTATAGCCAGCTTATAAAAACTAAAATGAATTTTTTTTTTCTTGTGATAAAACAAAAATTTTTCTTATTATACATTCGAAATGCCTATCACTGTCATCCATTCATTCATCATCATTGCAGTATATTTGGTTAACGTATATATTTTGTATACGTATTGTGAATTAGACCATCAGAGTCACAGCTAGCTACATATGTACAAATATAGAGTGAGATAATAGTACAAAAAATATTAACATGATGCTATTATGTATACAAGTATATTATGATTATGATTCGAATGAAATGTAATTTTTTGATATCAAATTATTTGTACTAAATGTAGATTAAAAATTTGAAATGAATGTACATAGATATTTATTTAGTTTTTTGTCAGTCAGCTATATAGCAGATAGTAGTTACATAATGTTTTGTATAATCTTAAAAAAAAAAACAATAATAATAATAATAATAAAGATTTTGAAACTATATATACACATATTTATATATATGTTATATCCCCATATACATAACGTACATCTACAAATAGATATACTCGTATGTACATATACAAGTAAATTTACAGACATTGTGTATATATATGTACATTATGTATGCATAGTAGGTAAGTAGAAGCTGAGAAAATTTAACAATTTTTTTTTTATTTGCTTCGTTTTGTTTTCCTTTTTCCTTCATTATTTTGTGGATATCATAATAAAATGAAAACAAAAAAAAAATGTAAAAAAAATGTATTTTTCTTTCTGTAAATTTGTTTTCAATAATACGAGTACACAAAAAGTTAACAAATTTACACATTAACAACAGACGATAAAACATTATTTAAAAATACGAAAATCAAAAAAAATCCAAAAAATCAAAAACATAATGATATGACAGATTCGTTTCATCGCCAGTACGAGTATACATGAAAAATATTATTATCTTTTAGTTTTAGTAATATTATGTAATATTCAATTTTAGATATACATAATAAAAAAATAATAAACAAAAATAAAATTAATGCTTTCTTTTAAGTATTATAACTTGCCAAATTTTTTCGTTTGCTTTTGTTTTTGTGTTTTTTATACATAAGTATATTAGTTTATAAAATAAGAAAAGAATTTGAAAGTTATACCATTTAAAGTTAGTGTAAATTTTGAATGCATTTGCATGTACATACATATATATATATATATGTATGTATCTGAATAATATACGAGTAAGTATCTGAATAAGTTTTGTACTTTTATATATATACGAGTATATAGGTTATTAAACGAAAATTTGAAAAAATAAACATTTTACATATATAGATTTAAATGCGAACACACATAGATATGCAGATACATACATACATACTCTTCTAATAGGTAAATTAAATATGGATAATGAACACAAATAAATAATGTAAACATATTCAAATCTAAAAAAAAAGAATGTATTCTCTTTACATAAACAGATACATAAATTAAGTACACACACATACTGGATTCTTTTATAGGATAAAATGGTTCACTAAAACCGGGCGCCAAATTTTAGAGGCGCGAATTAAGACAAAATGAAAATATTCCTTTTTAGAAAAATAATTTTACAAATCACAGTTGTATTTATTACTCATTATATGTTTTTCAAGTTCAGAAGAATCTGAAAGCCTGAAAGCTGAAAGTCTTCTCCGTACTCGCCTACTACAATGCAGTATCTAATATCTAATATGTATACACAAGAAAAGGATAACAAGAACTACTATATTTGCGTATCTTTCTACTTCTTTTTCTAATTCTCTTTCTACATCTCAAATGCTCAAGATTTGAATGATCCATGTTTGTTTACAATAATGAAAATATGTATATAGGTCAAAACATTTGCCTCTTCTTATTTTCCTGTGGGTATTAGAGGGTGAAAATTTTAAAACTTCACCGGACGCCCAAAAAGTTAAAACCGGCGCTGTACACACATATACGTATATATATACAATTTATACATGAATTCATTTATGCAAATGTATATATCCGTATCATTTATTTTTGCTTTTGTTAATATTATTTTATATGTGTATATTTTGATAGATAAATATATGAATAATGAACATATTTACGTATGTACTATATATTTTATGTAAACATATAATAAGTAGATACTATATACTATGTACATACTACTTAAATAAAATCTATATCTATGTACATCTAATTAAAGTGAAAGGTCCTCGTGATTGTGAATAAGATTTTCTTATTATTTTAATAAAACATTGTACACACATATATACGTATAATACATGTACATATATGTACATAATGTACATATTATATATTATACACTGGATACATATATGTACAAATAATATTTTGGCAAAAGATATTCCGTGCTAAAAAATCAAAACTAAATTTTTTTATTTCCATAAAAGACTGTTTGGATTTATTTTTTCTAATTGAAAGTAAATAATTTGTACTTCGTATGTGATTTGAAATTGAAATTGAAAATATATGTATATATATATAATCTAATAATTACTACTATTATATACTCAATACTCATATACTCAATTTTACTTTGATTATAAAAGTAAAAATTATAATAAACGAGTAAGTAAAGTATATTTTTCTGTATTACTTTTAAATTTTACGGTTGAACTGATTTCGTTACGTTATTTCATAATTTTATATTCGAATGTAAAAAAAAAAAAGAATTAATTATAATCACAATGAAATAATGTTATTGCAATTTTTTTTCCTTTTCAATTAAACAACAGAGTTTCATAAAAATTAAATTCGGACATTAGATATTTTGACAGTATCAGACTTACAATATATTCCTTCACACGTTTATGAGTATATAACGCATTATTTCACTTAAATTTGTATATGTGTATGTAAAAGTTTGATCTAATAACGATGTGTATTAGGTACTTATTATACTTATACATATGTGAAGAACATATTTCTAGTTAAAATATGTGGATTTGTAAGAAACTTTTTTCAAGAAATTCTGTAATGAAATTCTGTAATGAAATTGAATAGCACACAAGAACATCTTTTAATCAAAGGATATTATCATTTTTTGTTTCTGCTGTTTAGGTTTTTCTCAATTTTCAATTATGTATTTATATTTATTTATGTAATCGTAATTACTATTATTACAACTTTGTACATACTTTTACAGTCAACTTGACCGATTTACAGGTAGCTCTATCTGTATCTACAATGTATACTTGAAATGAACATGCACCACATTTCAAACCACAACATTTCGTAACTGCTCTGAAAATCAAAAAATTTAAAATATATGATACAAATGTTCGTATGATATTGCATATTGCAATGGAATTAAATGTGTTACCTTTACCTTGTCTCAGTTAGAACTTACAAAATAGCACGTACTATTTGAAATAACTCGTATGCTATTGTGTATATTTAACACTATACGGGTTAAAAATTAAAAATAAAATTGACAATAACAACAACAATCAAGTCAACAAAAACATTTAGGTATCAAAAATTTATTCATTACATAATTTCACCTTTAATATGTATGTGGTGTAAGTGTAGTTTCAAAGTTTTAGTGGAGTTTATTAAATAATCCAACATTTTTTCATTGACTTTCTTTTCTCATAAATTAAATTTCCAAATATTATTTTGCAGGAACTTTTAACCTCTATGTACTTACATATATATTTTAGCACACTTTGCATATATACGAATAAATAAGAATTTAATAAGAAAAAAATAGCAAATGCATACCTACACATGACACGTTACAAGTATACATTGCTAATTGGGTGAAAAAAATACATATTTTTTGCAAAATTTTATTTTATTTCCTGTCCCATTAAAAATCTATATTTTGCACCCATATAAATTATTTTTCATATACAAGTTTTCTGTATGATAATAATAATAATAATTACAATAAATACAAGTACGATTATGTACACGTACACTTACATATTGTGTAGATTGTAGAGTATATACATATAAGTATATAAAAAGTAGTTGGCAGTTGGGTTGGTGATGGTGGTGTATATAAAGGTTGGTCATTAATTTGATGTACATATACTCACTGTCACTACATACTTATAATACTCAATGAAATGTGAAAAAGTTCACATTCAACATTTAAATAAAATAAAATAAAAAAAAAATTTGCAATAAATAACAAGTTGAAAAATTAAAAAATTCCAACAAAAAAAAAATTATAAATGAAAAAATAAAAAAAAAAATAAATGAAAAATCAAAAAAAGGAACAAATAATATAAAAAAAAAATCTGAATTATTATTTAATTTTTATTGTTTTTGCTTTTATTTTTTGATTTTATTGTTCAGTACTGGGTAATTGGTAAGCTTAAATAATATAATATGTAAGTAATCTATATAGAAATGTCCGGTATAATAATTCGTAAAGACCTTGTTAAATTTTATATAATTTTAAACTTAAATAAAAGACAAAAAAAAAATATATAAGTATATAAATATATTTTCATTTTATTAAAAAGTGAATGGCACAATTTTATAACTCTATATATAGTGCATATTAACACATTAGCACATACTTGCATACATATGTATGTAAGCATGTTGGTACATGTATTTAAAAAAAATTTTTTTTTTTCATTTTTCATTTTTATATACATACGTATACATACCAACATTCTCATTTCATTTGTGGGTTGGCATTCATTACTATTACTGCCATTTATGTACATATATACTACAAATAGTTCTCATTAAATCACCATTTTTTTCTTATGTTAGATAAATTTTTCGATTAGATTATGACCGTTATAAAATCACTTCAAGAGTTATAACGTTAATTAAGGACATAATACTTACTATACTCGTACATAAATTTCTGTATGTAACAATAGACATACGTCTCGTGTAAGAGATGTGAGCACAGATATTTTAGATATAGAGAGATAGATAATTTTATAATTAAAAATTTCTTCGAGATCAACAGGAATTGATAAAAATATGATGACGGTATAATAAAAGCAGTATGAAACAAGGTTTAAAAATGCAAAAATTATGGCAATTACTTATTATAAAAAGATATAAATAAAAAATTAACACAAGACATGTTTTTGAAAATTGTAGGTACAAACACCCAAGGAATTATATTTAACAATGAACTCAAAATCATGTTTTTAAATGATGACAAATATACGTTAATATATAGATTATTCAAACTCACACATAAGCAGACACAGGCGTGAAATATAAAAGAAAAGCATCAAAAGTAAAATTATATCTTAATTATAATAAATAATGTATTACGTCGCATGTACATTATTTACTTATATAATAAAATTTATTTCAAATTTCATTCAATATCTAAAATATGTACATACTCGTAGTTAAAATATTGAATTTGAAAGAAAAAAAATATTATTAACAACAACAAAAGGCAACAACCAAAAATGTCCAGCAAGGTCGATTTAATTTGGGTGAGGCATTTAAAATTCTATCAAATAAATGTACATATACTTAATATACATACATACATGTGTACATATTTACACATATGAAGGTATATTTATACGTATTTTTGTTTTGTATTATGATTCATCTCAACGGGAGGTGATATCAATAAATCAAATAAAATTTTTATATATAAAATGATCAAAATTACTCTGTGAACAAGAAATCACTAAATCAAATCAAATATTTGTATATATATAAATAAAATATTTGCTATATAAATATATAGCAAGGTTAAGGTTATTATTATTGTGTATTTGTTTGTATATATGCATTTTTTTTTTTAATTTAAATTTTATTTTATCTTTTTTCTTTAAATTTCATTGGAATGTGTTTTTTTCTTGATTTGATTTTACAAAACAGTTGGACTATAGATTGTTTGATATTGTTAACAAAAGAAATAATGCAAAAACTTTCATTTTCCTTTATAGATATAGTATTATAAGTGTGAAATTTTTGTAATTGCGTTATTTTTTTTCTCTCTGTTATTATTTTCAATTGTAAAATTTTTATGCAACACTGGTCATTTAAAACAAATTTCATAATTGTTTGTGGGGGTGTAAATATATACAACATACCACATTATTTATAACTACAATTATGTATATTTATAATAAAAACAACTACGATGGTAATTTTTTTATTTTTTCAATATTTTTTTTTTTTTTTGATTTTTAAAGAATTTTTATTGCAAAATAAGTAAAGCAGTCATTCGATTTATTTTGTTAATTTTTTATTACAAATTTCGAAAGTTTATTTTTATTATGCATGATGGATATAATTTGATAAAATCGCTAAATTAATCATAATTCATCATATCCTTTAAATTCATAATGAAAGAAACTAAACGTATCTATGAAAAATTCGAAAATTAATTTATCAATATGAAACAACAACAACAAAACATTTTGTAAAAATTATTGAAAAGGATCTAAAAATATGCAAATAATATGTAGATATGTAATCGCAACTATAAATGGAATAATTTATTAAAAATGTCATTATTTTCAACATAAAAAATTATTCTGATCATTTTTCTTGCGCAATAATATAATGCAATGTACTTGAGTATTTATCTGTGTTTCCTACCTATATTACCGTGTGCATATCTTACTCATATACATATAAGTACTTTGGTACTCGGAAAAAAGTTGAAATATTTTGCATGGTATATATGGTATATGCAGTTTATTTTATGTACATACGAGTACTTGTGTTTTTTTTTTTATCATATAAAGCCACCCAAGGATATTTAGAGAACAAATATATGTATATATTTTATCATGAAAAAATATAAGTATCAAATATGTACATTTAATAATTCTTTAATTGAAATAAAATTATTTATTAATATATAGCTATTATACATTTTTATTGAATTTAAATTCCAACAGAGCACGATAATTCAATTTAAAATTTTTATCAAAATATTTATTCCTACTAGATTTGAATTTTTTTTTTCTTCAATTCTAAATACCTGTCCTGTACAATAAAGTATTCATAAGTATAATAAATTTTTGTAAATTTCCTTAACTCGAAAAATTAAAGAAATAAAATGAACCGGATTCATTATTTTTTTATTCATTATTTTTTCTCATTTCTGTCAAGGTCTATTTTTTGAAGTTGTATGTTATACATATTTATAATATTTTTCTTAGTGGTTTTACATACATATATGTTACATATATGTACATGTACATAAATTTTGATCAATTTGATTTGGATTTTTGTATATAGACTTTATAGTACAATTAAGTGTATGTACATTAATATTACTTACTGACTAGAATTACACGTAATAACAAAAACCACTTATAAAATATGTGTACCTATATACATATATACATATATATAGATATACAAACATAGTGTACACAGAACGTATGTATATGTATACATTTAAATATTATTGTTATTATCTCCGGTTTATTACAAAAGTAATCATAAAGTTGTTCGATAATCTTTTTTTAGACAAGTTTTGCTATATATTAGAGTAGATGTATAGGAATTCATAATATTCCAAACGTACATACATATTATGTATACATATATGTACTTGACACACGCAATGTATTGAATTATACACGATATAATATACGAGTATAATGTAGATATGATCACTTTCATATAATGTGCCTTTATGTTGTGTGTATATATACATATGTACATATGTACATTTTTACGTTACACCAAGTTACACCCAATCAACCGGTCACTTATTCAACAGAGTAGAATTAAAATTATTGAAAATTAAAAATTTATCCGGAAAAGTATAACCTCGCAAACTGTTACTATATTTATGTACATATATACATTCATTTTATAATCGATATTCATATAATATACTTTTATATTTTGTACTTTTACAAGTCCATGATTAAGCACATTAACAGTGGATCGAAAAATTATTATTAAATTTTCATTTTTTCTTCTTATTTTTGCTGAATATTAAAATAAAAGCAAGCAAATACATAAAAGATAATCCAGATCGAGTGTATACATTTAATTCTAGTAATTTTTTTTATTTTTTATTTTGATTATTGTTATCATTATTGATTTGAAATCATTGAAAAAATTCCGTTTCATACACACATGTATATACATCATCCATACATACACAAGTATGCATTTCTAGTGTATTATATGAGATGTACATACATAATATAAATGATATACCTATGTATATAATGATATTATGTACGTGAAAATAAATAATCATGTCCTTTCGAATCGAATCGATACTACATCTTTACATATATATACGAATATCTTAACTCCCAAATTGTGTGACTAAAGTATCCGTGTCATGCATATGTATTATATTATATGATAATGATTACAATATGTATTCTTATAATATGTCAGATCTGAAATTTAATTTAATACATGATGTACCTCTACACACTTACATATTAATAAAATTGCAATCTTCCTGACTTTTATTATTTATACCACTAACCACGAACTTAGAGTTATATACAATACATATACAATATTCGTATATTATAAATTATAAGTATCAAGTACTTTAAAGGAAAGAAAAAACGAAAAACAACAATAAAAAAAGGAAAACATACCAAAAGTGCAGAAATGAATATCATACATG
Source organism: Villa cingulata (assembly GCA_951394055.1). NCBI lineage: Eukaryota > Metazoa > Arthropoda > Insecta > Diptera > Bombyliidae > Villa > Villa cingulata. Next base: position 48,913,469 of record OX596018.1, read on the forward strand.
GTATGCAACAATTGACACCTTCAAGGTTATCTTATAAAAGTTGCTCTCATTTTCTTTTTATATTTTTGTTTTTTTTTTCTTGCCTTTTTTTTTATCATTATTTTTATACAATTTATATACTTTTGTTTTAATTATTTTTCTTTCTTTTTTTTTTTTTGTAGCTTCAGGTCGTCATTTCATTTATTGTCGTCGTTGTACAAAGTCAGAAAAAAAAATAATTTTTTTTATTTTGTCCAACATTTAACAAGTTTCTTTTTGCTGTTATTGCTGTATAGGTTCTTTTAATTTTTTTTTTGCACACAACAACTGATTTTTTTAAAAGTCACCTCTGTAAGTTACGTATTATTATTATATATAAATTTTTTTATTATTGTCATTATACTCGTAATATGTAATTGCTTATCTGCATTGTACGTATGTATATCAAAAACTCACACAGAGTTTCGCTCTACTTGTAAACATTAATTTATAATACATACATTATACATACATACCTTTTGTTATATAGTATCTTAATTCTTATAAATACCCGTACATACATACATAATATAATATACACAGATTCTTATATTATTTTGTACATCTTAAACACGTCTTTATGATCATCATTTTAAATAATAATCGTATTATATATTTGAATTTTTTATTGAACAAAGCATTATTTTATGTACAAAAGTACAAAAATACATATATATGTATACATACTCGTACATCTACATATATAGTATGTATTTATATTTAAAATATACGAGAATGTATACATTTATATTGTATATTTTGTTAATTCATGTACAAAAGCATTTAACTTAATTAACACTTTATTCATAATTTAATTGTTATCTTGGTTAATTTCAGTAAATATTTATAATGTGTACTTATATACAGATATGTAAAATTCATGTAATTATTGCATACTCTTTAATATAAGCATGTATAATAATATAATTTGTAATCATATTTGAAATGTATCCTTGGAAAAAAACATTTTTTTTATCTCTTCTTTGAACATACTCATAACTTGTATAGCTAGCTATATATCCTTAATTATTATGTGACACTTAAATTTAAATTTAAAACCACTAGAAAATTATAATACATACTCAGAAGTATAATACAAGTATTAGTAGCTATACAATTACAAATATTTCTTATTCAGTTTTATTTAAAATAAATAAAATCAATTAAAAAACAATAACACATTCCATCTACAAACCAAATATTTTTTATATTATACGTGATTATAGATACCTTTCAGTATAGAATAAACAGGTAAATTATTAGATTTCTCCATTTGTGTGTAATTAATTCAATTATCAGAGTTATTGTTATAGAAAATAAACGTAAGTACATAACTATAGTACAATAATACTAGTAATTGTTTTAGAATTTTTCGACTAAATTATACATACATATTCGTTATGTAATAGTTAGAAAAAATAAAAGCAAAAATAATCAGAGCTAGACTATAAAAGCTATGATGTGCTATCAGCTTAAAACCACCCGAAATTGTGTAGTATTATGCATCCGTATACGTACATAACCAAATTTTAATTAATTTTTTACATTTAAACTTATTATTCGCCTCATTCTGCACCTATTTCGCAATTGCATAACTACTCATTCATTTTGGTTTTTTTTTTTAGTTTTCAAATTACATAATTTACAAATCTAAACCATAAATTTGAGTTTGTATATTGGAAAAAAAAAGCTTGTATTTTTTTGTCTAATTGATTTACTTTTTATACTGTTTCACATAATATAAATAAATTTTTTTTATAATACATACAAATACGAGTACATATGTACATGAATACGAATGAGTATAATTTACAAAATGATGTAAAACTTGGTATGTTGTATGTTACCAGCTATATATAACTAAACATGCTATATATGCTACCACACGCTACATACATGTATTTATTTAATGGTTTATTTTACATGTCATTTCATGTTGTTTACTGACATAATAACTGATTATCACAAACATTTCAATACTGAAGAAATATTAAAAAAACAAATATTAAAGTTTACATTGAAAATAAAAATATTTGAATGAATGAAAAGTAAAAAAATATCAATTAAAAAAAACTGCATATCTACTGTCCATTAGCATTGTTACAGGCGTTAAAATATACATAATAATGTATGTTCAAAAATATACATTTATTAATGCATGAATATGTGTGTAAATATAATTGCGGTTTAGTGCAATACATAAATATAAAGACTTGTGCATATTACCCCAGTCATTGCTTCACCGAACAGTTTGAAGTATTACTGGCATGACATATCTTAGGTACGTGATAAAACAAAAATGGCAGGATAAGCAGAGATGGAGATAGTATCATGTGATGGACAATTTTGGCTTTTGAATAAGCCTCCAAGCTTATGAATACCTAAAAAAATGACCGATAAAAAATACAGTGATACTTAAGATAAAAGAATCAAATTTTATATTCCAACAGGATAATGCTACAGTTTATCGAGCAAAATTGATAAAAAATTGAATAACATGGAACATTCCTCAGCTAAATCGTAATTGAAGTTGCGTTGTTTTATAAAACTTGATAAAATCAATCAATGACAAACAGGAATTCTTAGACAATTTAGAAAAGTGAAAGATATAACAATGTCTTACATCTTAGAATGTTAAAGTTACATGAACATGGTATAAAAACTAAATGATGAATATATTTATTTCACATTGAAAATTAATTCACAACTGAATTTTTTTCGACTCCATATTACTTTCAAGATGTGTTTAAACTTCATTTTGTTATTATTAAGTTGTTATTGAAGTTTAAAGAAGTTTCTAAATTTAAACTAAATAAATAAAATTTTGTGCTTAAGTAGTCTTTTTACAAATCAATCTGAATTTATATTTATATGTATTTCATCCGTCATTTTTATGTGAAAATTTCAATGCATTATAGTACAAACGAGGCATAATGAAAAACAAAATAAAATTATTTAAAAAATATTAAAATTAAAGTATAAAAAACCATTAAAAAAAACTATAAATAAATAAATAAAATAAATATACAGTTATATGTACTGTATTAATCTTATTTGACACGAGTTTTAATAATTTTCATATTTTATTACATTGTTTTTATTCAAATTTATATACGTCATACTTTTGTTTTTTTTTTTCTTCGCTTTTTCCAATTTTTTATGTAACATTCTCATATATAATATATAACTTATAGTATTTATATTCATATGTAAAAATACACATATGTATGTATATATGAATAACATTTATATATGCACATGTACATTATACGTATGTGTATGTATCTGTATGTATATTATATTTTCGAAGATTTATAAACAAATTATTCATTTATAAAACAAAAAATTTAAATTAACAAATATAGTTAGCTTTATAGAATGTATTTATGTATATATGTACAATCATACATAGAGATATGTATGTATGTACTTATATGTATGCATATACATCTAATTAAATCTAATCTCGTATTTTCTGTGTTGGAAATTATTCAACAAACTTATAATTTGTTGGCACATAAATACTTTATTCGTAAAAGTGAAAGGCTTCGGTAGTTTATTACTATACTTACTTACTAACTATATATAGAATTCTTAGAATTTTAGATATCTTAAGTATATCTGTCTGATTTTTGCTACTTTTTTTTCGTTTCACTTATAATTGACGTAATTAAGCATAGATAAATCTAACATTAATAGATAATCTTGAAAATTATATAAGATTGTAATAAATTAAATAAATTGTTGAATTCAATTTGAATATATTTTTCATCAATCAAAATACTATAGTAGTATACTATAGGCTTTTGTCTTCCTATCCAGAGTAACATATAAACTTTTACATGTACATATATGTATATGATATTTATTGTATATGTGTATTTGTACTGCGACTGGGCGATTGATTTATAATGTATCTACATCAGCAATGATCTTTTTGTCATATCAAATTTTTTCTTACACTTAACGATCTGATGTCTAGCCCAAATATGGTCATTATTTCCATTGACGTAATAAACGAGTCAATTTTCACCAAGAATATTATTCTGGGTAGCACAATAGAAATTGTAAAATGTTTCTGCAATGCTATACCGTTAGATGTTTACTACAATTATTCGCAATAAATGTTTTCCTACTATAATTACATATTTAATTATAATAAAATTTTATAAATAATAATTCTAAAAAATCTTTCATTTCCTAACATAGTGTTGCGATTGATACGGATACCTAATGTGATTCCATTAATTCGAAATGTATTGTTCAACTAACAACATTTAATACTTGCTCCTCTACTCAATTACGTATATATGTACATACTTTGAAACAGTGCCGGTCATTGACTAGTACATGCTAGTACAGTAGCTGTAGTATACGCTATGCTAGTACGAGTAATATTTCACACATCATGTGTCTTCGTATTTTCATTCTTGAGAAAAATTTGATTTTCTCTCTCAGTAGAATGCGAATATTGTACACGACAAACACGGAAAATAGACTAAAAACAACATTTAATACTTAGCTTCTCTTAAAAAAATTTCCCTGAATTTTTAAAATCAATTTTAATATTAATTTGAAAAAAATATATGTACTTTGTACATATCTTAAAAACAATCTTTTTGTTTTTAAAAATGAAATTTTCTCGTTTTAATATTTTAGTATAAAAATATCTATAAAACATAGCCATATCATATGCAGTTTATTTAGTGTCGAATAAATATAGGAGAAAACTTTTCAGTACTTAACTATTTACAATAATAGATAATAATCAATAAAATAACATTTGATAATAGTAAGATTATTCACTTAGACATCATCGATATGTAGCATATGATTATAAAAATATTAAGTATAAGTATAGAAGGTAGGTACATTTATATGGTATAGTTAAAAAATGTATACTTATTGCATTAGAAATCTACTTATGATCTAAATTATAAAACTAATATAATCAACAAAAAAGAAATTTCATTGATTATTTTTACCTTTTTACGTTTTGCTTTTATATGAATTAAATACAAACGGTGATCAAATGAGAGCTGCATAGATATTTTTAATTTAAACAGTATAGGTATAATTTTTTGTTGATTTCAAATATTGATGAATGATAATTTTATTTAAAAATGTTTTCATGTAAATTACCGTCTCTTTTTTTTCAAATCAATTCCAGAACAACAGTTTTTTTCGTCCTTTTTTTTCACAAAAATCTGTTTTTCTCCAGTAACTCCAATAATGTTAGTTTTAAGGTCATTAAGCATTAAGTGTTTGTGGTTTATCAAAGTAAACCATTGATTTAATACAACTCCAAAAAAAAATTCCAAAGAAGTTATATCACATAATCTACTAAGTGTCCAATTCATAAGATGAAGATTACTTTTTCCAATAAATCATGATCATTTGGCATAATATTTTCCAAACAATACTATAAACACAAATGTCAATTTTGTGTTAAGGAATTTGAAAAATGAAATGGCTGGTCTGGAATTTGAAAAATGTATAGCACTAATTCGATCATCACTTAAGTATTATCCATATACTACGTGCATCTAGCATTATAAGTTCAATTACTGTAATTCAAATTACATGAATACGAATGAGTACATTAAAATGAACTTTAATTTGAAAACAATTTTTTTAAAGAAATTTTCAAAATTACTTTTGTTATATAAAAATTACCAATCAAGACATTACGAAAAATAAAAATTATTAATCCTTTTAAATTGAACTTTAAGTTGTAATCGGGTTACTGATATTTTTCGTTTCTCTTTCAAATGTTATAATGTAATGATTCGTAGTAATATCAGGACATTAAATTTTATATTTTATATAAATAGTAGTATTTATTTAATCATTTTATTTTTTTTATTTTTTTTTTTTTATTTCTCTCCAATTTTTATTTCTTAAATACCCATTTAAATTGTTAAGTTGACAACCTTTCTAGATAAAAACATTGGAAATCATTATAAGTTATAAGTAATATGCATTCATATCAATATCCGACCCACACCGACCGAATATAAATATACTGAAAGAAACCTATACGTACAATATGAGACCATATCATATCATACCTAAAATAATTACAATTAGTTATGAAAGAAAAAAAAAAAAAAAAAAAAAAAAAACAACAACAAATAATATGTATTATGAAATTTTTTTTAGTTAAAATTACATTTTATATTACCATACGTATACAAGAAACCACCAATAAAAACGATAAAATATATTTAAAAAACAAAATCCATTATAATACGAGTACAATAGAAATTATTTTTATTGAATACTTAAACATATACATACCTATATGTATATACATATATTTATACGTAATGTATGTGATGTGTATATGCAAAATATTTTTTTTTAAATATGTACTTTATTATTATCATATATGTATTATTATTTTTGTGCTCTGTCGTATATACACCGACGATAACAGAAAAACTATATGATCAATTTTCACGCATGCACATGCATATACATACATACATTCACATATTTACATATATACATGTATATTCGATAAATCGATGAATTTTTATTAGGTACATATTTATATACTTATAGTATATATATATATATTCAGTGTTTGGTTTTTCTTTCAATTAAATGATGATACCGATGATATTATAATGATCAATATAATCAATGCGGTCTTGTGTAGGTCAATCAATTAGCCCAAAAATAAATTAATATATACACATACGAATATACATGCGTAAATATTACTCTTATATATACTTATAATTTTTTTTAAAATTATCTTGTTGAACAAGTAACCTCTTGGATATTTTTGTTAATGACTTTGATGTACATTACATAAAAAATTGCACAATCGAATATTTTAATACTACCATACTACATATAATTATACTCGTATTGTATCGAATAATATACATCATACTCATACATATATTTCTTTTGAAATGAATAAAATTGAAATTAATATAATTTTTCGGATAATATATATACGTACATACAATGAATGAACTTAATTTATTTACCTTTTGTTATTTAGGTTATCATTATGCACTGCTATAAAATCATAACTAATATTATGTATTATATAGTACGTACTTACATATATGAGTGAAAAAAGAATAAAAATAAAAAATTGTAAACATTTACTTGTTATTGCAAACATACGTATATATAAAACTAAACGTTTTATATGAAATCATACTGTGAATTTGAAGATAAAAAACAAAATGAAATTTACACATTATAAACAATGTAATATTAAAAGCTATATTTTATGACAAAAGATAATAATATTTAATAAAGAAATCGAACATATTTAGGATTATCTGGATAAAAGGATCTGGACAGTGTAACATATTTTTGTAAATATTTTATAAATATAATGTACCTTAAAAGAAACTTTTCAAAATGAATGGTAATGCAATGAATCAAAATTTTGTGACAAATTATTGCTTTCAATGTCATACAGATTAAGGAAATTGTGGAGGAGAAGAAGTCAAATAACTCCCCGTACTAAATTTATTTTTTTATCAATCATTTTTATCAAAGAAAAATTTAATTGGTGTTTTAAAGTGTACAAAAATGTATCTACATGCATTTATATGTACCATGTACCCATGTATATTGATATTATGAATAAAAGCATTCATCCATAAAGTTCATACAGAGATTTTTCTTTTGAAAATCAAATTGAAAGTAAAAAAAAAAAATAAATAAAATAAAATATCAGTTATAGTTTAAATTTAAAGTAAATTATATTTTTTTTTATGTTTTTCTTTTTATGTTTTTAGAAATATTATACGTATATACAGTATTGTGGGGCGTAACAATATTTTTGTGGTGGCGACAATGTCATTTTTATTCATTTTGTTTTTCTTCTATTTTTCTATTCTTGCTCTCATTACAGTACAGTCAGTGTGTGCATAATAATAATTTGAACGACCTTGCGAGTTACTTTACCTTTAGATTTTTAATCTTTGAAAGTCTGCTATATACACATGTACCAAATACACATATAACCATATATTTATATGTAGCTATATAACATTGCATTAATATGTAATAATAACAAGATAAATATACTTAGAAATAATATGTAACTTTGTGTACAGTTTGGTACACAAATAAATGTGAATTTTTTCTTTAAAATCACAATCACAATTACCATTATATGTACATAGGTTTTTTTTCATTTTCATGAGCTTTGATTTTTTTTCTGTTCTTTATTTTATTATTTGATTAATTGTTTGCAACAAACAATTAATTCAAAAAGTAAAGCAATAACACAGTGTACTGAACAGAAAATGAAAAATATGATTTGTCATTAATGAAACAACAAAAATTTACGTTAAAACTTTTATTCTATTGAACATTATATGCTTATTTAGTACTATATGGTTTGTACTTCATTTTGATTATATCTACATTTTTTCTTTCTTTTGTACATTACATTATGTACATATGTATTATTATTGCTCGAATGTATTTAAGTTCATATTTTTTTTTTCTTCTAATATTAAACGTTTAATACCTTCATTTAAAAATTGACATCAGAAGGTTAAATTTCATATTCTATGGTTGAATGATGCTAAAGGCAAGGTACACTCACATAAGTATTCCACATTTAATTGTGTATATGGTAAAGTCTCTATCTAAGATGACGATCCAGTCCATAAATGTGTAACAATGATTAGCCAAGTTGATATTATCTATATAATTTTACGACACTAAAACAAAAAAAAAAAAAAAAAACAAAATTTAAATCGCTATCATCAATAAGGATATTTATTATTTCAATACCTACGACAGACATATGGTATTGATAGTGTACGTATTTCGATTTGTGTACAATTCTTTACAGTGTGTAACGTATAATACAGAAATATCTTATGTTTTATTTTATTCCAATACAGCGCAGAAATATATCATGATGATCTCTACCAAACTAAACTCTGACAGACATCTTAAGTTTCGTTTTCAAACACAGATGAAAACTCTATGCTTCCTTCGTTTCAAAGAATGAATTCATTTGCTGCATTCAAGTGTGGATTTAATTACATTTAAATTAATTAATAATGTTAATTTTAATTTAAATTATGTATTACTTCTTTAAAGTACGCACTTTCAAAAGGATTGACAATATTGATGACTTGCATTTCATTTAGATATTAATTGAATAAATATAAAATATGAAATATAAAATCAATACGCCATGTCTGTTTTAGGCATAACGCACATGTTAATACATTAAATGACATACACGGATATGAAAACGAACCGTTCAATTTTATTATTGTATTCACGCATTTACTTGATCACAAATGATGCAACATTATTCATCATCAGCTAATAAACATCTTTTTTTTTGTTACTAATTAATTAATTGGAATTATGAAGCCAAAAATAGTTGACTATTTATTTCCACTTTAAAAATTTTCAAATTAAATACCTTCAATACACATCATATACACAATATAGATTTCTCATTAATCTTTTTAATAATAATTGAAATACATATCTACATATGTAGATAAACTGAAGTTTACGAAATAAGATAATAATGACTCATCTGATACTCTAATTTTCATGATATCCGCTTATATTGAATTGAACTAATTAACAGAAATATAAGAAGTTATTAAATATTATCCTTGGTAATGAAAATAAAAAAAAAATTACAATCGTATTAAAAATACACGTAATTCATACACATATATAAACGAGTACATATATGTATACGAACATATATTTAAAATGAATTTTCAACTTTAAAAAAACAAAAATATTCTGTAAGAATAAAAATAAAAGAGAATATTTATAGAATAATATTTTATGGGTAGGTTAATTATGGGTACAAACATTAACCATCAAAAGATTTCAACTAAAACCACATACCAATTAATTATATAAATTATAAATGTACACAAGTACAATTAAAATGTATTTTTATGTCAATTTATTAGTACCAAAATTAATTGAAGACAATCAAAAAAAAAAAAAAATAAATAAATAAATAAATACCAAAACACATTACCAACTTAAATATTTATCAAAATTTTTTTATAAAAGCAAATAAACTATTAAATATTTACTGGTAATTTTTGATATCATAAATATGTATATATTTGATTTAAATAAATAAATACGATTATACACAGGAAAAAAAAATCATATTTTATAATATATTTCTCTCTTGCGCATAAACATATTTATATGTGTTATTTTTCTCCCATTTTGATACTCGTAAGTCGTAATTGAAAATTTTATTTCATATTCCCTGACATATCGTTGATACCTTTTGAACGTGCGTACGAAGTGTACGAATTTGTTTTTGTGCTGCATCAAAACTTAAAGATAAAATATTCAATTGTTTACGCATTTTTGAAATGATTTTTTCACGATCTTCAATCGAATGCGTTGCATTTATACGACATTCGACCAGATCTTTTTCAATACGTCTTATATAATCGACCATTGTTTCTTTAATTTGTTCTGATTTTTCTTTAATGCGAGCTATTTCACGTGCTGCCTCAGTACGCATTGCATCCGTTTCAGTTAAAATTTGTTTTAATGTTGCACTAACATCATCACGTTCTTGTTTCAAATTCTCATAAACAACTTTTAATGATTCCAATTCTTCATTGAATTTTTTATATTTATCCTCCCAATGTTCATCATCTACAATATCATTCCTTTTTGATGGCTGAAATTTATTTTTCAATTCTTGATAATCCTTACAAATTATGCATAATTTATGTTCAATTTCAGTTTTTTCTAATAATTCAACTGATAATTTGGCTTTTTCGTTTTCAATTAATGACGGTATTTCGGCCAGACTATGCAATTTTTCTTGAAATTTATCTTTGATATGCTGAATTTCTGTGTTAATTTGTTCCTCAACACATTTATTTTGTGTTTCAACTTTTTCTAAAAAACATCTTTGCTCTTCAACTTTTTGCGATGCTAATTGCAATTTATTTTGATATTCTTTCAATAGTTCAGATTGTTCAACAAAAATACTTTTGAAATTCTCCTGTTCCTCTTGTAAATCGGTAATGTTTTGTCGTAAATTTTGAATTACATTTTCATGTCTTTTATCATTAGATTTTGTATATGTACGATCGCTATCCATACAATACTTCATTTTCTCTTTTAAGCAATTCACTTCTGCTTTTTTTGCTGTATAATCAGCCAAAAGTATCCTATAATTTGTTTCAAGATCTGCTAATTCATCAGATTTACGATTTTTTTTACCATCAAAATCTATTTCTAATTTAGGAATGTTCATATTTTCTATTTCGTTAGCATTTTGTCGTTCAATTCGTAATTTTTTTAAACTCTCTAATTCAGATTTAAAGCAATTTACAATAGATTGCATATCGTTTACACCCAGCATTAGATTCATATTTGTTCCACGAATATTTCCCAACATTTCTAATGATTTGTTTCTGTTATAATTATCGTTTTGGTTGTCGTAACTTTTTTCTTCCTTATCACTCTCATTAATTAAATTGCAAAGTTCTTTCTGCAGTGCTGCATATCTTTTATTAAGATCAGATATTTTATTATCTCTGCATTTTAACACTTCTTGTAACTTCATACGATCACTTTCCAAATTTGAATTATCATTAACCAATTTATCTTGTGATGCTTGAATTTCATCCATAAGCTGTTGACACAAAATTTTAAGTGTATTTTTACTACATTTTGAATCTTTATCCTTACTCAAACAGCGCAATATCTCACACATTCTATTCTTCAATTCATATTCATCTTTCTCACTTTCACTTGATTCCTCTCCATAAACAGAACTAGATTTCTTGTAATTAACATTAGATTTAATCGGTGACTTTGGTCTTAATCCGTTTTCTCGAAGAAGACTTAAAACTGCATTTAAAGCTTCAGTTTTTAATAAATCATCACAGTCCTTTTGATCCGATGACGATTTACGACCTTTATTTTTTTCTGTTTGATTTATTAAACATGATAAAAAATTTTGAAAATCATCTTCTTCACTCAATTCATTCTGTTGACTTTGATTCTTTGATGATTTCTCTTTCTCATCACCTAAACATATTTGATCAATAGTACTCGTATTTTTCTCAAAATTAAAACTTAAGGGAAAATGATCTTCTTCTACAGTGGTTGTAATTGATATTTCTTTCCAATCCTGAATTGAATCTTCTTCCTGAAACTCCATCGCTCTGCGTACCAAACATTGCAATTTTGAATTCTCTTTCTCTATACAACATCGTAAATGTTTAATTTCAACGTTTTCACATTTTGTCCTAGATCTTTTTTTACACATTTCACATAATTTCTGTTTTAATGCATCTACAAGCCGATTTTGTGAATCGACTAATGTAATCAATTCCATGTACTCATTTATTAATTTTTGTTTTTTCAATTCTTCAGATAATTCAGTATCTTTTTCTGAAGATTTCCTTAAATCACTATCATCAAGATTAAGATTTTGATCAGAAACAAATGTACTTGATGTTTCATGTTTAGTCTCAGCAGATGATCTCTGATTATCTATTTGAGAAGATCCTGCAATATCTGATGTTACTTTATCATCATTTAAGGATTCATCCAATTCATCATCTTGATATTTTTCTGATGATTTTCGTAATAAATTATCGGTTTCAATATTTTGACTCGATTTAACTGCAGTATTGCTCTTGCTCTTAGAATTTTCTTTGCTATCTGTCATTTTAAGTTTCTAATCAAAATGTAATACATACACACACATATGTATAAAATAAGTTTTGAACTAAAAAAATTACAAATTTATCTTTCGTATTTTACGTATTAAATTAATACATACATATACATACATGTACATTGATTTAATTAAATGAAAACAAAATATTGGTAAACTTTATTTAAAAATAAATAATGCTATTTTAAATAACAGAGAATTTCAGTTGATTCTTTTGAAAAATAATAAAATATAACAAAATGACGATTACTATGATCTATTTATATTGATATCTACATTATATTTTATATTTTGATTTTTCATATTTATTATTTATTGTTTTTTTATAATTACATACCTACCTAATTTTATACAAATATTTTACTATACTTGTGTTTTCAAATTTTCTTTCTACACATTATTACCATACCATCATATTTCTTACTTTTCTTTAGTAAATTTTCAAAAATTAAAAATTATCTACATATTATGTACTATGTACTATGTATGTACGCATACTTATGTCATGTATACCTACATGTGCTTTGTCACTTTGTATACGTGATAAAATATGCTAAAAATATGCATATATATATATATGTACAAACATATGTAAAATATTCATGCCAATTAAATCTAATACATTCATATTTAAATGTTTAATCAGCAATAATAAGTAGTATTTTTAAATATGTTTTGCATGTTTTGTACATATAAATTTGTATGTGTGTGTACATATGTATGTATATATTTATTTTTATAAATTTTCAAGTTTTAAAATACATATATTTATATTTATTATAATCAGTATAGTATGTAATAATGTACTTAAGCATTCTTATTAATAAAATTACAAAAACATCATGTAATAAATTATATACCTAAATACATACATAATATATGTATATTGTATTGTATAATGTACCTACATAAATACAAGATGGAAAATTTTATAATAAATACGCAAAAGAAATACGCAGTTTCAAATATGTATACTTACACTACATACATATATACAGAAGTAAGTATGTATGTACTTACATATGTACATATGTACATAATATACATAAAGCAAATACATAAATGTAAATTACAAATAATAATAATAATAATTATATAATAATATATGTACATAGTAAATATAAGCATAATTAATTTTATTGTTGGAAATATATTCAGAAAATTTTAAATTTTAGCTGAATGGAAATGAATGAATTTGCACTAATCTAAATCCTGTGTTTATTCTACAATATTACATATTATTCCATTAATTTTATTCAAAAATATTTATTTAAATTCAATTTTATAATAATTTACAGTTTGAATACAACTGCATCAACTACATCTACATATTCATACATATGTATATAAAATTATATATATAATACATACTCATTAAATATAATAATTATTAAAATATATAATAAATGTATATGTATCGATATAGATTTACATATAGTATATATGTATGCAATAATGTACACACAAAAAAATGTTATGTTGTACACGTATTACATTATTTTATGTACTTATACTTACTGACGTATATTCATGTGAAATATACATACATATATCGTATTTGTATATTTTGTACACTTCTATCTATACACATATACACATCACATAACATAGTGTACAAAAGTTTCATTTCAAATATTCCATGTTCTATTACTCATATTCATAAAATCATTTCATAACGTTCCCTATTTTTTTTAATAAAACAGAAATTGTACGGATTGTATTGTAATGACAACTCAAATAAGTAATAAAATTTATATTATAGGCATAGTGATTTCAATAGAAATACACATTCATATATTCATAGTTCATACCATCTATTTATATAATATATTGAATACTTTTGATTATTTAAAAATAATTTATTTCAATAATAATTATAGTAAATATTCATACATACTTATACATTATAGATTACACAAGTATAAATCATATCAGTATTATGTATTATTATGAAATATGAATGCAATATTTCAATGTGTGATAAAATTAAAAATATCCATATTTAAATATGTATTTGATTTCAATTCCATTTGCTTTAAAACAACAGAACAATGCTTCTTTTCTACATTAAAATCATCCTATAAATATGCTATACGCAATAAATTCCATTAAATTTTAACCTCTAACTCTACTTAGTGCATGATTTCAATTCGATTTCAAATTTTCATCTATCTAGTATAAACGTAATTCATAATACTTTTCAAGTGTATTGGTGTATTGGAATATGGTATTGGAAAAAATTCGCATTCTCTTTTATGTTATATTTCTTTTTAGTTTTTACACACAACCAACATCAAGATATGATTTTTATTTTTATTTATGCATATTTATACTACATACCTAGTAGTCTATCTATATATAGATACAGAAATAATATAATATGTTCAGATTCAACTTCATGTCATATAATTCTCTCTATGTACTTTCAATTTATTCAAATATATATATGCACGTTCTCAATATATATTGAAAATATCATTTTATATGAATGTATAGAGTAATGTCCTGACGTATTTGGTGAATACAAAAATTCTGTTTTTTGTTATATCAAATGTGTATGCGTGCAGTTCAGATTTATTTTGTTACAAATATAAAAATCAAATATGTATATATGCATAATTTGTATTGGTTTGTATTGTATATATAGTTGGTTTGTTTGTTTTACTGACAATATATACATACAAATATATATATATCTGACTGCATGTTTTTAAATAGCATATATATATATATATATACATATATGTGTACACATTTCGTTTGCTTGTGTTGTACTCATGTCATGACTCTTACATATATGTATACAAGTAACTATGTATGCTCCTATATGGCAACTATACAGCTATTATATGGCTATGTTGCTGTCGCGTTTTTGTATAAACGAATACGAATACACCAATACATTAACGTGATATACACACATATATACTTCTAGTTTTTTTTTATCCAATCATACATACACATTAATTTATATTTCATTTCATTTTAATTTTATACACACAACATACAGCTCATATTATATTGAAATTGAAACAACACACCACACCAACATCTACATAGGAAAAAGTGTCTTTTTTTTGGAAAAAAATCTTAAAATTGAGCTCTGTAGTAGAGAGGAATGAAAAAATAAATTCTTAAAATTTTAATTTCAATTGAAAAATAAAATTATTTCTTAGAAAAATAATTTTTTGTTTGTTTGTGTTTTTTTTATTATCAATAAGTGAACAATATATAGAAGTAAAAAAAACTGAAAATATATTTGAAGCTACATATAGCTAGATATAATATATTTTGTGTGAATTTTAATGTGAAGAAAAAATAAAAAAAGAAAGAAGAAAACAGCGGGAAATGGAGTTGATGAAGAATCTACAATGGATATGTCGTGTATGTACTGTCAATATTAAAAAACGAAGATCATTATTACCAGTACATATATTCGAAACAGCACAATTATGTGAAAAATTAAAAAAATATTTACATCTTGAAGTAAGTACGAATTGAAAGAAAAATATTAAATTTATCAAAAGATAAATTTTTTTATTGCAATACCTACATACATATTGAAATTATTTTGTAGTTTTGCTTTTTCAATATTTTCTTCTTGTTTTTTTCTTTCTGTAAAATAAAATATAAAATGTATGAAAAAAAAAGATATGTATGTATGTGTGCATGTAATTTATACGTCTATTACTGGTATTACCTATAGAAATGTATAACATACATATATATAAATATGTATGATGCCCGCCTATCATACATATCTGACTGTATGTATATATTTTGTACATTTATTTTATATATATATATGCACATATTGTACATCGTGGAATATCCATATAAGTATGCATAATCTAAAATTATAATATATATATCATACATACATGCATACATACTTATTTGTAGATATGTATAATTTTTCGTTACCCTATATATTAAATATAATGTATAACTGCATATAATATGAATGTATGTAATATGGCACATGTGTGTGCAGTGTGTGTAATGTAAATTGTATAGAATAACTAAAAAATATACTATTTGCTATAGTTTTATTATTATTATTATTATTATTAATTTGTACATACTAACAGATATATTATTCTTACATAAATATATTTACATGTAATATATATACATTATATTTACATACACCTCCTATTGTAGAGCTATAATAAACATGCAATATAAAATGTGTACATATTACAAATTTACATTATATGGATATGTATATATGTGTATGTATAAGTAAACGTAACATTATAAATCATATTATCTACTATATTTGTATATTTTTTTATATGTATATATGATAATACAAAATTATATATTTTTTTTAACATATTTTATTCTTATAAATATTTTTTTTAGGATTTGAATCTGTGAAATCTTCAATAGGTATCAACAAAACAAATCAAATCGAAAACAAAATATGTACCTATATTGTGTTTTTATGTTTTCACAAAACACATATATGTATACTACTTACATTTATCTAACTGTTCAATTTTATCATTTTATTCAATTTATTTTGAATTGAATATAATGTACATTTTATAAATGCAAGCAATGAATCCTTTTACCGCTATTGTTATGTGTATTTTTATAAATAAATGTATAATTTCATCCATTTTTACATATATACAAATAGGCATACTTATATACAAATACATACATATAAAAATAGTAAAAAAAAAAAAAAAATCAGAATTTTAAAAAAATTTTTCTCTTCTTTTTGCTTTGCAAAATAAAACGGGTCAGTCAAGATTCAAAAAAAAAAAAGAATCATAAAAAACAGGGTATGTAAAGTAAAAATTTTTACCCATGTGTATTCACACATAGATATGTATGTACGTATGTATAAATATAATTTTATGCTAGAATATAAAAATGCTACAAAACTCTATCATGAGTTTGAAACTTACTTGTAAATTACACATATAATATGGGATGTACATACATACATACATACATACAATTTGAATTCTGAATTAGCTTCATTTTCATTTTATTAGTATACACTACATACCGTACTACAATATAATTTTTATACGTACGACACATATACAAATGTACCTACATATTATATATTCAATTCAATGTACTCATCATCATATACATACATACATACATGCATACATACATACTTGTATACATTGCATTCAAAAAATGTATCTCCAACCATTTCGGTTGCGATTATTTTTTTCAACAAAATGTATATATGTACATATTTACATACATTGCTAGTATATGTATATGGTATATCTACCACCTCTAATATATAACATTTAAAAAAATAATATAAAAATGACTACACACATTACACATTACATACAAACATACATAATATATATATTTACATAGTTACTTACATAAATTGTTACTGCAATCTAAAAAAAAATTATACATATTTTACATACATACATACCTACATCATACATGATCATATATGTATAGTACAAAATAGATATTAATGATTTTTTTTTGCATTTAAATATACATATCTACACTTTTATATACATATAATGTATGTAAATAAGTATGAGTACTTATCATAGCAACATTATTATAAACGAATAAAAAATATATAATATTTAAATATAAATTATACTAGGTACCTACATCATATTATGTCTATATCTATACCTATAACTATATATATATATACATATATATATATGTATATAAATACATACACATTTATTCATGTCTGTATGTATTGTATAAAAAGCATAAAATTAATATTAAATATAAAAATGAACAAATAAAAATAAAATAAAAAGAAAGGAAAAAAATAATGCGTATAAAAATAATAAAATGGGTATATATGAAATGAATAAAAAACTAATACACTCTGACTCTATAAGAATATATATTTTATACACACATAAAGAATTAGAATATACGAACATATATCATTATATAAAATATTGTATGAATGTATGAATGTATGTAGTTATAAAAAAATAAAAATAAAATAAAATATGTACACAAATACATGAACATATCATGAAAATAATATAAAATATATGTACATATATGTGTGCACATTAAATAATTATACATCACATCGCCGAATGTACTAACTACTACATATGTATATTGTGTAAAATATGCTTTTTTATATTATTAATATTATTAAAAATGGTTATCAGAATTTTTTTACATTTATTAATGCAATCTCACATAACCATAGAGCATAGCACTTAAAAAATAGAAAAATTGAAAAAAGCATAGATAGATGTATGAATCATGAGACTTTTTATAGCAAAAATAAGGAAATATGTATATGTGTATGCATGTTGGAAAATTATATTGCACATATCTATATATATATTTTTTTTATTTTTTTCATATTCTATTGTCTAGTATATTTTTTATTTTCAATGCAAATGTAAAATATTTAATTTTTAACCTTTTTAATATATGTATGTATGTAATATGTGTGTATCCAAATTAAAAGGACATACAAATTTTTATTAGACACCCCTCGTATATAAATTTTTTTCCGTATTTAATTATGTTTGCAATTATTAAATTAGAAATTTTCATTTAATATTTATTTTTTATTTTTATATTTTCAGATTGATCCTAATGATGAATTACCAAAAAAGATTTGCGGAAATTGTTACAGAAAAATTGAAACATTTCATAAATTTTCTTCATTAGCAGCTAGAAGTGACATATTTCTCAAAGATTTTTTAAATATAGCTAAAGGAAATGTTTTGGTACGTACATTATTATATATAAAGAAAATGTTTGTATGATCGAACTCTAAAACATCAACAAAATAATGCAATAACGACGTTGACGATAATCAAAAATTCGAAAAAATTTCATGCAAACATCGAAAAACAAAAATACCATTACAATTTGACAATGCAATTAATCGCATATTTATAGACACAGCATCAATGCATTATATTTTAAGTTTATCTTACATGCTTTATTGTATTCTTTATTTCTGATTTTGAATCAATGACGATCATTATAATAATGCTGATCGTCAAATCGATGACAATTTAATTCGGCCAATATTTGACCAGAATAATCTCTTAATATTAGTTAATTAACATTTGTTTTTCTTTTTCTTTCATTTTATTTAATAGGGTATACGAACACCACAAGCAATTAATGACAAATTTCAAAAAGAATTTGCATCTTTTGCACTTTTAGCTGGTGAAAGAAGTAAACAAAATGAAACGATCCAAAATGATGATTTACCTGTTAATGATGCTGGTGAATTAATATTAAATGTTAGCGTTAATGACCCACTTATAAAAGACATAGAGAATAAAATCGATTTGGCAACAAAACGACGAACATTAGAAATTGAGCATCGTAAAATAAAACGCGGTAATAGCAGCACAAAAAATGTTAGTTGTAGTAGCGGTAGTAATAATATTGGAAAGGATGAGAAAGGTAGTGGAAGTGGAAAAAAAAGAGATAATGAAGGTGGTATATTGGTGACACAGAATAAAAGTAAATCATTATCGGGAAATTTTTTAAAATCTAATAATAATCAAAATATAAATAACGGCAACCAATTAATACAGCAGCAAAGAACATATTCTGATGGTAATTTCTTTGGTCAACTTTCACCACTTGATAGTAAGAAACTATTACAGCAACAGCAATTACAACTGCAACAACTGCAGCTAGATCAACAGCAACTACCCTCCACGGCAGTATCTGCTTCATATGACTCACTCAATTTAGGTTCAGTCATTAAGGATATGGATTTGCTGAAACTTATATTGAAAGCATTAAAATGGCCATATACAAGAGATAATCTAGGATTACAGCTTCAACAGTTAAAAAATACTAGACTACGTGATGTTATTACCGATCCAAATTTATTGCAAGATGCTGACATGACTCAAATATTACGTTCATATCTCAGTCCTGTACTTTTACAATCACACAATAACAATACATCCGCATTAAATATTATGAATTCGACTGTTGCGGCTATGAATACTCTATCATCAATTGTGTCATACAAAATTCCTGCAGATACGTCAGTTCAATTAATTAGTGTGCCATCAACAGAAGTAAATAATACAAATTATCATGGTTATAACTATAATCATAATCTACAGCACCAACAACAACAACAACAACAACAACAACAACAAGATAATGTTACATCATCAATAATGAGAACGTCAAAATCTCATCGAATGTCATCACCATCACCAATAGTTCTGTCCGATGACAGTAATGATAATGATGATAATGGTGTACAATTATTCGAAGTCAGTGTTGATCCAAGATTATACTTCCCCGGCGATAAAGAATTTTTCTTCCACCAATACAATAACACAGACAGTCTATCAGATAATTTACCAAATTCTAAGCCAGCAACACTAAATACAGAAAATCCAAAAACCAGAGTACGAAAAAAACAAAGAAAAACAATAAAAAGAGAAACGCTACGTAACAATATGTTAAAATATAAACGTAACACATCCGGACGACGCCAAACACAAAAACAACAGAGAAAGCAGCAACAACAACAACAACAGCAACAACAACAACAACGACAGCAGCAACAACAACAGCAACAACAGCTGCTACAAAAAGCACAACAACAACACCAACAACATCAGCAGCAACAGCAAGATGTGATTGTAATTGACGACAATCCCCCTATAGAAAATCCTTCAGCTTCATCAGCTTCATCAACAGCTGGACGAAATAACAAACAACAAAAATCAGCAAAACCAACTAAAATAATACAAGACGAAGGTTTTAAAGATTTCAATATTGACTCAATCACATTAATTGAAGAAGCAAGTGGCGACGATGAAATATGGGCTGAATTTAAGGTGGTTTTTATTATTTAACGTTTATTTGTGTGTTGTGGAAACTAGTGAATTTTAATTTATTCGAATTATTTGATTTGACTTTTAAGGTAACGGAATCACCAGATAATAGTGATACAGAAAATCATAATAAAGAAATGAATGTCAAAAAAGAATCCGTGGATGATATTGAAATATCATCTACTATTAAACCAATTGACAATGAAAATGATAAAAATGAAGGAGCTGTTAATAATAAAACAGCAGGAAATTCTAAAAAAGAGACTCAAAATGAAGAATTGTATGTACCTTCAATATTTGTTGAATTATAATTTTTTTTTTTGGATAATTTAAAAATTTGATTTATTATTATTATTTTTTTTTTTTTTTTCAGATCAAATAAAATCACAGAAAAAGAATCATCAATCACATCAGATACAGAGAATATTCTGGTAGAAAATGAAATAATGAATGATGAACCTACAAAAAGGAAATATACAAGAAAAAGTGTTAATCAAAAATCAAAAAATTATCCAACGAGTTCAAGAGTAACAAGACCAAAAAGTCCTAGAAATTATTTTAATAAACGAAAACAAAATAACGCAGAAAGTAAACGATTAAGGTACCCTATCTACAAATGCACGAATATATAAACTATTAAATAAAATTTATTATTTAAATTTCACAATTAATTTTATAGATTAGAATCAGATAATAAAAAAGAAGAAAAAGAAGAGAAATCAAATGAAAAGGAACAGGAAACAACAGTTGTATCATCGAGAAAATCGAATGCTCGGAAAAGGTAAAAAGAAATTCCAAATAAAAAAATATGAGTGAGTTTCAAATCGTTAAAAAAGTGTGTTGTGAATTGTGACATTAGTAATACTACGGTTTCGATCCAAAATTTATACAATCTCATTGAAACATTTACCACGTTTATACTACACATCAAAACGATATAAGATGAAACGATTTGAAAGTTAAGTATAAACGTTCCTTAAAACGTTTTATCATTTTTAAATCGCATTAACTAAAAACCATAATTAAAGCGGTTTGAGAGCTTTCAAAACGATATGAAAATCGGTATAAACCGTTCATATCGTTTTGAGAATCATTTTTACTACTTTTCAACAAAAAAAATTATTAAACTAAAATAATTAACCTCTCATTTCGTGATCGTTCTTTGAGTTGTAATTTGTAAATTTTAATTTTATTTACATATTTTATTCAAAATGCAAAAATGTTGTGGTAGCACTGCATTTCATTTCATTCCATTTTATCTCATATCGATTCAAGCTAATAAGTATAAACATCTGTAAAACCGGCTTTATTAAATCGTTTTATCTCATATCGATTTGTATTATATCGTTTTGATGTGAAGTATAAACATGGTAATTGTTTTCGTTTATGCATCAGGAAAGAAAATTTATGATGCACTAGTTAATAGTTGTTTAAATGTTCGCGTTACGAATGCGTTCACAAATAATTTTCAGTGTCAAACGTAAATTTTGCATCAAGATGGTTATTAAATATTTTGAAACTTACCACATTATAGTTTACATCAAAAATTTTCCATTAATTTTATTATTATTATTTTTTTTTTTTAATTTTCAGAATATGTAAACAGTGCGGTTTAACATTTACAAATATCACAGATTTTGTGGAACATCGAAAGAAGCACATGTAGTACAATTCTTGTTCATGTTGTTCTTAAATTTTTTTTCAACAATTAAATTCTATCATATATTTAATTCGTTTTATCTACTACATCATGAATTATCATTATCATTACTATTACAATTATTATTATTATTATATATTAATTATGTTTAGTTTAGTAATAATCATTGATCACCAGTTGTTTATAATTTTATTTTAAGTTTTGGACTAAAATGATATTTGCTTTCGTTTTTACTTTCTTTCAAATATTAATTAATTAGCTGCCAGAAAATTTAAAGAGAAATGAAACAATTATTTGAAAAAAAAAATATATATACGAGTATATATTTTTAATTAATGTTTACATCAAATCTGTATGTGAACACAACATTTGTACATAATTACTATTATTATTATGTTATTATTATTATTACGTTATGATAACTATTTCTTTATTAATAATTTTACATAAAAAGATAATTCAAAAATACATACATACACACATAATCTTGTATAATTCAGTAGGTAAAAATTTTTTACTGTGATATTTATTGTAATAAGATGAATTTCATTAAAAAGAAAAATAATGGAAAAATTTTTAGAATTAAAAATTTCAGATTGTTTCAAATTATTTTATTTAGTTTTTGTTTTCTTCTATTTTTCTTTTTTTTGTTTTGTTTTGTCTTTTATTTGGGATCCTTTTTTTTAGCACAAAAGAAATAAATTATATATCTATGTGTAGACAATCGAGTATAATAAGAAATTATGATGAGATATAGGTAAGTATGTATAAAGTTTTTGTATGTAAAAGCAAATATTAAATAATTTAAGATTGTTCCTATTTCAAAAAAAAAAAAAAAAAAACCAATTTAATTTTTAATTTACAATTTGCCAAATGCTTCCTAGTAGTTCCATCCGTTAAAAGTTTGTTTTCGATTTACGTTTTTTGATCAAATAGACGCCTTAAACACTTTTTCATAGACTTACGAATTACGAGTGTAATAAAAAATTAAAATATTTTTAAAACAAAAATTTATAATAAAAACTATACAAACATATCCAATACTAAATAATTTTTATAGTTTTATATATTTTTTTTTTATATTTAGATCGTTTTGTTTGAATATAGTGCAAATCTACAAAATTATTTTACATTACAAAGTGGCGATTTTTAAGGATTTGTATATAAATAAATAATAATGTAGGTTTAGGCACGTTTATGGTAGTATTAAAAAGATTAAATTTTGTTGTAATGTTGCGGCTTTATTGCATAATCATGACTTACTACACATTGCTGACAGAATTCACAATAAATACGATGCAGATGCAGATTTTTAATGTTTTTAAATGATGAGAAATATTCAAAAGAAAAAAACAAAATAATTACATGTCTGATATTTTGAATTATCTGAAAAATATATTTCATTTCAAAGCCCTTTCAAAGTACATACAACATCATTATATGTATGTATCATGAATTTCTGTGATTGTTTTATAAATAAAAATAACATAAAAAATTACATTTATTGTTATCATAAACAAACTTTTTATCAAAAATGAAATCACACCACTTTCAAAGAAAATGGATCACATCACATACATATGTATATCTACCACCAAACCAAATTAAAATTTGAAATTGTCGAATAATTTTCAAAATTTTGAATTATATGAAAGTTTTTGAAATGATGTTATACTCGTAATGTACACAAAATTTTTCTTGATCGTATGCCAAAAATAAAAAAAAAATAAAAAATAAAATAAAAAATTGATAAATTGAAAGAAGATATAAACATTTTTGATTTTGATTTTGATTTTAATTTCAGTTATGCAGTTAAATAATAACTTTTAAAGTGTTCACAATTTGAATACATTACCTTATAGACAGTTACAGTGAATGCATTATATGCACTGATAATTAATAATATATTACATGATAATAATAATTAAAGTTTAGTACATAATTTTATATATCTAAATAAGCTTAACATTGTACATTGTTTATTATAAATAACCTTCACAGATATAAATTATGTATTAAAAATTAAACTAAACTGAAAAAGTTCAAATATTTCGATTTTGTTTTTAGTTTTTTTTTTTTTATCAGTGAGCATTTTAAAATAGTGAAAAACAGGTGGTTTTTAAATTTCTTTTTTTTTATCGTTTTTATTTTTACATTACATATTTATTATTGTAAAAGAAAATAATTAATTAAATACGTAATATACTTACATACGAGTAATTCTGTTAAATGTCTGTATAATATTTTTGTAAATAATCTCATCATTCGTCATTTATTGAAACTATTCGAAAGAAAGCACAAAAAAAAGCAATTTACTGTTTTACACTTTTTTTTTTCTACAGTAAATCAAAAAATTCTAAAAATAATTTTTTAATATACCTACCTATACATATTATTTTTTATACATACACACATTCATACGTACCTAAAATTTAAAATAAAAATATCAAGTACATTTGCACTAAATGTTGTGTGTTAAACGAAAGTCTTCAACAAAAATTCAACAAAATGGTAAACAAAAGGTAATTAATAATTAATAAAGTTAATTTTTATTTTTCATATTAATTAAAAGAAACAAAAAAATATAATAGTTTAAATTAAATTTTGTAGTTTCATATTTATTTCTTTTTATTTAAATTTTAATTTACATATAAAAAAAACTGTACTACTTTAATTTTATTTCTTTTTAAATTAATGGGATAGACAAATTTTTAAAGGTAGTGTACTGTTTTCTTTTTTTCTTGAATGTCCTTCCTTGTACTATTTTCATTTTATATTTATAAAACTTTTATACAAATTGAAAAAAAAAATTTTTAAATAATAATTTGTTTGGTGTAGTGGTACATAAATCATGATTATTTTATAGGTGATGTTTCTGAATTTGTTTGCATTATCTGAAATAAACGTTCGCATACACAACAAACACATTTTTTTAATTAAAACTTGATTACAACGTAGGTTACAACTGGTACAACTGAATTTGAAAAAATTAATTTAACATTTTATTTTGTTTACTAAATTTTATTTGGAGTGTATACAAAATAACGATAATTGTAAATTTTGTCAAATAAATGTTAAATAGAACAAAGGTAATATCATCATAATAGAATCGTACAAAATAGATGCAATATGCAATTCAAAAATTCATGAAATAATTTTCAATAAAAAATTATTATCTATTGCTTTTCATTAATATTTTAATTTTTTAAGTGATGATGCAAGAGTGTGTAATGTAATACATATATCTAAAAAAATATAATATACATGCATATACCTACACTACAATATGTATCTACATAATAAAATGAATGAAAAATATATCAGTATGTATGCATACACGCTTTACGCACATATGAACATAAACATAAATATTGTAATTGTAAATAATAAAAGAAATTACGTTATATTATATTACTTATTACATGTTATTACCACATTACGTTATTGAATATCGTATTGTATTTGATAGAGCATTAAAAATAAAAAGTGAATCAATAGACTGATGTGACGAGACACCTAGAGGTTTTACGTGTAGTTACAATGAATTTTAACGTAACATTTTGTAGATATACGATATTTATTTACATACATATTTTTATAGCATTGCGACTTTCAGTTTTCCATTTACAACATTTTTACCTATTTCTACTATTAAACGTAGAGACACATCAAATTCAAAATCGAGTATTTTTCTCGATTCGATAATTTTAGATGAAAGCGAGTTAAAAAAAAAATACTCGATTTCACATGAAATCAAGATAAAACCAACGGATATAACTGTCACTATAAACCCAAAGGAACTTCTAGTTTCCAGTGTCATCTTCATATAATCCTAGCCTAGCAACTTTTATTATTCATCTCGTTATTTTGAATTTTGTACATATAAAACTTGACAGTTAAAATAAAAAATTTCAAAAAGCAGATTTCGTGAAATTACATGGTTTCGATGGTTTCGATTTCAGTGTGTCTAGCATATTATTTCTCACATGTGCACATGAATTCTATTTTTATTTATTTCATATGTTTCATATATTATTTATAAGCAAAAGAAAAGCAAGTTGTGCGATTGAATATTGAATTGATGTACGTATGTATGCACGTTATGTACATATAAAATATGTTATATACATTACATTTATATTATTTAGATAGATGCATAGAGATAGATGTAAAAAAGTAATGAAATATTGGTAATAATATGGTAATATTTAACATCATTTTTGTGTTATTTAAAAATTTGATTTCGTAATATTAATATATCTCTACCGCTATCGCTGCCATATATGTATTATATTTTTCATATTCATTCATAATTCATAATACTATACTATATGTATAATGGCTGCATTGACGTATTGCCTATTCAGTGTTGGACAAGAATTATTTCGTATAGGATGTATATTCTATAATTCTGGATTTTCAATATCAAAATGTATTGTTTATATAAGACAGATAAGAAAAGAATATTTATTCAATAGATATTTAAATGAGTTAAAATATAGTTTAAATAATAACAATTGTGAAAATAATCAAAATATCAATACCAATTTGTTGGTAGCAAATGAAAAGAAAATGAATCGTTTATCATCATCAACATTTGAAGATAATGAAGAAATTGAAATAATCGAAGGATATGAAATCGATCAAATTCCATCATCTGATGTAAGTAATAAATAATTCTGAAAATTGAAATTGGTGCAAATTAAAAAAATAAGAAAGTGATGATTGTGATGATGATGCAAAAAAAGTTTGTTTTGCAATTGATGTACTGACTGATTGTTAAGTGGGTGTGTGCGTATATTAAATTACGTCAGTATAAATGAATTACAAAAAGGATAAATTTATTTTTTAAATATGGTTCTTAAAATTTTATTCAATTATTATTGATTGGAAGTTTTGTTTTAAAAATTTCATATTATAGCTTTTATGTTTTTTTACATGTAATATTTAATATATGTATAAATACAAAATACAAACTTTCAAAACTATAAAAAAATATTCAACAATATCACTATTGCATACTCTATAAATTTCAAGGAGAAATAAAATATGTATAGAGATAGAGAGAGAATACAGAATTAAAAATAGAACAAGAGCACAGAGCAACAGCAACAGCAATGCAATCAACAAAGAGCTGCCAAACTAAAAAATTAATTTATGAAACTGGAAAGTGGAATTGGAAATTCAAAATTCGAAAATTGAATTGATTTTTTTTAGCTACATTTACATTTTACATTCAGTTACTTTTTTTAAATATATTTTCAGTTCCTCTTAACGTTTGAATTTTCCATGAGAATATTTTTTAACGATTTCCTATCTGTATTGTTCGTATAAAATTAAATAACTTTCGTTATTAGTGTTATATAACGTATAACCATAGACTAATCTAGTATAACGTTTACAATCTTAATTCATAAGTTATATTTTATGCGATTTTAGATTATAAGCTGAAATATTTTTATAAATTATTATTTATGCATCAAAAATTTATTATGTATGTATTATCAGTTCACAATTATTAATTTGATGGAGTATTTAGCTCAGATGTTAGACTAATATTTTAGTTAAAAATACTAAAATACATACATACTATATACACTATATTTTCTTATTTCCATATACCTACATAATGATGACTCTTAAAGCGCATAATAGCTTATATCAACTTATATCTACTTCAACATAGGCACTTAGTGCTTTTGTACCTAGAACAAAACCATGAACAATAATTAATTTACATTATGTATTTGTTTAAATTGCAATTTTTTAACAAAACACGACAATAATAGAGATAAGATTTGCAAATAAAAATTCACACAATTTTACATTATCAGAATCAGTATATTAGTTTAAATCACATGGTATATTCGTATATTATTATTGAATGAAAATGAATAAGAATTATACAAATAAATGCATACATATATCTATGTATGTATGTATGTATAGAGAACAATAAAAAAATACAGCTACAAATATAATATTATAATACATATAGTATACAATACAAATAAGCAAATTATTACGATAAAATGCACTCGTTCTGGTATGCTCATTGCTCAAGCTCATATCTTGTGTATGTAGCTATTTATATGCATACATTATTATGATGTCATGTAAATATGTACCATTGCAATTTTTTGCACAAAAAATGTTTTCTAATACCCTAATACTTAAGTATTCGTGTATGTATGTATGTATGTTATATATGGTTATATTATATATGCGATATAAGTAATTTTTCTCATAATATGATTTCTCATTTTTATTAACCATTTTATATTCATAATACGAAAAAAATAAATAAAAAAAAATAATTTAATTTGAATTTTTTTTTTTTTTAAATAAAACCGGTAGTATAAGTAGTAGTTGTGTTTGTGTCTTGTCGTCTTGTGTAATGTAATGTTCAATCTCATTTCAATTTTACAAAATATACAATTACAATACAATACAATATACAATACATTAATACTGCAATACAGTATATTTACTAGATATTTTATTACATCATATAGTGTATCGTAAAAAAATAAATAGATATAGACACCATTACAAAATAATAATTGGTCATCACTTCACCATACATTTGCCATACATACACCACACCGGACTCGTACAGTATAAAGTCAGTCAGTGTCAGTATTCATTCCTAAAGCATTCATCATCATCAGTTCTTCTAATCTAAACTAATGCAGTAATACTAGTTGGTTTCATAAAGTACTGCCAAAACAGTTTTCTTTAGTTTCGTTTTTTTTTTTAAATAATCATATCTAGATATTAGATAGGAATGTAAAAAAATATAAAAATTTTAAAAAATTTATTCATTATTACAAAATAAACTTCAATGTGACGAAAAATTTATAAAATTGTTTTCATTATACGATTATTATTAAATACTGGAAATTGTTATTAGCATTATTATTACTCATTTATATGGGTACCAAAAAAAAAAAAAAAAAATTATAGGTATACTCGATTTATTTTGTGATTATAAAATAATAAAAAATGTAATGTAATTTAGTGATGTTTTTAAAGATTTATTTTAGTGATTTTTTAAAATTCTATAAGCGTTATAATCGAAAATTAAATTATTTACGTGTTTAAATATATTTGAAATTTTCTTAATATTAAAATTTTCGAATAAAAAAAAAATCTATAATATTGTTATGTTGTGCATTACCGAACATACTCATACATACACTAATAACTAATATCTAATGTATCTATTATTATAATACAAACAAAAATAATTTGAAATAACAAAAGGTCACATAAAGAATGATAGAAAAAAAATAAAAATTTCAGAGAATAAAACAAACAAACAAAAAAAAACATGAAAAATAAAAATTATTGTATGTATATTATAATTTATAAAATCATTTTATTCTTTTGTTGAAATTAATGAGCATGCGCTATTATTCTAAAACATATTTTATATAAAGGCTAAACTTCCGAATTGGGGCCGCCAGCTTTTGAAACGAGACCTTCCGATAATGATACTTTGGAATATCCTCTTTGACGTGGTATATGTCTCTGTTGGCGCAAATTCATCTAGAGGACGCAACCTACCCTTAAAAATGTTTGGTCCAAAATGACGTGTTTTACGAAATCCGTTATTTCTCCAGATCAAGATCTTGGATCGGATTAGTTAATATAACATTTTAAAGATAACTTCCGGCTTTATTTTTCACAGTTTATTTCACTTTGATTGGATTAGCGGTTTTCGAGATATAAGGACTTAATTTCAAAATTTGTATTTTTTCTCATTTTTTTGTATATTTTTGCATTTATTTTTTTATCTATGCAGTTTCTATACATAAATGTAGTATCATTGAAAAGAGGACCAAAAAACCTTTCAATTGATATAATAAAACATATATGTCATCTTTCAAGTTTTGAAGTTATAGCGTAATCAAAAGAAATTGAAAAAGTGATTTTTAAAAAACACAAAATTTTGACTTTAAGTCCTTATATCTCAAGAACCGCTAATCCAATCAAAATGAAATAAACTGTGACAAATAGAGTAGGAAGTTCTCTTTCAAATGGTTTATCAATTAATCCGATCCAAGATCCTGATCTGGAGAAATAACGGATTTCGTAAAACCCGCCATTTTGGACCAAACATTTTTAAGGGTAGATTGTGTCCTCTAGATGAATTTGCGCCAATAGAGACATATATCACGTTAAAGAGGGCATTCCAAAGTATCATTATCGGAAGGTTTTGTTTCAAAATCTGGCGGCCCCAATTCGGAAGTTTCCCCTTATATAAAAACTACTGTACACTACTGTGTAATATAGTGCATATATATACCAATTATCAACATATAAGTAATTGATACATATAATTGATAAAAATGGCAAACTCAATTGTCCATCCATAATAAGATAATCAGCAGATATGAACGTAAACGAGGGAGTTGTATCAGTATATAGTGTTAAAAATCGTTTTGAGTTTAAATAATAAATCATGATGATTGATAATACCATATATGTAATATTAAAAAGATAAATTTATTATACGAATATATATGTACATACTTAAATAATCAAAATTAAGCAATTATATCATTATATTTTTCATATGTGTAGGTATAATGTGATTTATATACGATATGTACATATATGTATATGTATGTGCAAACAGAAGAATTTCACTTTTAATTTTTTAAAAAGAAATGAAACTGTATAATATAATATGTTTGTATGTATGTATAGTGAACATATAAAATGAGTAAACACATTAAATGTTTTGGTTTGAATGAATACTTTCTACTAAACAGATGACGTATAAAATGTAAAATAAAATCATTTAATTCTTGTTTTTATATAAAAAATAAAAATAAAAATAAAATAAATTCTATTATCTACATATTAGCAAAAAAAAAAAATATTATAAAATATATTTTTTTAGTTAAATGTGAATAAAATATTTCATAAAATTCACTTAAATGTAACGATATTTTATCAAACTTTGATAGACAACTGCATTCAGTGATTTAATGCTATTGTATAGTCATTTTCGGAAATTCAGATCGAAGTAAAGATGTGAAAAGTTAGTGTGTTCGATAAAAAATATCTGAATGTTGAACATGATTAAAACACATGTACATTATAATCAAGAAATATGAATTTTATTTGAATTAGATATTTATGCATATAATGTACATAATATTGTTTAATTTCAATTGTTTGGTATAATATATGATTATTCAAACCAAAAAATTCAGAATATTTACTCACTTTTGATGCCCATTGTATATATACATAATATATAAATTTTATATTATGAATATGATAAAAACCGTATAGATATAGGTACTTAAAAAATATGAATAATAATAATAATAATAAAAAAAAACTTTTCAAAAAATTGAAATGATTTCATTCAATTAACTTTCAAATATGTATAATTAAAATGAATTAGTTAAATTTGAATGAATTTTTAAATATAAACGATAAATGAATAATAATTAATAATTATGGTAGTAATTGTATTGATGTAATTTAAAAAAAAAATTGTATTAGGTATACTACATTACATACATACTATAGTGAGTTGAAAATTCAATAAATATACAAGTGGTTGCACGGGATTACATGAATGGAATATGGAATTGAAATTGAAAAATCAAAAATAAACTGAAATTCATTCTATGTACAACGACATTAGTTGTAATTGTACTGTGTACATATATACGTGTATACGTTAGTTTATAGTAGATTGTAAATATAAAAATATAAAAATGAACAATTAATTTCACTCATAGGTGTATAATAATTTTGTAATTCTATATTTTGATTTTATTTATACCTAAGTGTTTTTGGAATTGATGAAATTTATGAAATTAAATACATAATTTCATTTTAATGGAATTGATTTTATTTATTTTAATAAAAAATAAAAATGCAAAACAAAATAAAATTCAAATTTACATAAATTTAATAAACATCATAAATAATTTGAAAACAAGAAAAATAGGTAGATATAGGTATAATAATAATGAAAATGTGCATGTATATATAAAATAATAAATACATATTGTGGTGGTATTATTTTTAAGATTGTAGATGCGTACTGAAAAGCAACGACAAATGTTATAATATACAATAAAAATGTATATAAAAATTCATACAATAATTTAATATAATGTACCTACGTATATATTATGTATATGTACTTTAAAAATGACTGTATGACTATTGCTTTGTATATTTGAAAAAAAAATCAGTAATCTTTTTTTATATTCAATAATTATATTTACATATACATATGTGATTTTTTTTAAAAGTTTTATATATTATTAATAAATAAAATAAGCCTAATAATCACACCAAAGCTTTTGAACCAAGCTTGAATTATTGTCTTCATTGTCTTTAAAAACAAAGCAAAATAAATAAAATAACAAAAATAAAAAACAAAAAATTTTTTTTCTACTTGAAGAAACATATAAAATAAAGCTCAGTTTTATTTTTATATTTTGTAGTAATATTTATTTATACAATACATATACATACATATTTAAATAATAATGTGTTTTCAACATTTACTTGAATACTTTTTGTGTTGTGCAGAACCAACAAATGATGATTTAAACGAGGTGAATATCATTCAAAAAATAAAGAAATAATAATTATCACAAATTTTGTTTACATTATACCCATTATACCTAATTTTTATTTACTTTTATTTAACGTCGTAAATACTTGAATAGTGTAGTAATAAATACACGAATGAATGTATATATAGCATAAGTACTTACTTTGATTACATACAAATCTATATATGTGCATACTGCATTAATATTACAGTACAGTTAATTTAAAAAAAATTTTTTGAATTCCAAATCACTCTTTTTTATCTGATTAATTATATCGTCAAAGATAAGAATATGTATCATGTATCTTTGTATAATGTATAGAAAAAATAATTTAAAAAAAAAATGTGATTGAATGCCTTATGTATTTTTAGACATCAGTTAATTGTGTAGTTAGAATATTGTGGTGTCATTGTCATCTATAAAATTATTGTGAAAAACTCACTCATTTTATCAATTTCCTTTAGTTTTTGAGCATTAATTTTTATCAGAGCGTTAGACCAACAATTTTAACCATATCATAAAAAATTATTTTAAAAATTTGTGTCATAAAGGTTATCCTTATCACACAGTCGAGTATATTTTTTTATGTATTAGAATTAGTGGAACATATCTGAATAATGCCGCCATGTACATAAAATGTAACTTGTAATATAAGAGATACATATACATCTTGTCTTGTACTCTAATGAATTAATTATAATATTCTTTTATCTTTACATTCTTTTTGTTATTCACCAG
Source organism: Villa cingulata (assembly GCA_951394055.1). Taxonomy (NCBI): domain Eukaryota; kingdom Metazoa; phylum Arthropoda; class Insecta; order Diptera; family Bombyliidae; genus Villa; species Villa cingulata. The sequence goes on from OX596018.1 coordinate 48,948,011, forward strand.
TATTATTTTTCAATGAATAATTTAATTCAAAAATGTACATATACTTGACATACTCGTATATCAAAACAAAAAACTTAACTTCACGCGTCCATAGTTTTAGATGATAAATAACAGATTGTTTTGGTCATCTTTCAATTAAGTATTTTCATGAATTTTGTTGTTATGTAAATAATGTCTTAAATTTTTCAATCGACTATTTTATGATTTAAAATTCAAAATTCATATTGATGTACACTTAATAAAATACCTAATTGCAATAATCAGTTAAACGGTATTTTTATAAAATAAAGACATTTTATTTTTACTTATGATGGGTTCATGCATGAATAAATTGAAAAAATGTTTTAAATTAGACGATAAGGTAAGAAGAATATCGTGTATTACCCATTATGATATTGATGATTATGAATGGTATCTATTTTGATATTTTTAAAAAATAAAATTTCTTTTCTAAATTTTCATTTATAAAAGTGAACTTTTTTTCTCATATTTATTTATTATTTTTTTTTCTTATTAATTTTAGGCAGTATTTTATGATTTCATAGACCCTCGTCTTGTGTATTCATCCAATAATCTAGGTGAATTAAAAGAAGGTGTTAGTTTCATGATCACAGGAAAGATGTTAATTAATTGTGAAAGGTAAAAACAATATACACTATATGTATATATAAATTTGTACCCAAATTTTTAATTTAATTATTATTCAATTTTTTTTTGTTTTTTTAGATTTTCTATAAATTTCATATTGGATACACCGACTAGAGATATTGCATTACATGTTAATCCAAGATTGCCACAAAATTATATTGTAAGAAATTGTAAAATAAAAGGTTTATGGGGTAAAGAAGAAGTTAAATCATTATTTCCATGCTGTTTGCAACGTGGAAAAAATTTCACAATACAAATTTTAATAACAAATAAAGAATATCTTATATCGTTAAATGGTAAACATTTTGCATCGTACCATCATAGATTGCCTTTTACAAAAATAACGTGCCTTGAAATTAAAGGTGATGTTGATAATATACACATTGAACGTGATATTGTGACATCATATCCTAAATTATTGAAGAACATTAATGAACCAAAAATAATAAGTTTACCGCAAGATGATGATGATGATGATGATCCGAATTATCAAGGTGCATCGACAAATGAATGGAGCTCAAAAATAATATGTGGCATTAATGAAACTAGTTTAGATATGCCATTTTATGGTAAATTAGCTGACAAGTTATTATTAGGTAAAGGACTTAGAATTGATGGACGCGTTAAAATATTACCGTATTCGTTTTTTATAAATTTACAACAAGGTCATAATATATGGCCGCATCCAATTATAGCATTCCATTTAAATCCAAGATTTGCAAATATCGGTGGTAAACATGTGATATGTAGAAATTCATGGTACGATAATAAATGGGATCAAGAAGAACGTACAGAAATGAGAACAGATTTTATGCCGGGTAAATCATTTACATTATATATTTATTGCGGTGAAACTGGTTATGAAATATATTTAAATGATAAACTTTTAACTGAATATAAATATCGTTTAAAACCAGATATTGTTGATACAGTTTATTTACAAGGTGATATAAAATTATGGAAAATCATTTTACAAAATGGTAAACCAAATAAACCAATAAATGAATTTGAAAGAATAAAATCTGAATCTTTTAATAACTATGAAACTTCACATTATTCAAACGAAAAACAAAATGAAGAAAAACAATAGCATTTTAATATGTGAAATTATGTAATATATTACAAATTAATTTGTTAAAATAATCACACAAAATATTACAATGAAATGAAGAAAATGTCGAAAAGAAGAAGAAGAAGAAGAAGAAAAAAATGAAACGATGTTATACGATGATGGATAGATACCTATATTGATATATTGACATGAAAAAATCTAGTCATAATTATTTAATTTGTTGTCTTAATTATTTATTTAATGCAAGCAACTAATATGATATGTACGTCAATTATTATTATTAATATTGTTTAACAACATCATGTAACGTAGGACAAGTTCGAAAACGTATTGATACATTATATAAATACAGTATTGACACTGCATTCATACTCATACTAATGATACGATGTACAAGTACAATGCAACTGTTTAAATATCAATAATAATTAATAATATTCTCGATATATTTGATAATTTGTTATCTGATCTGATATCTGATACATTCAAAATCACAATACATTTCAAAATATTTTAATTTGTTGACATTGTGAAAGATAACGTTTCAAAAATTTGTCACATTGTACAAAATGCAGTATTAAATTAATACACGTATCCGAATTCAGAATTCGTCCATACACAACTGCATAGATTCATTCAAAAAGTCCAAATTTTGATTAATAAATATTTTTCAAAATGATTCCATTTTTTTTTCTTAAGTAAAAACAAATGGAAATTTTCATTATTAACAAAGGCTTACAAAAATGGCTGTTCAATGAGAAAAAAAAATAAGTGTAACCATATAAAATGTTTAAATCATATATAATGTATAAAATTATATAAAATAAAATTGTTTTTATACTTTAATAATTATGTTTAAGAAGATACATTTATGTATAATTTTTGTCGTTTTAATTTTGCGGTTTGTAAATACATATATAAGAAATATTGACGTTTTTTTTTATTCTTTTAAATTTTTAATTTTGTTTTTAATTGTTTTGAATACAAATGAATAATAATTTTTTTTTTTAATTTTATAAAGCGATAAATATAATTAGATAATGTTAAAGATAATGTTATTAACTTTAATTATATTATTATTATATCCAATTAATATTTAATTTATAATTATTTGAATTTGTTATATTTTTAATTTACAAAGCCAAAAAATAAAAAAATAATAAAAAAAAATGAAAAAATTAAATAAAAATATAACGATTTGAATGAATTTTAATTACTTTCATAATTGTTATATTTAATTAATTAATTATTTGTTCTCGAATATTTTTTATTAGATTGTTATTTAAACTGTATATACTTTGAGAAAATAAAGGGAAGACAATAATTTTTATAATCATTTATTTTTAGTTCTTTATTTTTGTTTTCATTTCTTGTATCATGTAAGAAAAAGGAAAAAACAAATACTTATGTATTTTTAAACACCAAATAAATTATTATTCAAGATCTTACAAAAACGATGAAACATGTATTTCTGTGTAAAGTCAAAAATATGTTGATATTTTCATATCCCTAACTTGAGAAATCACGCTTTACAATATTTTGCAATATTTCCTCCCATAATTTCATCCTCTTTATTCTTTTTTATTTTTAAATAAAATGCAAAATTTCATTGAAAATTTTTTACCGATTTAGGCTCGAAAATGTACAACATACAGACACTTTTTAACATTTATAATATACAATATACTTTAAGTATATAGATCTTTGCCAGTCAATAGTTCAAATAAATATAAAGAATAAAAATTATTTATTTAAATGCATACGTGATTTTATATATATATATATGTATATTTTTTAAATAGTATTTTACAGTTTATAATATAAAACTTTTATATTTGAATAATACTAACAAAAATTTAATTTTACGCATAAATTTCAAATAAAATAATAACTAATTCAAATAAATATGTGCAGTTTATAAATAATTTGAAAATACACAATTCTAAAATTACGATTACATTAAATAATTATAAATAAAATAAATATGAAATCGGAATTTCTTTTCATTTTGTTGATCATAAATTATAATGCAAATTAAATTAATTCGTACATACAAAAGAATTTTTTAAGATTTATGTTCCTCAATTAATTTTTTTGGTAATTCATCTAAATATTGAATACGTTCAACTTCAAGTACAATATTCTTTAGATGATGATCACGATAGGATTTTACCATTTTTGACATTATATCTGATTTCATAATATCTAAACTTAATAAATTTAATTTTTCTTCAAATAATGTATCAATTTGAGTATTTTGGCTTTCTGTTTTCAACGAATATTGTTGTTGAATGGTGGCATTATTTTCATTATTTTTTTCCAATTTATCATTTTTGTTGGCACTATTACTACTTCTTCTACTACTAATACTATTATTACTTCCATATTTTGATTTTTCATCCATTTCTCTTTGTGTTTTATTTATTACAGATATTACTTCAGATTTTGATTTATTCGTTTTCAATATAGTTTGTATTCTGGGTTTGTTTGCCGATATTGTTGATCTATTACCATGAATACTTGTTTTATCATTTTTGGATAGTAATCCAAATTTTTCATAATCATGATTTTGAGGCGGTTTTTGTATTTCTGTTGCATCACTTAAACCATCGTCATCACTTTCATGTGATTTTTCTGATTCCGATTCTAAATAATTTTGAGTTTGTGTTTTTGTCATTTCAAAATTCGTAGAGCATTCATTATCAACAACAACAGTTTTGCTATCGTTATCAATATCAGTGCTGTCTTCAAAATTATCGTTTTTATATTTCAATTTTATTATGTCATCTTCATCATTTAGTTTGTCACCAGTTTTACAGTTTCTATTCATGTATTCAGCAAAACTAAAACTTGTGGGATATTCAGAGTTCATCTTATATAATTTTGAATGATCCGTCATAGCAGTTTTTCTAGTATTATATAACTGTATCTTTGATCCGAATTTTTCATGACTTTTTTCAGGCATATCTTGTATATTTTTTGCTTCATTTATTTGAAAGTTTTCTTCTTCTTGTTTTCTTTGATTGGTTTTGTTTTCTCGATTAAATATTTCTTGTAATTTTTGCGTCGTTATTTTATTTTTCAAACATATATTATAATTCAATTTGTCCATTTCAATATTCGCTTTCTCATTTGGCATTAGAGTAGTATTAGCTTGAGTTGATGTCATTTGTGATTTATTTATGCTTGACGACAAACCATGTAATTGTTCCAAATATGGTGTTGAATATTTACTATCATATTTTAAAGGAAATTTTTGATTATAATCATTTTTTTCATTGAAATAATTTTCTCTAGGTGATATTGTAGATTTTTGAAATCTAGGACAGTTGGTGTGATATATTGGTCGTGATGTCGATGTTGTTGGTTTCTATATATATACATAGAAATATTAAAAAATAAAAATGTATAAATATAAATCATTTGGAAAATTTTAATTTATCATATTATTACCGTTCTATATAAGAAAGGTTGTTGTTGTTTTTGAATATATAAACATTCATGATATTTTTTATTTGTTCTATATTCTTCATCCTTAATATCTTGACAATCACCTATAACAGGATAATGTTTCATTTCACAACCTCCACGACGACGATGATTAACAGACCTTATCATATTGTAGCTATCTTCATTATTAGTGCATCCATATTCTCTACTATTATAAATATGAGAACCAACAGCACCAGAATATTTGGCATATATTGGACGATTATAGTCTTCCATGTCTGAGAATTGTATAATTTATAAATTAACTAATAATCATATAAATAATGTGCTTTATATAAAAAAAATTATTTAATGTATTTACTTAATGTGCTTCAACAATGAATTTTTTCTGAAAATGTTTTTGGTTTTTTGTATTCTCCTTTTTTGAAAATAATTGAGCTCATGAATTAAATTTCATCGCTATCTTTGTATTTATTTTGTTTTCAGAGTATCATTACTTATAAATCAGTAAATACAATACAAACGTTACAAATAAAATAATACTTGTTTAAAGTTAAGAATTATATAATTTTTATTGAAAAAAAACTATCAAAATTATATTATATTGCACATATGCATACTTAAGAACGTGTCAATTACCTACCTATACGCGTTTTGTAAATTTGAAAGTAATGTTTAAATTTAAATTATTGTACCGGAAACGGAAAAAGATATTTTGCTTCGAAGACTGGGAATCTAGAAATTTAAATTTAAATGAAAGAAAAGATAACATTTTTCGAACTTTACATTTCAAATTCGATATCATATACAATTTTTGTGCCTTCAAGTTTTTCATTCTGTGTCTGTCTGAAATGTTTGTCAAAAAAATATGTTATTTTCTCTTATCGTTCTCTGATGATGTTTTTGTTGTTGAGTGAGTTTGAGTATGACGTATGGATGGGCTGGGTATGACCGTATGACATTTAATAAGTGCAGTCGCTAGTCGCAGTGCCAGCAGTCAGCAGAAGACAAAGACAAATCCCGCATCCAGTCAGATTCCAGTGGAAGTTTATTACTTTACTACTTTCATATTCGTAGAATTTTACATTTTTTTTTAAATATTTTCATTCAGTCAGATTTATTTGAATACTTAATTGTTGTTGTTGAGTGTTTTTAATTTAAAATACAACTATGACATGAAATTTAAATACATAGTTTGTTTGTTTTATTAAAAAATTCATATGTTAAAAAATATTGAGTTAAATCAAGTATTAATTTAAAAAATATACATGGTATATTTAAACATTATAATGTTTTTGTCATTTAATTAGAAATAGAAATATAGAGAAGAGCACCTACAAAATAATTGAAAAAGTAGAACGATGCAATTATACGACCTTCACACAACCTTCATTTCACGTGTGTGATCGATATATTGTACTACGAGGTAAGAGCCTACGAGTACGATAAACCTAAATGAGTAATATAAAATAAAATAAAATTTTTTGTTCCTTTTTTTTTTAATTTAAATTTGAAATAAAATAATAAAGTGTAGTTTCTTGAGTTAATTAATAATCATCGGAATGTAAAAAAAAAAAGTAATTCATTTCATCTGTACTGGTAGTATTTTTTATTGAAAGCAACTTATCATTATCTGCGAGTAAGTATTATAGTGTAAAAATAAAGTTATCGTATTATGGTATTATCAATCACAAAGAAATATTTTTAATATATATAATTGCATTGCATGATGCATGTAACTGCAAGACTGCAACACGTTGCTTCGTAAACAAAACTACATACATAAACACGTATACATCTCAATATATATGTGTGTGTGCATACTCTGTACTCTTGTATTTATGAATCAAGTGAATATAAAATATGGAAAAGATTCAATTTTAATTGTTAATATTAAAAGTTTAATAATTTAATTAACAAACATTATATGGTAGAGAATTCGAAAACAAAAAAGATAAAATACATAAATTATTTTTAATTTACAAGAGTGTTGTAATAAAATTTGTACATGTGCAGTATATTAAAACCGTTTGCGTTTGTTGGAAAAAAACCATGACTACATAAATAAATTGTGTATTTATTATAATACATATGTATATGTAATCGAATAGTAATAATATGAATATATTTTATTGTAAAATATGTAAAAAAAAAACTTACAAACTTTTTGTATTTTATCTTTCTTTTTTATAGGTACCACATGAGTACGTAATATAGTATTGTCATAATTTAATGAAAAAAAAAACAGACCTCTAAAATTTAACAAACGAAAACTAGCTATATACTTGCTTGTTATGTATAACAAAAACAACATTTTAAAAATAATGAATATTGAAAAACAGGAGAACTCAATTCAATATTCAATGCAGTATAAGGAATTGTAACTGTAGCAACAGAATAAAAAAAAAATGAATAATAATAACAATATTAATGATGATAAGGAATATTAATATACTTAAAAATAAACAAATTACGAAAAGATAAAAAGAAAACAAACAAAAAACCAAAAAAAAAAAAAAACGTTATAAATATTTTTGCATAATAACGATGACATTCAGTCGTGATTTAACTTTCAATTTCATCGAACAGTATACAAATTCATTGAAATACATTAGTAAAAGTTGTTATATCAGCATTAAGAAGAAAATTCAGTTAAAATAATATTTTTATGGGACATTAGCTAGAAGAAGCTATTTACAATATTGAATGAATTAATAAAATAAGAATTTGTTAAAACGAAAAAAAAAAAACTTTATCGGTAAATTAATAAGACGCGGATTTATTTCAAATAAAATTATTTGAGTTATTATTATTATTAAATACAATTGATAAACTTTATTTTTTATTAATTTATTAGAAAATAAGTAGGTATAGTAGTTGTAGTTAGTGATAGTAATAATTAGTGATTGCAATATGAGTGGTGGTAGTGGTGATAATTGCAACATTGATCAACGCTACGTTGGTCGTAGTCGTTACAATCAGAATGGAGTTGTTCAACCTTTACTGACTGGTAAGATTTTTTTTAAAAAAAAAAAAAATAGAATTTAAATTTTTGAAAAACGAAAAATAACTAATATCTAATAATCTTAAATCAACTTTTTAAAAATATTTATGTAATCTTATTTATTGAAAATATCATTATTATTTTTCATTTAATTTACGTACTAGAATATTTTTCTAAATGTGCTTATTCATTTTTATTATTTTTTTTTTCTATCTACTACATATATACTACATAATAATAACATTTATCACACCTAAATAACCTAGTTACTCTCTGCGTATGATAAAGTTTAATTGAAGTTGATAATAATTCGTTGTTTTTTTTATGTCGAAATTAATTAAATTTGTTATGCAAATGTATGTACATAGTACATATATACATAATATAACATAATGTACGTTACGTTATGTAAACTTGAATATTTTTGTTTATTGATATAAGTTTGATGAGTTTAATTATTGGTTGTTATAAAAATATTGATAACAATACATTATACTACGACATGAACATGATATAGGAATAGGTTGTAATTGCGTAATTTTATTATTAACCTATTAAGATGCAAGGTGTTCCCTCATAAATAGAATTGAAAGAAATAGAATAGAATGATTTTCTCTTTATTTAATCTCATACATTTTATTATTTAGTATGTAGTACGAAAAAAATGTTATAAAAATGAAATGAATAAACTAACATCTAAAATACCAAAATGTTATTACATATCTGAATTTATTCAAATGATCTAGTAGAAAAAAATAAAAAGAAAATATTTTTAAATTTATTTATTTTTATTTTAATATAAAATATTTGTATCCATTTGTATAATTTAAAAAGACAATCAATGAAAAATTATTATTTTATTTTAATTACTATTTCAATTTTTAGAAATGGAAATAAAAATTTTCTTTCAATTTACCTAACTTCACAAATCTAATAAAATAAATAACTTTTAACTTATAATTTCATTTTTATTTGTACGTACATCATATCCTAGTTGCATATACTGCAACTATTTTTACATAATTTTACATTTACAGATACATATATGTATGTACATATATGTGTGTTATGATCACATATTTCATATAAAATTAAATTGTTTACGACTTTACTGTTGATAATCTTAGTTTATGAGTTTATTGTACATAGTATTCTAAACGATTATTGTATTATTTATTTAACTAAAATATTCCTTTAATATTTGTTTAATGCACTTATGATTAAATTTACATAATAAAGATGATCATAAAAATTATTTTTAAGATAAAATTTTTTTATATAAAATACAATAAAATATATATTAAGCCCGTATGTACATACATAAATCCAATTAAAAATAAAATACATTTAATCTGCATGTAATTAAATGATAATTAAACGATTACTAGTTATCTGCTCTTTAATGAAATGACAAAAGTTCAAAATTAATTAAAAATACTATGAATAATTTATTGTAATGTTGATCGAGATCGAGTAGATCTAATATGTACATATATATAGGTATATAAATATATATGTAGATACATTCATATTTAGATATTTTGTAGATAAAAATATATTATATATGTACATAATAATGTAGTACGTAGTATTTATGATAAATATCGGAAATGTACAAATATATACCTACTTTTTAAAAAGATAATTCTTATTGAAAATTTGTAATTTGTTTTTTGAAAATTTACTTAAAATATTTTTCTTTTTTTTTAAAAAAAAAATAATGCGAATTCATTAACCTTGACTACTTATTTTCAATGCGATAGGCTAAAAAAAAAAAAATTTCAAAAAATAAAATATTTATCTGATATCTGATAGTTTAGCAGTTTTACATTATTTGTCATAAAATTTATCTCATTATATAAGTAATGCTGTATTATTAAATAAATAAATATAATTGTGTATTAAATGTTATTAATTTTTATTTTTAAACAAATTGTATGTAAATGTACATGACCTCAATTATAAAAAATCTACAAAATCATGTTCATATTACATACCTAATACATATATGTATATATACCTACTCAAATTATGGCAATGAATTTTCAAACCTTTCAATCTTTAAATTTTTTTTTTGTTTTTCAATAAAATTCTTATCTTAATAACATAAAAAATTGATTTTCTTAAATCTTTTTTTTTAATTTTAAATTTTCTAAAAAAAAAAAAACAAAAAAGATTTATATGAAATAACGATGGCCTATGCATATTGGAAATCTGGAAAAACAGAAGATCGAAGTGTGTTCGATTTATTTTTTCGAACAAATCCATTTCACGGTGAATTCACTATATTTGCTGGATTAGAAGAATGCCTAAAATTTTTGGAAAATTTTCATTATTCAAAAAGTGGTAAGTTATTTTTATATGTACAAATAAAAAATTAAAACAAAATTTTATATATTTCACAATATCTAATAAATTCTTCAAATTTTTCATTTTCAGATATCCAATATTTAAAGGAAACTTTACCTGAAGGAATTGAAAATGAATTTTTCGATTATCTCAGTAATTTAACAGCACACGATGTTACATTATATGCAATCGATGAAGGTTCTGTTGTATTTCCCAGGTAGGGTATAATTATTATCAATAATTTTTCATAAAAAAAAAGTAATTTTTTTTGTTTTTAATTGAATCGAATTGATTAAAGATAATTAATCATAATTTTATCATTTTTATTAAGGGTACCATTAATAAAAGTTGAAGGACCATTGATAATTGCACAATTAATAGAAACTACATTATTAACATTAGTGAATTATGCCAGGTAATTTTATTGAAATTAAAAAAATAAAATAAATAAATAAATAAAATTAAAATTTATATAATATTATATTATTTTGATAAATTTATGATTAATAAATTGTTTTAATTCATCACACAAAAAACTGTTTCTAATTTCAATATTCTTGCATTTTTATGTATTTCAGTCTAATGGCAACAAATGCTGCACGTTATCGAATGGTAGCTGGAAAAAATATAAAATTATTAGAATTCGGTTTAAGAAGAGCACAAGGTCCTGATGGTGGATTATCTGCATCAAAATATGCATATGTTGGTATGTAAAAAAAAAAAAAATATAATAATAATAACCATGAAGCTACAATCGACGCATGCATGTTTGAATCTATTTTGAATTTTTATTAAAAATAAAATTTAGAATTTTTAAATCATTCATAAAGTTATGAATGATGTCATATCTATCTTTAGATTTTATTAATTTATTTTTATTTTTATTTTAACTTGAAAAATAAATAAAAATTAAATCGTTTTCCTTTTTAAACAACCTCTATAAATTTGGTTGTTACTATGTGTGTACACACGTAAACGTTATGAAATGAAAGCTTAGAAAATAAAATCCTGTTCTACTCGTATCATTTTCCTTTTCTTTTTTATTTTGCGTGAATTGAACATATATCCGAGTATATTTATGTACATATGAGTAAATATTTATGTATGTATGTACATTAATACAAAAGTTATTTTCATATCTGCAAAATTTAATATTATTAGTTATCAACGTAAAGTTGTTAAATCAAAAAAATATATATTATATATAATAATAATAATAACGTATGTGTGTTATGTTTACTGCATGATGATACAACTAAAATTTTATTTAATCATCAGTCAGTAAGTTTATGGTTATTATCAAATTTAATGTGCAATAATTTATTTTGTATTATTTAATTTATATTTTAGGATTATTTTCGTTTCATGTTTTTTAATATTTTTTTATTTTTTTTTGTTTCTATAGAAAGGTGTCAGGTTAAATGCATGTTCAGTAAATAATACAATCGTTTGCAAATAAAGTTATACGTCATACATTACAAATAACATAAAAACCTCAAATTTATTTTACTTTTTCTAAATAGAGTAGCTACATACTATAAAATGAGTATGTACATACCATTTTTGCTTTCAGTAGAATATCAAATTTATATTAATAGTAAAAGGATATTCATTTTAATTTTTTTTTTTCAAGTTTTCTTCTTTCATAAATTATAAACAAAATGTACTAAATACGCTATCAACAAACACGATCTGAAACTCTTCTCTATTTTTTTTTTTTAATTCAATTTCTGATGGTACAAACTGGTACCGTTTTTCAGAATGCATATATGTATGTACATACATAAATATACACCTGAATATGAGTATTTTCTACAATGTTAAATTCATTCTTTTAACTTCTTATTGTCTACTTACTTGTTAATATAAATGTAGACAGACATAGGAAGGATATTATAAATGTACAGTACACACATAAAAATTTTTTTCAAGTTTGAGTTTGAATAATAATATATGATGTATGCGTGTTCAATTAATTTTTTTCTTATTCCTTTTTTTTATAAAATATTTTTTTTTTTGTTTACTTTTAGTATAAAAATGTCCGAATCGAATATCATATATTTTGTGTGTGTGTGAAAATTATGGTTTTAAGTATGTAAACATACCACATGTTCATGTTTTTTGTTTTTTTTTTCTTAATAACATATTAAATTAACTTACTTTATAACTAAAACTAAAACTTACATTGTTCACTAGAAAATATTTTATATTAAAATTTATAAAGTTGTCAGAAAAGTTTTTAATTTCATTTCATTTAAGGATAATTTACAAGTTTTTTTTTTTTTAATTTCAAAAAAATATTTTAATAAGCATATCAAGGAAAATGAAATGAATGTTTAAAAATGATGGTATACGAGTAATGGTGTTCAGTTTCTTACATTTAATTTCGATTTTCCAGTAAATTCAATAGAGAAAAATTTATATACATATTTATACACATATGATACGTATAAAAAGTATGTATTTAGAGGTTGTTTTTATGTAGGATATAATTTATAGGATATGATCAAATGTTTTTGTTTTTTTTTAAATTGAACCAAAAAAAAATTTTTTTAAAACTAAAACTTTTGAAGGTTACATTTTTACACTTTTTCCTTTTTTTTTTTTGGAAATTTTCAAGGTTTTCAATTTAAGAATTAATTTAAAATTGATATTGTTCAAAATTATTTGAAAAAAAAAACATTCAATGAGTACTGCACAGCAAATATGTATGTACATTTAAACTGAAATGAATCCAATACAAAGTAGACAAAGAATGTATTTGGGATCGGTTTGATCAGGTTTGACTACTAGTCATTGGTCTCTACAATTCTCGATTTTTGAGATCTATTCGGTATTATTATACAGGAGATCTTACATGAACAGTTGTGTTGTAAGGAGAATGAGTAGTTTTTAGATCGATTTAAAATAAATCGTTATTATACATGAAATTTTTAAAACTGGAATGATGCAATAATAATATCAGAATCAAAAATTTTATTTTTATATTTTCAAAATTTCAAATATGAAAAATCGAAATTTTTTATTGTTCACATTTTACTCATAAATTATTCAATTTTATAATAATCGTATAGAAATAACTGATGAACATATATTATATAACAAAAAACAAATATTATAAAACAAAAACAAAAAAATCATAACATTTGTGTCAATTTTATATTTTATTATGTGATTCTCTGATTATGATTCTGATTACTAAATGTATGGTTCCATATTGTTATTTATTTCACACGCAAATTCAAATTTTTATACAATGTACATATGCATATATCTACATATTATATATGTGTAAATGTATTACATCATTATGTACAAAAATATAATATCGAATTGAAATACCAACATATTTACTAAAAAAAAATTTTTAAACGCGAACATGGTATATAAATAATACAGATGAAAATTGCATATGAAAGTATTGTACAAAATCTCCAAGGTTAATGTTACACTAAAAATGTTAAAACAAAAAAAATATGAAAATAAATAAACGAAAAACAATAAAAATTATTCACTGTAATTCATAAACAATAAATATTGTTTTATATTTTTATGTAATATATATCCTTGATTTTGAAATAATGTACATACTATATAAATGCATGTATATTTTTATACAATAAATCGCTACAATAATAGGTGAATTTAACCAATTTAACGTATTTCACGTGAGTACATCAATCAATTTAATAAATCTTCATACATATATATCGGTTGATCTAAAATTAGAATATTTAACTGTTGTTTATTTTTTTAGTTTTTTCGATTTTTCGATTTATTGTAAGGTTTTTTTTTCTTTTTTTCGATGATCTTGATATGTTTTGAACATGTGTATTGGTTTGGTATTATTGTTACTTAATTTAGAAAAAACTGTTTAACCTTGAAAATGATATTAGATAATGAATTTATTTATTTTCTAACATAAAATTTCTAATTTCAATTATTTTGTAGGTGGTTTTGATGGTACATCGAATGTGTTAGCTGGTAAATTATTTAATATACCAGTAAGAGGAACACATGCACATGCTTATATAACATCATTTTCTGGTATATCTGAATTGAAAAGTCGTATGTTAAGGCATAAAATAACTGGTGAGTATTTTTATTAAAATAAACTTGTCTCTAACTCTCACCATCACCATCACCCCACCCCGTTACACACGAATATACACAAATCAACTGTGAATTATTCCATAGATTTTCAGTTATATATAAATACATATATTTTTTTTTATTTCATAATTTTTATTATAGGTGTAACACAAGATCTACTAGAACATGCAATCATGCATCGTGATTCATTATCGCATATACTCGATATATCAACAGAGGAATCAAGTGAAAGTGAATTAGCTGCAATGGTATCATTTGCAATTGCATTTCCGGATGGATTTATGGCACTTGTCGATACGTATGATGTTAAGAGGTATTTTGCTTTTAGGCAAAAACTCTCGGACTATTTTTTTAATTTTGTGTTTTTTATTATTCTTTTGTTTGTTTATTATTTTTTTTTATCTTTTACATTCAATCGGAAATTTCATTTGAATTCAATTGATTGTTAGGAGAATGTAAAACAAAAGACAAATTTAAATTTGAAATAATTTGTTTAAAAACTGTTGTTATTTTGAAAATCTTTAATTTTTTTCTCAATTTATAATTTTGAAGAAAAATCAATATATTTATTTATTTATACATATCTGATTAACAGCAATTTTGATAAGTATAACCATATCAGTTGTTTTTTTTTTTTTTTGTATTTTAGATAAAAATATTTTGTAATTTTTTTTTTTCTATAATAATTTTCTCATTATTCAACTAATTTATCATCAATCCCATAAATTCGTTCAGCTTTAAATTATTAATGCCAATGATAACTTGGACGAAGGAACCGATAGAAATACTGATCGATTCCACTACTGGTCAACATTAAATGAAATGTTGAACGAACAGATATTTAATTTTGTTCTTCCGTTGACGTTATGAATTAAATTGATTAAATACTTATTGATTTGCCATTTCTCAAAAATATGTGTCTTAATTTGAATCTATTCTTAAACTTTGACCAACGTACTAACATTAAAAATCATTTTTTTTTTTTTTTTATAAATATGTATACATATAGTAAATACATAAATACTTATATACATTTGTAATTAAATATTACATATTATTTGAATATTATTTCAGTGTTATAAATGAAACATCTACTACAAAAAATGGTTATAAAAATTTGAATGAAAACAATTCAAAATTTTTATTAAATGTGAAAAATTCAAATCAAAATACAGTTACAGATAAAATGATAAATGGAAATGAATATAAAAATGATACAAAAAATGATTATAAAAAAAATATTACTAATGAAAGTATAAATAATGATAAAACATTACAAATAAATAAAAAATATTGTAAACAATATGAAAATGATCATAAAAATATTCATAATACAAATAATGATAACGGCAATATATTAAATATAAATCAACTAAAATATGTTGGGAAGTCATTCAGGTAATTATTGAATAGTACATACATACATACATACATAATGTATCTATATGTACATAAAAAATGCTAAAATTTATTTGAAAGCATGTTTAACGTTTTTTTTTTATTTTTTTATTCAATTATTTATATTTAAATATTTATTTGATGTTTTTCGTTGTCTTTCATTAATATGTTCTTACTAAAAAAATAAAAAAATAATCAAATTTAAAAAAAAAATGAATAAAAATAATTACAAATGCATTAGGTACATACATACATACATACATTTATACATAAAGATTTTTATTACAGTTGTAGTTGTATATTACATAAACAAAATACATACATAAAATACTTTCATTTTATAAACTCTCAAAGTAAATTAATTTAATTTTATAAAAATGATAAATAAATAATTTATCAAATTTACTTATTTTTCAGATCATTTCAAGAAAGAAAAAAAAAATTCTTTTTATACCATAACATCATATAAAACTACATAAAATATTTATTCATAAAAATATGTAATCAGTATTTTATTTTTTGAGGTTTGAATATGATTAGTCGTCACCGTTGCCGTCATTATCTCTAACTAAAGGTATTTTCTGCCGTTAAAATGACGCCATAATGTATAATGTAATTATTCGTGATAAATAAATTGTAATTGTTTTGCTGCAATAAAAGTAAAGTGATGAATGATGATATGATATTTTATATTTTCTAAACTTAATTTACTTTTAATCTACAATCAGTAAAATTAAATGACAATAAATCAATGGTTATCACTTCTACCTTACTTCAATTTACTTCATCTTTATCAAGGTTAAAATAAAACATAAGAAATATGATTCCGTTGACGGTGTAAATTGCTCGACTAACTCTCTACTTTTGACATTTGGCAGAGACAGAGAGAGTTTGAGCAATTTACACCGTCAACGGAATCATATTTCTTATGTTTTATTTTAACCTCGATAAAGATGAAGATTGAAGTAAATTGAAGTAAGGTAGAAATGATACCCATAATGTACATATATGTAAAGTTAAATTCGTTCAGTTTCGTTATCAATTACTCAATTATCAAAATATCAGTTTTCAGCGTCAAAAAGTGTAATTTCGTTGAGTTTCTGATTTTTCAACATTTCACTTTAATTTTATTTTGATTTAAAACTTACTATATTTTATGAAAGTGACGTTGGCGTTGATGATGATGGCGACGATTACGGTTAATCATATCAGACTTTTATGCAGCAGTTAAATCGTTAAATACATTTTTATTTACATATCTATCATATTAACATTCATATTCGAAATGCATATTTTCATTTATTTATACCGCCAATCATATTTTAAAACAATTTGAAACCAAAAAAAAAAAAAAAAAAAAAAACTATTGATATGTTATGTTTTGTGGATTTTTGTTTTCATTTTTTATTAATTATTTTTTTTTAGCATTTTAATATAACCTTAATGACTTCCTGGCATCATTTTTTTGGCAGAGGTACGTACACACATTCTTTAACGAACGAAAAATAATAATTTACAAAAATATTAAACAAACACAATAATTATTAATAAATTAATTAATATTTTTATTTATTTATTTATTTATTTATTTTTTCTTCTAACTAAACAGAAATTACTAAATAAATACACAGACAAAAAATAAATTAATTATTTCATATTATAACATTTAATTATGTTTAATTAATATGCGAGTATGTACTCATAAGTTATTCAGTGTTCGTAAATAGAATAATTTGGAAAGAAAAAAAAAATGTCTACATTTCGCATTTTTCCATTTGGCAATAATAACGATTTTGATTTATCTAATAAAAATTAGAATGGATTTATTGGAAAACAAATCTGTATTGAGCGTCGACATGTTATATACATATGTACATATTTCAATGATTGAATCTAAGTATCTCTACATTTTGATGTTATCGTTGATTTTATTACTAAGTGTGATACGTCGGACATTATAGTTAAAATAAATTTTGTAGATATTTATTCGTCAATAAAAATTATGATCAATAATATATATACATGATGAAATTCAACGATATTACATACATAATCATTGAATTTGAAAATCATTTAAATTCAATATAAATTACTTAAATCGATATTCAGGTTAAATATCTAAACACTGTAGTGCATACTTTTGTTAAGATTTTCATTGAAATCACATTGATATCACATAAATTTTACAGTAAAATTTTTTTTGTTATTGTGTTCATCTTTTATCATGAAATCACTTTTATTATTATTTTTTTTTAATATAAAATATTAATACATACATACTTATAATTTATCATAATATGTAATAATTGTGATGTCCATTATAATTAACATCAATGTGTAGGCTTCTCTGTCGTCCGAGAGTATCACTGCATGGCTTTGTTTCGAGTAGAAAAACAAAAAAAAAATTAGAATGTTTTAAAGTTTATATTTTTGTTTTCAAACAATTTAATCGAATTTTAATATTATGTACCTGACAGACGACAATATGATTCAATGATCATTCTTGGTAAATTATCAATTATTTGCCATCTATCATTTCGAATTGAAATTGAATAATATAATATCAGTGACTAATTTCACTTTAAAGAAGTTCAAGTGAATTTTGAATAAATGAAATGGAAATTTTTAGTGGGCAAGCAAATAATAAACACTGATTGTGACATGAATGATTGTGTGTACAAAAAATGCTCTGATCGTGGAAGAATGATGATTGAATCATTTGCTGTCTGTCAGGGGTATAAGATAAATTAGTTTTTACTAAAAGGAAATTTATGTTTTTATTGGTAAATTATTTTTTTTAGATTACAAATTTTGCATTTTTTTTTTATTATTTTTGTATCGGAAATTATTTTTTTTTTTTTTTCATTTTTTGTATTAAAATTCACCTTGGTATAAATTAAATTTTAATTATTTGGATAATTAAAATATTGACAGTAATTAAAAAATTGATAATTTTTATTAAATTTTTTTTTTTTTATATTTTTGCTTGTAAATAAATGATTTATAAGTGGAAATTTTCAATAATAAAATAATCATGATCACATGATGAACAATTTTTTTTTTCTAAATGGACAAAGAAAAAAAAATGAAAGAAATTTTAAGACGATTTTCTTTCAAGAAGATACATTTATTTAACCAGAAAATAATTTGAAATTTTTTTAAATTCTCTTCTTACTATTATTTTTTTTTTTTCGCTTGAATATTACAGAAGTGGTCTTCTTAATTTTTGTGCTGTTGCATTAGCATTAAATGATCTAGGATATCGTGCTGTCGGTATACGAATAGATTCTGGTGATTTAGCGTATTTATCATGTTTGGCACGTGAAACATTTGAAAAAGTTGCTGAACGCTTCAAAATATCATGGTTCAATCAGTTAACGATTGTTGCATCGAATGACATCAATGAAGAGACAATATTAAGTCTAAATGAGCAAGGGCATAAAATTGATTGTTTCGGTATAGGAACACATTTAGGTAAATTTAAATATTTCAGTACAATATTTGCAATAAACAGACTGTGTTGTATTAACATTATATTCATAATATTTAAATATATT
Source organism: Villa cingulata (assembly GCA_951394055.1). Classification (NCBI taxonomy): domain Eukaryota; kingdom Metazoa; phylum Arthropoda; class Insecta; order Diptera; family Bombyliidae; genus Villa; species Villa cingulata. Next base: position 48,967,602 of record OX596018.1, read on the forward strand.
TTTACAGTTACTTGTCAACGTCAACCTGCACTCGGTTGTGTCTATAAATTAGTTGAAATTAATGGACAAGCTAGAATAAAATTAAGTCAAGATGTTGAAAAAGTTACAATGCCCGGAAATAAAAATGCTTTTAGGTATAGTACATAGATACATATTTACATTTTATAACATGAAAATGTATATAAACTTTAATATTGATAATGATCATCGATTCTTATTCTCATATTAGATTATATAGTGCAGATGGATGTGCTCTAATCGATTTACTTCAAAAGGTAACTGAAATACCACCAGAAGTCGGACAAAAAGTTCTTTGTCGGCATCCATTCCAAGAATCGAAACGAGCATATGTCATTCCATCCAGAGTTGAATCACTTTATAAAATTTATTGGAAAAATGGTAAAATATTGCAGCCATTACCATCATTGGATCAGATTAGAAGTAAAGTACAATCATCATTGAAAACATTACGAAATGATCATAAAAGAAGTTTAAATCCCACCCCATATAAGGTATATAATATGTATTTACATAATTCAGAAGGATAAATAAATTTATTTATTTATTAATTTCACATATTACACATAAAATCCATAATTGATAAAAAGATTTTTTATTTTTCATCTTTAAAGGTTGCAGTCAGTGATAATCTGTACAATTTTATACATGATTTGTGGCTACAGAATGCACCAATTGGTGAATTATCATGATCCATATAAATTGATAAAATTGATTTTTTCTACATTTAAAATTTTAGAGAGAGAAAGAGAGAAAGAAAAAAATGTAATCAGATAATCCTATTGATACTCATTATTGATAAATACGTATAAAATTAACGAATAAAAACTCAACGAACGAATTAAATTTCGTTAAGCACTGAGAAATTATACTGTATATTTTTTTCAATAATAAAAAACGAAGACAAAATAATACTTAATTACTTAAATCAATTGTTGTGGAAGCATCAAAAAATATAAATTTCAATTAATGAAAATTAAGTTGGAAAATGCAAAAAAAAATTTTTTTAGTATGTAACATTATACACATGTATATTTTTATATATATATATATTTTTTTTTATTTTGTTTAAAATTGAATGAAAAATGAAAATCAGAATATTTATGTGTACCTCTCTTGTTAAGTTCTAATTCTTAACTGAATTTGGTTTTAAGTAACTCAAATTTTTTAAACCACATAAATCAAGTATACATGACCAAATGAAAAATTACTCGATATAAAATACATTTAAAATGACTTCTTAAATTCAAACTCTGGCACTGGTAAGTTGTGAAGATGATTGTTTCATTCCTCTGTCTTTATTTTGTACGTTTTCACTCTTGATATTTTTGATATTCTTATCAATAATAATAATTAAATAGTTAGTATGCCGATAGCAGGAAACGAGAGATAAAGTGCAAGGAAGTCTATAAACTAGCATAGCAAGATAGAAGAAAATATAGGAAAATGTTGGAGGAGGTAAATGCCCAAATGGAATTAGTTACATTGGAGAATAACGAACGAAAAGAGTAGTGTTATGTTTCATTCGTTCATTTAATGAGTAAAAGAGCAGACGGAACAAAACAAAAAAAAAAGAACACAAGTAATTTTGATGTCAAATTAGAAATTTTAATAGGTAATTTTTTCTGCAAAAAATTTATCACCATATTTACACTCCACTCAACCAGAATTGACTTTCTGTTGTGGTTGTTGAAAGCACATAAACTAAAGTCAACGAAAATTCAATAATTTCGATGATAAATTTAACATTTAACTTCATTACAGTCAAATTCATATAAACGCAACACAACGCGCAATCAGTTTTCTGATTAGAGTTACTTCAAACCAAATTTAAGTAGTTTGATCCATGTGTGTGTATGTAGTTGAAAAAAAATATATATTAGTATTAATGTAAATATTAAAATTTATAATGATTCTTATACAAAACATAAAAAATAAGCACAATAAATATAGCCATAGTTACACCACTTATTTCCAGTAAACCAAAAATGAAAAAAAAAAATAAAATAAAATAAAATAAATAAAAACTAAATAAAATGTAATATATTCATATGAGGTTTTTTTTTATTCTTGAATGTTTATAAATTCATACAAAACAATAATAATAATAATAATAATAATAATAACAACAAAATAGTGCCTTGAACAATAAAGAACTTTAAGAAAGATCCCCAACCAAAATGAAATCAAACAGAAATTCACATGATTTTAGCACATTTAAAAGACATTTAATTATTAACTAAGCTTTAAAGAAGACAAAATTTAAAATTAAAAACAAAAAAAAAATACATTAAAATTTTTAATAAACTAACAATTAAAAATAATAATTATTACTTTTAATAAAAATGGTATCAGTTCCCTCAAGTTTTTGATTGTTTATTGCGATAAGTTTAACCAGGACCCTATTGCACCAACCACTTATCACTTATTACTTATCAACTTATCAAAAATAATGCAACACAAACTTATAGAATTTTTTGATAAGTTGATAAGCAATAAGTGATAAGTGGGTTGGTGCAATAGGGCCCAGGTTTAACCAATTTTAACACATAATCATAATCGTATCATTTCATTTTGAATATCAAATTCAGATTGTAAATTGTTCGCGTTACGCATATAAAAAGTCAGTTAAAAAATTTAATGAAACTCATCCTGTTAAATTTATACTATTTCACAATGACATTATGCCTTTTGAATTATATTGTCCTGTCATCAACGCATTAATAAAATTAGGAAAATAAAATTGAAAAAAAAAAAAACGTTTCCAGAAAAATAACAAATAAATTAAGAAATAAAATAAAAATTTGATAACGTGTGTGTGTATAGTCAATAATGTGAAATAATAGATTTTAGCATTCCAAAATAATTTTTCTGTTTAAGACTAAATGTTTGAATGTATAGTGAAATTAAAATCAATTTGATCGAAATGAAAGGAAAACAAACATTTTTTTTTTCTTATTTAACCAATATACTTGGTCTCCATACACTTTACATGAAGTTGTAGAATTTTAAATTGTACAACAGTTGACTGTGCATAAATTTTCTAATAATTGCTTGATGATCGTTATTGAAATGAAACCAAAAATCATGGTAAAATTAGTAAATTAAATCATTAAAATGAGCATATTAGAATTAGTTATACCGTTATACATTAGATGCTTTCGATTTGGCAATTTCAAGTACTTGCGAGTAGAAAAGATAGCTGGAAGTATATGCAAGTAGTTACGAATAATTTTTGTGTCGTTCGTTTTAAACAATTTATCCTAGACATATTTTAGTACTCGCAAGTACTTGAAATTGCCAATTCGAAAGCACCTATATTGAAAAAAATAAAATAAATTTGATTATAAATTCAGAATTTTGTGAAAATAGTAATTTTTAAAATGATTTGGTATAAATTCCTTAAATTTCCTATAGTAAATATGGCAAAAAAAATACCAAATGATTATTATCATACATGATCTTGTGTTCATCAATTATCGAAAGAATGATTAATTAATCCACCAAAAGAATTTTTAGAATTAATTATTAAATTATATTAGAGGTAATATTTGAAATTTACAATAAATAAAAATTGTTAATAATGAAAATATTTTACAATTATTTATAATACATTTCTTTACTAGAATTTCGTAAAATTGTTTTTTTTTTTTCTTTTCTCAAACACACATTTGATATTGAGAAAACAATATCAAAAGCTTGTAAAGTGTTTAAAGGCTTTTGTAGAAGAGTATTGCCTATTTCTTCTTTTAATTAGTTGAAAATTGTGTAAATTACACAAATAATTTCGATGTGTTAAAGTTATCTTTGATGATAATAATAATCAATTAAAGTTTTAGTAAAAGAAAAAAAAAATGAAAGGAAAGAATTATTATATATAAGATCTCTAAAATGAATTGATTATTTATTAAAGTATTTATATCAATAAAATAATAAATTTTTTAATTAAATTGCACATAAATTAATTAAAATTATTTCATTTTTTAAATAAAAATATGAATTAAAAATGAATAGTCAATCAAAATTAGTTTCCATGTACATATTTATTTTTAAAAAAAAATAAATAAATAAATAAATATAATGTAAATTATTTAAGATAATTACATAATGTAATATAGAGCTTCATTCGGAAAAAAAATACATAAGTAAATAAAAGTACATCCTAGTCAAAATAATGAATAATAAAAAAAGAAAAATTAAAACAAAATACTCGGTATAATATAACGTATAATCAATTAAAATTTTCTTTTTTTGTAAACACACATCATAAGCATACCGATTTCAAAATTATGAATTAGAAATTTTTTTATTATTATTAATTATTAATTTTTAATCACAATGAAAATTTCTAATTTTACTATTTTCTATTTTAATTCAATGAATTATTTTGTCTGAATTTCAAAACACGACGATACAGTATCAATACATGGTTAGAGTTCAATTTAAGCGTTTCATCGATACAACATCATAAAGTTAAAAATATAAGTTTACATAAAATGTGATTTTAAATTATTTAACATAAATTTTGTTCGTACGGTGAGCGTTATGGTTATAGTTATCACGTTATCACGTTGTCTTTTTAGAGCACACCCTATAATTTGAAATAAAAATGAAATGCATCGATAATGACGTCAATGACATTTCAAAAACTCAGTCATGTCATACATATTAATCACACAGAATATTTAAGTTAAAAAAAATCTAAAAAAAAAAGAATATTTTAAACAAATGAAAAAGTTATGAAACGATCTGAATTTGTATGTAATAATTATGTAAATATATGAAAATTAATTAAAGTGAATCACTCAAAATTGGTTGATTGTATTTAGTTTAGTGTTTTTATTTAAAAAAAAAAAAGGAACGATTTTCTATGTACGTATGGTCTAATTAAAACAACAAACTTTAAAGTACATAAGTAAATAAATGCAGAGAAATTAGTACATAGTAGCATAAATGAAACCAACGATAAATTTTATGAATTTTTTTTTCTCTTTTAATATTTAGAATAGAAGAAGATATGGGTTGGTTTTTTATACTCTATAAACACTAGTCGAAATAAGTACATACATGAATGCAATATAATTACATAAAAACAATGAAACTAATTTAATATATTTTATACACAAAAATAATATGTAATATATGTAGGTATATCTCAGATAATATACTTCTCATATGTACAATGTACAATATAGAAAATTTATAATTGCTTTTTTCTTTTTCTTTTTTTTTTTTTCTATTTTGTTATTAACTATGAAATGAAAAATAATATGAATACATATATAAATATAAATATGAAAAATTTTTACGTAAAGCAATGAAATTTAGTAGTAATTTTAATTGTTATAAATTATTAGGAATTTTAGTCTTTAAATGTAAAAATAATATTTAAAGAAAAAGATAAAGATAAAAAAAATTAAACTACATACATACATAATGAATGTTTGTTGTATCAGTTGTATTTTTATATATATTCAAATTTAAAAAATTATTAAAAAAAAAAAAAAAATATATATATATATATAACAATTAAGGAATCAGAATAAAAAATAAAATGCTATGCACAAAGGCGAATCATAGACTTTTTATTTTGAAATTCTTTTTTAAACAACTAATCACAAATAAAATTTTTATATTTTTATTGTTATTTTATTTTACCAAATTCAATTTAACATTTAAAATTAATCGATATTAAATAAACAAGAAAATCGGAGTTGCATTAAAAATTAAAAAGAAAAAAAACAGTGTCGAAATATTAGTCAATCAAAATGAACCATTAAGAATTGAATGCATGAAATTGTGCTACAGCCCTTTTCGAGTCTTAACCTCCAATAAAAAAATAAATGTAGAAAAAAAGACGGTTTTCAACTATATTCAATAACTAAATTACAACAAATACAACTTTACAATAATTTGGAGAAAATGTATAAACAAAAAAATAAAAATAATCAAATAGTGAAAAAAAAAAAAATTAATAAATTCAGTATAATATTTTTTTCCAATATTTTTTTTATTTGCTTTCATTATACAAACACGTTCGTTTTTTTTTTTTTTATTTTAATTTAAATTTATTAATTTATATTATCATTATTATTATTATTTTCAATATATATGTATTTAAAATTGATAATAAATACTTTAAATGGTTATCTAAAATTGCATTTAATTTAATTTAATTTTTTTTTTATTTTATAAATATTTGTATGTATTATGTGTATGTTTTTTTTTATAATTTTAATTTTATTTAAAAATATTAGTAAAAATGTAAATGTATCATTCATTATAATAATATAATGGTACTATTTTATAATTTTACTCATTTTTTTGTTGTTGATGTTGTTGTTTTGTTTCGCCTCTCTTCATCTTTTTATTTAAATACGGTTAGAATACAAACATTTCTTATGCATTTTTTTTTTTTTTCATTGCATGAATAATTTTTCTAATATATATATATATATTTTTATTTAATTATTTTAATTTTTTTTTTTTTTTAAAAAGTAAACAAATAAACAGAAAAAAAAACGAAACGAAAACTTTTGCTTCCATTAACCGAGACTTTCAACACAAATTGTATGCAATGCATTACCATGAATTGTAGTCTTATATTGCTCTGGTATTGGTTGTTCCACCTGAAAAGAGAACAACGAGAAAACAAAAAAAAAAAAAAAAAAACGATAAATTAATAAAAGTTTTATATGAATATACTCGTATATTATGTATGTGTAATTATTTGTATTTATTTACATAGTCTCCATTATCTTTTGGAATAAGAACATTCATTTCTGATGATTTTGAACTTATTATTTCTACAGCCAAAGAATCTTTGGATAAATACATTTGACAACCATCAGTTTTATCAATTGAGATTGTTGGAACTTTAGCAAGGACCTAAAAATAAATAAATGAAGAAAAAAAAATTATATGAAATTAAATACAGGCTACGGGCTGACTGGCTTTTTGAAACGCAAATGACACTATATTGAATGTCATACAGTATTGAATGTGAATGCAGTGCAGTTTGATGTTACTGCATTTTACACTAACCTGCATTTGCACACTTTGACAGTTAACAAATTCTACAGATGAAACAACCGAATCAAATAATATTGAACATTTCTTACATGAATCCATAACTATACTATTTATTTTTCCTTTAATTGTTAACGTTGAATCTTGACATCGATATATATAGACGACATTATTCATTTCAGCATTTTCGACGAGAAGTCCATGATTTGATTTTTGATATTCCTTTATCATAAAAAGAAGGGGAGACAAAAACAAAAAAAACAGAATATTTACATGTGAAAAATAAATTAATGAAATTATTATCATTACTAGTTAATCGTGTTTCAACTTACAATTAACCATTTTTTTCCATCACGTGTAAATACTGGTTGCCTATCTACTTGTTGTTGAACAGATGGTTTACTTCCTGTTGGGGATGTAGAATATTGTGGTGCTTTAAATGGTGCTGGTCCAGTTCGAAGTGTAGTATTTTTATGCGTTTGCATATCAGCTGTTACTTTTTTTAAATCTAAACAATACGAAAATTTATTTTAGAAATAAATAAAGTAAAAAAAAACGTAAACAGAAACAATAAAATCAAACTATATTATAATTCTACATCATTTTTACATTTAATTAAATTTTCAATTTATTCTATACTTTATATCTAGCGATATTCTATAGTGTTTTATCATTTTTAGAAATATGCAAATAGTATAAAAGTAATTTGTTTTTTGTTACTTCTCTCTTGAAAATTTCAAAATGATCCCGTAATAAAATTTGTAAAAAATAAATTTTTAATTATTTAATGATTAATTGAAAAAATAAAAATAAAATATAAAATTAGGAAAAAATATTTTTCTTTTAAATACAAAAAAAAAAATATATATATATATATATATATATATAAATAAAAAATGTACATAATGTACAAAATATTTAATTATTTACTTTTAGTTATTCCTTCGCCTTGATTAATTTCTGCAAATAATGCGCTTCTATCATCACCAGTTAACGACAAATCACCAAGTGCAGCAACTGGTGGTGGAGGAGGTGGAGGACAACCGAAAGCAGATGGTGGTGGTGGTGGTACCGAACCACCTCCAATACCGGCAGGTGAACCTTTACCAGACCATACTAATCCAGTTGTATGATATTGTTTTATATATTTCTGTAAATCAGTCAATGTTTGTATCCATGCACGTGCCCATTCAACATGTTTTTGATCTTTTTCTTTCCATTCTTTCAATACTCTATTCGTATAGAATTGTCCAGCATCGTTCATTTCTTTAACATGCGGTCCCGGTGTAGGACTCTAAATTAATAAAGCAAATAAAAAAAAATTTTAAATTTGATTTTTTATATGTGTAAATGTAATTAACATTTTTTTTTTCAATACTTACAATACAAACCCATCCTAGAGCTGGTATACTTTCACTTATTGCTGATAAATGATTGAAAAATTGTGATGCACGTTTTTTCTCTCGAAAATCTTGAATTGCAGTTATTTGATCTGATGTCGGTTTTAATAATTCCATTTGCTTATTTTGTGGTGGCTGTGCATATTGCGTAGCATAATTAATGTACTGCAATTGAGCACTAAAAAAGAAAAGAAAAAAAGAAAAAAACATTAAATACATTCCGAACGATAAATCAAATTAAAAACTTTGAGATGCCTAACATACTCAAATGCCGCCTTAACATATCGGGCATGTTCAGCTACATCACCGCCGATCTTATTCGATAATGCTATATACTGTGCTAATGGTCCATTTATAATATCTTGATATCCGGCAACACTCATATTGTCGTTGTCTAATTGTAATTCTTTGACCGTTAATTGATTACAATGTTGTTGATCTTGACTTTGATTCTGATTATGATCTTCAGATAGATATTCGTCTAAAACTGTTGGTATATTATCGAGACTTAATTCTTCTTCGTCTTCTTCAGATTCTCTTCTATAATTATTATTGATATGATTTAATGATGCTTCGATTCTATCAATTCTTTCCTCTAAATTAGCAGAAATTTTATTTTCTTTTTTACTTGCTGCTGATTCAGCTGATGTTGTTTTATTACTATTACTATTACTGTTGCTGTTGCTGTTGCTGTTGCTGCTGCTGCTATTATTATTACTGTTATTACCACTACCAAATGTTTTTTCAATTTCTTTCGATTTGTTTTGTTTTTTAAATGATTTTACTTTAACAGTTTCTGTTACTTCGTTATCTATAATATTATGATTTGATACTAAAGGTAATTCAACTGTTTCTAAATCGATACTTTTACGTTTTTTTTCAATAACTGAATCGAATGTTTTATTTGCTATTTCAAGTTCACGTGCTGATACTGTACGTTCTAAACGATCAATTAATTTTTCTAGACGATTAACTAAATTTTCTAATTCGTATGTGGTGGAAGGCTTTAAATCTGGATCGCAGTCTAAATTTAAATAATTATGAATTATAGATAAAAATTAGAAAAAAAAAAGAGAAAAACATTAAAATTACAAATATAAATGTGGATTTTTTTTAAATTAATCTATTTTCATATCGAAAGGAAGAAATTGAAGTTTCGCTTATAAAATACAATACAATATACAACGAAATTTTTTTTAAAGAAATGAGCTTTAATTCTATTTTTAATAAGAGTCCACTAAATGCAGTTCCTTTAAAATTGAATGAACATTTTGTGTAAGTTATTATTCATCCTTAATATTGATTTTTTTTTTTTGCTTTTTGGACAAAAAAAAATTAAAGAAGAAAAATTAAATTATTAAAATAAAAATAGAAGAAAAAAGACCTAAATTTAAACAACTATCAGAACCTTTGCAGACTTTTTGACAAATTAAATTCGAAGCAAACATAATTTAACAACAAATTCTATAAAAAAAAAAATTAAAAAAAAAGCACTAAAAGTAATTTCAATTTTTATGATATAAAGAATGAAGAATAAAGAATAAAATTTAGATTAATTGTGTTTATTCAATCGAAACCATATTTTATATTTTATGATATCTCGTATAAATTTTGTATGCCTGCATGTATGCACATTAATACACAGGAATACTATGTATTCTTTTATTAAAACTATCAAATTGTTTTAATCAGATTAAACTTCCTGTGTGCCAAGAAAATAATATAAAAATGTAGATATGTGTAAGTGTAAGTAGATATAAAACAATGTCATCAACAATAAGAAGTTAATGACTTTTTTATTTCGAAAAAAAAAAGCAAAAAAAATTTTTTATGATCATTCTTTGCAGCAATTAATTCAATTATCCATGAGAATAATACAAAAATCTGATGAGTTATAAAATTTACAATATGAACAGAAGAAGTACAACTATATACATCATATATAATCGGAATACAGGCTATACATAGTTAAGTATTTTCATGAGTCAACTAATTAAAAACAAAAAAAAAAGAAAAAGAAAAAGAAATTGTTCTTTCACTCTTGAAGTATCATACTCGTATAATATGCATAACTGATCTGATAAGCTAAAAAATTATATTGGTAATTCAAAAGATTCAAAAATTTATCAACATTTCTGCATATAATATGACAAACGAGTACATAAATGTGCATATATCATCATCATCATCATCATCATCATAAAATCTACATAACTCATAAAATTTTTATATGTAACTATGTGAATGTTTATCGATTTGAAACTTTGTTTAACTATAAAATGTTTATGAAGAAATTATGCAAAAAATATTTACAGAAAATATATTACATATGTATGCATGTATGTAAATGTACATATAAGAAGCACATAGACATACAGATACAATATGTTACATGAACTAAAAAATAAAAATTATATGAAGAATCTATTTAGAACACAAAAAAAAAAAAAAAAAAATGTATGCATTCTGGTATGGAATCTTATCATATATCCACTCATTTGTGTGTTTAATCAAATTTTATGTAATTTAATAAAAAAATAAGTGATGTGAAATTTAATTGACACTTCAATCTTGAACTAACTAACGATAAGTCTTGAATGTAAAATATTTTTATATTATTTGTAGGTTTGTAATTGTATTTAAATATAAAAAATTAAAAACTTTTACTTTCTTTTAGATATACATACGTATGTTATTTTCGCTTATGCACTTGAAGGATTAGATGACCTAATTCAAATTTTCAATTCAAAAATTAACTATAAACCTATAAACTTAAATTTAATTTGAAATTTTTTTTTATTCTATGAATAGTTTTTCTATTTTTATTCAACAAAAAAATTTATAAAAGAAAAAAATCAAATCATTATAAAGTCAATTGAAATTTACAATATAAATTATTATTTAGAGGGTATTCATAAGTTTTGTGGTATGTATTTTTAAGATATTATATATTTTATTAGAAAAAATATGCAACAACTGTCATAATTATTATGAGCTATCAAATCGAATTGTAGAAGAAGAATTACTAAGAAAATTCTTACAGCTCATCTACAAGGTGTTCGTCTAAGAGGCAGATCTAGAATGAATGAAATGCCCATGCTATGAGTAAAAAATTGAAAAGACCCCACTAACGATTGCAGTGTATGGAGTTTGAGATACTTATTTACCTATTCATCATCTAAGTTTCAATTGTGTTGTGACAGCAATCGTAGTTTTCATAAAATGTAATATTGAAAACGTTGTAAATTTACAAATCGAATTATGGCATCATATGAATACCCTAAATTCAATCATTCTTAAACAAATAAAAATATACAATTAATCAAGGTAATCAACATCATCATCATTATCATTTTAATTAATCTCGTCTGGCAAATAAGCGATTAGTAATTGTAATTTTATTAAGAGATTTTCGATTACATACACTCATGTATTTTTACTCGCACAAAAAAAAAAAAAATAGCAATGAAAATCTTAAATAGCTAATTTATTTTATGTGTATAGACGTATTTTTAAATGCATTTAGATATACGTATATTATTATAGTATTTGCTACAACCACAACCAATAAACACGAGTACGAACAATATTTGAATCGATAAATTTCGATACTACATATAGGCAACATAATCATAGACGATGAGTAGTCGAATACATACACTACATATACAGTAGAATTTCGATTATTCGTCAAAGATAAATGAATCGAAATTTTAATTATTAGAATATTTCTAAATTTAGTATAAAGCTAATGATAATGCAAAGATATTAACGCATGTCACCCAATACAGGTAGGGTAGTTGACGGATAATCGAAGTTCCACTGTACTGTAAATATTCATATCGTTGAACAAACAAAATTATGTACAATATTATGTATAGGAAAATGAATGAATCAGCTTGTTTTTAAGCATTTATTACTTAATTTAGAAAAATTAGAAAAATAAAATTGATGTTTTTTTTTTCAATTCTCGAATTAAATTAATATTACAACAGATACCATCATAACACTCCAAAATTTGTATTCATTTAACTTTTTGAACCAAAAAAAAAACGAAAATTGTGATAATATGGATACTATATATATGTGAGCTATAAACCAAAATTAAAAGTCAACAAAAATGAGGTTAATTACAACCCAAAAAAAAAACAAAGATTTAATTCTCACGCTACAGGGATTCATTATATGTATGTACAATGTATATATGTAGTGAACTGTACATTTATGTATACACAAAGTATTTAGATGGGTAAATATTTTTTAATATCGTCTGTTATTTACACCAAAAAAAATAAATAAATAAATAAATAAATAAAAATGTGTCCCTATGTACATTACTTTCGAGTATGTATTTACATATTTTGTGTATTCAAATAAACACAAATATTATTTTTATCCTTCTCATTTTGTATTTGTGTCGAATTTTTTTTTTTAATTTTTGCTGATATTTATTGCTTTATCTATAACATATACATGTGAATGAGTTTTGCATAATATTTTATCGATGAATGAGCCATTTTTTTTGAAAGTGTTTCAAGTTCATTTTATTCCAATTTCAATGGCACTATGAAACCCAAATGAAACCTTGAATTCGTCTACATTCCGCCTCTAAGTATCACGAATTCTTAATTCCATTCTCCAGTTTTTAATTTCAATTAATGAGCCTGTGTTTTCGTCAAAAGTTTCTAACCATCGTTTTATATGTGTACAAAAGGTAGTCTTTCACTTTTATAACATTCATGTTCAACAGTTTACGTGGAATACACGTCAAAACAGCAGAGGACGTAATACTTTAAAATCGAGATATTAAACTACTTAAATTATTTCTATTGGTGTATAATTTATCAATCCAATTAGAATAAATATAACATTATTTAAATGGATTTAGACCACTTTCAAAATAAACAGCTCACGTAATTTTGTGTTTAATTTTCTTTTTCATTTCTTTCTTTTTTCAATTATGAAAGCAATACAAGATTAATTTTCAGTTTTGTGTGTTTTGTTTTTCATTTCTCTGGAAATAATCGAATAACAAACAGATGATAAAAGTTTCAGTAAATCTAGTAAATATTACATACTTGTGTGTTGTACATGTATGTATGTACCTACGTAAAAAAGAACTTTTTTTTTCTCATTAATAATTCATAAAACATCATAAAGAAATCACAAATCAAAAATCATAAGAGAAAATGAAAAATAATTGAAAATGAAAATGTAAAAAATTTACCAAAAGGAAAATCTTTTTTTTGCTACGTTTTTTTTTTTTTATTCCTTTTAATTCAATTGAAATTTGTTTTTATTATACATTATACGTTTTATGTATTGTTTTTTTTTCATTATTATTATTATTACCTGGATTATTGCAATGTTTAACGTCATTTATAATAAGGGTGCGACCAAAACACGCACCTAAAGCTTGCCCCATTAATAATTGACAATAAAAATGATAAAAATATAATTTTTTTATTCCACATCACATACAGGTACATTCATAAATATATGACTAATATGAGTATATGTATTGTATATTTACATATGTATATATATACTCGTATATGAACAATAACATATGTATGTAATTTATATTTTATCAATTTTACTTAAAAATAATAATCACTTTAAATAAAAATTCAAAAATAAAACACAAACAAAACTGAATAAACATTACATTTTCATCACTTTTTTATTTAAATTTTTTTTGAACATAATAGTACATACATATATGTACTTAAATAACAATGTACTATATGAAATATATATACAATTAATAATATATATCACATTTTATGTGTTTACATAACATTATTTAGTCTGGACTTAACAATTATTCCTTATTTTTTCCTTAATATTTATAATTTATTTTAAATTTTAATGCTTTTCAGTCTAATCACATATGTGTAATAAATTACACTACAATATACCTACATACATACTATGTACATATATAAATTACACACTATGAATGCGCTATATGAGGCAGGCTATAGTTATAAAAATTTCAGCCAGCCATAGCAATAAGCTATGGCTATTGAACCTACATAATCATTATAAATATATATGCACTCGTTTATTAATATGCAGTTTATAAATGTATGTATATTGTTATAGGTTACATTTTATCCGTGCCAAAATTCTCATATTACAATGTAAAAGATTATTTAATATACGTACATATACTACATACATTATTATGTACACATGTATGTACACATGTACTTTTATACAAGTGATGAGTGATCGTATACTACTATAAAGATTCACTATAACATACACCACAATAATAGAATAAAAGTAAATAGAACTTAAATTTTTTAAATAAAAATAAAAAACATCTAGTATACGTAATACAAAATGTAGTAAATGTATGTAGGTCTAGAGCAAAAATATTGTACTATACATATATGTAAAATAATATATGGATATATATTAGAAGATCGCAAAAATAAGAGCCTGCAGTTACACGCACAATTGGCACATTTGCAATTTTTCTTTTCAAAAATGTATTTTTATTTTAGAAAAATTCTTTTTTACATTTTTATTTCTCTCCAAAATTTTATGAAAATTAAAAATTTACAAATTTACAAATCTACAAAAAAAAAATCCAATTAACTTGTCATCACCATATACCATATTATTATAAATGAAGTACATACGAGTATTTACAAATGTACAATAAATAAATAAATATGTATGCACGTACATATATGTATATTTAAAATTTTACTTTTCTTATCACGCTTATACGATATAATGATTTTCAGAACTTATGACACGCACGATAGGTGCGCATACATGTCTTATTTTTATTTTAGATATTAAATTTACAGAAATGCACAAAAAAAAAAATCAAAAAATTTTTTTCTATCCGAATACGTTACTATTATACATTGTGATGATGCGATACATATACGATCGTCATTTCGTCAAATATAATAGCTCGATTATATATAAAAATATGTATAATAATATCTTTTTAAAAATATTATAAATAAACTTATTGTTGTGTCTGTGTATAGATATGCATATGTAGCGTAGCTACGTACATTACAGTAACATACAAAATGTATGTAACTGAATGAAATTACCAAAGAAACTGTTGTATAAAATTTTATTACATAGGATGAGTTTCAAAAAGCCTCAAAAATGTGTTGTGATACGGCATCAAAACAGTCGTGATGTAAAATTTTGATGCTTCGCATCGATATTGCAGTCTACAACTGTGACGTTTTGAAACGAATTTGTTACTTTGTTTTGACAACAAGAAAAATGATTCACCTCATGCAGTACATAATTTTAAAATATAATTAATTCATTCTCTACACTAAATCAAAAAAGGTGAAGCAATTTTTTAATAAAATTAAACAATATCAGGATGACATATTTTATAGTCATTTTCGAATGAGCAAAAACACCTTCAGTGTAAGTACTCGTATAAAGTAATACTCTCCATTTTTTTTGGAATTTTTCATTAATATTATGTAAGCACTATACATTAAAAATTCAATTTATCATCATAAAAGTACAAAATTTTTGTTTAAAACTGATTGACCTTTGGTCCCATACAACAAAATTCGTATAAAACTAAATCATTGAAATGCTACTGAGAAATTTATATTAATGAAGAGAAAATTAATGATTTTCAATATAGTTTTTGCTTTAAATTTGCACATTTTTTGTTTTAGGATAAAGGAAACAATTAAAATCTTTAGCATAATTATAAAAATTATCAATAAAATAAAATTATAAATTTTCATGATTTTCCTGTAATGTTATTTGTTAAAAAAAAAAAAAAAAAAAAAAAAAACAATTAATTCGACTGAACTATACCGCAGTTTAATTCTGTTGTTGTTTTGTAAATGTTTTGTTCATCACTGTATGTGCGATATATACATAATGTATATAAATGTATGTACATACAAAATACATAAATATACTCGTATATAAATATACACAATTGTGTTTTTTAAATACAATATACATATGTACATATTTATATTTTATAACTTATGATGTATTTTTTTAAATAATTAATTAAATATACATATATTACATATGTACGTACGTACATATGTGTTATTGAAAAAATATATATATATATATCACAATAATAAATAATTGTATATGTATGTTAAATATATATGTATGCATATGTAAATGTAAATGTGTAATCTATGAATCGTGAAAAAAAAGTTTCATTTCATTCTAATCTCGTATGTACTTAAATGTATGAATGTATTAAATCAAATCACAACACAGGTAATTATATGTTTGAAGAACTTTTCAAAATATGTACTAATATACGACATAATTCAGATTTTACATACATACATACATATATATGTAATTATGTACTATATGTGCAATTAATAGCAAATGAGTGCATAGATATTTTTTATTTTTGTTTCATTTTATTATTATTTTTAAATTTTACTTTTTGATAAAAATTTCTTATCAAGATAATTTTGATATAGAAAACAATTCAAAATATACTAATATGTATAAATAAAAAAAAACATACATACATACATAATTATTTATTATTTATTTACAATGTGGCACAAAGTACATAATTATATAAAAATTTTAATATTTGTATTTTTATTTTGAATTTTTAACAAATACATACATACATATTTTAAATGAAAATTCAAATGTATATTCAAATAATAGGATAATCAAACCAAAGCTACGCATATATGAATGTAGTACATATTTTTAATTTGAAATGAAAATAAAACAATATAAGATAATCAAGATAATTTACTGATGATTTAGAATATTATCTAATGAATGAAATTTTTATTTAAAAATAAAATTCTTTTTAAATTCAATTATGAAATATCAATTTTTGATCACACTTTTTATAAGAACCTATGTATGTATATCGAATGATGTTAATTTATTTATGGTAATTGAAGGGCTTGAACTTGAATAGGACGCGTGATTGTGGTGTTGGGACTATTACGCTTGATGTATAGAGTTCGAATCGCAGGCAGCGCGCTACTCTTGCCTAAGTCGATCATTAATTCCATTCAGCAGTGTACATCAGTAACTGATTACTGATGATAAACTGGATGATTTACCTGACAGAATTATACTGATCGGCGATGCGATAATGGACTGAGTGCCCATGTATTAGAATATAAACCGATGATTTAACATAACACAAAAAAAAAAAATTTATTGGAGTTTATATCCCAAGATCTTATCCATTAAAAAATAAATCTGTTAGCTGAATTTGCAAGCAATACTAAACACAAATGTGAATAAATTTTGGAAAGAGAAATATGTATATAGTATTGATCACCCGATACATACATATGTATATATTATGATGTAGATATCTACATACATTTATAATAATGATATGTGTATTTACAGAATAGAAATTTTAAAAATAAAATCGAAAAAAATAAATACATATATGTACATGTATTTTATGGTTTTATTTATGTATATATATTTTTTTAAAAATTTCTAATATTAAATATGACATACATTACAGATATTCACAACATACAGTACATACGAGTAGCAGATTACGTAAATATCGTACATTTCATACATACTTACATAGTATTATGTACATACGTATAATGTATATTTATTATGCGAGATACATATGTATACCATATATTTTTAATTCAAGTTCGAACTGAAGTTACTAACACTAATAAGAAATCGAGATTCTTAAAATAAATTAAAAAATTCTAAAAAGAAAATATATTAACAATATAAGAATAAGTGATGTCTTTACATTAATTTGCCAACGTGATCATGATAATATCATCATCACAATCATAATTTTTTATTTATTTATGTATTTGTTTATATTTTTTTTTTTTCAAATTTTAATCAGCCTTTATGTAAGAGCATAATATAAAAATATATAAAAATAAAGTACTACCAAAGATACTATAAAATTACAGTATTTCAATAAAAGTATTTCTAGTATCTTTGGTACTACATAAATATTACATCGATATTTCTTATAATGTTTATAAGACATTATTATGAATGTACACACATAAATGTAATATGATTATTATAAAAGTTTGTAATTTTTTATAATGAGAAAATATACGTGATGCTATTTAAGTATAAATATGTATATACGTGGATATGTGTATTATTTATGATTTTTAGCTTTTCTTATGTGTAGTATACATATGTATATAATATAGGTAATAATAATACACACAGGTAATTTTAATTATATCTATACACTTCATGTATAGAGATACATCAAAAAGTACAAAATATGTACATACATATATGTACATTGTATGCATAAATACGAATATGTACAAGTAAGTATATAATTAATGTAAATATTAAATAATGTTTGTTATTACAATTCATAAAACGAAATATGTATATGTAATGTACATATCATTAATATGCTTATATACTTTATTTTTATATCAGAATTATTCTTAGAAAAAGAAATTTAATTTCAAATTCAATTAATTTTGTTATTTTAATTTCAATATATTCCGATGTATATTTATAAGTAATATAATGTATAGAAACATAATAATGTACTCATCTCATTTGTAGACATATATCTATACATACATATTCCGCTCATTAACCAACAAAATTTAATTATGTATTTTATTTATTTTAGAATTTTTTTTTTCTTTTTCTTTAATTAATTTAAATTTTATGTTGAATTGAAAACACTTTTTATTTTTATTCAAGAAATTTAAGTATAATACCTACGTACTTACATAATATATAAAATTGCATGTGCGTTTGTATTATGTACTGTATAATTTATATTAAAAAAATTCTATAACCATAATAGGTTTACTTAAAAAATATTACGAATAAAATAAATATGAAATCATGACACATTATAACACTAACAATTTTCACGAGTCTTACATATAATTCAATTATTAAAATTTATGAATCATAATTCGAATAATCATAAAAATATTCAAATTCAATACCTTTCAGTCCAATTCAACTAGTCAATTATAGAATATTTTTAATTTTTGAAATTATAATAGCTGTAGTGCTAGTTGTATCATAAAACTCAAAAATACGTAATGTAAAATATGTAGGTACATATTGTATTTGTATGTAATAAGAAAATTTTAATTTAAAGAAAATTATGATTTTTATACATTTTCCTAAAATAAAAATATGTAAATGTAAATACTTTTGTATTTTATAATAAACATGCACATAATACTCTTATAGACGTTATACAAATTTCTCTAAATTGTCGCAAATTAGTATAACATCTGTTCATTAAACACATAAGTATATATACATTATTTGTATAATTGTATACCTTGTACATAATATTCTTCGTGAGTATAGGAGATGTATTATATATAATTAAAAATACTAATGAACAATTGAAAGGGAAATGAACTTTCAAAAAGTCATTTACTTTCTTGAATATGTATACATTCTGTTTTATTTAATTTTTTTCTCTTTAATGCATAATATAATGTGCAAATACTTATTACAGAGTGAAAAAAAAAAAAAAAAAAATTAAATCAATTGAAATTTTATTTAAAAATTTAAAATTCTTGAAATATAATATGTTACATAAAGTACATACATTTATGTATGTATGTATATACATATAGCCATTAGTTTTCATAATATTAAACAAATAAAAACAGAAAAACTCAACAAAATCTTGTCATTATAACCACCCACAATTATTTTATTTTGTTTTGTTTATTCGAATTTGTATATTTTATAAATGTCAAAATCTTCAAAAAACAAAAACTTTATATAAATTTATTAAATTATTTAAGAATAAACATATAAAATTTAACAAAAAATAAATTGGCAAGAAATCAAAGAAAAACAAACTTACTGGACTTTGATAAATAATATTCGAAGTTGAAAAAATTTCGAAAATTTTATACTGAACTAAAAAAATAAAAATTAAAAATCAAAGCTTTCTAATAATGAAAAATCAAGTATTTTAACATTATTGTTGCATATCTGTATGTATATTGAAATATTCTCTTCTTCTGAATAGAGAATTTACAAAATAATTCTGGTGAAAAAATTATACTAATTTGAAAAATTTTTATTTCATAATTTGCAAAAGTATATTAATACACACACACAAATATGTATCTTGTACAACAAAAAATCTTATAAATTCTAGAAAAAAGAAATCATATTTTTCAAGAATGAAATTTTTTCTTTTGATTAGTACCCTAAAAGGAGAAAATTAAAATATAATCCTATTATACAAGCACATAATTTATAGTAGTACATATACATATATATATGGTCATGTATTGCGGGAGGACATACACATAATGTATATTATAGGGTGCACAAATATAGCAGTGCCAGATGTATATGATAAGTAGTATGTATAAAGAATACTAAAATAAAATCTTTCTGTATATAAAGACTACATAAAAATCACAATTCAGATTCATAATTATTCTAGCTGTTAAAAAAACATTTCCTAATGATATATATCTACTAAGAAAAAAAAAAGAAAAAGATTTTTATTTTGTGTACAATTTTTTCTTCCTTTTTCAAATTTGTTATAAAATATTGTGTATATGAGTATAGGAAAGTAGAATAAATTTAGGTCAACAAACAAAGAAAAAAATTTGAACAAATATAGTATAGAAATGAGAAAGAAAAATTCATATATACGAGTACACAACTATATAACTTCATAAGTATATTTCATTCACTCAAACTTTTCAGTTTATTTTTATTTCACACTATTAAAAATATGAAGAAAAAAAGCTATAATCTTTGCTATAACGAAAAAAAAAATAATATTATTTTTCTTTTTGAGTATAGAAGAAAGCAAAATTTATTTACTTTGGGTTCTATTGTTTTCTTTTATTTTTCTTTGAATTTTATAACCTTGACGTATACGTGCATATATCACCTATACACATGTATACGAGTATTAACATACTCTCCATATTTTACAAATTTTTAATTTTTGTTCAATTCTCACAGTTATGAAAATTTGTAAAAATTGATACAAGCATAATCTTCTAATCGAAATTTATGATAAAAGTTTCATTGAAAATCGATTAGTTTCAAAATTAGTAGAATGTAGAATATGTATAAAAATTTATAAAATGTTAAACATAAAATTGATAAATAAAAAGTAAAAAAAAAAATACATATGTATTTTTTTTCTTTCTAATTTTTATTATATATGTCACATTATTCACCTGTTGTTGCAACATCTGGACCTAAAGGATCAAAACGTACTCGATGTTCAACAGCTGCTTGAGCAGCCATCAATAATTCTGAATACATTCTATGCCGTTTCAGTGCTAGTTCATCACGACCGACCGGTGTTACAGGTGGCTCTTGACTACCACTCTGTTCACTATTATAATCATGTACATATAAAAATATATATGTATGTTATATAATTATATAAACATATTTCTTAAATTGTACATTTAATAAGTATGTATACAAGTACATATAATTATGTATTACACAATATTTTTACTTATTTTACACATTAAACTTTTAAATACATATAGGAAAAAACATTTTCATACAAAATTCAATTCATTCATCATAACTCAGTATGAAAAAATAATTTTAAATTTTCTTTTGTGTTTTTTTTTCTTTTCTTTTCTTTGGAAATTTAATGAAAATACTTTTTTAAATAATATGAATTTATTTATTCAAATTTATTCATGAGTTTTTAACATTAAATTCAAATTTAATTTCAAACATTCATAATAGAGAAAGAAAAAAAATATTTAAATATGTTATAAAGTTCAAAAGTGTAGAATACATAAATAAATAAAAAAGGGTAAATTATAAAAAAATTAAAATAAAATAAAGTGTAATTAATTGAAAAAAAAAAAAATACATTTCAGGATTACATTAACCATAAATTTAAAACGTAAACGATTTGTTAATTTTAAACAGAAACTGTAAATAAAAAGTACGTTAAAAAATTTTATATGGGTATTAGATTAGTAATATGCCCATCATTTTTATTAAATTTTTCTTTTTCCAAGTATTTTACGGGTATTTTCATTGCTACTAACTTTTAGGAATAAA
Organism: Villa cingulata; assembly: GCA_951394055.1. NCBI lineage: Eukaryota > Metazoa > Arthropoda > Insecta > Diptera > Bombyliidae > Villa > Villa cingulata. The sequence goes on from OX596018.1 coordinate 48,990,098, forward strand.
TTGATAATTAAAATAAATAATAAACGATATATGTACATATACAATCCAAATAAAACATATAGTACCTATATTCATTTCATATTCTACCTACGTGTATACGAGTATGTATATTATTTGATTACACATGAAAAAAGATAATCTGTAAGAATATATGTAGGTGTAGGTTTATCTGAAATTGAATTGATCAGAAAATTGATAAAATATAACAAAATACCCAGATTCTATTGATAAAAATAATTTTGATAAAAAAAAATAATTTTTCTAATTCAATTCACAAGATTATTATTTTATTCGAATTTAATGATATTTCATTTTAGATGTTTTATATTTCACTTAAATATCAATTAAGAATATTCAACTAATTATTTGTGAGTATAAAAATAATAGTAATCAATTTTAACGTAAATATCTAGATTTTTATATTACAAGTACATATATTAACTACTAATTTAATTTTCATTAATTCGATAATTTTATTCTCTTAATAATACTTAATTAAATAAAAATACTAAATAATAATTATTTAAACGAATAATTCATATAAATTACATTGCATTTTAGATAATTTTGTTTACATATCAATATTACTCGAAATCAATATTTTTTACACTCAAAGTCTATTAATATCAATTTAATTGAAAAAGAGAATCTAGCTATTTGCTTGTATAGCAGTTATAGATTACGATTATAATTTTCATTTTGAAATAGTATAAAGTAGATCTAATTGAATTTCGATGGCTGTATATACTCTCTATTTAGTAGAACGTGGTTGAACATAGTAATTTTGTTATATTTTATAATTCATAACTCTACATACACAAGTTATATATCACTGTAGTACATCAGGATTCAGAAGGTTATCTAATATGTATATTACGTACATACACAATTTTTCTACTTTTTATTGTATTATTTCCAAGAAAATAGGAAATTATATGCATATATTTTATGTGTGTTTTATTGTTATTTAGAAAAATTATTGTGAGGAGAGATTTCTTTATTTCATTTCCTTTTATTCATATTAGTTTTGGATTCAATTTAACTGTGATAATAGAATTATTCGTAGTTTGGTTATTATGTAATTTATTTAGTTTTGGCTAACTGAAATTTTATTTAATTTTCTTTTTTTTTTTTCTTTGATTTTAGTTAAAGTAAAACTACTATACTCGTATATAAAATAATTATCATCATCAAAATTTGAGAGAAATCAATCAACATTTTATCTTTGAATTATTAATAATACATTAGAATGTGAATTGTAGTTACTCGTATTCATTTTAATAGAATTTGAAACATAAAAATATTCTAAATACATATCATTTTATATACCAGGTTGAATGCTGGGATATACAAAATTCAATTCGTTTCTTCATTATGTACTTCAATTTTCAATATATGGAAATAAGTGAAATTAAAATAACATTCGAAATAATTCTGTTATAAATAATAAATAATAAAAAACAAAATATAAAAAATAATAATTTTCAATAAATATTAAAAATTTTTATACTATTTTACATTAAAATTAAAAGTATATGTAAGAGAATCCTTGTAAAAATTAATTAATAAACTGAATTCAATAATAAATACTCATTCAATCAATCAATCTAAATAGGTAAATCATACATAACATAAACATTTAATAATAAAAAAAAATTTAATTTAATAAGTGAATATTATATAATATACTCATAAAATCTATCCTCGTTATTAAACCATTCTGGTAGACCATAATATGTTGGTATCGATGATCCACCTTTTGCATTATACGGTGTACACATATCACCTCTCGGTAATTTAGCTGGTATTGAATCTGAAAATACTTCATCGTCATCAGTAATTGATGCAATTTCTGATGATGGTATAACTTCTGTACTATCATTTATATTGACACGTTTTTGTATCGATGATTTTGATGAACTGCGTCTTGATATACAACTTTTTGGCCAATCACCATTTATAATTGTTGTATCTGAACTTTTTGTATCATCTTTATTATCATTCGATGTTGTTTGACTACTACTGTCATTATCATTTGTATAATCGTTAATATCTTTATCACTAGTTATATTATAATTATTACTATTTATTGATGTTTCATTAATTTCGTTATTTTGTAAATTTTGTATATCATTAGGCACTGAATCAATTGAAACATCATCATCATCATCATCATCATTTTCACTATCGTCATTGTCATTATAAACAACAACAATAACGTCGTTCTCTTTTATATCGTTATCTATGTCATTATCATTAACTTTATTATTATTACTATTATTATTATTGTTATTGAGTACAATTGATTCTTCAATTGTTGAATTGCTACTATCACTTTTTGAAAGTGTTGTCTTCACGGTATCCATTAGATCCTCATCTTCACATTTATATATTTCATCTAAATCTGATTCTTCTGTTGTCACTTTAATTGCATCGTTTTGTTCATTATCATCATTGTTATCCTCATCTTCGTCAACTTTTATTGCTTCAACTTTATTAAAAATATTTTTGATTTTTATTTTTTTAATCAATTTTATATTTTTTATATTTTTTAACATTTTTTTTTATAATATTCAATTTGAAGATAATAAATGTCCAAATAAAATAAAAGAAATAGGTAATAAATATTTTATGTGTATGTGTAATTCTGATTTCTGAACAAGTTCAAATGTAACATAACATGTAGATTTTTTTTTTAAATTTATCACATTTTTAGAATGCTATATATTAAATATGAAATGTAGAACTCATTTTTATTGTTTTCATTTAAAATTAATTTAAACAGTGCATCATAAAATAAAATGGAATTAAAAGTAGAATATAAAATATAAATACGTATACAATTTTTAATTAAATAGAAGTATGGACACGCATATGAATATTGTCCAATGAATGTTGAAAATTTTTTAAAATTAAAATTATAAAATAAAATAATGAAAAATAATTGTTTAAAGAATGAAAACTAGAGAAAGACCTAATTGAATTTGACTTGAAGTTGAAGTAAATCAATTCAAAAGTCTGATTTAATTGCATTGGATGAAGTAAAATTGACTTGAAATATAAATTTTCGTTGAATTTATATTCAAGTGATTTCATTTAAGCGCACCGCACCGCACCAATTTAAATGAATCTAACGAAAATTTGTTAACATATCTATATTTATTGGTTTTGCCCTGTTCTTGGTCACATTCTATAATTTAATTTTGAGTTTAATCATTTAATTATATTACTTATGATAATTTCAAAATGAAAATAAAATAATCCATTTATCTTATTAAAATCACACAAATCACCAAGATTAAATTTAAATGTATCCTAGTTCGAGCAACTTGTCGTTAACTTGACATGAGTTACTTCAAGCCAAATTTAGTTAGTCCTCAATAAAAACCTAACGATCATAACTAATATAGCAGTTATTATTACGAAAAAAAATTTACAAAAATGTCAATTCAAAATTATCTATACTTACATTATTGATATTCTTAAAATAGAATACAATATGCATATATGCACGTTATGTATGAAAATTAATTTATTTATACAAAAAAAAAATAATGATAATAATAATAATAATAAATAATAAATGCTTTTCGAGCATCATATTACATAATAAATAAACATTAAATGAATCATTAATTCAAAAATTAAAAGTACATGAATAATATTTTAACCTCATTAATGTATAATCTATAATATGATGTGTACGTACGCATTATAAGTACTTATGTATTTGTTAGATAACACAATTTCAGCATAAAATGCGACATATAAAAAAAAAAAAATAAAAAAATCAATTTTTAACAACATAACAATAAATATTTTATTTTAATGTGTCTTGAAAAATTTAATGTGGGCAATAATTTTTTCTATTTTATTTTCATGTAATAAATTGTATTTAATCTTTCCTGAAAGAACAAAAATACAAGTAGTACAACATTTTTTATTTATTATTACATATATTATTTTTTCATTTTTGATATTAGATGTATACATATGTGAAAAATATATACATACAGTTAAGATTACGACACACAAAGAATATTGCCACATTATATACGTGTACTACATGAAATATGGAGTAAATTAAAAAAATTGTTAAAATTTTTAATTTCGTTCATTTCATGCGGTAAATATTACATATATGTATTACCATACGTAACAGGAAAAATGATTTTTATTTAACTTTTCCTTTTCCGGATATAATTAATTTAAATAAATTTTACAAAACTTATTCAGCAAAAAAAATATTCAAAATAACTTTTAATTACTTTTCATTTCCATATTATTTATTCAAAAATCTTTGAAAAAAAAAAGAAACAAGTTTAATGTTGCATTTTTAAATTTTATATCAATGCGATGCATTACTTATACAAATCTATACAGACTCATATAATGTAGGTGAAAGAAAAATATACATTTAAATAAAATAATTAAAGTAAAAACTTTTTTATAAATAAAAACTAATATAAGCAATATGAAATGTACCGAAATAAAAAGGAAAAAAATACATTTAATTTCTTTAAAAAATGCATAATATTCTATTTGTAATTAATAATATATTTTCTGCACTTCAAACTGTAATTAGAATTAAGAGTTTTCTTATTTATTAATTTTTTTAAAATGTAATCAAAAAAATGCTTAAAATTCATCCTGCTAAACAAACAAAAGCTATGTACAAGTAGCTGCGCATACATATAATTTTTCTGTGGCTAATATTTAATTCATATGACGTGTATTCTTCATTTTATAAAAATCATTTATCATTATCAATCATTTAAATTATTTAAATTTGAAATATAATTAAATGAAATAAAACAAAAAAAAAGCACATAAGTACACAAATCTTATATTTAATTATGGAGCATATGTTTTAATTTATACTTTTAAATATGTACATACATGAATTTGTTCAGAAATTCTATTATACTGTGATATACATTCTCGTATATGTATATTTGTAAAAATATAAATATTATATTCTATTAAACACATAAAAAAAATGCCCTAATTTTTTCTACTTAATATCATTTTAATATACAATTACCATTATCATTTTTTAGGTTTTGATTTTCTTCCATTTCTTCATCTTTTTGATTATCTTCATTTTTCTCTGTTATTATTTTTTCTTTCATTTCCAATACTTCATTTTGTTGTTCTTTCTGCTCCATTTTTATATTATTTTTTATATGAACTACATTTTTTTGTGAATCACTACTAACATCATCATCTTCATCATCATCATCAACCTCATTTGACTCAGATTCAGATTGTCTTTGATTACCACCATCATCGTTATTAAGTGATTGTTTTTCATTATGTTCTTCATTTATAGCAGCAGTATTTGTACTTGTTAAAAGACCATTTTCTCGAATCGTACTATTATCACCAGCACCATTACTAGGGCTACTGCTAGATTTATTATTTGATTTAATTGAATTTTCTAATTCAGCTTCTTCTTCTTCCTCCTCACATTCATCTTCTTCACCTTCTTCCTCTTCTCCTTCCTCCTCCTCCTCTTCTTCCTCTTCTTCATAATCAACATTTTTTAAATATTTATTTTGCTTTTTCGGATTTTTACAACGACAACACGAAAACATTTTTTTTTTTATTTTATTTTATTTTTATATATTCAATTATTTTGAACTTAATTTAGATTTATATTTTAAATTACATATATTATTATATCTATAATTTTTGTATTTAATTATGGTATAAAGTATCTTTTTCACATTATAAATACGTGATTTGACTTAACATTTCACTTTATTATAATTTGTTTTTATTTTAGCAATTCTTTCTGTACAATTTTTTTTTTTTTTTTTTTTAAATAAATAATTAGGTGTATTATATTTTATTATCAATTTGTCCTGATTCATGAAATAGATGTCGGTAAGGAAATTAGATTAAAAGATTGAAATGCTATAGAATTATCTTTAGAGGGTTAATACAAATATTAGAGATTTTGTGATTAAATTAAAAATGAAATTTGTCCTTTTTAAATATACATTGCTCTGCTCTGGTATAAAAAATGATACAACTTGAGCATAATTCAATGTAAAATACATTATTATATCCTTTATTAACGAAGTTTCAACTTTTCAATTAATTTTTGAACTATATTTTTTGTTGATATAAACATCATAGACGAAATTTATTTTCAAACATTTTCTAATACTTTTTTGATTAATTAAATTTAAAAAAAAAATCTTATCTAATGATACCTTGTATACTAATAATTGATTTTTTAGTAAATAAATTACATGTTAGCAGAATATGAATATATTTGTATAAATTTGTAAAAAATTGAAAAATTTTCACATTAAAATTCAATAAAACATCTGCCTGTACATTTTACATTTATAAGAAATATGTGTGATGATTATGAATGAAAAACGTATCATTTTATAATTTCAAATATTTAATACGATATGACAACGATACGATAATATATAATTATGAAAATTTTATTTATTTAAATTTGTTATACACAACGTGGTATTCATATGTTACACATTTCATAACTATGTACATATATCAATGACGTTAACACGTACAAGAATACACCTTAATAATAAGGATGTTACTGATGGATGTTAAGGATGCTAACGATGTTATCAATATGATTATAGAAGAATAAGAAGAAGAAGCAAACAACAAAAAGAAAAATGAAAATTGCAATGCAATATATGTATGTATGTACGTATTTACTAACTATAATGTGACAAAAATAAAAGTAATGTTGTAAGGAATGTATATACTTATTATGTAATATACCTACTCAAAGAGAATTTTAAATTAAAAAAATAAAAATTATATAGACACCTCACAATACATACATACTTATAGATACTAAATTTTCATACATTATAAATTTAATATAAAATTAAATATTAAGCAAGATGATGATAAATTTCATCAAAGATATACTCAGAGACACATGATTATGAGCAATCCTATAAATTTTCATGTAATTTAACTATTAATGAGTTATGTTATATGGAGAATTGGATGGCTCAGCAGTAGAGAAACCATTTTATCTCTGAAGTTTCTCAAAATTTTCGTTGTTCGTAAATGTATGAAAATGAACTATGAAAACTGAAAAACTACGAGGATTAAAAAATCTACGACAAATTAAAACCTGAAACTAGTCCCCTAATGAAAATTTGAAATTATAACATTTATTCTAAAAGTTAAAATACCTGAAAAATTAAGACTGTCTATACAAAAATGTCTCGCGAAGTGTATGCAATGTATATACATACATACATACATACATACATACATACATGTTCCTATGATCATCAATCAAATTACATATTATTTGATTTACTTTTTTAAAAAAAAAACGTATATCGAAATGAAATTGAAGATTATGTACATAACATGAATTTCAATTTAACATAAAATTATAAATTTTTCAATATGACAACTTATATACATTATATACAGTAGTGCAATATAATTTAAATGTAAAGTGCTTCATAAAAAATTCATTTTCTCATACTAAGAGTACTACAATAAGTATTTTATGTCATATGCATATGAAACATTATTATACTTAGTTTATATTTTATTTTTTATCTTAACATAAAATATTGACAATTTATATATAGAGTAAATAGAAATTTTTTAATTCAAAAATTTAAAATATGTACTATACATATTCTTATGTATTTTTTTTTTTATTTATTTAAATGTAAAAAGATAAAATAAATACAATAAAATGCTTCTATACTATATAATAATTTTTTATATAAAAAGTCATAAAAATTTTAAAATACAAAAATCGAAAAAAAAAAATAAATTTTAGTACCTCTTAATAATTTAAGGTAGGTATCACTTTTAAGGCAATTTTTTCGACAAAAAAGTAACAAATAAAATGATACACATAACTTCATTGTAAATACCTACATACATATCATATGTATATACTTATATCTGAGGTAAAGTTATAACACAGAAAATGAACTTTCTAAAAAGGTAAACACTTTCAAGTATTCTCCCTGAAATGTTGTAGTTTTATAATTTCTATGAAAATTTCATGTGAAAAAGAAAATTGATATAAAAATTAAAAATGAATTTATATTCTTAAAAATGAAATTAAGTATGTACCTATATTACATATTCTAAAATTAAACCGAATAGATATACAGCATATAATTTACGATAATCTATTCATAGAAAGGATACTTGTATATCTATGTATGTATAATGTATACATAAATTCGTATAGTGACCTAATTTTTATTGTAATTTAATTTTTATATATTTATCTTATCAGATTTCAATTTATATTACAAGATATTATTATAAAATGCTGAATAAATAAAAATTATCATATTTTTGCATAAGTATATATCTACACATAAATTTATTCCACCTTGCTAAGGATATTTTTTTTATTTTCATACATTTTCATTTTTATTTAATTCACAAAAAGAAAAAAAAAAGCACGCATAGTACAAAACCGTTTTAAATGAATACAAAAGTTCACTGACTTTTGTGTATTCGAATGAAAATGTAATATAATAAATGTATGTATGTATTGCACAAAACATATATTCATCTGTAATATCTGTATAATATAAAATGATATATGTATACTCGTGAATGTAAACAAAATTTAACTGCAATACATATTCGTATTATATGGCAAAAGAAAACAAAAATAAAGGACTAAAATCTATCTTCTTCGTGAATATTTTGTAACGAAAGATAAACATTTTCTTATATTCTTATAATTTTCCATACAGTTCTGGAATATGTTTCACATTATAATTTGTATGTATATAAAAATGATGTTATGTATGTGTGTATATATCTACTCGCGTACATTCAATGCAATGTATATGTAATATCTATTTAACTGTGATGAAAAATTAATGAAGAAGAAAAAACTGTAAAAAGGATAGGTGTAAAATTACATTATCTAATTCATTTTATCTTCAATATTCATTTAAAAGTAAAACAAAAATATTCATATATATTAACTGTATATTTGAATTTTGTGAATATGCATCTCTGTGATATAAAAAAAAAAATTATAGTATAGATGTTTCAAGAAAGAAAAATGATAGATAAACATTATCATATTGCTTATGTATTTATCTTTAATTTATTGCTTAAATTAACACTTTATTCAAACTTTATAAATACAAATTATGTATGTATGAACGTATGTATATATGTACATATATAATTAACTGCATATCTAACAGAGCTAGCTAATCAATTTTTATTTGTATATTAAATAACACAATTATTATTAAAATTTATCGAGATATATGGTGTACAATGTAATTATACGGTTTCATATGTACAATAATTTTTAATAAATAAAATACTCAACAAACAAGACAAACACATATTCTTGTATTCTTGTAGTCTTGTAGTCTTGTAGTCGTAGTACTACACTACTACACAATATTATAATTCATTCACTTAAGTATTATTCCACTCTTCTTTTTTTTATTTGATTCTTTCTTTTTATTATTGCAAACTTTAAAAAGAAAAAAATTTATATCATCATTTTTATCTATATTACATATACTACAATCTGTATTTCCTTAACAGTACAGTATGCGTATAATTTAATTCGTATTTTATTGAAAATAATAAAAATTCGATTAAAACTGATTTATAATACAATGTTTTAAATTTTTTTTTTATATTTTTTCTGTTTGTTTGATTATTTTTTTTTTTTTCACCGTTATAATTTAAACTACATATCTGCATAATAATAAATGCATGAAATATGTACCGATATAACTTTCAAGTTTTATTTTTCTATAATTTCTTCAAGTTTTCTTGTTTTTTTTTTTTTTAAACAACAAGAAAAACAAGAGTTCTTTTTTTGCAAAAATTTTTATTGTAGTTTTTATAATAAAAATGATGCAAAAAATATGAAAAAATATAATAAGAAAATATGCAGAAGAAAAAATTAAACATATAACTGCACTATAAAACAATATTATTTTTTTTATTGTGTGTTTTTAAATCACAAATTAAACTATTTTATGTATTACTACATACGAATACGACCAATATATTCGTTTAGTATACTATATGTCCAAGATACTATATAGTATATATGTACTACACAGAAAAAATTGTAAAAAGAATTTATTATTATAAAAGTAACACGAGATGTTAAACCGGATAAAATGGACGGCGTGGAATGAATATAATATAAATACTATGTATATCTATAATGTACAATGTGAAACAAATATCTTTTACGTGAAAATTGTAAATTACTGTTATACATATATGATGTAAAAAGAAATATTTTTTACAAAAAAAAAATAATAATAATTTTTTTTTTCTTCTCTTCACTTTAATATATGTATTTTATTATTTTATATGATTATCTTAATATTTTCCACCACCGTAAACCATATTCAGTTCTTATGCATATGTGATTGTATTAACAACTGAATCTATAGTCAAAGATGATGCTTCTTATCAAACGATATATGTACATTATATGTGTACACATATTTTTGCTAAATTTCCATTTTAAATTGTATGGATGGAAAATGGAAAATTTTTTCAGGAGAGATGCGTACTAGGGATTATTTCATGATTCATCTTTTCAGGTCAACCCCAATACAAATATTTTTGTATAATATTAAATGTATAAATGTATATATGTATTGAAATTTTCTTTTTCTTTTTTGGAATGTAAATATATGTGTGAAAATTTGTAAACACATATCATATTTTTATAATAATAACATATCAAAATACAATACATTACATTCATATGGCTGTATTGTACATATAGATAAATATATGTATATGTTTTTATATATGGAGAAAATTTTTAACAAATTAATATAAATTATATTCTTGTCTGAAATCTGACAATTAATTACCATTCAACATACAATAATATTTTTTCCAAATATTACATTTAGTAAATTATAGAATATATAGTATACTGTGTATGAAAATCAAATTTATTTTAAATTACTTACATTTTTGTCATTTATTTCATTTGTATTTATAAATATTAATGATTATTGCACAAAAACACGTGCGTTTAATTATTAATTTGTAATCATACACAGTACAGTTACAGTGAGTAAACACATCTCTCTACATATTATGTGGCTAAATATTCATTTTATAATGGAAAAAAGTGAAATTTATGAAAATATGTACATATAAAAAAATTGAAATTTTTTTTCCTCCCCCTAGCATACATATGTACATACATATTTGAATAAAACTACAGACCAACATTTGAATACATGATAGTTTTTTTTTTGTATTGTTTGTGAGAAATAAAAAATTTATTTCTATAAATTTAGTTTCCTGTTTTCTTCTGCTTCATTTTTCAAGTATGTATAGTCAAATTTATCAATTTACTTGGAACATTTTTTTAATATTCTAATCTAATAAATAGCCCTTCCTTTTTTTTATAAATTATGTATGTAGAACGTCTTAATATGAAAATTTAGATATACATACGTATGTACGTACTTATGTATGTAACCATCCAGGATTTTTCTTCCAAAAAAACAAAATTATAATCATAATATAATACACGCTCGCTATACGGAAAAGTATGTATGAATGAATGGATATAACTTCCATTTTATGTATATACATATGTAAATATTTACATACTAATAGTATTATAGTGAAGTGATATCAATTCGTCGAAAATTCATTCAAAAAATATAGGATATTTTGATGAATGTAATTCCATTTACAACACATATAAATACACATAAAACACATACATACATATTGAAAAAAGAAAATGTGTATAAATACATATAAATGTATTCGTACAATGCATGTATTTTTCAGAAGAAAAACAAAAAAAAAAAAAAAACAAAAAAAAAATTTAAAATTAGGTCAATCAAATAACAATAATACAGTTAGCGCAATCGCATAAAATTGTAAATCCAAAACCCCAGGATTTTAAAATATGTATGTACATTTATATAATATCTATTCGTTTCGTATGAATGTTATTATATGTAAATACAAAATATCACCATTCATACATATAAATAAAGCATAAACAATACACACCTTACAAATAAAATAAAAAATAATTATTACATATACAAATATTTATATGCATTATATTATATCAATAAGAAAAGGAAATAATGCATACATAATACATATATGTATGTATGTACGTAAATTGTATGCATGCATATTATGTAAAATGCTACAATAAAGCTACTTGTACATATACATAGGTATAAAATAAAACTATATGGCTATATGAGAGCACTGAACTCTATTCAAATATTCAAAACCAATGGTGGCATTCGTAAAATTTTCAATTTGAATATTGAAATTTGTATTTTAATTTGAAAATATTATGTAAAATGTGTAAACATACAAGATCTCAGCTAAGTGCATGTAGTATTTTCAAAATTTTAAATTTGAGTTTTAAATTTAATTTTTTGTTTTTATATATCTAGTTTGTTAATTTATTCAGCTATCAAAATATTCAGCTGAATATAATTCTGAATATAAATTTTGTAAAATTTTTAATAATAACTGTCTTTCTAACTATACAGTTTTATAGTAATTCAATCTAAATTGAAATTTTACATTTTAAAAAAATTTATAAATACATTTATGTGGAATGTGGATAACTATACATGTACCCATTTTTATCTCAAGTTTATACCTAACTAAGAATCAAATCAATAATTTGTAGTTATTGTTTTTATATATAATAGCAATTCCATTTCAAATTCATACTTGTTCAATACGATGAAATGGAAAATTTTACTCTTTGTGAAAATTTTTGTTGTTCTGAAGAAAAAAAAAACGATTTAACATTGATCAATTCAGAAAAAAAGTTGCCCAGCAGAAGTAAGGGCTAATTTCATCGATATGTCTATAATATAATTTATTGCAATAGACACAGTAACAGTACTCACACATCACATTTGTTGTAATAACTTCCGTTAAATTGTTATTATCTTCTGGAATACTATCTTGAAGAATATTACATCAATCTTTTTATATTTCAGGATCAGGACTACCAAAAATTTTTCATTTAACCGTATTGACCAAAAATTAATTTAAAGTGAAAATGCTAAATAAAATTTCATATACTTATTTAATAATACAATTACATATATTTAATAATACAATTAAAATTATTTCATTTTTGTATTTTGAACTTTTCCTTAACAATCAATTTTTATTGATGAGCATGCATCTATGAAATGATTTTGAAGAAAATAAAATTTGTCATCGAAAATTAATATCAAATATGTAAATAAAAAAAAATGTAAGGTGAGTTGGAATAGAGCCCGACACTAAAACCTATAAATTATTATTACTCATACAAAAAAAAAAGAAATGAATAAATAAATGATTACTAATAACTTTTGAATTTAATATTAATATTATGTGTGCATATATTTGTTGTATGTTGTAGCAGGTAAATCAATTCTGATTTTAAAAAATAATAAACTACTTTTATATTAAAATTATTTTTTACGAAACTAGGTAAATACTTATATCAATTTTTTATGTTGATTTACAGAGAGATAAACAATCATGTACAAAAAAGTGTTTTTTTTTTTGTATTATGTTTGCAGAAGTATAATCAGTGCAATCGATGCAAAATGCAAGATGTAAGTACATAACATAAAAAATAACACAATATGAAATGGAAAAAATAATAATAAACTTTTAAAATCGTTCATTGTAAAATATTACACGTTACTTTATGTAGTAAGCATTAAGTAGTAAGTAGATGGTAGAGGTCTAGGTCATTTAACTTTAACTAGACTGAAAAAGAAGAACTAGAACTGGAAATTATTAACTAAGCAAAACGCAAAGACAAAACCACCAAAGATGATGATTTTCATACATGAATTACTATATATACTAATATACATGTTTATGTAGATTATACACATATAAATGGACTTATATTATGTGCTGAATACTCTGATGCACAAAGATTTTTTATACAACATACGAATACAATTTTGCATTTAATAATAAGCTGGCTGATGCTTAGTCAACTAGATTTAGATATGTGCATACATAGATATTCAATTAATATTAGATATTAGTTACATATATGAATGTATATTTTTGTGTTAAATTGGTAACTAAGCATTTTAACAGTACAGTACAGTATTTATATATATATATTTAATAAATTATAGCATATGTACATATTTGGTATTACATAGTACTTCTAATTATTAAGTTTTATAATTTTATAAAACAAATATTTCTTGTTACATAATTGAATTTATTTTCATTTTTATGAAATACATATGCATGTACACAATTTTATCCAATTTATAGTTTTTCATATAAATGTATGTGTATACTAACGCTAAGCTAATATTGAGAATATATATTTTTAATATTTTTTTTATATATAATTGTTTGTGGTGGCGGTGGTCGTGGTATATATAAATCTAAAAATAAAGTTTGTTCATTCAAAATTGTTCATTTTAGACCAAATTTTATTTTTTCAATTCATAAATAGATAATACATTAGATGGCTATTAGATATTATTAATGTTCGTTCATGTACAAAATACATACATATCAGCAGAGATTACTACAATTATGTAGTCTTCCGATTCCAATCCAAATGACTCACTCCACACCTAATTTATTATTTTTATTTTGACACAAAGGCAACAGGCAATAATATCTATATATTTATATACTTTGTTTACTGAATTTACTGATATCATCGCTTTTTTTAATATTCTGTGGAAATTTTCTTCTTTAAAGCTAAAATTTATCTAAGAAAAAAAAATTGAAAGGAATTTATATATTTTTTAAAGATAAAAAAACTGACATAAATCCACTTGAAATCAGCTAGAGCTACAATATTGAAGTTTTCATAAATTTATATATGTAGCTATTGTATGTGAATTATTATTACATTTTTTATGTTCTGTACATACTATATTATGTATCTATGAAAAATATATGTATACGTAGATTTCATAAAGTGCATTATGCACCATACATTACCCATAATATATGAATACCGGTAAAATAAACAAAAAAAAATAGAATTAGATTTAATTAAATAAACAATTGGCTTTTACCAAATTATATCGTTTTTACTTAATAAAATATATGAAACTTATTATTTAATTCTAAAGAACTATAAATTATTATACACGCATACTCCATTTATTTTTTATCTATTATCTATATTTCACCATTATTCAATTTCTTCCCTTGTTATATTACAAATAAGAAATGAGAAAATTTTACCTTTACTTACCTTTTAATTTTCTTCAATATAGTTTCAAAGCACTTTGAATTATTCACTTTTATAATAAATTAAAAAAATATATTTAAAATTATTTACTTTCTTTAATTTCTAAATGCAAATTGCAAAGTAATAAATATACTACATATAAAAAATCACGATAAATCATCAATACAATACAATACAACTTACAACACAATATACAATACAATATTCAGAAATAATTCAGATATATTGGATTAATAATGTATGTAGCCAGCCAGAGCCACTAGCTAGTCAGAAATTCAAACAAGAACAAAAACAAAATAACAAATCATTCTTTTTCTTTACTTTGCTTATGATGGTGGGTGAATATGAAATTTGTGAATACGAATGAAAATGAACATCTAATGTAGTTGTAGAGTGTAGAGTGCAGACGGTACGGTGCGGTGGTACGGTGTAGACAGATTCTTATTAGATAGACTGTAGAGTTGCTGTAGACGTAGAGTGTAGACCAGTGCAAGGCTAATAGAATATATAAGGTTAGCTGTAGCCGTATATAGGAAAACTTTTTGCTTTTTTTACAATCAGATTTTCAACTGATTCTGACGTCATATTGTAAGAAATGTTAAATTGTTATTGTTGTTTTTTAAAACGAATGTTTTTTTAAGAATTAGAGCACTAAATCTATATTTTATCAACTATTAAAAATAACTTAATTTGTTTTGTTTAGTAATCTTTAGTAATTTTTTAACTTTTAATTCATCTTTTTAACATCGAAATTTCGACTAACATAATACGGTCTTATGAATGCTTCAAGAAATCTTACATTGTGACGTCACAACTTAATTTGTAGGTTATTAGTATCGCTACAGCTAACCTTATATATTTTATTAGCCTTGGACCAGTGTAGACTATATCATATTATGTATATAGCAATATAGCATATATACGAATACGATAGAAGAGAGAGTAGCTAGGCATCAGACGTAGACGTATTCTTTATTAAATAAAATTTTAAATGATTCACAATCGTACATAAAGATAAAGATAATAACAACAAACAAGGAATTTGTAAAGTATTCAGGTATTAGCATAGACAATTGATAATCATTCATAATCATAATCATAACCGGTGGGCGGTGGTTTGGTGCATGCATATTATTTGTATTCTGCTGTTGGCAATATGTAATATGCTAGATGTCAAACAATATGTGCACTACACACCTACACACTACCAACACTACACTACACATTCATATCAAATGTGACAGCTGACAGTTGACAGTTATAACGAAAAGTGATGAAAATAAATATTATATAAGCACTTTTTTCACTTATGACAAAAATGTAGTAAACATTTAAAATTTATTAAAAATTTTCAACATTTTCAGATTCAAATGTATAAAAATCATTTCATTAATTTATTTTTTTTATAATTATTCTTTATTCAATTTTAATAATAGATTTTTGAATACCTTAAAAACTAAACAGTTACAATTAAAAACTTTTACTTGATTATCTAGTATTTTTCACATAAAAATAATTATGTACTTAAAAAAACTATGAAAATTGTTTATTAAAATTATAAATAATTAAAAAAATGTTAAAGCTTCATCTCTAAAGCATAATGAATATCATCTACACTAACATTTAATAAAATCTTCTGATAAATATCAGTACGAGCATGTTCACATATAATTAACCGTTTTGCACCTAATTTTGAACAAATCTTTAAGACATTGCCTACAATAAAATAATTTAATTATTTATTTTAAAAAATAATACATATATACATATAAATTTAACATAAAAAACAATTGATTTGATTCACACTAACCTGGCGATGGTGTTGTAACTCCCATAAACGAAGTAATTGATTTTAGTTGTGAATAGACACTATAAAAAATTGTTTCTTCAATTCCAGTTCTACTAACCTAAAATTAAATTACAACAAATCGAAGAGTGTGTAACAAAATTTATATGTATTAAGTTTCATTTACCTCAGCTGCTACAGCTTGTAAAAAATATTTTTCATAATTAGAGCAATTTTTCAGTGCTTGAACCTTACTACTAGAAATCATTTCGGATAACGCCTTTTGGATATGATTCATATTAACTGTATTATTTGAATTGTCATTGTGTGATTCATTTTTATTTTGTTCATAAACTTCAACAGCTCTTCGACAAATATCTAAGGCTCTTCTTGCATCACCAGAAACAGCAGCAACTTTCCTTTAAAAATACAAACAAATAAATTTATCATACATTAAGACTGAGCCTTACTTATTTTATTCAAGAATTTTAAAAACTATTGAAATATAAAAAATAATTTCTTACCTAGCAACTAATTGAAGTGCATCACTCTTGAATGAAGCTATTTCTGATAATTTCGAATTAACAATTTCTTGTAACTGTTGATATGTATATGGTGAAAATGTTAATCTTGTTAATCCTAGACGTGATGTTATTCTCCCTAAAAACAAAATTATAATTATTAGATTGGTAATAATTTTAAATTTTAGCAAATCTAAACTAACCCATAAGTATTCGTTCTGGTAAATCCATTGTATTTGCAATTGTAATCACAACTAATTTTGCTGTTGATTTACTTGGCCAGTCTAATAAATTATAAATTACATCTTGTCGACGATTACATAATATATCTAATTCATCAACTAGTAATATTGTTGTGTTACGACGTGGTGATAATGTTGTGAATCGTTTCTCTAATAATGTTTGTGCGTATGACCATGATACAATTTTACCAGTTAATTGTTTATAAATTTCGACATATGCTTGTCGTGGTTCACTTAATTTCATACCATTGATTTCAATATAATCAAAATCTAATATATCATCATTATTTTCGTATTTTGATTCATATTTTAAACGTTTTATAACTGATGTTACAGTTGCTGTTTTTCCAGTTCCCGGCACCCCAGATATGTACATACAACCACCAATTTTATTTTGAATTTTATCTAGTAGAAATTTATAAATATTATTGAACTCATGCTCACGACATGGTAAAAATGTTGGTGCATTTATCATATTATCTTCCTTGGGAGCAATAATTTGTCTTCGCCAATTTCTTATTGATAATTTATTTGATGGAGTCGATTCTAAATTTGACAATTTTTTAGTGATTTTACTTTGTTTGTGTGGAGTTCTTAGTTGGATATCTTCTTCATCCTCACTATTATCTTTGTAACGTAAACTTTTTCTACTTTTATTTTGTCGTGGTGTTGAACAACAAGTTTCTGTATTTTGCTGATGTTTAATACTTTTAGGTGTTTCAATCAAAACACTCTTTCTTCCTCTTCTTAAACTTGTACTCTTCTTTGTCGGAGTTAATAATTCATTCAAAATATCTTCCTCAGTCAATTGTTTACTTTTCTTCAATGGACTTGTCGACAATGGATTTGAGTCACTTTTTTCATTGGATAATCGTTTTCTATTAGAATCAGTTATATCATCGTTTCCTTTATTCTTTTTGATTCGAACTTCGCTATTAATATTTAACTTGAGATCTAAATGATTTATATTTCTACTGAAAATAAATAAACATTTAACTTAATTGAAAATAAATTAACCCAGAGCTCAATTTTAATTCACCGTTGTTTTGTATTCCATTCAGAATTATTGTTGTATTCTTCTACATCAACAAATTCTATATCTAAAGGACGCAGTACGTTTGATTTGATTTTATTGTCATTCAATTGAGTTGTTTTCCTCTCTGATTTTAATTCTTCTATCTGATTATCGTGTTGTTGTAATGGCAATAACTTATAACGACTTGAAATTTTTAAAAATTTATAACGACATACAAATCTTATGTGTTGTTTTTTAGAACTTTGTTCAATTAACTCATTTGCTGTTTTTATATTACTACCAAAAATTACTTCACATTTATCAAATATTGTTTCTATAGAAATATCTTCATCAAATGGACGACAATCTTCAATTAATTCCAAATTTGGGTCTATAGTAATTTCATTGTTATTTAAAAACCTTTGTGGGATTGAATTTGGCCTACAAAAATAAAGATTTATTTAACATTTATATTCAAATTCTTTTTACTTGTTCTTCTTCTTACTGTAAATCTCTATTCAAATTCATTTAAATAATTTTTTTACCTGCAATACCACTGTACAATCGCTCTATAAGGATCTCTTTTTGATTCGTGATCAATTAATTCATACATATACAAAATTCTTGCTACATGACATTTTGTTATATTATCAGGACTTGGTGAATCAAAATTTGATATTAACACATTATCTCCAACTCTCAAAGTTAATGATTCGTAATGGCATTTTCTTAAACATAATTATATTATAAATCATTATTATACTAGAATCAATATGATCTTAATCAATTAATAATTACCTGTAGAATAACACTTCTTTGTTAGCTAAATAAGATACAAATGCATTATGATCTTGGCCACCAATCCATGTTACTAAAGGTTGTTGTTCTGAATCTTTAAGAACCATTTTCATCAAGTTTCATAAAATCTAACAAATATTATTACACTAAACAAATACAATAACTTAAATTACTTAATTTTATTTTATTCCAAAAATTATAAAAACTTCCAAAGTCAAAAACGAGACCAATTAATATTTAACAAAGAATAAAAAATAAATTAATTTACATTTACAATTAACCAAGCATTATCATTAATAGCTTTTTGGCGCAAATAAAGGGAATAAGAATGACATTAGTTTTTTTTATTGCTGAATGCGGACATGTTGCAGTTTGCAGAACACACATCAATTTATTTCTTATTCAAGACTCAGCAGTTGAAAAAAATGTAAATGAATTTCGGAAACTGTGAAAATCAACTTAAAAATTATAAAATTATTGTAATTTTTTACGGAAAATCGTATATTTGTTCATATATAATATTCCATTATTTTATGCATTGCAAATGCAATAGAAAATAAGAAAATCGGTATTAGATAGAAGCATGTATTTTTTGTAGTACTGGCAACTTTTTTAGTTGAAATAAATCAATAGCTGAATTAAATTGTCAAATTTGACGTTAGCTTTTATATGATTATAACTTTATAGCAAAAATATATCTTCTGAATAAGAATTTTTAAATTATTGGATTTCCAGCACTGCTTTTCAAAGTGAAGAATAATTGAAATTCAATGAATTGAATGTCGTTTAACACTTGCGTGTCAATTTTTTATTTGTATATTTGGGTGTTTCGGTTTCAATTTATATACATTAAAACACAAGTAGTAAAGTGAAAGAAAAAACACAAAAAACACTACATTTTTGTGAATTTGTAATCGATTTGTATTCGTGGTGTGATTTAATTCAAATTTGGTTATAAAAGTAGACAAAGTCGGCTTTTATTTTCGAAAAACCGGAAAGTTATTGTGATAAAATGAAGACAATAATTAGATTTTTGATTGCATTATCTATTGCTGAGATATGTATCTGTGCTGTAGATATAGAAATTGAAAATAAAAATGTTGAAAGAACAATTGATTTAACATCACAACTGGTCAAAATATCATACAAAATTACCCTTAATCATGCTGGTAAAAAACCAATAAATACGTATAGTTTTCTATTAACGGATCAAGAAAAGGATCATTTATCTTTTATATCTGCAAAGGATTCATTAAAAAAAGAATTAAAATTAACAGAGAATAAGGTCACAAATGGAACTGAATTCATAATGACTTTCAGTGGAAATACATCACCCAGTCAAGTTGTCTACATTGAACTTGTACTCACAAAATCGCTAATACCGTATCCAGCAGAAATAACACTATCCGAAAAGCAATTGGTTCGTTATCATGGAAATCTATATTTCTACAGTCCATACCAAACATTGAATCAAAAGACCGCGATTCATTTAAGTTCGAAAAATGTTGAGTCTTACACACAGGTCAAACCATTTTCACTTGTCGATAATGTCATAACTTATGGATCTTATGATCGTGCAATTCCAGGTAAAACAAAAAATTGTGTAGTTAAATTAAAAATTTGATTTAGTTCAATATATTTAATTTTATTTCAGCACACACTTTCGAACCACTAAGTATTCATTTCGAAAATCACAGTCCATTTTTGACAGTAACTAAACTAGAAAGAACTATTGAAATTTCACACTGGGGTAATATTGCTGTTGAAGAAACAATCGATATAGTTCATTCGGGAGCATTATTGAAAGGATCATTTTCACGATACGATTTCCAAAAGGACACACGTAGCAGTCAGCCATGTGTTAAATCATATAAAACAATTTTACCAGCTGCAGCCAATGGCGTCTATTATAGAGACACAAATGGAAATATTTCAACATCAAATATGAGAATTTTGAAAGATTCCGTTGAATTAGATTTACGTCCAAGATTTCCATTATTCGGTGGTTGGAAAACTCATTATACTCTAGGTTATAATGTACCATCGTTTGAGTATTTATTTAACACTGGAGACAATTATTTATTAAAAATGCGTGTAATTGATCATATATTTGATGATATGGTAATAGATGAAGCTGTAGTCAAAATCATTTTACCAGAAGGTAGTACAAATATAAAATTAATCACACCCTATCCAGTCATACGTTTACCGGATAGTTTACATTATACGTACTTGGATACATTTGGTAGACCAGTAATATCATTTAAAAAATATAATCTTGTCGAAAATCATATTCATGATTTTAATTTAAAATATAACTTTCCGAAAATAATGATGTTACAGGAGCCATTACTAATTGTAGGATTCCTTTTTATTTTATTCTTATTAATTATAATTTGTTCAAGACTTGATTTTTCAATTCATAAAGAAAAAGAAACTCATCATCATCATAAAGATTAGATTAAAATTTTATTGTTGAAAGAGAATTAAAAATTTTTTAAATGATTTTTTTTTTTTTGCACAGAATTTTTGCATTTACGGAATCGTTTGCATTCCTAAAAGTAAAATTATATTTTCTTTTCCTATTTAGAGATAATTAAAAAGTTTATTTTTCTTAAATTCCTGATATGTTCTGAAATAAATAAACAAAATAAATCATAAATCATTTGTTTTATTTTATCCTACAATCACCTACAATTGAGAATATTTATTATTTTTAACTATGATGTAAATATATACATAGAAGTGTTCTGATACAAATTTGATCATTTGAAAAATTTACAGAATAGCTATACACATCTCTTTTAAAAGATAAGGATTGTAAATCATAATCAAGGTAATTGGAACACTCTATAGAAAAGTAAATAGAATATGAACAACAAAAGACCACTATAGCCACTCATGTCGGGTACATAAAGTTAGTAATGTTAAAGGAAAATATACATGCAACTACACAACAATGTATCAATATAAAGCTCGCCACTCTATCGTGTTGTATTGCCATGTATTGCCTTGTTCTGCTGATAAAAACAATTTCATGTTGAACATTACATAAATTCTATCCTATATTACAGTGGATTGAGATATTAATATCACATTAACATCAGCAAAAAAGCTATAGCCACCAATGTTGGGATATGATCTTAAAGCTATTTTTTCGATTATAATCAGCTTGGAACGTCTTATATATTCTATCGTTTTTGCTAAAAGCTACCTCCTAAAACGTGCCTAAAATCCCTAAAACCGTGATCCGTGGCCGCCGTGCCTACCTAAATTTATAAAGTAAATATGACATTTCATTGGCAGATTGGCACATCGGGCACATCATATCAAATTCATGTATCATTTCATAAACAACAAAGTGTAAATTGATAAGAACAAGAATTATTATCAATATCATGTTTTTATTACAGTATATTGAGGTTATGTTATGTTCATGTCAACATAATTTCACCACAAGAGCAAATTTAATATGATACAAAATACAATACAATATTACATACAATAGCAAAAGCAATACAAATGCACAAATGGGCAATGAATGGCTGAATGGCATTGGCAAGCATCAAGCAATGGTGATAGCGAGGCTTTGATGTTGTATTTATGGTATTTATTTAAATTTACTTATTTTAAGTACATAATTCAATAATTCATTTCGTAGTAGAAAAGAAATAGGCAAAAACTAAATTTCATTATTTTACTACTTTTTGCATTCGATATTATATTATAAATTATAATGAGATTTATGGTGAAGGAAAGGAAAGGTAAAGAAAAAATGTCTTTCTATATAACATCACCATGTCATGAGTTGTTTTGTTTTGTTTTAAAAACACGGAGATGAAATTTATTGTAATTCTAATTTCTAATTCTAATCCAGTTCCAATAGAATTATATTCATTCAAGATTTTAATACATAATATAAGAGAAAAAAAATCTTAAAATCTGAATTTTATATGAAAGAAAAACCACACCTACACACAACCACGAACACGTACACGTCCATGCACAGTATTTGCGTGTGCGATTGTGTACCAATTTATATGTATGTTGAATTGTTTTTGTTTAAATGAAAATTATTTATTTCAATTGAATTTCAATTCAAATTCTAGGTTCTGTTCTAGGCAATGGTGAAGTTTATAGGAATGTTTCTATGCATATGTATATGAGTTTTATAACAATATTAGTTATATATAGACACCTCACTATACTCGCAGTCGCAACGTCACAACACAATCACAACTATATCTATATAGCGTACATATAATTACACATAGCAGCTACCCATGTGGGTTGGGTGTATATTAATATTTCATACCCAAATCTATATGTATATGGTATAATGAATTATGATTTGAATAAAATCGCATATCTAGCGGCATCGTTAAGCATCGCATCGCGCTATGCTTTATCTAAATCTAATACATATACAGATACACGATATAAACATAAACAAAATTATTTATTCAAAATTTAGGTATGTTCATTTTTGTGCGTTTTTGTATGATGGACAAAAAGCACCCTCAGCAACCCGAACCTATACATTCAAATATTAAAAAAAACATACATGTGTGTGCATACATTCAGATGAAATAAATATATGTATATGCTTTTACAGATTTTATTATATATTTTCATATAGCTATGTGTAAATAATACGTGTATAAAATACACCCCACATATACATACTGTCAGTTATAAATTATTTATAATTTCACTGCTAAGTGCTACTGGTACGGTACTGCACACTGTAAACTCGTACGCTCGTATTTGTATATGAAATAATGAAATGTGCGATTGCCGATTATTAATATAAAAATATCCTGACTGAATATTTCAATATTTTGTTGAGGATTTTGTTGTTTTAGAATACACATATATATATATACATGTAGGCATGTATATATTTTTTTTGTGTAAATTTGAGTGAAGCAAGCATATTAAAATTTTCACTACATCCGTTCCGTATTCGTATTCGTATTGTATTTGTTTCGTTTTTCCTACAATCTATTCTGTGTGTAATTAGAATTTAGAATTAGTAATTAGTGTTAGTTGTTAGTATTAAACGAAGTGTACAAGTAAAAGTAGTCTCTCTCTACTACAATAAGAATACAATATACATTATAATATAAGGAATATTTTATACCTAAAATCTAACTAAATTTAATTTAAAAAATTTAATTTTTTTCTCATTTTTATGTGCACGAGTATTATTTATTATATTATATTATATACATATATACCTACACATTTATATTTTATATAATTATACAATAACAATTCAGTGTGTGTCTGTGTATAGTTATTAATCAATGTGTATATATATAGTCACAGTCGTATATTTCGTATTATAAATCGAGTGGTGTATTCTGTATTGTATCTTATCAGGAGAAAACTAGAAAAAAATATATTACATTACATTACATATAATATATTGTATTTATATAAATCAGGAATAATTATAAAAAAATAAAAATGCTGTGAATTTCGTTTATTGTGTTTGTGTGTACACATTATTATGTTGTTTGAAAAAAAAAAATAAAATAAAATAAATTAAAATTCATAAACGGGACAATATTATTTTTATATTTAACATAAAAATTCATATTTTTATACAAAAAAAAGGATAAAGAAAAAATTAACAAAGACTGTGAACATAATTAAATTTAAGGATACGCATAACCTAACTATACATTTATGTATTAAATATAAAAACAACAACAACAACAAATAAAAGTTAAAAGTGAGATAAAATTTTTACATTCACACACTATATATCTACATTATTACAACTGAATAATTGGATTTCAATTTATTGAAAAATGTAGGTACGTTTTATTTAAAATTTTAATTAAATTAATTAAAATAATTGTATATAGTGAATACCTATACATTTATAATCATAATTTTTATCAATAATTTATATCTTAACAAGATTCCTAATTTGAAAATATTTCTTTTCTTTAATATTCTATTATCCTGTAGTGTGGTGAATTACTTTTATGTACATATGCTTATTACATTATGTTACCATATTAGCTACATATAGCTATTTCCTTTAATTTCAAGTTTACAGTTTGCATATTATAATTTATGATTTTATAGTTTAAAAAAAATTGTAATTGTTCCAGATGTTTTTAAATGAAAAACAAAAAAAAGAAAAAAAAAATTTTTTATTTTAAATTAAAGAAATATTAAATTTATACACCCGACAACAATAAAAATATAAAATTAAAATATAATCATAATGCTATATGTATAGAATGTAGAATATAGCACCCCTTTGCTCCTTTTTTGTACATTATCCTCTTTATTTTATAGCCTGATTTCTGATCTCTTTTGTCTATCTATCTCGTTTTATACCATATTTATTAAAAACTACAAGTACTTATATATAGTACATTTATATTTACATTTGTATATTATTTTATTTTTATACATATAATCTACAAATTACACACATATGTACACGAACATATATATATCATACTTTATAATTTTTAATACTTTTATATATATATATATACATATATTTTTTTTTTTTTGCCTCGCTTTGCCTTGCCTTGGCCTTTGTTAATATTATTATTATATTACTCATAAAGGCATACAACAACAACGGTCGCAACAGCATACAATGCATGTACATAAATGTATGTACATATTTGTATACATATATAGTAAAAATAAAATTTATTCACATATGTATATGATTGAGTATATATGTACATACCTCTATAATGTATTTATTTAAAATAAAAAATATAAAATACTCAACACATTTATACCTACACCGACAAAAATTATTTTTTATTTCTTTTAAACTTTATTTTATTATTTTTTTCTTCATTTAAAAAAAAAAAAATTTATATTTTATAATACTATAATATGAGAATATGACTTGAATCGAACTGTTGGCTGAATGCTTGTTGTTTGTTGATTTTGTTGCCTTGTCTTCCTGCTGCCTGCCTGCCTGCCTGTCTCTGCCTGGTTTATTACTTTACTTTCCTTATTCAAAGATCTAAAAGTTCGTTTCCCTCTTTTTTATAATTAACAAAAAAGAAAAATTATATGTACATAACTTTTTTTTTTAATTTTATATTTGGTATGAGTTTTTTTTTTTTTATATTGTCTGCATATTTTTGTTTTGTATATATATAAATTTAATATTAGTACATTACACATATATGTACATACATATGTGCATACGTACACAAATGTGTAGTGTATATAACATCATACATATATGTACGTGCGATGGTTGCTCATGACGAATATTATTAACAATTTTTTTTTTATTAGTTATTGAATATTTTTCATTCGGTTTGCTTTGTATTTATCTGTACATTACATACACTTTGTATGTGTATGCCGAGATGATTTTTAAGTATTTTATTTTAAATTTTTTAGTCATATGTATGTAGATAAAGATATGTATAATAAAATAAATAGACAGTATAAATAATATTCTAGAAAAAAAAATGTATACCTATATGAAAGAATAGAAGAAAATAAAATGATTTTATTGAAATATGAAATACTTAATTAATGTAATACATGTGAATATTTTAATAGGTATCTATATTTATTGTATGTGACAGAATAACTAAGTATGAATAATATTATAATTGCTTATGGGTAGTTACATATAACGTGTATTAGCATTACATTATTTACTTTTTTTGTCTGGAGAAAAAAAAATCTGTACCGAAATAGGTAGGGTAATTTCAATTTTCAATTTGTGATATGTAGCAATAAACAAAACTTCTAAGACAACATTTTAGAAACATGAATAGGTAGGTAATACTACATTTTAAATTTTGTCAATTTCACGATAATTATATAAAAAGTATAAGAATGTACCTACATACAGCTATGTGCAGCTAATTAGAAACAATTTCTCAGAAGAGTTAATATTATTTTGATTTTTTCTTTACGCAGATAGTAAGATTGATTTTTTTTTTTTTTTTAATTTTTTATGAGGGATACCTAATCATATTACTTGTAAAAACAGAGTCATTTTCAAATTGAAAATATCCGTTTAACATAATGTATGGACAAATTTCATACAAATTTTATAATATCTTCAATTTTAATTCTTACATTCATAAATAACAAAATAATCTGAAAATATAAATTTACGCATGCACATACATATAGCTATGTAGATATTTGTAGGTAGGTACCTGCTCAAATCTTAAACAAATTTTAAAATTAAATTCTTTTTAATTTTAAAATGTTTGAAAAAATTGATTAAAAATTCAAAATTCAATAAATTATCGTATACTCACGAAGAATTTCTATCTATACATATATATAAATAGAGCTACAACCTATATTATATAAATGTAGCATTATTATAAAAGTGTACATACCTACATAGGTACACGTAATTATTTATTTTATACTTTTATTATTTATCGTATTATAATGTAATACATGTTTAAATATACATATATGTATTTATGTACGTGCATCTACATAATAATAATAAAGTGCTTTATATTTATATTCTTGCCTCTCTTTGTGTTTATTATATACCTACCTACTCGTATAAGTAGATAGGTACTATTTTACTTACTTCTCATTTGCTTTTGCCTGTATTACATATTATTTAAACACATTTCATTTGATTTTATTTATTTTTATTTTTTTCTTTCTTTTTGAATAAACTAAAAAAAGAGTAAAATCAATAATTTTATTATTAAATCAACAACAACAAATAATAAAACAAGTTTACAAAAAGACAAAAAAAAAATGAAGAATATTTTTTTCTCGTTTGTATCATGATTATGTGTTGTTGGTGGCTGCGGACTTTTTTTAAAAATTTTTTTTTTTTTCATTTATTTTTGTTTGATTCCTTCGCATATTATACATTATTATTTTATTACTCGATACAGCATACATATATAAATGATGTACATACACTAAATGAAATGAAATACTTATCTTCTTCTTTTTTATAGCCCCAGTCAACAGAGAACAGAGTATACAATAGAATACAAAATAATAATAAAAACAAAAATTATAATGTATTTTCATTGTATTTTTTCAATTTTTTCCCCATATTATTATAAATATATATTTTTTTTTATTTTTTGTCTTCTTAAGACTAATCAATACTTTTTGTATTTTGTTGGAGGAAATATAATAGTACATATTTATTAGATATGTACATAATTATACTATTAAATTTTTTTTTTACTTATAATAAATAAATTTAATAATATTGGTATGGTAGGTACCTACATACATACATATATACATATACAAGTAATATATTTAATTAATGGTATGGTATGTGTTATATTATATCCGTTTCTTGTAAGTATATACATGCATATACATAATTACGTATACCGAATTTTAAACGTTTTAAAAAATTAATTCAAATTTTAATTGCACTCAGCAAACTAATGTGTTTCATTTGATTTTCTGGATTCATATTATTTTTCAAAATTATAAATTGGGTTCGATAATAATTTTTTTTTTCTTTGTAAATGAATTGATTAGATGTAAAAATTTGTTTGTGATCTTTCAATCTAGGTATACCTAATTCTGGTGATACTTATTTTAACCTTAACCCCTTAACCTAATCAAAATTTTTTTTATTAATTTTGACTTGACCGGTATTATTATCACGAAATGAAGGCGGGTGGGGGGTGGTATGTGTATGTGTACATCCATACGAGTATGTACCTAAATGCATATATGCAGTTGCAATTGCAATGTTGCATCTGCCTGCAAATTTTATATTATCGTTATTCGTAGCTGATAGATAGAATCAATAAATTAATGTTAAAGACTGGTGGAGTTGATTCAGCAAAATCAAATAAGACATGTACGTTTCATTCATATTACATTACCTATAAATATTAATATTTAGCTATATACATATACTTATGTATATGAACATATGCATCATGTTTTCATTTTACAATCATTTCACTTTCATTAATAGAAATAAATTGATTATTCTCTGTTTATGATATCTTTCATCTTGCATCTAATCTTGCATGTTTCATAATAATGAAACAACATTTTATAGGTAGGTATACTGTAGTTTTTGTTTATATCACATATATCACTTAGTGTCAGTTGTTAATTTAACAGTCTTACCTGTCTTATACCGATCGATATAGCTTCCATCATGAATGAGTTCAATTTTTTTATTCAATATTATCAATAGTTATCAGTATCACGTATTACTGAGTAGTACCACTACCACATCTATTTTAGCACCATTAATAAAGCAACTAAAACCAAGAAAGCACGATCGATAAGCAGAAAAGTGAAATTGAAATCAACCAAACAAACAACTGATTCGACCTCGTCAATCGTCATCATAATAATCATCCCATATAAATCGTCACCACTGGCATCTAGCACTACGTCACTATCCACTACTTATTTACTAGCACATATCTAGTCTATTACCTATATGAAATATAAAACGTAGAGACCCAGGTTTTTTAGCAAAAA
This sequence comes from Villa cingulata, assembly GCA_951394055.1. NCBI lineage: Eukaryota > Metazoa > Arthropoda > Insecta > Diptera > Bombyliidae > Villa > Villa cingulata. The sequence goes on from OX596018.1 coordinate 49,020,192, forward strand.
CATACACATCACATATGTATATATAATATTGGATTGGTGTAAATCCACCGGTTTCCACCAACCATGGATGGAAATGGAGAAGGCACCAAACCAACACAATGTTTATGTATCCACCGCAGTCTGTATGATAAGTTGAGTTGAGTGACTGAAATATTACATTTTTTTATATACACAAAATACAATAAATAATATGTAATGTATAAACAACATATATGTCATATATCTCCATATGCATACATATGGTATATTTCAGCATTTACATTTTACATATAATATATTGTACATATGTACACGTAAAAAACAACACAATGTGGATAAAAAGTGGGGACAACACAACAAGCACGTGGTGGACTTGTTTTTTGTTGAACTAAAAATGTAATAGTGTGTAATATGTAATATGTATAATATGCAAGTACGTAACGTAAACCAACGTAAACTATCTTCTATTCACAATTTCATTATGCATGGATGATGAATAAAAAGTACAGTAGATTATAAAATTTTCAAATATAAACGGAAGTTCAAAATAATAAAAAAAAAAACGGATAAATATTTTATATGCAAAAATTAATAAAATCTAAGTAATGAAATAAGAAAAGAAATTTACAAGTTATACTTAGATCAAAATTCTATTAAGCATGAATCATTTGAATTATTATTGTACACACGAACAAAAAGTTAAAAATACATACATACATACATCAGCATACATATGTGCAGGTATAAAGTATAGATATGCTATATACATACATATATATATATACAGACATAATACATAATTAAACACTGTTTATATTTTATATCACAAACAAATACAATATTATACGAATTTCCTTTTAAAGGGTGCACATTGTTTAAATTAATTACTGATTATATGATAACAATATGAAACGAAAATGAAACTTTAGAATAATTTAAATTTGAAATTGATGACTAAAGATTTATATCTTCTTATAGATAATTTTAAATTTACATACGTTTGTACACAAATAATTCAGAAATAGATATAAAAAATTATAAACTCAATTGGAAATTTTTAAATTTTTAATTTTATGAGTACCTACTTAGAATGATTTTTGAAGTTTGTGTTCTGAATTATTAAATAATGAATGTATGTATGTGGGTACATATGTACATTAACGCTACCTTCATTTATACATAGTTAATATTTATAAATAAATATTACCAAAATAATTATACAATTGCAATAATATTAATTTGAATTTAATTACAATCCAAGAAATTAAATTAAAATTTTCAGCGAAAGTACTTTTTCAAAAGAAAAAGAAATGTTTTTTATTTTCAGTTAATATATTATATATATATTTCTATAATCTTGCAGATAACTTATAAATCAGGAAAAACGAAAAAAATCTACATACCAAAATGGAAATTCATATTCCTCCATCATTTAATGGACCTAATTTAAATCTTCCATTAACCATAACACCGATACTTAAGCAAGAACAACAAAAAGAACTACTTCCAAGACCAGATCTTACGTTTCATTGTATGTTATGTGGTGATTTTTTCGAAAATCCAAACACTTTGTATGATCATATGAATCACTGCCATTCAGATATAACAAACCAGCATGAAGCATCTGATGATGATAACAATTATTATAGTGATGATTTTGAATATTCAAGTATTATGGAACCAATTTGTGAATTAATTCATTTAGATGAATTTAACGACAAGAATAATTATGAAAATTACCATAATCAAAATAATAATAATAATAATAATAATAATCATCATCATTATCATCAAAAAAATTATCAAAATAATCATTCAAAACATTTTCGTCACCAGCAAAATAATGAAAAAAAATTCAATAATATAAAAAGTGAATTATTAATGCCATTACCATTATCATTACGATCAGCATCACCGAATGATGAAAATGATGATGAAGAAGAGAATTCATCGAATTCATCAAACATTATCCAGCCAGCAAATAATATGAATGAAATGAAATCGAAATTAATAGCATCGTCGTCGAAACATTTACGAAAATCAAAACGTAACATGGGAAATCGTAAAAATCATTTAGGAAATAGAAAATCATCAAAAAGTGATTCAAAAAAAAAATGTTTTCAATGTTCTCAATGTGAAGCATCATTTCAATCAGCTGGCGATTTAGCAAGGCATGTAAGATCTCATACACAAAATAAACCGTATCAATGTTCGATATGCGATAAGACATTTACACATATCGGAAGTCTGAACACTCACATTCGGATTCATAGCGGTGAAAAACCATACAAATGTGAAGTATGTTCTAAGGCTTTTACACAATCCAGCAGTTTAATGGTTCATATGAGATCTCATTCAGTTAAAAAACCTCACCAGTGTCATTTATGTGATAAAGGTAAGATTTTGTTTCATACTTTAAATCTGTTTTGAATTTCGATTATAAAAAATTTTACACTTATCGTTATTATTTTTAATTTTTTCTTTTAATTTTTAAAGGTTTTGTAAATTCCAGTAGTCTTGTGCTTCATTTACGTAGTCATGCTGAAGGTAATCCATTTTCATGTCCAGAATGTGATAAAGTCTTCAAACATTCAAGTCTATTATCAGAACATATGCGTTTACATTCGTTTGATTTATTATATCAATGTTCGATATGTCGTAAAGCATTTAAACATTCAAGTGAATTAGTTCAACATATGAAATGCCATACTGGTGAGAAACCATTTCAATGTTCCATATGTGAAAAATCATTTACACAGCCAGGCAGTTTGAATACTCATATGAGAATACATACTGGTGAAAGACCATTTCAATGTAAAATATGTGATAAATCATTTACACAAGCGTCAAGTTTAACTGTTCATATGAAAATTCATACTGGTGAAAAACCATTTCAATGTAATTTTTGTGGTAAATCATATAGTCAACAGGCATACCTTAATAAACACATACAATTTCATTTAGAGAATTATAAAGGTGAAAATTTAGCATGCATCGTATGCGGACAAATATTTAAAGATGCATTAACATTAGCACAACATGTGACAACAATACATTCGGATTTAATAAAAAATTTAAAAGATTTACAAATGAAATCAAATTGAAGAAAAACAAAATTTTTTTTTTCAAGATATATGAACAGCAATAAAAAAAACCAAGTCTCATAAAATAATTGGTAAAAAGAAATATTGATAATTGTTAAAACTATGAAAAAATGACAAGTTCTTCCGAAAGAAATTTGTCACAAGAAAAATATAACATCTCATTTCGATTGTTGTGTACATAGTAAGAAAAATTTTAACTAAATTTCGAATATACAATATTTTACCTCAGACGATCGTCGATGAGACGCAATAAATGAACTGAAATTATGATCTAATATTAGTTACTTATTTTCTTTTTTTTAATATATGTATATATATTTTTTAGAAGATCAAAAAAGATTATTTTTTTGGACCAGTTTTTATTAATAACTAAGTCATAATATTTTTTTTTAATTTATTTTATAAATAAATGATCTCTTTTTTGTATTTGAAAATGATGTAATGTAATTTTATATTTAATTTTCATTCCATATAATTACTTTTAAAATTTAGAAAAGAAACAAAAATAAAACATAAAATAAAGTGTTCGTCATTTAATTTGTAAAATTAAAATTATTACACGATACAAACACATTAAAGTAATAAAATTCTAGTCTTAGAAACATAAAAACAAAAACATATATAATATATATATGTACTCGTACACAGAATTCATATATTAAATGGATAATTGACAATCCAGGTATATATTTCAATAATTTCATTCACAAAATAAAGAGATTGATTAAAACGCATTCTTTATTATACAAATAACAAAACAAAAAATATAGGCAGGGATAGAACAAAACACAAAATATAAAAAAAAAAAAAATTTAAATTTAAAACAATAATAAGGCCTCTAAACGTATTTAAACATATAAATTTATCAAATAAAATTCAAAATACATATAAAGTAAAATATAAATATTATGTAATAGATAAAAATTTATTACATTAAACAAAATTATTTTTTATTTTATTAAAATAATTATACGGTACATAATATCATTGTATAAATTCAGGAATATGATACCTATGCATATATATACAATCTGTAAATACATACATGATATGCGTATATAAATTAAAAGCTACTTATTATGGCTACCAAATGAATATTACATAAATATATAAAATAAATAAAATAACAAAAATAATAAAAATAAAAAGGATCGAATAACAAAAACTAATAAAAACTATTAAAATTTTAATACACCTTATATGCTGCTTACACATGGTCCAATCTGATTGTATAATCCAGAATCCATATAGTTTGCCAACTGAATTTACAATATGAAAATTGATCTGCTGACCGTGCTATACACGATACAATCATAGTCCAACTCATCCAGATTGAACAGTACCGTATATAGCCAGCCCTGCATAATAAAATATATTCCCGTACATAAAAAGTGTATGTATTATTAATCGATAGAAAATTCAGGTACAATTTATAAAAATATTATAATAACAGAAAAATAAAAAGATAAAAAAATATTTAAAAGAAAAAAAAAATTGAAAAATTCGAAAAAGTATGATTTTTTGTTTTGAAAGCATATTTTTTAAAGAACAAATTATGTAGATATGTACTTATATATGGAAGTTATATAAAAATTATATAATAATTCGTTAAAAAAAAAAAGTCTGTATATGTATTAAAATAAAAGAATAATAATTAAAATATGAATATATTAATGTATAATTAAATATTTATACATTTGAGAGTAGAAAAAAAGGTAAAAATGCATTTAATTCGATTACAAAAGAAAATAATGATAAAAGAAATACCAACAAAACTTTAGTTATATAATTTGAATGAAAAAGTAAGTGAATAAATGCAAAAAAGTGACGAAAATATTTTCAAACAAAAAAAAACAAAATGTAATGTAATATAGAATATAAAAGTATTAATAATGTGTTGAACAAAATATGAAAAGTGAAATCGTATATATAGAAGCCATATAAGAATTAGGAAACAAGAAAAATGATAAAAAATTCATAAAAAAAGTTAAAATTATTTAAAAAGGATATGCATAGTATATATATATATATATATATATATATAGAATATAGATTAAAGTAAAGATACAAAATGGAAGAGATAAAAAATATATTTTTAAATGAAATTTATGTGTATGCAACTGTACATTTATTAAGACTTATAATGTAGGAGAAAACCATTGAAAAATCTGATAAAAATATTTTTAAAGAGAAAAATAAATTTCAACCTTGCAATAAAACTTTATATGTATTTGTATTAGTTTTTATGTCAAATTTCGATATATTACACTGTAACGTTTTAGTGGTTTTTTTTTTTTTTTTAATAATTTTAAGCTAAAAAATTCAAATTATAGCTTTATCATGAATATTACATTACATACTGCATTACATTATATTTATAATTTTTTATGTCGCTATTACTTAATTAATATAAATACGTAACGTAAATATTATAATGCTTATAATTATGTAGGATTAAAATAAGTTTTTTTAAAAAAGAAATTTGTGTTTTTAAATTTTCGTATAAATAAATGATGTATGTATGTAAGTAATGTCAATTTTATTTTGGTATCATTCATTCTATTTACACATTTTCGATTAGAAAAATATTTTTATTTATCTACTGATTTTCAGCATAAGAAAATTATGAATAAATTGATTTTATATTATTAATTTAAGAATTTGCATACATAATGTATGTAATATACAAATATATTTATATAACTAGTCAACCATTTAATAATTATTGATCGCTACAATTACATACATATTTTTCAGTCATACAATCAGTTCTAATCCATATATTACATATATGTATTTACATTAATTTTTAATTATTATGTTAGAAATTAAATGAATTTATTTCAAAAGAAAAATGAATCTTAAAATAAACCTGAAAATGATTAAAATAAGAAGATATCAAAAATACATAATACCTACATTTAAAAAAATGTTTATCTAAATTAAATATGTAATGAAAAAATTATTTTAATCTTCTTTTGACAAACATTTATTTTTTAAATGTGTAATTCTGTTTTTTTTTTCATTACGTACATTTAAATTATGCATTAGTAAAAATTATTCATCGTTTTAGATAAATATCAGTATTGCAAACATTTTTTTTTTTTTTTTTATTTATAAGAAAGCATTTTTACAATACTTAAATATAAACGGATACTTTAATTTGTAGTTTGTAAAAGAAAATAAATAAATAAATTACTTTAAAAATAAATATTACTACAAATTTGTGTAATGCATGTAAGTAATAATAATTGATATTAACTTGATATAATTATGTAGTGAGAGAAAAAATTGAATTTGAAATTATTGCTTGTATTTTTAGAAGTATTATAGAAATTTAGTTTCTTATTATATTAAAAATATATGTAATAATAATAATGATGAAAGAAATAGATTTTTAAAGTATTTTAATAAATAATTATTAATATTTAATACTCATTAAATAATAATGAAATTAATAATTTACATACATATATTTTTAAGTTGAATCGTTTCATACAAAAAAAAAATAAATAAATAAATAAATAAACGACATTTTATGAAATGCATTATGCAAAAAACAATAAAAAGAGAATATTTTGAAAAGAAAAAATGATTTTTATTACATTTTTTAAATTTTATTTAAACTAAGTTTAAGTTGTACACATAGACACAATTACATAAATAATTATAAGATGATAAAATTTTTTTATTAATTATAGAAGGGATTATATGTAACCCAATGCGCTCTTGACTGTTCTTTTTCACTTTTATGACTTGTAAATATCGATTTGTAAACATCAGTTGCCCTTGGATCACTTGCAACACTGTAATCAGTTTTTAATTTTTTCAATTGCGGATCTTCTAGTCCTACAATTTTTCCACCTCTCTTAATTGGGATATTAAGTTTATTTTTAGGTATCCTACCAATTCCTGGTTCACTTAAATCTATTTTCTTTTCAGAATCAGAATTTTTTTCATCTAATAATGTAGAGTTTGTTGTTGTTGTTGATGTCGATGGTGCTGCTTCTATCGCTTCGGAAATTTTCTTATTTGCTTTTTCTTTTTTTGCTAATTTTCTTTGTGCAACTCTTGTTTCCATTTTGATTCTCATCAATTCAATTTCTTCTTCGCTACCATTTAAAATAATTATATCATTATCAGTGAATGGTGTTTGACATAATGCACATGTGTTTGTTTTAATTTCTTTTAATGCACGCTCAGAAAATACACAACCGCAGGACCATAATGCAACAAAACGAAATTTTCCAGACATTTCTAGACCAATCAATTTACATATATATGGTGCACTTCTCGTATCTAATAAACCTTCAGATTTATTGTCATCATTTTTAAATGATGGGTTTGGTGTTAAATTTAAATCTTTAACGTCTTTTAAACTTTTTATATGTTTAGCTGATTCTGGAATCTTATTTTTCTCTAATAAAAATTCGATAACATTTTGTTTTGAATACAAACGACCAAGGCCACACATTACAATTGGCTCTTGTAATCTTTGTTGTGTTAATGCACAATGTAACCAGCGATATTGCCTTTCAGAATCCTTATCTTTCTATAAAAATAAATTTTAAAAATGTATGTATTTAATTGAAAAATAAAACATTTATTCACATAATTAATTAAAACGTAATTTAAATTAATTTTGTTAAAATACATACCTGTTCAGGCTTTTTCTTTTGGCGAACTAATTCATCTCTTCTTGGAATAGTACCACCATCACATCCCATGTTTTTAAAATGTTACTGAATTTTCAAAATATAATTTAATAAAAAGTCGACTTAAATTAAAATTTCTTTTATTAAATTCTATTAAATTATTTAATTGTAAATTGTAATTGCATTGCAGAATATCTTCAATTTTCAATTTCTTTAAGATAAATGTCAAATGTAATGTAATTTAAACTTGTCAAATATGACATGGAATAGGAGTGTAGAAAAGAGAGTGTACTTTTGCTGATTGCAGTGCGACCTGTAGTTAGTTATTTGATTAGACTTTAGACTTGTAGTATCTACAAACTACAAATTATGCAAATTGAAAATTTATTTAACTATTCTAAATATTTGTAAGATGTCACTAAAGTATTTGTATGGTTTCCTTATTTTCCTTTATTTTCTTATTTCTTATAGAGATGATTTCTTTCAGTTTTTGAATTGAAATCAAATATTCCAGTTTCAATTCCAATTCCAATATCCAAGAGCTTCTTGTTTCGAAACTAATTTTTAATTTCAATTGATTGAGTTTAGATAGCCAATCTTCTGTCTTGTCAAGTAGTCAATGTCAGTTATTCAAGAATATCAATTCAGTTTCACATGAACACATGAGTGGGAATGGGAATATATTCATTTTTTCATTTATATATTTACATTTAGTAGAGTAGGAGCAAACTAGTAGAAAAAAGCAAAATTTGATTTTTAGGATTTTTAGCAAAATAGTTGACAAGAAGGAGTTTCGAGTTTGAGTTTGAGCATGAGTTTGAGTTTTTACTAAATCAAGTTCTATTTCTGTTTTCAATTAAGATTTCATACCTCTTTAAGTGAATTGTAACTTATTAAGTAAAAAGGTTTTTAATTGTTTCAAATAATACAATTAATTGCATAAAAGAAAAAAAGTTAATATACATTTTTTAAAATAAGTTATAAAAAGTGAAAATCAAAACGAAAGAAAGAAATCTGCAAGGAAAACGTCGAAGTTAAGAATTACATATTTATCAAACAAAGGCTTTTTTTCTCAACAGTATACTTACCTAAATTAACAGTACAATAATACATTACAATTCTGTCAAAAAAGAAAATTTACAGTTAATAAAATAAAAAATAAAGTACATACATATATATTTTTTCTTTTATTCATTTTGAGTTAATTACAAGTTTTAGGTTTTAGTTCTTAAAATCAATCCCTTCTCTTCTAATAAGGAAATAAAAAAATTGACAATTTGAAAAAAAAATTTTTCAAATAATTTTTTGATATTTTATTTTGTCATTTTGTTGAAATTGAAAATACAACAATTAAATCGAATCTCCTCATATTATCGTAAAAACTTACATATAAATATAATATAGGAAGTATATAAATAATTCATATATGCATAATACAATACATTAATTTACAGAACAAAAGTGTAAATATATGTACATGTAAGTGTAGCATACATAAAATTAAATTAAAAGGTAAGTACATTACATATCTATAAAAAATATGTACAAAGAAAGATAAAGAAGAATGTATGTATATATACGAAAGGAAAATATTTTTTTTCGATTTTCGCTGAACGTACATACATATAAAATATAAATTTTCTCATTTTTTATTGACATTTTTACTTTTCTATCATTCTATTTTTTAAATTCTCATGTTTTTTCATTTATTATTCTTTTTGCCAATTCTTTAAAATATTTATTCAATAAAAATTAGAATTGTTTGAAACATATTTTCATTTTTTAGAATTTTGGAAATTTCTTGAAATATAAAAATATATTGCGAATAAGGAAATAATATTAACAATTTTAATTCCAATGAAAATCACGAATTAAAAATAAAATAAATAATAAACAAAGATAATCAACTGAATAAATACATAATAAAGACATCAATATTGTGGACAACAAAGAGCCAAATAAACGTATATAAAAAATATTAAAAAAATAACGTAGGCGATATTTTTTTTGCTTTTTTACATACTTTGCTATTTATTGTTGTCTAATAAACTAGACTGACTTGAATAAACTGCTGCTGACCTGTAGATCAACAAACCAGCTACACAGACGTATATTTTTATGCGAAATAAAAAATATCGTGTGTTGGACTTGATAATTGAATACGCAAAAATAATTATAAAACAATAATAATAGATAATATTTAAAACGGAAATAATCTACAAAATAGAAAATAATTTCGTATATTCATACAAGTAAAATTGGATAAGAAGGAAAGAATATGAGTGAACTTCATCCAGAAGAAGTAATTAAATTAAAAAATTATTAATAAATAAAGAAATTCTCTTATAATTGCATTTTATTTATTTTTTATTAATAGATAAGAGCTCGACGTCTTCGTCGCTTAGGATTACTTCCAGATCAAGAAAATAATACAAATAGAGAATGTAGTAATTCAAGTGTTCAAAATGAAAAAAATGAAGTTGAAAATGTTGATAATAAAAACGAAGAAAAATCAAATCAGAAAACAGAAATAGATACTACACTCGTAAGTAGTCAAGTATCGACGACAGTAGGGACTGGAAATAATAATAATAATAACAATGAGAATCCTCTACAAAGAGATAGATCTCAAACAAATGTAGCATCCAAGTCTCGATTAGTTAAGGAACATATGGTGACAACGACAACATCAACATCTTTATTATCGACACCACCGATATCAACAGAAATATCGTCAACGCAAGATGAAAAAAAATCATTTGAAAACGAAAATGTTAAAATGGATACAGATGATTCAGAAAATCTAAATAATAATGAAACAAATTTAATAAAGTCAACAGAAGTAGAAACCGAAGAGAAAATACATAACCGTGACTCTGGTATTGAAAATATGGAAACAGATGACAACATAAATGTTACTACAACTACAAATCAAAATGATAACAAACAAAAAGATCAAGATAAACAGCTACAACAAGAACAAGAACAAACTATAATACAGGAACAAATTGAAATAGTTATATCAAGAATTTTTAATGCGGCATGGAATGATACAACAAAAGGTGAAATAATATGTCCGGTAACAGCCCAAACATACGAAATGAATCCAAGTATAAAAAATAATTACGAAGATTTAATATCGAATTTATTAATTGAGATTATCATGAAGTATGTAGAAGGTGAACGTATGGAAAAAATTGATAGTATAGATGATCAAAGTGGTAATTCAACACCAATGAAAAAAATTAAAAGTGACGATAATAATGCACAATATCAAAGTCAACAATCATCATCAGAACAATTTAACCAGTTTAATGAAATGAAACTATTATCTGGTGATGAAACAGAAAATTCAAATTCAAATCAAAATATGAATTTATTAGATATTGGATTCGATATAAATCAACCATCAACTTCTTCACAATCAATTCTATCACCATCAAAATTATCACCATTTCCATCATGTTCAAAACCAAATATTTACGGATATTGTTCAATAAAACAATCAGCTATAATTTATTTGATCAAATGTTGGGAGAATGCAACCAACGAAATACGAAATCATCAAACAAATTTTGATTCATTTTATAGTCCATACAATAGTTCGTTACTAAATGAAAATTTAGAACGTATCATAAAAGATATAATTGAGATATCACAAAGGCAAATAATTTCTCATACAATATCATTATTATGCCATGTATTCTATGAGAATTTAAATATAAAATTGGATCATTCAGAAATATTGTATTTATTATTTAGAAAAAAAATTCCAGATGATTTCATGCAAAAATTAGTTGCAGAAGTGTATAAGAATAAAGAAAAATTCGAATATATATTTGGACCAATATTACGTGGTTTATTCATAAATATGCAACGTTGTGCCCTAGCTGCTCATATTGAATTAGATCAAATTCATGTGCTCGCCAATTTAGTAACAATACGTGTTGGTAACGTAAGACCAATATGCGACTTAATATCGAAACAATATAATTTCTATCCGATATTATGCACAAATATTGAAGGTAGAGAAATTGTAAAATGCAGTTATTTAGGTCCATTTCTATCAGTATCAATATTTGCTGAAGAAAATTTAAAATTTGCTGAAGCATTTACTGCATCAGGTGTAGCATCATCAATGTATGCAAAACCTAGAATGGTATGAAATAAATCTGTTTGTTTTTTCATATTTAAATTTTTTATTAATATAATTTTATTTTATATTTATATCTGTTTTACAGCAATTAAATTATATGCGTACGTTAATGCATACTGTATTTCATTCATTTTTGGTTAATTTAGAAAGTCGTAACAGTATGCTAATGTATATATCGTTAATATTAAAAAGTAATGAGCGTCGAGTGCAATTTGCTGCCGATGAAAAATCTTTGGCACGTGATGGTTTCATGTTAAATTTAATGACTGTTTTACAGCAATTATCTGTTAAAATTCGTTTAGATCGTGTTGATCCACTTTATACATTTCATTGGGATTCGTTAGTGTCGATAGTGAAGGACACAAAATTACGTTTTAGCTCTGAAGAATACACAGAATGGATAGAAAAATTGAGTAATTATAATAATTTATAATTTTTTTTATAGAAATTTAAATTTAAATTTAATTTAACTGAATAGAAAAAGATCAAAATGTTAAGTGGGAAGCTGTAAACTTTCAAACACATTGCTGGTTTTTAACGTTACACGCTCATCATTTAGCAATAATGCCAGCAATACAGCGATATCGTCAAAAGACCCGTGCTATTAAGGAATTACAAAGGATGATCGAGGAACTCGATAAAACAAAAAGTCAATGGGAAAATACCGTATTGGCTAATCGTCACAGACAATTTCGTGAACGATGGACTAAACAACTGAAAAAATTAAATAAGTGAGCGCAAGAATATTCTTTCTAATAATTAAAATTTAACTTTCATGCTAATCGTAATAAATTTGAATTTTTTTGCAGATCAAGAATATGCAGTGAAATATGTTTAACTGATCCAAAATTGATATCATCATGCATGTATTTCTATTCCACTGTATGCGAATTTTTATTATATCAAATGGAAGGTCGTAAAATTGAAGGACCATTTATATCGAAAATAACACCAACACAAATGAAGCCAACAGAATTATTCTCAGCACTGCCAGAATGGTATGTGGATGATATTGCTGAATTTATATTATTCGCAATGCAACACTGCCCAGAAACTGTGCGAGAAACAATTGATTTATCGATAATTACATGGTTGTTAACATGTGTATGTGCTCCACAGTGTATTAAAAATCCTTATGTCACTGCCAAACTTGTCGAAGTACTGTTTGTTTTTTCGCTGAATATGAAGCCAACGAATTCAATTCATGCATCAGTATGTATAAAAACTTTTAGATTTGAATTTAAATATGAACTTGTTTGAATTTTAATTGAAATTATTATTTTTCAGATATTAAATCATGAAATAGCCCAAACAGTCCTCATTAGCTCATTAATGAAATTTTATACAGATATAGAAACTACTGGTCAAAGTACTGAGTTTTATGATAAGTTTACTATAAGGTGAAATGGCATAGTATCCTCATAAAACTTGAACATTCTATGAAATAATTTTCTTTTTAATTTTCCAGGTATCATATAAGTCATTTGTTTAAATGGATGTGGGAAAATCCCATACATCGTCAAGTTATGATAGTCGAATCGAATAGTGGAAAGCAATTTGTAAAATTTGTGAATATGCTAATGAATGATACAACCTTCCTTCTGGACGAGTGCCTGGAATATCTAAAGAGAATTCATCAAACACAAGTAAATAAAATGAGTTAAATAATTGAAGAACAAAAATTATTAAAAATTCTCGTGCAATTTTAAAGGTTTTAATGTTAAATGAAACGGCTTGGTCTGATCTTAGTAATGAGGTACGACAAAGTCGCTTATCACAACTGGCACAAGATGAACGGCAGTGCCGTTCTTACTTAACTTTAGCTCGAGAAACGGTAGAAATGTTTCATTACTTAACGGTGAGCAAAACAAAAATAAATTAATATGAAATGAAAAATTGTTACAGAGAAAAAAAATATTTTTTTCTTTTCAGGACGATATAAAAGAACCTTTTATGCGTTCAGAATTAGTCGATCGTCTTAGTTCAATGCTAAATTTCAATTTACAACAACTGTGTGGTCCAAAATGTAATGATTTGAAAGTTCGTAATCCAGCAAAATATGGTTGGGATCCGAGACGTTTATTAGGACAAATTTTTGATATTTACTTACATCTTGACTGTGATAGATTTGCAGAAGCATTAGCTGCTGATGAAAGATCATTTGAAAAACATTTATTCGATGATGCAGCTTCACGTATCGAACGTTTAGGTATTCGATCCACAGTTGAAGTCGAAAAATTTAGAGCATTATTAACAAAAGCTCATGACATTTATGGTTAGTTCTTCTAAATTAATGCTAATAAATATTTATTTAAATTAAAATTGGAATTCATAATTTTAGTTGCTAATCAACAATGTGAAGATGAATGTGCTGATGCACCAGATGAATTTAAAGATCCATTAATGGATACATTAATGCTTGATCCAGTCAGTTTACCATCCGGAACAGTAATGGATCGTTCAATTATAACTCGACATTTATTAAATAGTAACACAGATCCGTTTAATAGGCAACCATTGACAGAAGATATGTTAGTACCTAATGTTGAATTAAAAGAAAAAATATTGCAATGGAGAAAGGAGAAACGTGAAAAACGACAAAATCAACGTAATGAACAGTTAAATTTAAATGATAAAAGTTAATATTGAAAAAAAAAATGTATTAAAAACAATAAACTAAAAAGCAGTAGAGGTGCTTCCAAAATACAAATGATCACAACAGCAAACACAATTTAATAATAACAATGATGGTAATTTTGACGAACAACTCGACGACATGATACAATACATTAATTGATTGAAAAATCCAGAGGAAATTAAATTAAATCATTATCAATAATTATATAAATAAAATATAAGTACTATATATATAATGTAATTAAATCGTAATCATTCTTACATAATATCTTCGTATGAGAGACTCAACGTTATATTTTAAGGTTTTAAAATACATTAAATAAATTACATTTACATACATACATATAAAATAAAAATATGGTAACAAAAAATTTTAGTTTTTGAGCTTTATGTTTTTTCTATTGTTTGCTTTTTTATTTCTATTCCATAAATATAAACTAAAAATAAAAAATTTATTTATTATTTTCTTAAAATTTTTATAATTATCAATAATAGTTATTGGTGGTATAATACCTTTTAGTGATTTATGTATGTATCATGTTTTGAATTTTGATTTTTGAATTACAATATAAAAAATGTTTTCATTATATCGAATATTATTGTATCGAATTATGTATTTCATAAATATCTTGAGAATAAATGAAATTTTATTAAATTTTAAATTACAATTATTTAATTTCTAATTTTCATAAATTTTACCTGAAATAAAGATAATTAAATTTCAACATTATCTTATAAGTGATGATAATGATCTTATGTATTTTGAAAAAATTTATTTTAATTTTTTTTTTCTTCCTTTTTCAACATGTACATATTTTTCAGTGTTAAATATTTTGTCAGTTTCAAATTTAAAAACTATGTTGGCTGAAAGAAGACAAATTCGGCTAAATTTCATATAAAATGTTGACAGTTTGAAAAAAATAATGTCAACATGTTGCATATGAAATCAGATTTTGCTAACAAACCCGATAATTTGAATAATTTTTAATGATTGCTATAATAAATTGCTACAATTTCCAAAATGCATTTTACATATGCTATAGTACAAAATATTTATATTACTTTCCTAAATTTCATATAATAATAAACCAATAATTGAAACTTCCTCTAATCAAAATGACAATCACAACACAACAGAACACAACACAAGGAAGTGAAATATTTCCCATTTCCACTTCCATCCATATAAAGATACCATACAAATTCAAATACAATACAATGCATTATCCATCTCATTCCATCATTTATCGTTGATCATTCATGCATTTTCACATTTCCAATATTTCATTTTGAGCTACACACACTCATACCAATGCTCATACTGCTTATACACACTGGACTGGACGCAAAATGCATAATGCAATGGAATATGGAATAGCAAGCAATATAAAAAAAAAACATAAGTACATAATTCAGAATGAAAATGAACAGATGATTAAGGTCTAATTCTAATAGAAAAATTTAAACAATAATTTTTAAACCATAAAAAATATAACAATGTAAGTTATTCAAAATCTTAACTTTTTTTTTGTGAAAAGAGTGAATTGTAATTGTTAATAGCTAATTTTTAAGAACAAATTTTTAATGAATTTTTAATTTATGTACACATATTGTTAATGTTTTAAAGCAACGCCAACGAATTGTAATTGTAGGAATGCAATCTAACAATGAGAGTAATAAAATTTTTATTTTCAAATGGAATTTTTTCACAAAATGTTTTCGAATATCTATCAATATAATTATTTTGTTATTTAGATACTTCTGTTCACTATTCTTATCATCGTACAAGTACATATGATCCCAATTTATGTTCTACAGCAGCTAGATTAAGTCCACCAACAAATCATTTAGTACACATAAATCATCACAATGCAACGGAACAACAACATAATCAAAATGGACAATTAATAAATGATAATTACGGAAATATAATTCTAGTACCATGTAACCATGATGAAACTCAGCTTCAGCATCAGCACCAACAACAGCAACAGCAACATAATGTAAGAGGACCAAATGCAATACTGACTGATTTTGGTGCATATCAAATATTACAAGAATCAAATCAAATTTCGTATAATAATTATGATGATAGACCATTTATTAGCAACGATGATGTAAATCATCATCATTTAGTTCATAATAATCATAATCATAGAACTCATTATCATCATCATCATTTGTTAAATGATGATCTGAATACGAAAAATTCAGTTGATGTGCATACAGAAAATTCTTTACACTGTCATTATACTCAAGCAATATGTAATGAAAATAGCATTCAGTACTCTGCAGTGAATCTTCCAAATAGTACAACAAATAATATAAATACAGCGGTTCCAGATAATTCGCAAATTATATTACACAGAAATTATCAGAACTATTATGTAAATAATGATGAAATTGATGAAACTACTGTTGCCGCTAGTATAGTTGAAATTGTTCAAGCAGTTCGTAATGAGATTAATAATCAAAATTCTCATTCTCATTACCACCAAAATAACCATATTTCGAATCAACACAATGTTCATCATAATCATCATCAGTACATTGGTGATAATCAACATAATGGTAATGACAACAATGATAATATTGAATTCCGTGCTTCACAGAATTCTGCTTCAACATTGATGAGTAATTTTTCAGAAGCAAATTTTGTCACCATAGAACCTTCGTTCATAACACAACATGAATTAATTGATAATTATGAATCAATGACAACACCAGTAACGACACCAGTAACATCAAATAATGATGATGATCATCAACATCATCATCACTCATCAGTAGCTGCAACAGCAAATGAAACAGTATCATCAGGAACAACACCTTTAGATCAAAGATTTCTACTACGAAGAACAATTTCTCCGCTATGTAAGTCTACTACATATTTGACCATTTTTTTTTTTACATTTTTTAATTTTTTTTTAGTGGCTGCTGTTAATGATATAGCACAAAGAGATGCTGAATTGCAATCATATTTAAATCAAGCAGATCGAAATGCTAATGAAACAACTGACATAGATAATGTCTTTCAAATGGATGAGATTGAAAACAATAAATTGAATGAAAAAGATGAATACGATCAAAATAAAGAATATCTTGATATTAATGAAGTTAAAGAGCAAAAACATGAAGCAGACAAAAAAGAAAATACAATTTTAAAAGAGCGAAAATTAAATCTAAGAAAGAAAAATTCCCATTCTAAAATTGAAAATAATGAAGATAATGAAGATGGAAATTGTTGTAAGTAATAATTTGAAAGAAATAATGAGCATTTTAAATTTTATTTTTTTATTTTTTTAGTACTTATATCAGACAAGCCTGTACAAAGTCGAGCACGTGCTAGTCTTCCAACAAATTACTTGTATTTCGTTAGGAATCATAACGATATTGATGAAGGTAATTAAATACTGATAAAGGTGCCTGCTTAACATAAAATTTTAATTGAAATTTTATTTTTAATTTTTTTTATTAACATCGAGATATTTTTGTAATCGTTCTCCAGAACCATAAATTGAGTATTCGGTTCTATTTGGTATTTCTTGAATTGCATTTTGCATTTGACATAATTTATTGTTTCTCATTTCCATTGCACAAGATGCTGTGATTTGAATATCGTCAAATTTCCTCCCAGGCTCCTTGAAATTTGCTTTCATTTCTGTTGTTAAGCCAGTGTTTGGTACAGATTTTGCTTGCTTAGCAAATTTATTTATTTTTGGACATAATCTAGATATATTTGTATTACACATTACCTCATTAACAGGCGATAGAATATATTTGTCTGGTTTCCAGTTCCATAGTGTTATGTGATTTTTAGCATCGCGATAATCTTGCCTTGAATGTTCAACGTACGTAAGCATGTTTGTCGTTGCCATCAAATCAAGATACTTAATATATCCTGGTTCTCGAGGATTTATTTCAATATTCGATTTACGAACAGGATTCGGAATAACCTGAGCATCATTATTCAAATTTGATGGTTGCTCTGGACTGGGAGCAATTTTAAAATTTTTGTACGAATTCCTATAAGAACTTTCATTACATATGTTGATTTTTGGTGGAATATATTTGAGGTTGGTTTCTCCGAAATTTTTTATGTAATTTACATTTTTTGCACTTTGCGGAAGTGTTAAATAGTTTGAAGTGTTCATACTCTATAAAAAAAAATAAATAAATGAATAAAAAAAAACCTATTACGAAACTATAACTTACTTTTGGAATAAAACGATCCTGAGTTTCCGTTTTATTTACTGGATAATAAGCATTTTCCTTTTGAAATACACGACAAGCATCAAAATATGCTTTCTTTGTAGTAATTTTTTGTTCAGGGCAAGTAAAGTTTCTGTGTCCCAAATAAGATGATGTTCTAAAATCATTTTCAGATTTAATTATTGGAGCTTTGTAGTCAATAAAATTATATGAATTTGTAATTAGTTTTTTCATGGTAACTTTATCAATTATATGCGGTTTTAAAAAATGATAAATTTTTTAATTTTTGTAAAAAATATAGAGTTTTTCAATTACATCTGAATTTTTATTGTTTGATAGAAACTATTAACGCTAAAAATATACACACCGTCGAAATATTACTATGGTTACTAACATTTATTGTTGGTTTTATAATTAATTGAAAAATTTATAATTTATTTATGCATTTGTGTTTATTTATTTTATACTTTTAAGCATATCCTATCGTATGTGCAAAAAGAGAAATTCCATTTCGTACCAAATTTGGTCCATTCGAAGGTGAAATTCGTTTAACTGATGATTCGGTAATCAATATGCTTCAACTTGATTCAAATAGAGATTATCCTTCATTGTTATTAGGAGAGAATAAGGTTCTCGAAGTATCAAATGACAGTAAGTAGTTATTGGAAGAGGAATTATTAATTATTAGAAATTAATTTTATTATTTATTTATTTCTGTTCACTCTAGATACATCAAATTGGATGAAATTTGTTCGACTGGCCGAAATATTTGATGAACAAAATCTTCTATTGATTGAAGATGATGATGAAAAGCTATATTTTCGATGTTGTCGTACAATAAATCCAAAAGAAGAGTTACGTGTTGGCTATAGCGAAGAATATGCGGTGAAATATAATTTGAATTTTTTAAAACCAAATGACGAGGAAAAAGAAAAACTTTACAATATGAATAATCCGTGGCCTTGTTTTGAATGCGATGAACGGTTTCAAACATCAGAAGAATTACAAAACCATCTAAATGTACATGATTCAATTGATAATGAATTAAAAAATGATGATGTGATAACAGATGAAAGTAAAAAGAAAAAACGAATTCGAAAATACCAACACCAACATAATAATCAGTTCTCAATGAAACGATTACCAAGAATACAAAAGAATTCAATCAGGTGCTTTTATTGTTTGAAAGTTTTTATGACATCAGCTAGTTTGAAAAAGCATATTGCTGGTCATGTAGCTGAGAAAAGATCAAAAAAGAATAATAACAAAAAAGGTCATGAATTGATTTGTAATTCAACAATTGGCCAGATAAAATGTTGTTATCGAAAATTTAGTTCTGAAGAAAAATTGAAAGTAAGATATCAAATTTTTTCGAAAAAAAAAAGAGAAAGAACATTTGTTTAATTTTCAATTTTTTTTTTTTATAGAAACATCGTCTTGTACATCTTAAAAATGAAATTAAAACACATAAATGCCCCGAATGTAATCGAAACTATGCAACACAAACGGCTCTTTCTTCTCATCTTAGAAGTCATTCGAAGAATAGTCAACGTTTTCACTGTGCCTATTGTTCAGAACAATTTAAAAAAATTTCAGAATTAAGAAATCATGTTGTCAATCATTCAGTAAATGGAATTTACCCATGTCATCTTTGTGGAAAAAAATACCGTGAATACAATTTTGCTCGAAAACATATCAGAGTTTTTCATCCAGGTGTAACACATTCGTGTACAATTTGCGGTAGACAATTTGCATACATGAACGCATTAAAAAGACATATGAGTTGTCACTCCGATAAAAAAGAATTCTTATGCTCTGAATGTGGTCAACAGTTTAAACGAAGAGATAAATTAAAAGCACACGTTGAAAGAATTCATTCAGAGAATCGAAAACAGATGATAAAAATGGATAAGAAACAAATTCAGACAGCAGCGAAAGAAAAAAAATCTTTAAATGTTAATGTTGTTACAAGATCACAACATTTGAAACTGACTCCGAAGAAAGCATCAAATAAAGTTAAAACAACAGCAGGTGAAAATCTTCTGAATGATTATGAACGTTATTTTTTCAAATGTCATCAGTGCAGGTTTGGATTTAAGCGTCGTGGAATGTTAATAAATCATATGGCAAAAAGACATCCTGAAATTGAAATTGAATCAATACCAGAATTAAATTTACCAATATTGAAACAGCAATCAGTGTATTTTTGTCCATACTGTACAAAATCCTATAAAAATAATTCTAAACGTAAAATTCATATTTTGAAGAGTCATCCAGGACAAGAATTACCTCCTTCAGCCAGAAATAATCCAAAAGAATTATTGAATGTACGGTATATCGGCAGTATAGAAACTGATCCACATCGCTGTCAATGGTGTTATAAGCAGTATACAACACGTAATCGTTTATTATTACATTATAAAAAGGAACACGAAAATACTGGTAGTGTGGATGCCATCACAAGGGAACCGATAGCAGTATCTAGTAGTGGTACATTAAATCCAATGGAAATAAATGAAAATGATTGTGATGATCATTTCGTCTATGACCAAAATAATGAATCGCATGAATTTCAAAATCGTGAACAATTTATTGAACAATTTTATCATAATCACTCTTTGCCACCACATTCGCCAGAGAATAAACTTTTAAAGTTAAGTTCTGCGGCTCTTGAGCTTTCATCGATTGAAGATCGAAAATTTTTTGATTTTTTAAATGAAAGATCGCAAGATACTGGTTTAATTTCAATGCCAATGGAAATGAGAACAGAAACATCGACAGAAATGATAAATCATCATCCCACTAGTACATCAGCAGAAATTATTTGTACCGATGATAGTGCAAATACAAACTCTGGTATTCCATTTCATAATGATGATAATGCTACTGATATTGATGAAGTTCACATTAGTAGAAATTCATTTCCTAAAGTTGGTTGTAGTTTTAAAATTGAAGAAGAGAATGAATTTAGTGAAACATCATCAGTTAATACTACATTAAATAAACTTCCGCAATTATTTGAAGGATCCATTGCTTGTATTTAGTGAAATTATTTGTAAATGAAAATTTTTAAAATTTAAAATATTTATATAAATTTAAAATCGAATTCATTCAACATTTCGATTGTTTTTGAATTTCTTTTTTATTCAAAATCCAAACTATAACACGATAGAAACCAACTGTTTTTTTTAGTTTATACTTCTGATTGTATATTTTTTTTATTTATTAATCTTTTATCATCTCTGGAATATAGATACAATCTTGTGTTCATATTTTGTTTTTATTTACGATAATCTGTATGCATATAAATGATATTATTTTTTACAATTAGATAATTACAAATGTTTAATTTTTATATTTTCGTTCAATACAAATATATGGGAATGCAAAAAACAAAAAAAAAAAAATGTTTTGTGTTTTAACCATGCAAATATCAATTCTGTAATTAAATAATATATAAAGATTTAATTTTTCAACTACAAAATTTATACACCATTTTTTTTTTATACAGAAATTATTTTTATATGTCATTAAATATTTATCGTTTTTATTTTTAGTGTACAAATTTTTACTGTTTTCCATTTTTGTATGTGATTCATATAAAAAAAATGTAATTTGAATAACGATATTTGTATTTTTGTTTTTAATATTTTGATCACGATTATAACAATCTTATTAATATTTTTTATTAATTTTCAAATGTAATCATTATATATATATATATATAAATGTGTATAAATCTTTATAATTATATTTATATTATTATTTATAAAAAAAAATAATTAGAAAAATAAAATAAATAATGGAAAAATTCAAAATAATTCCTGTAATGCTAATACGGATTGCCGAAGAAATTCATATTGAGCTTTGGCATGTTTTATTTCTAACTCAGCAAGTTCAGTCAATCTAAAATTTAATATTAAACAATTTATAATAAATTTTAAATTCTTTCTAAATTTGTTTGTATTGTATTTTACGTACCCCTTTTTGAAAGCAGCAACTCTTCTATTACGGAAACCAATTAATTCTTCTTTACCGCAAGCAGACATTGTTTCAAATTTTTCACAAGCTTGGGCTTGAGCATTTTCCGCCTTTAAAAAAAAATAAAATAAAAATATAAACAAATGATATAAATAATATTGCTCATCGCTTTTTATTCTAATGTAAAATTTTATCAAAAATATTGCAAAATTATTTTTATAAAGTGATTAAAAAAGCTAATGTTTTTTTTTTCTTTACAAAAAAAAAGTGGTTCAGCAATTTGGATTTTATTTTGTTTTACCTCTTGCACTTCCAAAGGCTGCGTTATTGTGAAAAAAGAAAAGAGTAATAATAGTAACATGAGGAAATAAATTTGTGCTAAAAAAATGAATAACGATAATAATTCATAATTTTTTTTTGTTATTTTTAAATTTAATTTATCGTTAAAAATTGTGACTTTGATTTTTGTATAATATTTATAACATTTAGAAAATAATGCTTATTTTGCTCAACATAAAAATATAAAAACTATAAACGAGTAGTATGTATAAGGTATAAGTGAATATTTTTAATTGAACCTTGATTTGAATTTTGCATTGTACGAACATTAAAAACGTGTGTCATATACGAGTAAATCAAGAAGCAGAAGCAGATTTCTGTTGCTTGTTCTTTTTTTTTAATCTAATTTAATCAAAAACATACCGCATGAACATCTTTATTCTTGGCTCTTGCTTTCTCTAAACTCCTATTGGCAGCTTCATACGCAGCCAAACATCTAAGGCGTCGAATTAGCAAAGCCTTAGCAGCATAACTGTCTCTTTGATAATATCGTAAAGTATCACCTAATTTTAAATCTTGATCACTAGCAACACGACCCTCCATTGTCTAAAAATAAATAATCAATTTTCAAATGATTATTATTTCATTACTATCCGGAATTCGTCTAGTTTGATTGTATGATGGTGTACTTACACGAATTTTTTCGAAAACTTCTGCACTCTTGGCCAAAAATGTTTCCATAGTACCTTTTTCAGCTGTCGATAATTGTGTTAAACAATTAGCAACTTTAACATGTGCATCAGCAACATCTTTATGTTTAGTTGTCATTTTTTCAGTTCTTGAGGCAGCTTCTTTTAGAAAACCATGATATTCAGTTAGAAATTGTAATTCATTCTCAAAGAAATCATTGACATCTCGTACTGTTGCGCCCAAATATAATTCATCTGTTGTTTTGCCTAAACTTTTAACTAATCCACCAAATAAATCGATTTTTTTACGGGGTTTCGCGCATAAATCTTGATCGTATTCTAGAAATACTTTTAAATGCTGATCATTGCGAAAAACTGGATGTGTTGCTAGTCGTGTCAAAAACACTTCATGCATAGCAACAGTTTTTTTAAATGTTGCCAAATATTCACTAAAATAAAATAATATAAATGAAATGAATTCATTGAATAAACCAAAAAGCAATTTTCATAAGTAAACGAAGCATCACATACGCTTCTAATTCCAATTTCATTTTTTTAAATTCTTCTTTTGTCATGTTTCCTTCACCCTCTCCTAAACGTTGTAATTTCTCCCTTGATGCATCAAAATCTGGTCGTGGAGGACATGGTGGAATCTAAAACATTCATAAGCATATAACATAATGTTTTTTTGGTCAAATTAAAAATTATTTAATAATTTTTAAATTAAAATAAATTTACAATATAACCAGCATATTCCTCGTTCTCTTCAAAACGATCATGAAGCCACACAAATTCCTCATGTTGACGAACAACATACATATCTTGTTTAGAATATCCCGGTAATGTAGTTCTTGTATGTACTGTGAATTTAACTTTGTCTTTTTCACTTAATGCGTCTGATATATCAACAATTAAACTATTATCAGCTAATGGAATGGGCGTGCTAGCTGGTGCAGATGCTGGTGTAGATGCTGATACAGATGGTGGTTGTTGTTGTGATGGTGTACCAGCTAATGGTGTTTCTGCGTTTGAATTTTGTTGATTTTGATTATTATCATTTTGTTCATCTTGAAGACTCATTACAGGTTCATCTGTTCCATCCTGTTGGGATTACTTGATTTTAGTAAATATTTATGAAATTTATGATTATATTATAATAATTTACCATCATTTTGATTATTTTTTTAGTAAAATAGTTAAATACACTAGTTAAAAGTTAGTCACAATTTTCACACACGATATAATGTGGTATAAATAACGTTTAAACAGTTAGACACAATGGCATTTATTTTTAATTTTAGCGTTATATTTTTCAATTGTGGTAATGAATTTTGATGATATTTTGTATTTTGTTTCTAAATTCTTTAAAAAAAATATACAAAATGAAATTAAAATTAAATTGATGACGTACTCTTTTGTTATCTATTTGATTTTCGGGGTGTGTATATTTTTATTTTGTTGCAAGCTGTAATTTATTAAATTATTTAAAAATGTCAAAATTATTTGTTTATTCAAAGAAATGTCAAACATGAAAGTTTTGGGAATGTGTGGGAATATAGTGTTATCATATGTCTCAAAAATTATAACTTTTATTTTGGAGTTTTAATATGATGTGAATTTTGTAAATTTTTATATTTTTATTAATTTATTAAAATTTATGCAAAATTATTAAAAATATGGAAACTTGATCGTTCTCTATTTATTTTATTTTTTATTTTAAATACTACGTATGTATATGTGGTATGCATTTATATGCATTATTTCATTTTTCTTATCAAAGTATTAAAGTATTAAAAGAGATTTATAACTATTTATGGAGTTGATTTTTATAAACGAATATTATTATATTTTGTTTGAAGATTTAAATTTAATAAAAGTAAAACTCACCAGAATAAACACATAATTTAATGTCTCAAAATTGGGTGAAAAATTGTCAAATGTTTGATATTTCTTCAAAAATTCCTCTGTGTTTGTTTCTCTATTTTTATTTTGTAATTTAAACTTTATATTATTTAAATAATCCATTTTATTATATATTTTTTAAAAAAAACTGCGTGAATGAAATTAAAAGATATTAGTCTGAATGTATTAATGAAATGACTAATGAATAAGAATAGACCACAGTTAAAAAGAAAAATTACAGTTTATATGATAAGATTTATAAGAAACAAATAGCATAACGGTATTTGAATTGAGCATAATTGCATATTAAAAATTAATAAAAAATTAGAAATTATAAAAATGTCAGTTAAATACATTTCAAATTTTAACTGTAGTCAACTTCGTGTGGTGTCAGTTAAAAATAATTCCAATGGATCCAACCAAATTATTAATCGCATTGTCTTGTCAGTACGTCGTTCTGGTTCTAGTCTTTATTTATCGGTTCGGTACTCGGTAGTCGGTACTCAATCTCAAATGTCAAATAGAGTATACAATTTTTTTGTTTTTATTGTTCCAGCCACTGCCAACAGCCAAGCCAACCAACAGTAAATGTATTATTGCTTCCAAGCTCCAACTGATTTCCAAATTTCCATACATCAAACAGAAACAAATCAACCAAACTTGAACTTTCATTTCATTCCTATTATGATTCAACTAAACAACTTGAAAATATTGAACACGTTAAACGTTTTGTTTTCTGTTGTAGTGTAGCAAGTGAATCTTTTTGTAACCGTTTTGTTTGTTAATTAGTTTATCATAAATTATAATACATATACTTATATATTCATATTCATTTAATATTTTTAACATTTATGTTAATAAAAACTGAAAAGATAATTTAATAAAAAAGTAAAAGATATTTTTGTGAAAAAAAAAAACATTTACTTTAAATTCTTTAATTCATATTGTGCTGTATAAAATTTTATCTTAGTATGTATAGTGGTGGTATTATGACAATATAACCTATATAACCATCATAACTAATAACGTAAACCACATAAAATAAAACGTAACGTCCTTTTTCTGCTTATCCAACAACACAACATATATTTAATTATTTACACACAGATACATACATACATACGGAACGGACAGACTTCGAGCGACTCGACTAGTGATTTAGGATTAGTGAAAGTGAAGTGATGATAAGAAGGTGGCAATCAAACATCAAACTTTTAGTAGGAGAGGAGTAGCAAAGAAACAGTACAATACAATTGTGATTTGTGGCAGTTGTTAGTTCGTTTAGTTCGTTTCAAATTTGTACACTTCGTAAATTCGTAAATTCGTAAATTCGTAGTTGTTAATGATTATCCTTGGTGTTTAAATGTGTTTCAATTTCTATTACTTTCTGTGAATATATTAATAATTGTTTATATAGTAAACTTTTCAGCGTTTTATAAATATTTTCTTATTTTAAATTGAGTTTAAATTAAAAAGAATAAATAATAAAAAGGACTATACATAAAAAAGAAAATCAATTTGGAAGCAAAGTGAACTAATTTTTGTTTATATATTTTTAAATAATATACTACTAATTTAGAAAAACACTAGTAACACAAACAAAAGTAAAGAAAAATAAATAATAATTAAAATCGTGTCCTTGAAAGTACAAAAAAGCTTCTAAAAAATTTACCAATTTACATAAAAAAAAAAAAAAAAACAAAAATGTCAGCTGATTCTGAACTTAGTAATATCCTTAACCGTAGGCAACAAATAAATGAAGCATTAGAAAATGGTCAGGAAGTTAAGCATACATTCAAGGTAGTGAATGTATATACGGAATTTCATGAATTCAGCAAGAAACAAATAAAGGATTATCAGGCAACCTTTAATAAGTAAGTATACTTTTATGCTTTTATAATAATATCAAATGTATGAATGTATTTTTTGTTTATTATCATTTTTTTTAGTACAAATAATAATTTTTTTAAAGTGAAATATTTTTATTTATATGCGTCGTACCAGTCGTACCTACAAAATTATTGAAATAATTTTTTATATTAAATAATTCATAAACTGGTTTGAATTATTTATTCATATTTTATTTTAAACGTTACATACGTATCATGTCATGTGTATGCATATATGCATATATTACCTGAGATAAATTACTATAAATGTTCATATATGTAAATGTAATATGTATAAATAAATGTATAATGTATATGAAAATATAACAAGTATTTGTAGAGTAAGGTTGGTAAGGTTAAGTGGTTATGTTATGAGACACAATTTTCAACAGGAGTTTTAAATTTTTTTTTTCGTTTGAATTTGAATCTCTAAACTATTTTTAAATTTAAAAGACGACCGACCTTTCAGCAAATTATCAAGGTCGGATTACAATCGTAAGTAAAATATGTATATAATCTGTAGATGTATCTAGTAGTAGTACCTACCTACGTAAACAAAATATATATGAAGGTATGTTCATGAACAGTGTGTGAACTAGTTTTATATTACGTTTACGTTTACAATGGAGCATAGTGCTTTAAAAAATAACCATGCAGATGCACATGTTCATGTTATATTCTTATTCTTATGTATAATACATACATATGTACATAAATATCACATACGTACACGTATGGAAAACGGAAAATGTAAAAAAAATGTTCTAGATTCTCTTAACATTAGTTTAGTCTAATCTCCACATGTTTACTTATTTTCCTTTTTCTGAAAAATAATTTTGATAGCATCGTTATATTTATGTATATAATGTGATATAATGTAGTATACGTATGCGCACTACCTACATACGAGACGAGTATAATGTGCGTTTATGACGTACATAAATAAATACACTTAAATCTTCTATTTTTATCTGTTTATGATTATGTATATATATGTAGCTACACACATATTTTTTTTTTTTTTTTTATTGAATCGATTATTGTTTTTATTTTTAATTTTTCCAATTATTGTATAAACTAGTATATATATAATGACATTTGTAATCAAGATTTAATTAAATAATTGGAATTAGTAAATTTACGACGATGTATAGGTACTTTAGTTTAGTATAGTATGTTTATTAATGATGACAAGATAATATAATATATTTAGGTATCTGTCCCATATATAAATTGTAAATACATCATAAATACATATCCATACATAGTACATCAACTTGATACTTCCATATTGCAACAACAAAAACTGCAATCAAATAAAAAACAATACAAAATATACAGGTTACTTGAATGGAATTTTGAAAATGAAAATCATTTCTTATTTCGTGTGTGATTATACAAAAGAATTTTGTGTTATTATTCTTTTGAAACTATACTACTCAAAAAAAAAAAAAAAACACTCATACATAGGTATTTTTTGTATAGTTTTTTTGTTTAGTTTAAAAAAGAAAAAACATTTTTTTATTTCTTGGAGATGTTCCAAAACCAGGGGTAGGTTCGCGTAAGGTGATTGGTGATATTCACCACAAATTTCGGTTCACTTATGGTGACAATCACCAAAAATTATCACTAAATGTTATCACTTTGAGGTGATAGAATTTGAGGTGTCACTTTTCTAATTTTTACTATTATTCTTCTTCTACCTAACCAAAAAATACTCATAATCACATACAATCAATTGGTGTTTGCTGTTGATGGTATATAATTTATTTAAATAATTTTGTAATTTAAAATATGTATATTGTGTTATTTTTACAATGAAATTCTCCATGAATAATTGCAATTTACTGAACATCCGGTAATTCCAAGGGATTATTGCTATCTCGCATTTTTCTCCTAATTATTTTTATTTGAGATTCATTTTCAGAATCTGAAATAAAAAATGCTATAGACGAAAACGTTATTGAATTTTCTTTTATTCTTATTCACAATTTAAATTTTTATTTGTTTTGATTGACGTTTGACAACTATAAATATACTGTGGAATTCGCCGCGTTTCAAATTCCATCACTTTTTTGGTGATCACCTTACACGAACAATTACTTTTCGGTGATCACTTTTTAACTATCACCTATCACCTATCACCAATCACCTTACGTGAACCCACCCCAGTTTATTTATTGCATTCTGTAAACTGTATGTGTACAACTCAACACGTATGTATGTACATATGTACATATGCATGGCTGGTACAGGGTTATACACGACTATAGAATAGAAATATCACATAATACACATTGAATGTATGTATGTATACCTAGAGAAAAGTAGAAAATCAAACATAATCTAAAACTAAAATTTATTTCTTGGTGTTCTGTTCTTTTTGCTACTTGTATTGGAATGAAGTACCTATAAAACCAAAAAAAAAAATGGTATAGGTAACTAAAAATATACATATGCTTTTATAATAAGCATAATAACGCCAACAGCTAAAACAGCGATAGTGAATGATATTGCAGTGTGTGCATCTGATCCAGTGATAATAATTTTAATTGAATGAATGAAACAACTTCAAAATAAGAACATAGGAATAATAATAATAAGCTGCTTATGAATTGTATTTAGATTTGATGAAAAACAAAAACCATTAAAAAATGAGAAAATGCATTCTTTTGAATAATCTTCAATTATAATTTTCCAGATTCATTACCTATTATAGTGATTACAATCGATAATGTTTAATAAAAAACCATCAGATGATATGTATCGATCGCTAGGTGCATAATATCACATCACAGATAACGATACAGATTTGTAGAAGGTGTATTTGTATAAAGAAAAATATATAATATATAATAGACAAGTTGTATATTGTATTATGTACGTTATGTCTCGAACTGTAGGCTTGTAATATTAGTTTTAGGTATATAGGATAGGCACCTATTATTTACGTATGTTGTATAAGAAAAAAAAGATTAATTGACATAAAACAAAAGTCAATTTTCCTTTTCTGGACAAAATTGATGCTGTCGTTTATCTGAAATAAAATAAGGATTACAAGTACTATACATATTATTATACAAATGTTACATTTATATCTATCATAGAAGATTGTATATTTATGTACACGATTATTATATGATATCTATGTACATAGATATATTATAGATATAGCGTCTAGACATTATAGTTAGTCTTTATTTTATTGATTACAATTGATGTATATGTATTTTTATCCTTTTATGTTTTTAAAAAATATTTTTTGTACGTAATATACATGCAGGACTACGTTTACGTACAAGATTTAGAATTTTGATTAAAATTAAACAAAAGTTAGTTTTTTTTTCCAAAAAAATTAATATACGATCTCATAAACTTTAATTTCCTTAAATGCAGTTAATTTAAATTTAATCATATTTACTTCTACAATATACACGAATAAATAGATTTTCATATAATTATTATTATTTTTATATAAATAGTAGTACTGGTTAATGGTTATGTATCTTATAGCTATCATCATGTATTATGCATTTACATACGAGTAATTATACAATCATAGATGGTCATTATAGATACCTAATAATGTTCCAAACAATCTCGATATGTAGATGTACAAAATATAATTTAATTTCAATATAATATTTTATATTTGAATTCTATATGTTCTTATAAAAATATCGTATGATTTTGATTATAATGAATTTTTAAAAACTATTTAAAGTTTTCATTTTTATCTTTAAATCAAATCAAAAAATAAGGCAAAATAACTATCTACTCGTGTACATATGTACACACTACACATAAACATATTGTTTGTTTTTTATATTAGATTGCATAAAAAAAAGTAGAATTATTATCAGTATTTTGTTTGTTAAACACTAATGTGTTCATACTGTATTTGTAGGTACATAACATAGTATAATGTGGTATAATTCTAAAATCATACATGTTTATTATTAATCATGTGACCAAAAAAATAAATATTTTGAAAAGTGTATTAAAAATTATATGTGTATGGAAATACAATCGTATAGTCAATATTATAAAATAATATAAACAGTATACGAGTGAGTATACATCGCATGTGTGTGTGTCTTACATGGTATAGTATAGTTTAAACGTTAAATTTTGTGGCTTTTTTTTAAATGATAATCAGTATATTTATACATGTATGTATAACACATATTATACTTACTTAGATCATAGATATAAAAGTACAATATATACATACAATACAATGACATTTATATGTACATATATATATTTACATACATGTTTCATTTAAAAATAAATAAGATACATAATTATTTATTCAAAGAATTTTCAAAATATGTATATAAAATTTAAGTGAATATGTAATTAAATAATGTTGTTAACCTTTTCTTGATTAGTATGTATTCACGGCCAAATATAATTATTACACACATTACACTGTATAAATACAATATTTATTACACATACATGTATACATGTAACTACATATTTGATTTCTTCACACTGATTTAAAATTAGTTTATAAATAGTTAATTTAAAATGAAAATGAAAATGAACATCTTATTATTTTATTTAAAGTACAAAAATATTCTCGTATACATATACATATGTGTGTATGAATATAGTGAAAAATGAAATCTGCTTATAACCATTATAACGTTGAAAAATTAATATGAAATGTTCATGTAATACAAAAGAGAATAAAAGAAAATATCATAGAAATAGAATGTATACTATTTTTGCTGATTAAAATTAATTCAAGCACAAAATTTGTAAGATAAGCAAAGCAAACAGATTTTATACATTCATACATACATACTCGTCTTATTGTATGTTATTACCTACACATGTTATGATATTTTTTTTTTAACCTTTTTTATTACAGATATGTAAATATGTGAAAAATCCAAATTTCAATGATCATTAAAAGCTAATCAAATTTATTTAAGATTTTTATTCAAAGTATTTACATTTTTTTTTACCGCATGTATCTACTTGTATTAATCATTCAATAGATTCGTAGAATTTTAAACTTTTTTAAATGGTACTTTTTATTCCAGTTTTTTTTTTTTTTTTCTAAACAGGTATGACGAACATCTTATCAAATATTTAAAAATAAAAAAAATTACAGTTATAATAGTGAGTTTAATGTATATTACAAATATGACTCATAAAAAAAAACTTTTCATTTTTAATTCCACGTAAACATATACATAAATACTCGATATGTGTACATGTATCTAACTGAAAGATAATGATCAATTTTATTTATAAATTTTGATGAATTGTATTTTATTTTCTTGTAAACAAAAATTTTAAATCAATAATTTATCAAATTCGAAATCAAGAAAACAAATAAATAGCTCTATTCGCACAGTTAATGTATTTTTTTTTTTCTGTTAAATAAATTTCAAATTTTTATTATAGAATTTATAAAATACTTATGTAGCTAAATTGTAGATTGTACGATACATAGTTTTTATGTAATACTGGTAATACATATATTTGATTTATTTGAGTACATAAAATATACTAACATTTTATTTAATTCAAAAATTTAATTTAATTTGAAAATTATATATATAAAATAAAATACATATATGTAATGAATTATAAATTTCCGTTAGTAAAATTTATTTTAATAAACTTTTCATTGGAATATTACACATGAATACATGCACCATGTACGTGTACAAATACATACACGTACATTTATATAATATGTATGTTATGTATGTACATACCTAAATAAATGTTTGTATAGTAAAAAAATGTTTATGAATTATATCAATGACATGTGCACATATATGAATACATATACTTATCAATTTATTATTCAATTCACATTTGATTTTTTTTTGAAGTTTTATGGTCTTAGTACAAATTAAAAAAGTTAGGGATTTTATTTATACTAGTAATTATTAGTATAGTATAGTAATATGTATGTGATACACCATATATATATATAGGCATGTACGTATAAGTATATATAGATATGTATGTAATATTATTTAAATTTAAATATATAAGTATGCATGTATTTATGAACTATTGTATTTCATTTTTTATTTTTGTGCTGACATTTATACACGTTTCGAGGTGCGGAATAATAATGAAATTACCGAGTTTTCGAGTATCGATTAGCATGATATAAAAATTTCATTTAGCTTTTGTTTTTATTTGGATACGATACCTAGATACTTGAAATTGAAATACATGCATACACATTACACACATACATACGTATACGTATATTTAATAAAGATTTGAATATTAAAATGATCATTTTTGATTTTTTTGTTTTGCTAAAGATAAAATTATTTTGCTGTATATTAAATGTTAATATTAATACACTAATATCTAATACAAGTACATATGTATAAAAATAAAAAGGAGATACATTGTACATACATATATAAATACGATTGTCGATTTTACATATTTGTGTAGGTACATATGTAGTTAGATCTATACTATAACATAACATTACATTAGATTCGTTTCGATTCAGATTACCAAATTTTGGAAATATGTACAAGTGTATGCAACGAATTTGAATTGTAGTAATAGCCTGGAACCGTTTTAAAGTGCTAATTCAATTTTAATAAATGTTAAAAAAAAAAAAACAAATTACTATTATTATTTTTTCTTTTTTTTTCAAAATTATGAAGCAATATTACATATTTTATTTTTATTTCTTTTCAAGTACTATTTATTGTAGTTTCAAAATTTTGTTCATGTAATTTAATAATTAATTAATTTTAACTATCCAGTTTTATATTCATTGTACCAGAAAATATTCACAAATGTTTGGTACATAAATGTAGGCACATTATGCACAAGTATACATATGTGTATAAGAATTTACAACATAAGCAGATCTGTGTTTTTTTAAATGCTGTATTTTTTCAGATGTTTTACAACAAAAAAAAAAAAAACATTTTTCATAATGTGCTCTAGATTTTTAATGTTTCTAGTATACAAAATGTACATGTAATCGCGTACATCTTGTTTTGAAGAAAGAAAGGAAAAAAAAAAGAAAACACAAAAAATCACTTCCTATCTTTTGTAAAAAAATAATGTTATACATACTTAAGAATATGCTGTGTATGAACATATGTATATATGTACGAGTATAAGTAAAACATTTTTTTATTCTTAGTATAATTAATTATTATGAAAAAGGAAAGGAAAACCTCATATATTATGTGCGTATACATACACATGTACATATGTATTTAAATACAATATATCTACCATACATTTTATCTTAAATATATGCATAATTATTGTATAGGTACTACGTGATACTACAACTACACATCATTACATAAACTCAGAATGTAAAATATGTATCTATCTACGTTAGAATAACTGCACACATATGTAACACTTGAATTCTAAAGCATGTTATATAATAAATGATTATATGATGATGACGCGGCCGGTTAGAAAGTACATAATTGACATAATTTTAAAAGTAATTTGTACTGTATTTATTATTATGCATTTTAAGAAGTCACAATTTTTTATATTTTGTATGCATGTGCACAATTTGAACAATTTTGTTTTATTTTCTAAGAGAACAAATAATGAGAGTAAAGTTAAATGTGGTGTGGTTAAATATATATAGGCAAAGAATCTACTCATCTTATTAAACTTAAATTTGTGTATGTAAATATGTACATATATATGTAGGATATGTATATACAATTGTGTTTACATTTAAAAAATTAATTAGTGTATATGAAACAGACGTCTGTTCTAATTTTTATCTTCAATTTTTTTTTTTTAAATGTATAAAAACATACACATCCATAACATACTTACATCATTTATGTGTAAAATTTTATCATATTAATTACTATGCAAATAAGTATTTTTATAATAATTATATCTTATCATTTTCTTTTGAATGAAAATTATGTTAATCATAAAGAAAATAATAGAAAAAAAGAAGAAATAAAAAAAAATGTGTTAATTTTTTTGAATCTTGATACACACACAGATATGTATGTATGTTTCTGTAGCTGTATTTAACACCGGTATTACTTAAAAGATATCGAAACTTTTTTTATATAAATAAGTATACATAATAATGTATAATATTTCAATTAAAGTATCAGATTTTCATATTACATTATACATTATATATCCATATTATATTTGATGATTAAGTTTTAATTAAGTCGAAAATAAAATTTTATTTAGATAGCTATTTGCAGTTTTTTTTTATGTTTAAAATTTAATAATTTTATTTCGTTTCGCATCGTATAACTTTCCCTATCACAAATAATTTTATCATATGCCTATACATTATACGTATACATATGATATTCACATATATTACATATAGACATTATAGACATGATGTACATACTTACATTTACACTAAATGCATATAATAAAATGTAAATGAAAAATAAACTTCACCTTCATTGAAGCGAATAATTTGCGAAATTTGCAAATTTTTACACAGAGTTCTTCTCTGTATCAAAATATGTACATGCTATATGCATATGAATATACATACATACCAGCACAGCAGCATACTTGATACTTGTATATAATATATACATACAATAAAAATAATAATAAAAACATAAACTTGAAAAGGAAAACAAAATCTTTCGTTTTTATTTTCATAAAATAAAGATTTAAAAAGAAGACAATTTATTGTTCGTTACGTGTACAGATACGACTTTATAGTATTATATTTGTAGATGGTTGTGGGTTGAAGTTTTTGTAGTAGGCATTCAATCGACTCTAATCATAATAAGAATTATCGAAATGAACAGGTTTTCTTTGTTGCTGATATGTTTGCTGCAATATTGCAATATACGATGTGATGATATGATGCATATGTGATGTGCTGCACGATTGCATATAATTTCGTTTAGTCTATTGCCCCAATCATTATTATTATTACATATTTAGTAATCTGTATGTAGTTAAATGTATTTTAATGCGAGTATGTATGTACAATATGCAATTTTTAAACTAGTTTTTTTTTTTAGAAATATAAATATGTAATATAGTTGAAATTATACATATGATGACGATATAACGATGATTATTATAATGAAATAGATGAGCATGAAATTTTATAAATTCATATACATACATATACGTACGTTCGTTATGGGTTGTTGTTTTTATTTTCGTTACTTTTTTACATGTGCATGTTTGGTATTTGTTTGTATATACACGACGTATGTGTACCTACTAACTACATAAATAATTATGTTTTTCTTACAATTTTAATTTGATTGTTAAATTTTAAATAACTGAGTATACTTATACATATTACACGTATGTACATCTTCCGTGCAAATGCAAGCATGGTTGCTCATGTAGTAGGTGTAATTATGTGATGCATATGTTATATGTAGGTATACCATAAATTTAATATTCCATAATCCATCCATATATGAATATTTCTTCTTTAGCATTATGTACACAATCATATTCGAATGATGTATCGATGTGCATTGTCTGTCTTCAATTTTCATGCACATTATGTAGGTACCTACATAATTTATTCATATAATATATATATATACTATATGTATATATATTATTTCTGCTGTCTGAATGCATTCGTTTTAAAAATCATTAAAATTCGTTATTAAAATTGAATCTTAATATTTAATTTGCTTATGAAACATGCATATTAACGCAACGATATTTTAATGCACATAAAATTATTATGTTTTT
Organism: Villa cingulata; assembly: GCA_951394055.1. Classification (NCBI taxonomy): domain Eukaryota; kingdom Metazoa; phylum Arthropoda; class Insecta; order Diptera; family Bombyliidae; genus Villa; species Villa cingulata. The sequence goes on from OX596018.1 coordinate 49,057,389, forward strand.
TATGAAATGAAATTTTCGCACGTACGTCCTTGTAAAAATTACATATTGGCACATCATTGATTTATTCATCATATAGACAGGCTTACCTTACTCGTTCATTTGTTTATTGTTAATTTTTATTTTTTTCTGAATATTTTGTGTTGTTATTATTATTAATTTGAATTTTCAATTCACTGTCAAGTGATATATTTTTTTTTTTTGTTGAAACCTGTTTCGCTTTCTAGAGAATATTGAAAATTAAATGACCATGACCATTATCATGTGCATAACAACATGCGATATATGAGTTAACGTTAATGTACCTGTACCTGTCACATGCATTATTGTATATGTACTATTTGCATATACATATATATAAATTGTATATATGAGTTAGAGTAGGTATATGTGTAGATGCAATGAACGTTGTAAATAAATGAACTTATATACGTAAATATGTGCATACATATATGTACATACTTGAATTTGAATATTTTTATTTGAAACATTAGAATTTTAATTTTATTTTTAATAAATTTTACGTTTTTTGATGAGTTTTCAATTTTGTCTGTTAATTATTTTCTATTCGAGTAAAATGTACATATATGATCTTGTATAGTGAAATTTTAAACATGTCAGATATGTAATTAATACAAATCGATCATATTAAGATCTTTTGTATCACAGAACTTTAGCATCTTCTTCGTGCCGCCCTACATTTCATTTCTTGAAAAGCCCGAACCAAACAATCATATACATTTACAAATATTTTTATTCATTTCCATCAGTTTTTTTTTTTCCTTTAATATCGGCTAAAGGTAAAAATACTGAAGTGAACTGCATTGCAAAATTTTTAATTAATTAATTTTTTTTTTCTTTCTGATAAATTCCAGAACTTCATGAAAAGAAACAAGAGAAAAAAAAATGGTACTTATAGTTTAAAAATGAAGTGTCCTTCAAAATTGAAATATTTACATTTTCTAGATACCTATATACTATTTTTTTCAAAATATATAAAAAAAAAAGAAAAAGCTTTTAAAATGTATTCATGCTTATCATCCGTACAGTTCCTTTTCATTATTGTTATCATCATCATCATCATTATTATTATTGAAATGAATTCCAGTTCTTATAATTTTTCTAGTGCACATACAAAAACGATTATGTATAATAATATAACATATTATATATTGTATATTATGTATGGTAATATGCATATTGAGACGGTGTATAATGTTTTGTGAGAATACAGAAAGGGCATAGCAACATAAATTAAAAATCTTTATTTTGCTTTTTGTTTTGTTTTATTACAGTGCATTTATCTGCATTATTAACGGTATGCAGAAAATAAATTATAGTTGAAAATTTAACATTTTGATGATGGTGATGACATTACAGAGAGTAATTTACAATGCATGATGTGACATTCAAAACTGCTTGATTGTTATATTGCTTTTGCTATTCGACATTATACGATATGATAATAAAATGCATCAATGTTTATTCATGTATAAATAATATTTTATGTATGAAGTACATGTATGTATGATATAAAAATTTTTTTACTTATCATATGCGCATATTTATAAATATTAGTTTGTATACCCGTACTGACGTACTTAATACAATTGAATTCAAATTCAACTTTAATTCATTTGCCTTTTACATTTTAATTTTTGCTTGTTTGATGTTTTCAATCTTTTTTGTTCTAACTATACATATAAGTACATACATATATATATTATTCATTTTTATGTGTGTGAGTATGCACAGACATACATATATACATATATGCATACAGTATACACCTATGTCATCACAACAAATTCCACCGTTAGCAAAGAATTTCTTTTAGCTTTTTAGCTTTTAGTTGTCGTTGTGTCTCTATATGTCCTTTTTTACTTTGTTTTATGAAATTGTGATCTGCAATAAGGGTAGTGGGTTTTTTGTTCAATCTGTGAAGTATGCAAGTTTGCATACATATGCATGTGTACGAGTACAAGTATATGAAGTGTCTATCTATTTGAATTCGTATAGTCGATATAATCCTGGATGTATAGTCCTGATACAGTGTATAGAATATGATGAGTTTTATATGTTATTGTCGTGTTGTTGTTGCGGTTGTTGTTACATAACTTTGCAAATTCATTTAAATGTACATACATTACTATTATAAAATACATAAAAAAATATATATATATTCGTGTATATTCGTATATACGTAAAGTATATTGCATAAAAAATACAGTTAACCTATATTAAAGTCATCGAACTTTGTATTTTATATTCGATTGAACAAAAAAGGATTGTACTTTTCATTGTTTGTTTTTTTTTTTTTATTTTTGTTTTAATGAAATTTCATGAAAATTATGACGAAAAAGTATGCTATTGTATTGTAATGAAGAGTAGAATTTTGAATGAAGTATTTATATCCGTTTTAAATGAAAATTTTCTACTTTATTATAAATTCAAAATTAAGATTTTATTTATTTACTCGTACATATTTTTATATAATACTCGATACTCTGCCAAACAGTATGATTGATTAGTGAAATAATAAAAATAATTAAGTCAAAATGCTTAAAGTTATTTGATGGATTTATTTGTCAGAAAATAAAAATCAATACAAAATATTAAGATTGCGTTTTTGCTTTTTTAAAATTAATTTATTTTTTTTTTATGTAGACTGATGTTAAGTGTTTTAAATTATATAGAGGTTGTAGAATGGTACATAGATTGTAGATTTATTCCAATTGCAGATTACATACTTTTCTCTTCTAGTATTGAGTATTCCATTTTGAAATAATTAATAAAATATCAAACAACCAGCAAACACAAACGATACTGCTGTAAAACATTAAATTATTGCATATCTTGCTTGATGGATTTTATAATTTTTATTTATTATTTTATATAATTCATAGTGTATTTAAATTAAAAATTGTTTTTTGTTTAAACTTTTTGAAATAGATACAAGCTTGATATATACATATGTACATATTTAGCGAACACATATATTCGTGTGTGTAATACAATACTCCTTAACCATTGACCACAATTCCTTCTTGTGTAATAATCACATAGTAAAATGAATGTTGTACATGCATGAAAATAAGTTATGATATATGATATTTAGATGAGTCTACTATAAATTAATACAGCATCTTTTTATTTTTAATTTACAAGATATACAATTACATTTATTCCCCAGAGTTAAATAGCAGAAAATGAGAAAAATATAATTTTTTTTTTACTTATTTACTTGTTGGTTATATGTATGCAATATTACAATGATACTATAGTGCAAACATTTTCTAGATTTTATTTTATTGCAAAAAACCAGTCTAAACTTTAACTTTTAACTGCGAAAGTCTTACCATCTGAACTAAAGTTAAAGTAATACATATCTGCAACTGCAATCTACTGCGGTATACATATAGTTATAGTGGTGTATACAAAAATTCATTTAATTGCACTTTTCATCATGAAAATATAAATTCATTGTAAACTAGTTTGATAAATATTTTATATGTATACGTACATAATATATTCGTATATATTAATACACTCTTTAAAACAAACATATATGAATATTTACATTTATAACACTTCTTATTCGCGTATAAAAAATAAAAATAAAATTTATTATTGTTGCTGATATATTTCTTAAGTGTGTTATGTAATCAGAATTCACTCTCACTGAATATGCATATCTATATATATATTCATATTAATTTGCATAAAAACTAGTTCAGAATTTATAGTTTCTTTTATATAAACTGGATTATAATTTTTATATACTCGTGTACTATGTATGTACGTAGATGGTATAATAAAAAGAATTGCATTTATGCACTTTATATACACGAAGACCAATTTTACATCATGTTTGTTTTAATTTACTTACAAGAGTATGTATAGATAGATTCATGCTTTATGTATATGAGTATAAAACTGCACAATTGCCTTGTTTGTGTTTATTTTTAGGGAACCCGATGTTATAATATCATACATACATATCTGTAGCTGTACATGTCTCAAAAAGAATCTAGACATGCTCTTATTCTGATAGTCTTTTGACCGATATATTTTAAAGTTTTTATATAAATTGAAAAAAGTGCTACAACTACAACGCCTACACAATGTTTTTTTTTATGTACAGAAAATTTAAAAATAGATGCGTGTAATGTTTTTATTTCATTTCACAGAAACAGGAAGTTACATATAGTTCCTTCAACATACATAAATGTGTAGTCAGTAGGTCAAATTTGTAAATGATTCTGTGAATTTCAAATGCTGACATCTTTTTACATGAGATATTAATTTGTATATATGTATAATCATACAAACTATGTACTACATAGGTATATGATGTATTTATTTACTTGTATGTTGTACATTTAAAAATTTATGTTTATGTGAAAAGAGGAAAATAAATCGTTTATTTTATCACTACCATATAGATATATTAAAATGCACCTTTACATATAAACAAAAATCTAGCATATTATCTAGCATAACATTTGCATTTTTACGTGCTTTTTTTTACTTTTGAATACGCTAAGTATAATAAATTATATTTTTATTTCTTTTTGTTAGTTTTTGTTAAAAGTAATAATAAAAAATATTTAAAAAAAATATGTAACTCTCAAATGAGTAATTGAAATGGAAAACAAAGTAGATAATTACATGTTATATGTATGTACATATATATAGTATACTTGCATGTAAAATGTACATACATATATGTAATGCAGCTATTGCTATATGTTATATATAATATGTACGTGGATAAATATATAGAATTTCGAATGTCTCACGGGTGAATGACTCACTGCTTAAGTGTGACCACATAATAAGTATAATAATATCATTCGCGGTCGTGATTTTTTCCTTCTTATATATAAAATTACTATATAAATATTTATAAAGATTTTATACTATATAGTATATGCAGTAGATACAATTACACAATTTTCTAGTGGTTACTGGCAAAGATCATAAATTTATCACCAATGTGTAATGTAAGTATACATTTATTATAATAAATTCACGATAATGTATAAATGTGCGTTGTATACATGTTAAACATTTTGTAAAGAATAAAGCATAATGAATTTATCAGAAGGTTCTATCAATAATTTATATAAAAAAATTTAAAAATTTCAAATGTATTCTATTTAGAATTAATTGTTATGGTATGAAAGTTGCTTGATTTTTCGCAGAATTTAATTTTTTTATACACCTATTAACACTTATAATAATATTGTCATGCAAGTAAAATAAAAAAATGTGTTTTTTATTTTGCAGAAAATGGATATACCTACTGTAGTATTTCGTATTATATTATACATATTTATAGTTTTCAGTTTTTATAAAATTCATTATTCATTGCTCTGTCTCTGCTTTGACATTTTATATAATAACGCAAAAGGTAAAGAATCTTTATGGGCATCGTATCAAAATATTATATAGAAATTCATATTTCATATTATAGGCACATATGATGTATAGTCTCTTATTAAGAATTCAGTAAAATCTATAGTACAAATAAACAAAAGATTTCAATTGTAAGATAATTCATACTGCATACTCGTATTCGTGTGCAAATATTACGACATGCATGCAATATGACATTTTAATATCGTTAAATCAGAAGTTAGTTATAATAATATGTAGGTATTTCTACTAGGTACTATATTTTATAATTTTATTAAATACATATATTAAATATATACGTTGAAAGGAAGCCGACATCATATTATAATACTCCATTATGATTATGGTCTTCGTATGTAAATGAACACAATATACTTTTGAGACTATTTTTGAAATCATTTTTCAAAAAATAATCATATTCATACATATACATTATGGAAAGCATATGTAAGTGTAAGATAAAATTTTAAGACAAACCGTCTGTGTTTACTGTTTTTGTGTTGCTGTTTGCATTCAAATATGCGTTATTATTTTATTTTCTATATGTTTCGTATGATGTGTATATGAATGATATAATTATCTTTTGTGACTAAAAAATATGAAATCAATTCTGTCACATAAGCAAGCAAGTTACTTTATTATCAAGTTCAAATAACATTCATGTAAAATGTACATAATTCGAACAAAAAAATAATGTATATTCATATTATACGAGCATACGAGTATATATGTAACTACATAGTTCTCTGTTCTCTGGTATTCATTTGTGGTGGGTGACTGGACTTAACAAATAAGCCATACACGGTCATCATCATAGTATATAATGCACATATTTACATATAATATTGTATACGTATGTAGCAATAATAGCGATAACATTTTGATGACTTTACAAAGTCAACTCAACATATTGATGCCTCAAAGTCTAATCTGTTCGAGAACGTGGAATCATTCAAAAGTGTTTTCACATTATGGTGTTGTATTATATTCGTATATAAACAAATATACGAGTAATATGAAATTGAAATGAACTGCAAATGCAACAAAAACAGAGACTGAGTCATATGTGGTAATAATATTTATGTTTTTATTAAATGATATTATTATAAATATGTATGTACTAAGTTCGGTTATACAACTTATAATGATTCAGACATTGACGATGAGAATCACACTTTAATATTGTATTCTAATAATGTTATCATTGTCACTTTGTCATATAAATACTTGGAAAATAATAATCAAAAGGGATATGGTGGCAACAGTATAAAATATCTGCTTAACATTTATGTAGATATTAAAAGTACTCATTTATTACTTTTAGTTTTAATAGAGATATAAACTACCATCATATATCATATATAGTGATAAGTTTTTTTTAAATTTGTTATATACAATATACTTATGCATATATACGTTTTATTTCCATAAATATATATACATATGTACGTGTGCATATATAGGATGCAATTACATTATTATACATATATGTGTGTGTATTCAATAAGTGCTAGATACTGAATCATTTTCGATCTGATATCGCACATAATAAAATAATATTTTATTATTACATATAGTATTATATAGATCATATACACATATACATACATACAATCATATGCAATATACGTTTTTGTATGAATTTTGAATTTGTTAACATCATTTGTCAGGATTCTAAAAAAAATTTACTTTATTCACTTTTTTATCTACTTTATTCACTTGTCATATTTTACGAGTTCCTTTGAAATTGAAATTCAAATAAAAACATTTGCATGATACGCACATATGTAGTTAAATTCAATTTATTAAAATTAGAATTTTTTTTTAAATTCGATCGATTTAGTGTGTACATACTCTAATTTATGTAATGTGCATTTTCAAAGGATTAAAATTATTAGATTGTATGCATAATATTATGATATAGACAATAATTACATATTATTTCTAAAGCATTTTAAATATCACGATTTGCAGAATAGAAAGTGCACATACACGAGTACATATATACATATAATGTAACAGTATCAGTACTCCTCTGTGTTGTCTTTGCGTTCATTATTCTCTTTGGATAGAAAATCAATGTTATTTTAAATTAAATTGGTTAGGTTAGAATGAACCAGGATAAAATTAATATTCGAATGCTTCCTTTTAAAAATGAACTTTTGAAGTGTACTTCTATCGATTTTAATTAAAATTATGTAATTGCAATTATTCGTTCTTTCCTTTTTGCTACTGTTTCTGTTACTTCTTTTTCCTGTGCAATAAATGTACGAATGTACCTATACCCATACGAGTAAATCGTATATATAATGTAAATCTGTATATGTACGTGTATTGCATTATTTTTTATAATAGTAGTAGAGTATATACTATACAAGCATATATGCACATGCACATGCACTATGTCCTTTAACCAAATTCGTTTCAAGGCATATTTTATATGTACAACGTACAACTGGGTACAACCATGTACAACGTACAACACAACCAACAAAAAGTTCACAACATTCAAAAGTTTTTCATTTAAAAGGTTTTCAACCTTCCTTTTTCGACTACATGTACATGGACTACATATATATACTATTCAATTCTAAAAGTTTTGTTGAATTTGAAAAGGAAAAAGACTTTTTTATTATTAAAAAAAAAGAGGCATTGCAGATAAACTAAAGTAGACTATATAGAACCTAGAACCTACATAGATATTATTTATGAAAAGTTGCTTTAAATAAAATTACAAATTTAACTATATAATGATTTTCTTGAAATTTATGAAATTTATCACTAAAAAACAGATATCAGATAAATTTGATTGAACAGAGCAAAAAACTAACGACTGAATAAATAAGAGGGTCACTCATGAGGGTTAATACGAAAAGTGGTTTTCATTTATTTATTATTTTATCACACTAACGCACGATATCACATAATTTACAATCTACAACATATACAACCGCACACGTATACAACGTATACAACCCCCTTAATATTCATAAAAAAAATGATTTTATCAATTTAAATTTATTCATCAAATCACAAAAAATCGCTTTTAATTGACCCCCTTTTTCCAAGTATCGTTGTTGATCATAAAAAAAAAAAACTTTCATCATCATCCATAACGTATGGGTATCATTATCGATATTGTACAATCCCACATACAAAAGCACATACATATGTACATACATTTATATTATCGTCGTATAGGAAAACAGAAAATATAAAAAATTATGAAAAGTAAATAAAAACAGATGGATAGTTTGATGGTTTGATTAAATTCTATTTGACTATAAATTTATTGCAATTTGTTTTTCGGTTATATTTTTACGTAATGTACTTTCAGTTAAATATTTTTCTATAAAATTTAAATGCTGTTATCTTTTATGGTGATTCGAAACTGACTGAACTGAACTGAACTCAAATGAACTTCAAATTCAAAATTCAAGAAGAAGAGAAAACAAAAACGAAAAATTCAAATGCAGCAGCAGAAAGTCAATTTATCGACAAATTTAATTTGATTTTCTGTGCTCTCTATACACATCGCATAAAATAAAAATTTCGCTTTTACATAAATATTAAATCTACGATTACGAATTTATTTATTGCTGTTCTTGTTGTTTGCATCAATTCAAATCAAATTAAAATGTTTTTCTGATTAATTGAGAACTGGAGTGGGTTCCTGTAAGGTGATAGGTGATAGTCACCTTGGTGATAGTTCAAAAGTGATGACCAAAAGGTGATTGTTCCTGTAAGGTGATCACAAAAAAAGTGATGGAATTTGAAACGCGGCGAATTCCACAGTATATTTATAGTTGTCAAACGTCAATCAAAACAAATAAAAATTTAAATTGTGAATAAGAATAAAAGAAAATTCAATAACGTTTTCGTCTATAGCATTTTTTATTTCAGATTCTGAAAATGAATCTCAAATAAAAATAATTAGGAGAAAAATGCGAGATAGCAATAATCCCTTAGAATTACTGGATGTTCAGTAAATTGCAATTATTCATGGAGAATTTCATTGTAAAAATAACACAATATATGTACATATTTTAAATTACAAAATGATTTAAATAAATTATATACCATCAACAGCAAACACCAATTGTATGCGATTATGAGTATTTTTTGGTTAGTTAGAAGAAGAATAATAGTAAAAATTGGAAAAGTGACACCTCAAATGCTATCACCTCAAAGTGATAACATTTAGTGATAATTTTTGGTGATTGTCACCATACGGGAACCTAAATTTGAGGTGACTATCACCTATCACCTTACAGGAACCCACCCCTGATTACATTTTAATTAATCGATTTTTGTACTTGTGTATTCCGGCACTTGAATATTGTTAAATAATCGTCCTTGTTGAATTTTATATTTATGACCTCACTTGAAATATGTATATACTTGAAAAACGAATTTGAAATTTGAATACAGAACAAAAATGATTTACTGAAAAATTGATATTGAATGTTTAAGTTCTTTGTTTTTTATTTTATTGTATTTTTTGTTTGTTTATTTTGATTTTTTTTTTCATCGAATGTATGATTTAAATAAAACAATTTCAATTTCAAAGAAAAAAGATCACACATGAGAAAATTTTATCTCAAAATAATTTTATGTTTTGTTTACGATCTGTTGGGCTTGTTAGTGCTGTTAGTAGTGATTACGTTATGTTATAGTGCATAATGAAATTTTTATAATAAATTATTGTATTTATTATTTTCCTTTTAGATAAAAACGAAGTAAAAAGTCACGAATTACATATGCATTTATTTATTCAATGCAGTACATGGCTGTAGTTTAAAATATGAAATGAAATTATAGTGAAATTCTAAAAATAAGATTTTTTATATACATTTCTAAAGACTGACTATCCAGGAAATATCTGGATAGAACAGATGTGAAAATAAATACATTGCACGACATTAATGAGTATGTAAGCTATATATATTTTCATCTGCTATATGTGTGTAAATCATGTTAACTACAAATAAACAAAACAGTTTACAAAAATTTTAAATTTTTCTCATGTACATAAATGTAATTTATGTTGTTTATAATATTGTTAGTAAACTTAATTTTTTTTCTTTTTTTTTCAATTTTTCCATATGAAAATATGTATTTTAGACAAAATTTTTAAATTTTAGTTCTGTTCTATTTTAGAATGAATAAATGAATGAAAAAGTAAAAGATAAAAATTTTATATCATTTCTTTAGCCACATATATACGTCCATTTCCATTATGTGTGTATGTACGTATATCGATTTATATGCAATGCGGATATACTAAAACTAAAATTTAATAATAATTATACATATATAAATGTATCTATACTTATATGGAGTTAGAAGCATACACACATTATGCATCTTAAAAAGAGAGATATAGAAATGTAAATACGATACGATTAATGTACATACAGTTTGTACCTCTGTACTTATGAAAAAATAATATTATAGTTAATGTATGTATGTCTATAAAGATATTTTTTATGCAGTATGTATGTATGTATATTGTATATACTTTGTGTCTTATCGAAAAATTTAAAAATTTATTTCTGACTTTATTTTATTTATTTACTCAATGTATGAATTTTAATTTCATTTTCGAAATAAATTTTTTGAATTAACCAAAAAAAAATATGAAAAAGTGAAACAAAAATTTCAGTTGAAACGGAAAAATTGTGAGAAATAAACAATTTATTTTTAGATTATTTAAATACATTAAATGCATACGTATGTTATGTAGTATTGGTAGTATGTAAGTACATAACTCATGCATGCATATTGCATGTAATGCTCATTATGTAAAGTGTATAGCGGTATAGCATAACAATACGTGTGGTAATTTTTTCCATAATACTGTGTAAAATACATACGTATATATTTTAAAAAAATATAAATAAACAATTTTTAAGGAAATTTTTCTACAAATATTTTCTAAATGTACCTACTTGTAGTGAAAAAAATACTCATGTAAAAAAATATTTGAAAATTTTTCAATATTTCAAAACTTTGAATTTTATTATAAAAGTATAAGTAGGGTACAAGATGGGTGGCCGTGACTGCCTCTTTGCTAGCCTGCTAAAGTGCATAATTATAGTACATAAACATGCGTTTTAATACCAATACCACCACCTCGTGGATTAAAAGAAATTTAAGCCTCAATATGTATAGATAAAAAAAATAAATAGATAGTCCCTTTTCAAGTTTCACCTACTGTTATGTTTTTTTCTTTTTATAATTATTTTTTACTATTCGATTAAATTACAAAACAGTTGATCAATTAATCAATCATGTTACAGACACATATTGTTCTTACTTTTTATCTTTTTATTAACGCGTTATGTAAATTACATTTTTATTGTTTTAATGTTCTGTGATACTGAATATTTTTATAAAAATTCTGATGTAAGTGAATGTTCAAATAATAATAATTTGAATACAAAATTGCATTTTATAATTTATTGTGTAACAACGAACCCATAGATAATAATTTATTGTAAATGCGATAATTTAAAAGATAAATTATGTTACTGAAAATGATTTAAGAAATCCTTGATACTTGGCATATTTTAAAAGAATTGTTCTCTTTTTCTATTTCGCATTTTTAGTGAAAAGCAAATGATTCAATGAATATTACAACACATTTATGCCAAAAACATAATATCATATCGCATTGCATATTGCATATATTGATTTTGAATGTTATTCAAAAACTTTTTTATGATATTTTATTCATACTCGCGTATGCATACACTGCAGACTATACTATCTATATATATCTATCGTATGTGTGTGCATATTCTTTTTTGCATCAATATTTCATAAATAAAATTCAATCCGATAATATTATCAACAGAATTTTTTAAAATTATATATATATATATATATATTTGTATTAAATAAGTAAATAGGTTTACATAATATATAAGCATTTCATTTTTGTATCAGGATGTTTAATGATTACAGACTATGTTGCATATAGTGATATCACTTTTATATTAATATAGTAATAAATTCTACCTCTACGAAAAAAAAAAAAATAAATATAGTTCTTAGAATTTTATATTTTATCATTTGTTTCTATTTTACACTTGACTTTTATTAATTCTATATAATATCGTAAAAATTAAAAAAAAATAATTAAATATTAAATAAAAAGTAAAAGGTATAAATGTAAAATTTAAAAAGTAAATAGCATATGCATACATTAACATTTACATATGAGTATGTCTGTATAAAATACAAAGTGTAATTTATTTATATAGTTATAGAATGTAACCTAAATTTATTTTATTATCTGTAGATTTTATTTGTTTTTCTATAACTACCACTACACGTACATATTCGTACTTGTGTATATTTAAAACAAAACTTTAAAATCTTTAAATATCATCGTGTATCATTAATATCGAATATGTGTAGCATGAAGTATTACAGTATAGCAATAGTTTAGTAGCATTTTCAAATAGATTTAAATTGAAGATATCCAGATGAGACTATTCGTATATGTAAATTTATTTATTTACACATTCATTTTATTACATATGAATGTATGTATGTACAAAGAAAATATATAAATCATTATATGTACCTGTCGTTATGAATACACATTTATGAATGAAAAGAACATCAATAGCGAGAAATAAAAAAGAATAAATTGCAGTTTCATAAAATATCAATTTCTAAGAAACAAATGTTTGAAAGATATAAAATAAATTTTTCAAATATTCACCACATATGTACATCCTACTACTCGTATGTATTGTATAAAATTTTCAATAAATCATAGAATATTTATGTAACGTACATTATGTACATTATTATTTTTAATGTATGTATAAGTTAACTAAATTGTCTACATTAAATATATTATTCGTAATGTTTAATAATATGTTTAATAATACATATGTGCGAGTTCGAGTAACATTGTCATCAATGAGTATTGGTATAATTTACCTTTGAACCGTTAATAAAGGATTTATTTTTTTCTTTCAAATTTACTCATAAAGCACTGCAATATTACATTTTATATTATTTTGTTTGGATATTTTATCTTTTATAAATTTTAATTGAAAATGATAAACTGTCGTCTATTACATAATTGATTTGTCATTTTTATTTTGTTCTTCATATTGATGAAATATGCATATGCATGAGACTGTATGCGACCAGACCACCCAGAATTAGAACTGTTAGCAATAATATCAACAATAAAATTTATATAGGCCTGTGTCTGGGTCTGTAGACAAATCAATTTCTGGTGGCGCCATTATTTTATACATTTGAGTAGTGTTGATCATCCATCGTCGTAAAATAGTATATAAATTTAATTTTGTTTAAATTGAATTGAAGGACATAATCCAAAGATTAAAAATTTAGCTAGTCAGATTAAATGAATATGAGTGGATTTATTATAATTATTATATTATATGCATATACGATTATGCATACATCATACATTATAATAAAAAGAAAAAAAGTTTATAAACATGTGCATCTGCATATAGAACACAGGTAATCAGTAATAGAGTAGACAAAAGTATAAAATTAACAATAACACACTGACTGATTACTAATTACCGTCAGTCAGTATATTATCGTATAACATATGATATAACGTATTTTCTGTTGTTATATAAACTTTCTAATTTATTTATTATTTTTTTTTACGGAAGTTAAACAGCAAAGAAAAGTCATGCATTATAAGAGTAGACATAAAACTATACTCGTACATATATACTTTAAAAGGTAAATGTATGTCTATGTATAGCAGAGGTCACGTATTAATTCGAATTTCCTCTTTAATAATATCGTCGTAGGACATGGCAGGACGTAAATAGAAACTATAACTAGCAACTAACTAGTATTTTATATTGATATTACCAATATTACATACATTAACGTGCATATATTTATGTTTAATAGTGGAGTATTTTTATATTTTTGTCGTCCATATGTCTAAAATATTGTGTACGTACATTATCGTTAATTCATCTAACACAACATACGACTACCCATTTATAGTAAGTTAGTGCATTTTGTATTTTGTATAGTATAATTTGGTTTTTTGGCTGTTTAATTTTTATGTATATTTTTAACGGTCAAATAAATTGTATGTACGTTAATATTGAATCGTCAACGTTGATGAGCCAGAGTTCATCGTAATTTTATTGGTTTGATAGTGTTGCCAATTAATATTTAATAAAGCCACATTGTACAGTACCTAACCACTTCACTTCAATTTATGCCGGTATTATGAAAAAAGGGAAAAAATGTACTTATAGTGTACTAAACTCATCGCGTATACCTACTATCTCGTATTTGAATTTGAATTTGAATTTGAATGCATAAGAAGTACGTATACTCATATCGTATGTGCATATGTGCATTCATGTACTTATTATATCCTCTACTAATACTATACTTCTATTATTACCCATCCATTATTATACCGCCGTTTATTAGATTCAATTAAAAAATTTTTTTTTACATTTTCGTTTCTTATAGATTATGACGATTATAATAGCAGTAATGTCAGTATTAACAGGCAGGAAATCTATTGTTTTGCAAAAAAATTTATTTCGATAATATCAAAGAAAAATAACTTTAAAACCAAAGAATAATATATATAAAGAATGCATGAATGGGATCGAATTATGTATATTTTTTGAATGGAAATGGAAAAAAATTGTGCAATTATTTTTTAAAATTTACATTTCACATTAAATTAATAATAAAAAAAAAAACTTATTAAAAATAAATTCACATATCTAGGGGAAAAAAATAAATGTAATTTTTTTTGTTGTCATATTATTATCATTCCAGTATTTCATTATGAGAAATGCATTATTTATTATTCGACTTGGTTGGTTTCGGTTTACCTGCCTATAATCTTGAATTAATTCAAAATTACTATACTCGTCGTCGTGTCGTATGTAATACAAAGTACTTATTATGAATTCGTTTTGTGACAAAATAATAAAAAATTCGATTCGATTCCGAAAATTATTTTCTTCATAAATTCACGCTTAGTTTTTGTGAATTATGTGATAAGGAAATCGAAAAACGAAAACAATGATTGTTTAAATGGAGTTACACCGTGTTATACAATAATTTATTGTAAAAATAGGTGATCAAAATATTGAACTTAAGTTTTTAAGATATACATAGGTATAGTAGATACAAAAAAATTTTTTTGAAATACTTTTTCTTAATTTAAAAAAAAAACTAATTTTAATATTAGCTACTAAAAATTGATCCTTCCTTATTTCTTCTATTATATACATACTCACATTATAATTTAATGTTTATTTTGATTTATAATTAATGTGAAGTTCATACTGTTTTAACTTAATTATTTATATACTCTTTGCATTAGAATTAAATACATATATACATGCCATATAATATACATATCTGTAGTATTAGTATATATCAATAGTAGTATGGTAGTATGTATTCAGATATTCAGATGTATGTATTAAAATTCATCATAGATCATAAACAGTCATGTTATAATTATAGATAGTAGTATGGTTGTTATTGTGTAAAGACAATTTATTTTTTTATTTTTTTGTAACATATAACAAGTGGATAATATCAATAATAATATACATAATCTAGTTACTAAACTATACATAGCTGCCAGGCCAGTATATAAAAAAATATTACCTTACCATTTTCAGTTAATGCTATTTATACAACAATGTTTTGTTTTTTTCAAATATAGTAACATTCAGGTACATATGTGTATATACATTACAACACCAATCGTATTTATTATTATTATTAGATACTACACTATATTGCATGTAGGTATGTGTAGTTTCATTTCAAAATAAAACAAAGTAACAGAAAAAAAAATAAAATGAAATGAATAAACGTTAAAGATATTTTAATGTCGATGACATCCGTATACTCAATAAAAAAAAAAAAAAAAACAATAATATTTACATATACATATATAGTTACATACATACATATTAACATGTAATTTTACACACGAAAAAAAAAACAACATATTATAAATGCCTACATTTCTTTTATTATCTGTTACATAGCTTAATATGAATGCATATTAATTGGTAAAATTTATATGATATCCATATCGCATTGTATTTTGTATGTAATGCATCATTATTATTATTATATTTTATATGAAACGATGTTATTATCATCAAATTTTGTCAAACATTTTCTGAACATTAAATATTTTGAATTTGAATTTAAATTATTTCTTAATCGAATCTGATTACAATAATGATTGTATTAATTTGTAGAGTAACCATATACCTTATTAGTGATACCGTAATGCATACGATTAATATTAAAGTATGTATGTGTGTACGAGTACATAATGAATACGAGTATACCTACATATAATGAATAATAATGTAAATACATATTGTCTAATTATGTATACATAAAGTGTATTTAACAAAACAAAAAAAAAAAAAAATATGTTTAAATTTTCTTTTGTTCTAGTACAATAAACAAAATATAATATAATATGCACTACAGTATTTATAAATTTTCATTTTTCAAATTTTTCAAAAGCAGAAATTACTAAGATATGAATAAATTATGAATATACAAATGATCCATTTAAATTTCATAAATATTTCTATTTAAACTGTTTTCTTTCTTTTTTTCACTCAATTAAAATGAATAACAAATTTGTACATTAATCGTGTTTATGATGTGATCTTTAAATTTAAAAGGTACATAATCAAATTTATATATAATCTACAAAGTATAAGCTTTTGATTGTAATATTTTACGAGTATTTGGTAGTGATTTCACAATTCATTGAAATTACCTAATCAAAATGAAAATTTAAAATATTTCAGTTATTTAATTCCAGTTTGGAAAATTATACGATGAATGCAATAATGTTTTTATTTTTTGCTACCAAATTAAAAAAATTTCAACTAAATATGTAACATAGTTTGAATTAATTTTAATTGGCTGTTAAACCGATTTCTAATAAAAAATCGAATTGATATTTTTGCAAAGATTATCTATATCTATATTATTTTTTTACTCAAATAGAAATTTTAATTTACAGTTTCAAAATTTTAAAAATAAACAATTTTTTAAATTAAAAAAAAATCATATTTATTTATTTGTATTTTTTTTTTTTTTTTTTTTTTTTTGCTTTTTTCAGATATGATGTCGGACATGATGGTTATCTAGATTTAAATGAATTAAAAGTAATGATGGAAAAATTGGGTGCACCACAAACACATCTAGGCTTAAAGGGAATGATATCAGAGGTTGATGAAGATCATGATGGTAAAATATCATTCAGAGAATTTTTACTAATTTATCGTAAAACACGTGCCGGTGAATTAGATACAGATTCTGGTTTATGTCAGTTAGCACGTTTAACTGAAATTAATGTTGATGAAGTCGGTGTTAATGGAGCAAAAAATTTCTTTGAAGCTAAAATTGAACAGCAATTACGAACAAATAAATTTCATGATGAGATAAGACAAGAACAAGAAGAAAGACGTCGTGCTGAAGAGGAAAAAATATTAAGAAGAGCACAATTTCAACAAAGAGCTGCAATATTTCAACAAAATTAAAATTTGATAAGAAAAAACCATATAATACGAGTAATATTAAAAATGAAAAATAATAAAAAATAATAGCAGTAAATAAATCATGAAAAAAACAACAAATAGAAGACAGTTATTTAATTATAAAACATTTAGATAATAATACAGATGATAGAGATAATAATTTTTGTGTATGCAATAAGTAACATTTTTAGTAATAATGATGACAAGTGCTTGTTCAATTTAACATAGGAGCAATTAATGAGAGGGCTAATAGAGAAATAAAAACACATTATATAAGTATTGTTTTGAAAAAGTAATAAAAAAATCAGACACATACATTTATTAAAGTAGAAGATGATCATCAATAAGTTTAGTAAATAGTAAATACAAGTTTTATTTTTTTATTTTTTTTTTTTTTTAAAGAAATCTTATTACCACCAATTTTAGAAGGAATTTTATTTTAATTTTAGTGCCATTAAGTAATATCGTAATATGTGGTAATATGTTTTTAACCACTGCTTTTTATATTTGTTCTGTTAATGTTAAAAAACAAAAATTTTTTTTAATTTTCACAATTTTGAAAAAATATAATTTAAATGTATGTTCATTATTTATAATAAGTTCTTAATGTTTTACATTTCGAAGACAATAGTATATTTTGAGAATATTTTTCCGTTTTTATATGTGTATGTACCTACATAATAATTGTTTTGTGTAAATAAAATTTAGTTAACCAAATTTAATAATGTGAATTTTCATTTTCTATTAATTTTCATAAAGTAATAAATAACTTTTTTGATCCATTACAAAAATTACATATTCTGAGAAGAAAATACCAATTGGAAATATTTTAAATTTAAACATTCGACGATGAATAATATAATAGAAGTTAATAACTGTTTAATAATACAAATTTTTATTGATTTTAATACGAACAAATATGATAACAAAAACAAAAATAACATAACATATCTAAAAAATAAATGCATAACATTTTTCAAAATAAATTCAAATTGATATAATACTCGTGCCAATCATTTATATTATCATTTTAATTTGGATACTTTAAATTCAGTTTCAATTTTATCAGCCATCATTTTAGCAATTGCTAATGAGCTTGTAGCTCCAGGCGATGGGGCATTACGACAATGTAATACTCGTTTTGCTATGGCACTATTACCTTTGCCTTGATCAAATACAAAATCATCAACAAGACTACCATCTAAATTTAATGCTTGCGCTCGAACACCGCTTGGACCTCTTTTAACATCATATTCAGTTATCTCTGGTATAAATTTTTGTAGTTCTTTTATTTGTAATGGTATTAAAGCAGATTTGGCAACCTCATTTACTCCAGCTCCAATATATTTAAAAGTCATACGTAAAAAGCCAGGATAACGGATAGCATCAAAAAGTTCAAACACATTAATGTCGCTCCACCTTTAAAATTATAAAAATTTTATATAAAATTTTGTCCACAGAAATAAAATAAATTATTTTAAAACTCACGAATATCCCTCTCTTTGAAATGCTAATACCGCATTTGGACCTAACCAAACACTACCATCCATTCGTGGAGTAAAATGAACACCCAAAAATGGGAACCTTGGATCTGGTACTGGGTAAATATTTCCTTTAACCATATGACATTTTTCAGAATTCAATAGCAGATATTCTCCACGAAATGGTACAATTCTTGGTGTTCTCGGACATCCAGTCAATTCAGCTAATTTATCAGATTGTAGACCTCCGCATGTTAATGCATAACGTGTTTGGATTTCTCTTCCGTTTTTATTTACAACAGTCACAGGGAATTCTGAGTTCGTTGTTGTTTCATAGAATTTTTTCACTTCGAAATTACAATAAACATCTCCTCCACCTTGTTTAAAATCTTGTCCATAATGTTCAGTTACTAGTGCCCAATCGACTATACCCGTATGTGGTGACCATAATGCTTTTAGACCGCGACAATAAGGTTCAATCTCTACGATTTTTTCACCATCAATTAATTGTAAATCAGGTACATTGTTTTTAGTTCCTCGTTCATGCAAATCCTACACATATGAAATAAAATTTATTTTAATAAAATTAGAAACATTCAATTTAAATCGCAAACATTTACAACATACCAACAGTCTATCAACTTCTAATGGATTTGTAGCCACAATCAATTTACCACATTTTTTATAAGGAATTTTTTTTTCATCACAATATTTGTAGGATAAATGTAAGCCGTCAACACAGAGCTTGGCTTTTAATGATCCTGGTTTATAATAAATTCCAGCATGTATGACTCCACTATTATGACCACTTTGATGATAAGCCAATTTCTTTTCTTTTTCAAGAATTGCTATTTTCAGTCTTGGATAACGTAATAGAATCTCTCTGGCCGAGGCAACTCCTACAATACCTCCACCAACGACAACTAGATCATATTCATTTCTAGAATATAAAATATAATTTAATTAATCTTTTTTAGAAAAACATGTTTACAAAAATCAACACTTGAAATTTCACCTCTTGTTGTTATGCAATGCTCGTGATATGTTTTGCAACTGTGCAATTATAGGTGATTTAAAATTTTTCATTAGGAACATTTTTTAGAGTTGTAAAAATTTTCTATTTATTGTAAATATAAAAAAAAATTTCGAAACACCTTGGATGACCTTTTTGCTTTGTCACACATCTCAATTTTACTATATTTATTTATATTATATTGCTAATACTAAAAAAAAATTAATTTGCTGTTTCGAGTTTGACAGAAACTGTTCTATTCTCATTGAGAATTTCTCAATAGTCAATTCTCATTCTAATATCTAATGAATCTGACTCATTAAAATTAAAAGTCAAAATCAGATGATAACACTGAAATCAATTAGATTTTCTTTTGTTGGAACTTGGAAAACTAATGAAAGACTTCCATTTTTCATGTCACTAGAATATTTAAAATATCACAAAATGAAAACAAGTACCGGGTCCAGTCAGTATTTAATTACTTTATTGCATTTTGCATACATATTTTTAATTATTTAAATTTAAACAAAATTTATCAGTTGATCAGGCATCTGGTCGAAAAATGAAAAATATCAGAGGATATTCACTCATTCACCTTTCCATATTCACTGAATTTAATAATTTTTATCCATCACTGATCGCCGTGTAGAACTTCAATAGACTCATGTCAGTGTGATATTGTCATATGAGGTCCTTTTATTGTACAAATTCTTGTTTTAATTATTTTTCAGATTTGAGTGACGACATCGTGACATGTCATTTTTTAATGCATAACAATGTTTACAAACAGGGCATTCATAAGGTCTTAATTTTAAATGAAACGCTTTATTGTGCTGATTCAGGCCACCTTTTCGTTTGAACACTTTTTCACACAATTCACACTTATAACGACGCAAATCTGTGTGTGTTATACGGTGCTGATGTAAATTATTGAAACATGGAAAGGCTTTTCCACATGTTTCACAAACGTAAGGTTTCTTTCCTGAATGTATAGCAATGTGTGTTTCTAATCTTTGTATAGTTTTAAATTCCTTACTGCATATAATACAAACATAGAAAATTTGCTCTAATTGACGACCATCATTTCCTACACAGTTTTTCGTACTTAAATGTTGTCTTAAATCATGTATACGATCGAATAAACGCTCACAATCACCGCACTTTAAGTTCCACTGATCAATTGGCCTATGCTTCTTCATATGTTTGTATAAATTACTTCGTCTTGTATAACTGCGTCCACATTTTGCACAAGGATAACGTCCGTCATTGTTTGGATTTGGTTTCAAATTATTCGGAATTATCATTTTATCCATAATAAAATTTTTCTCTCCAATATTTTTATAAATAAAACGTTTTTTAATCAAATCATCTTCTGTTTTTATTTTTTTTTTACAAATACGTTCGTGACTTTTTAATGAAATCCATTGTTTTATTTTTGCATTGCAGAATTTGCATTCATAAAATTGATTTTCACGATGTATACAGATATACTTTCGATGATTATTCAATGCTAATTTATTCATAAATAATTTATTGCAATTTAAACATGGATATACACCAAATTTTTTTTTACTTTTCATAACAGATTTTTTTAATTTAGTATTATGAACTATATTTTTATGTTTCAAAAAATCATGTATCGTCCCAAATGTACAATTACAGATGGAACAAATGTGACGATTACTTTCATTATCATTGATAGATGCGTGGTGACATTTTGTTATGTGATCTTCAAGGACTTTTTCTGATAAAAATTGCATATTGCATTCTTTACAATTATATTGAAATGAAGTTAAAGGAATTGTAACGAATGGTAAAGATATAGGATTTTCATTTGTTGTCGGAGAATTATTATTAACAGCTGAAATGGGTTCGACAATTCTCTCATTAATAACTACTATACTTTGCGAATTTCCTTTATTGATCGTACAAATTTTTTCGTTTAATTTTAGTGTTTCTGATGTGTTATTTCTACAGTTCAATTTTATGTCATTTTCATCGAATTTTTCCGTTTTGTAATTGTAATTATTTATAAAAGATGCATCAAGAGATTTTGTTGCGTAATTGTGATCCCGTTTCATTAACATAACTTTTTTTTTAGGATTTATTCGAGGAATTTTTAATTCTAATTTATTTGTATCGTTATTCAGAACTGTTGAATTTGCATTTATATTTGTTGTATCGTTATCTATATAATCGTCATCTGGTATGTCAATAAATGCATCTTCTAAAGATATTATTTCCATTATTTCGCAATTGTTTATAATATCTCGAGAATTTGTACATAATGACGTTGATGAAACGGATAAACATGTATTTATCTGTGACTTTTGTTCAACTGAATGATCGTTGCCTGTTTCCTCGGGACCATTATCAATATTATCGTCATTTAATATGTCGAAATTATTTCCGTTATTGTTATTATTATTGTTACTATTTGCAATTGCAGTATCAGATATTTCTTGTTTTATCTTGACCAAAGGTTCTTGTTTGATTTTTAATAGTTTCCCTATATTATTGCTGTTATTATTATTGTTAGAGTTATTGTCGTTAGTGTTATCATTATCATTATTGCTATTTTCATTTGGATTAAGATTTTTCTGTTGTTGATTTAAAAATTTATCCTCGAATTCCTTTTGTGTACGTAATACAGTATCAATAAAATCAGAAAAATTATGTAATTTTTGTGAACAATTTGAACATAATGATTTTGGTATTGGTAAATCATCATTTTGCTGAATATTCAGTGTTGGAAAACATTTTTTGATCATCAGAAATATTTCATTATTTGATGAGAATGATGATACTATTTTAGATAAATTGCCACATAAACGGCAATTTGATATGAACTCATTATCTCCCAACTAAAAAAAAAAAGAAATTCATAAAATATAAAATAAATGTTTTTGAGTTCTTGTTTCAAATGAAACAAATTATACAAACCTTCAATTCATAATCTTTGTTGCAATGAAAATTAAGCAAATCAAAATTAAATTGTTTCATTGTAACCGACGGTACTGCATCACGTTTCAGACATTTTCTTGTAGCTAAATTACGAAAATCACTAGGTAAAAAATGACGACTACATATTGCGCTCCATTTTGATGGTTTCCAATCTACACCTCTATCAGCAAAAGTAATCCATTTTTGTAAATTTTCTTCAGAATTATGTGGAAATCTTTCATTCAACATTGGATGGAAAAAGAAAAATAAATTAAATATCAATCATAATTGTAGAGAAATTCAAGGAATATTTTTTTGTATTTAATTGATATACATATTTATGTATATAATTTATAATTTATAGTATTTTTAGCTTTGAATTAATTATTTTAAAATTCTTACTTGTGAAACGATACATTTTCAGAATGTGAATATTTATGTTCACAATTAGACACCACACAAAATGATGGCATATTCAAAATTAAAATTTATCCAACCAATATCGAAAATTAATTTAAAAATACTGTGATACACTATTCAGTATTCACTATTCATTTGTTCTGTTTTTAATCTGAAATTTATTTTTTTGAATTTTGTGGATTGATTTTAATTAGTTATTCAATTCGATTTTATATTCGACAAACTCTAGTTTATACTTTATACTTTATAGATGAAGATGTGTGAAAATAAAATCCAAGATTCCAAATTCCAAGTCCAAAATCAAAATCCCAAATAAATCAAATCAAATCCACAGTCCACATTTCATTTCATTTCTCAAAGAAAAAAAGAAGGGGAATGAAGGAAAAAGTGAAAGAAATGTGAAACCAGTGAAACTAGTGGTAGTGGAGTGAAGCTGTGCTGATGGTGAAATAAAATGTGAAGTTAGTTGAAAAAGAAAAGTATCAAATCAAACTAAAAAGATGCACGATGCAATGGCCAATGGTGTAGTGCGTGTCGTGTATAAAATTTAAAAATTAAAAATTAGGTAGGTAATATCACAGACAATATATTGTCTGTGGTAATATTATTTAGTTAGCCTTTAGCCATTAGCCAATGCAAGAATGTTAAAATTATATTTTACTGTATTTATTAAAATTTTTGTTTTCTATTAATTATTTATATATATACTGAATCGTTTGGTTCGTTGATAGTTTTCAGAAATAATAAATTTTTTAACATTAAAATTACATACTTAAAATAATTTTGTTGATAACTAAATCCAGTTTAATTTTATTTGGTTGAAAATGATTTTTTAAAAAATACGAAAATGTTAAACTTTTTATCAGGAATGTACATTATACATGAGATGTTGTGTATATGGAAAGAGACAAAAGACAGACATGCTTGCTAGTTGCTTTGCTAGTTGCTACACAAGGCTAATAAAATATATAAGGTTAGCTGTAGCGATACTAATAACCTACAAATTAAGTTGTGACGTCACAATGTAAGATTTCTTGAAGCATTCATAAGACCGTATTATGTTAGTCGAAATTTCGATGTTAAAAAGATGAATTAAAAGTTAAAAAATTACTAAAGATTACTAAACAAAACAAATTAAGTTATTTTTAATAGTTGATAAAATATAGATTTAGTGCTCTAATTCTAAAATACATTCGTGTTTTAAAAAACAACAATAACAATTTAACATTTCTTACAATATGACGTCAGAATCAGTTGAAAATCTGATTGTAAAAAAAGCAAAAAGTTTTCCTATATACGGCTACAGCTAACCTTATATATTCTATTAGCCTTGTTGCTACATGCATGGTTTATTATTGGTTTACTGGTTTATATAGTATATTATATTATATTATATTAGAGTTTTGATTTGATTTTGTTTCATTATTATTTGTTAATCTGTTAACTGTTAACTGTAAATTGAAGTGAATAGTCATTAACCAATGTGAGTTTTAAAGTTAAAATTAAACCAAATTCAGAAAAAGTGTGATTTTTTTTCTTAAATTTCATTGAATATTGATTTTATTTTACGTAAGACTAATTTTTATATTATTAATTTGTAGTATTAATAATTTTGATTAAAATAACTACGATTTTTCTATTCATTTGATATACATTTAAACAGACGTAACAAAATGGATGATGTATCAGACTTTTTTGATTTTTCAAAACCATTTAAAAGAATTACGGTAACTGCAGGTTGTTCTACAGAAAGAGTTGATGAAAATATCACTGTAAATAAAATTGTAAAACGTGAAAATATTGGTAATGAATACGCAAAATTTTATGTAGAAGCTGAAAGACAACAAATTCTACAAGTAAGATCTTTATCATTATGTATTATCTTTTTTGTATGAAAATGTGGCCTTTTGGTTTTTAATTATATGAAAAATAATATGAAGCCAAAGATGAAAATGAAATTTATACTAAATATTTTTAATATAAATTGTTTTTAATTAATTAAGTTAAAATATGTAAATGGTTTATGAATTATTCTTAAAATATGTACATATTTTCTTCAGGCTGCTACACCAACACCATCGTCTTCAACAAGAGCATCTCGAACTCGTCTGAGTGAATTAAATGACTCCGATGAAGAAATGGAAGAAATTAGTCCGAAAATACCAAGAAAAGAAGAAGCATTATATGAAAAATATGATTTTGATAGTAAAGATCCGAATGAATTGCCAATTAATGAAAATCGAATGAAAATTTTGACAGCAATTAGAAATAATCCAGTGATAGTATTAGAAGGTGACACAGGTTGTGGTAAAACAACACAGGTTAAAAATTGAAATTTAACATTCGTACAGACATATTTATAATAATGATAATTTTTAGGTTCCTCAATTCATACTGGACGACGCCTATAGCCGGCAAGAATACTGTAATATTGTATGTACACAACCGAGACGTATTGCTGCTATCAGTATTGCAGAACGTGTTTGTGTTGAAAGAAAATGGGATATTGGTACTGTAGTTGGTTATCAAGTTGGGTTGCATGCAAAAGCATCTGATGATACCAGATTATTGTACTGTACCACGGGTGTTTTATTGCAAAAATTAATAAAAACTAAAAGTATGGACAATTTCACTCATATAATTTTGGATGAAGTTCATGAACGTGATCAAGATATGGATTTCTTATTGATTGTAGTACGTAGATTATTGACAACGAAGTCTCGTAATGTTAAAATAATTCTAATGTCAGCTACAATTGACTCGAATGAAGTGAGGAATTTTAAATTGTATTTTTTCACTTATTTTTGAAGTACCTAATTTCGTTTCATTTTTTCTAGTTTTCTGATTATTTTAAAATTGGTCGAGGTGTTCAAGTTCCAGCTCCAATAATAAAAGTGGATGCCAAACGATTATATACTGTTAAAGAATATTATCT
The DNA here is from genome assembly GCA_951394055.1 of Villa cingulata. Classification (NCBI taxonomy): domain Eukaryota; kingdom Metazoa; phylum Arthropoda; class Insecta; order Diptera; family Bombyliidae; genus Villa; species Villa cingulata. The sequence continues at coordinate 49,084,185 of OX596018.1, forward strand.
GGAAGAGCTAAATAAACTTATAGCTGTAAATAAATATATATTTATTTAAAAAAAATTCTTAATTTGTTTTTTCTTCGTTAAAGGATCAAGATGATTTAATTAATTATGAAGAACCAGGTATACTTGATCAAATGTATAAAGTTTGCTTAAAATTAATTGTGGTATGTCGTGACTTGGCTAATCAAGAATATGACGATACTGGTTCAGGTGAACAAAAGCCATCAATTTTAGTATTTTTGCCAGGAATAAATGAAATAGATAAAATGGATAGACAACTCCAAAGATTAACAGAAATGTGGGTATTTTTTGTAAAAAAATAAAATTTTGTACTAAACAATTAACATATTTTTTTTTAAATGATGTTTAGATCTGAGAATATTAAGATTCTTTGCATACGTTTGCACTCATTGATTTCACCAGATGAACAAAAGTTAATCTTCCGAAAACCACCAAAAAATACAATAAAAGTTATTTTAGCAACAAATATTGCTGAGAGTTCAATTACAGTTCCAGATGTAAAATATGGTAAACATTTATTAAAAAAATAAAAAAATTTTATTTTTGATATTTCTTTTTTTCACATTTCAGTGATCGATTTCTGTTTAACAAAATATTTGATTACTGATACCAGCACAAATTTGACAACTCTTCAATTAAATTGGGCTTCTCGTGCGAATTGCAAGCAAAGAGCAGGAAGAGCTGGTCGTGTAATGAACGGAAGAGTATATCGATTAGTTTGTAGAAATTTTTATTTTGTAAGTTGATTCCTTTCGTTTTTTTTTTTTTTTTTTTTTTTTTTTGAATAAATTTGTTTAAGAATACACAAAGGGTATGTTGAAATTTTTAAAATTGTATTTTTACATTTTTTTAGACAATGATGTCCGAACATGGTACACCAGAAATGACTCGATGTCCTTTGGCAAATGTTGTTTTAAAAGCGAAATTATTAGACATGGGTCCTCCGCATTCAATTCTCGGTTTAGCAATGAATCCTCCAAATTTGTCAGATATTCGAAATACAATTTTGGTATTGAAAGAAACTAATGCAATGTTTCCAACAGTGAACAATGATTACGATGAATTTGATGGTGATCTAACATTTATTGGACGAGTGATGGCTGGTTTACCACTTGATATACACATTAGCCGGTTGATTGTATTTGGATATATTTTCAGTGTGTTAGAAGAGTCAATTACTATTGGTGAGTACTTAGAAAAGAAAAATCTTTTTTAAAATTCAGACAATTTTATATTTGTAATATTTCTTTAGCTGCTGGTCTTAGTGTTAAAAACATATTTGTGAATTCAACAAAAGATGCGATTTCAGCATATTCTCAAAAATTAGCATGGTCTGATGGATCTGGTAGTGATCTTATCGCTATTCTCAAAGCATATACGGTATATTTAAATTTTAAACTAAATTGAATTTACTTAAAAAAAGAGAAAAGAAAAGAATTCATTTATTTTATGTATGATTTATTAAATTTAGGTTTGGTGTAACATGAAAGAACAGCGTAATTTTGATGATGAAAACACAGAGAATTCATGGGCTAGACGTTATTTTGTTAACACGAAATCAATGAGAGAAATGCATATATTGATTAACGAAATCAAAGACCGTTTAAAATATGTTGGAATAAGAGAAATAGCAGGACCATCTCGGGTTAAATGGTTGGGATCTGAAAAAACGATAATTTTAAAAATCATAATAGCTGGTAATATTTAAGTGATTTAAATTTTTCAAATAAATAAAATTTGAATTTGAATTTTAGGTGCCTTTTACCCAAATTATTTCCTAAGAACACCATCAATGGACGTCGATGCTGAACGGGAAACATTTAGAACACTGAGTGGACGTGATCCATGCAATACGGTTTTTTTCATGGGTTTTGAAGAAAAATATATTGGTCAACTTTATGTTCAACAAATCAAGGATATTTTTAAACAGGCATCTATTCCACCAAAGAACATTGAGGTTCGTTTTGAAGAAGGTTCACAGAAAGTTTTTGTTACGTTTAAAAGTGATGTCGAAGGTGATTATTCTGGTAGAAATAATTTGGCTTTAGCCATTCCAGGACGTATTAGATCTGAAGTATATAAAGCAGTTAAAATAAAGCAGTTAAGATATCCAACATCAGTTAAAGTCATGAAGTAAGTATTATTACATTTCTTTTTTTAAGTATCAGTATTAGTAATCATTTACGTTCATGTTTTTTATTTTCTCAAATATCCAGCACACGGGAAGCTATCAATTATGCTACACAAAAAGGGTTAGGTGTTATGAAAGAAGGAAAGTGGGTACCACGAAGAGAAGAAATTAAAAATCCTGAGCTTGTCGTAATACCCTCATTATACACAAAATTTATTAGAGGAAAAGTAACTCATGTAAGTTTTACTTTTTGTGTATCGTATCACACGAGATACATAAATTTCATAATAAATGTTTTTACTTTTTCGTTTATTATAGATTGAACATTGTGATAAATTTTGGTTCCAGCCATGTTCTGAAGAACAGAGGCTTAGGGAATATTCACATGATTTGAATGGGCCTTCATCTGATATTGCTCCATTCAACAATCCATCTGAAGTATTCAAAGGTTCAATGGTAGCAGCACCATTTATTGAATCTGATTCAAATGCACTTTATCATAGGGCAAAAGTTATAAGTCCAGTAGAAAGCCAAAAGGGCACTATTTCATTTCGGGTAATTAATCAATAATAATTTATTAATTTTTAAAGTAAACGTTTATTTCTTCTTTATTCTCTAGATACTTTTCGTTGATTATGGAAATTTTGATATTATTGATTTTGAGAAGCTTCGAAAACTTGGAAGAGCGACAAATCGTCTCAAGGATGTTCCACCTCGTTGCTTTGAATGTTTCTTAAAAGGAGTAAGACCATCTGCGATAAAATATGCAAATGGACGGTGGCCAGAAGAAGCAATGCGTGCCATGCAGCAATTTGTTGACAAAGGAATTGTAGAAATCGAAGTTTATTCCGTGGTTAACGGTGTTACATCTGCGATTTTAAAAGGTCAAGGTGATGAAATATTCAACGAATATTTGGTAAAAAAAGGATATGCTCAGTATACTGAAGAGAATTATTTATCAAAAGTAAGTCATGATTTTTGCGATGTCTTTTGTTTGTCTATTGTTTGAAAACACATTTGAAATTTTCCAGTATGACCACGATATCCGAATGAGAAAGCAAGCCATAAGTAATATGATGCAAAAAGAGGAACAAAGTGAATTTTATTTACGTTCCTTACTTGACGATAGCGAAGTTTATACGGAACCAGCACCACTAGAGAAATGCAAAAAGAGAATTGATTTACGAGGACCATTTAGTCCGTTGGAAACAAAATTGTATGCAGCAGTTCGTATTGGCGCTTGGAAAAGTGTAATAATCGAACAGGATTCAGTTAATTCAGTGATGCTTGATACTGATCCACAAGATCGACACGAACGTTTGATTGTTGCTGCACATATAACTGAAGCCGAAAGTGGTCGTTTAACAGCTCGACAAACAACTTTAATGCCAAATATTCCAGGCTTTGCACCATTAGTTGGTTTAATATTTTGTCCAACAATGCAATTACGACGAGATCAATACAAAACGAAGTATGTATCCATTTTAGCTGGATTGGGAGCAGATGAGCATCAACGATCACATTTTGAAGAACACGACATTACCTTTAATCTGGATGTGTCAATAAATTCACAAGACATAGAAAATGTAAATCAAAAAAATTTTTTTTTCTTAATTTTGAAATTTTTTTTTTTAAATTTTGTTCTAGATTAATCAAATTCGTTATTGTATGGATGCACTTCTATATACCGATCCAGGATCCGAAATTCCAAAAGCAGTTGCAAATACCAAGTCAAATTTGAAAGCTAAAATTAAGAATCTAATTATACAGTAAGATGATAAAAAATCAATTTTGTGAAATTTTTTTCTTATTTCTTGTAACTATTAAAAATTAATTTTAAGATTGTTGGAGAAACCAAGAAAATATATTGAAGTTCAACGTGACAATAGAGAGCATTTATGGATGGATATGAAAAATGAGGAAGTCCTTGTATCAACAGCAGGCTCTTCTTACTTTAATAATTCTATATTTCCACCTCATGGTTGCCCTCGATTATATGATGAAAGTTTCGAACGTATTGTTGCATTGAAACAACAATGTGAAGAACTTCATCGGCTTTCGAAAATGTAAGTAACGAAAAATCTGTTTTGATTGTACTTTACACTGAATATTTAAAAAACCAAAAAAAATTTTTTTTGCTTCAACATTTTTAGGGATATTTCTACACAAGTGACATGTAAACTTTGTGATCAACATTTGGAAAGTGTTGTTATGTTACGAATTCATTTACTATCACAACTTCATCGTGACCGTGAATACCAGATTGGTTATAATTAATTTCAAAAAAAAGAGAAAAAAAAAATACACAAACAGAGATAAATTGATGATGAATTTAACGACGAAATTTAAAAAATTTCTAAAAGTATCAACAAAAACACATTTTCTTACTTTGTTTTCTTATTCTACTTTAGTTTTAAAATCATGAATTTATGTTTCCTATTACATATTGCTAATTTTTTGTATGAACTTTATTTTACTCGAAAACAAAATTAAAACTTAAATTTAAAAATATATATATAGATAAAATAGAAAATTTTTTGTGTTGAAATAATCTAATCTACATCTAATCTTTGTCTTGCATTTGTCTTTGCTGCAAATTTTCTTTTTTTAAATGTTGTACCTGTACCAATTGTTACTTGTGGATCCAGACATTCGATTTTTTTCTCTTTAAATTTTTTTATTGGTGGTTCGGGCATTATGTCACTAACTACTTGAGGAATGTAGTTGTTTATTTTCGGAAGTTCTAAAACCACGTGCTCGATTTTTCTGTATAATTTGAAAAGAAATAAAAATTATATGAATGTGTATCAGTATATCATTAGGTGATAAGTAAAATTATTTTAATTTATTTATTATTTTACTTTTTGACGACTGGTGTCCATTCACCAATCGGCGCTGCTCCCTGTATATCTTCTACTGTTTTGAATGTTTCACGTTTTTTCTCTTTTTCAATATCTTCAGGATCTGGACGTCTGTATTGTTTTAGACGTTCACGATTATATCGCGCTACAACTTCTGTTGCTGTCTCTTGAAATTTTTTTGATTCTTTTTCAAGTTGTAACTGTTGCTGTGCGACTGCAATTTCGTTAACTCGATTATATTCATCAATTGACATGAAACCCTCCTTCGGTGGTTCCCAAATCGATTCATTCGTTTTTACATTCCAATAATATGTGTAATCTTCTGGACTTTTCGCTTCAACCCATAATGATGTCTCCTTTTCCGCCTCCACTGTTGATATATCTTTTCTAATACTAACTGTTGGACCGTCTTCACGTTCTGCATTAAAATCTTCTGGTGGCATTAATGGATCAATTTGAGGACCAGATGGTTTAGTTGAGCCAATTGAATTGTATGATGATGATTCATTACTGTTTTTCATTACAGCACTAACTGAACGTGCCGTCATATCAGCTCTACAATTTATATCCTGTGCATACGATTTTAATGCAGCTTCTTCCATTTTACGAATTTCCTGATCCATTTTTTGTTTTTCTTTTTCAGATTTTGCACTGTTGCGACTAATTTCTGATATACGTTTTGCAACGTTAGCTTTATGTCGTCTACCATTTTCATGAAATGCTATACTCTGATAACAAATAAAAATAAATTTTACAAAAAATAAATTTATATAATAATTTATATAATCATTTTTTTTTTATCGAACTTACAGGCTTATTATCTGTTATCCAACATTTGCAAAAATCACAGTATTTTCTATCGTTTGATTTCCAGTAATCAGCCCTATCATTTGAAATGAATTTGTAAATTTTAATTTAAAAAAATGAACATGAAGAATAATGATTTTAAGTATGTACATTTTTTTGGATTACTTTCTTACATGTTATGTATGTTTAAGGACGTTTAAGTAATTTTTTCTATTTTTATTATTGATCAAATTACAATTTTTTTAATTCCTTATTTACACCTAAATTAAGTACGTATAAATTTACACAAAATTAAATTGCATCCAATGGTAGAGTTCATTACATACATGTCCATATCGTTCTTATTATTTTTTTTTTAATTAATAATAAATCTAAGCATGTACAATTATATAAATGTATATCTAAAATATAAAAAGCTTTTAATTCTCCTCAAATTTCGTAATGAAGACTGAAGTCAATGAACCGAACACTGAACTGAACACTGAATCAATGAAGTTTCTGTTTGTAATTTTTCTAAAATGTTTACAAATAAGGAAACTGTAACATTTGTTAAAACTTTAAAAGTTCTTTAATGATTACATTTCCATGTAATATGGGTATTTAGGGTATTTACATGAATGCATATGTATATATAGGACGTATATAATAAATGTTATAATTTTATTTTGTGATTTCTGTGTTATTTTGTTCGTTCGTTACATTAAAAATTTAATATACTCACACGCTCATATTATATTTCAAAAATGTATTTTCTTCAATTTTTCAAAAAATTTTTTTTATCTTTTATCTTTCTAACTCATATAATGATGTGATTATGTAGAAGAAAAATAAATTTTATTTCTCCTTTAATGTTTTTGTATTTTTCAATTTCAGTGTTTATTTTTTAACGGATTATACCTCAATTCAATTATTTTCAATTAATCGATTAGTTATTTATTGAAAATAAATATTTGAAAAAAAAAAGAATGTATACATACATATAAATCGATCGACATTCTTTATTTAAATTTTTCCAATTCCCAAAATATTACATGTCTGAAAGTACGCATCACTATATATGGATGGATGAATGTGAATTAAAATAATGGAATGTCCATTTGTAATTGCTTTCTGGCATCTTTTTCTTTTTTCAAATTCTTTATTTATTCTTCATCTATTCGTTTATTTTTATTGATTAATCCACAAATAATTATGTATTTATTATAAACAAAGATTTGTGTATTTTATAACATGGTAATAATTTAATTGAAATTTACGTAATTTTAAAATGATGATTCAGAAATGGATCAAATTTAATTCAAGCATACATAATTAAAATTTTTGTAGTATGATGTATATGTATTATTGGTTTTATTTACTGTATTTGCATATATACGTATACATACATATGTATATGTATAAATATGTAATATAAACGGATTTAATTTTAATGAATGATTTTTCAATTAAAAATTAAATAAATCTCATTAGGTATTTGCGATCGATTGCATGAATTATTTCGAATTATTTGAATTTTTATTTTTATTTTTATTATAAATTGTATTTAAGTATTAAACGAATGATTAACAGAAAAAAAAATTTATAATAAAGGGTGATCAAATGGGCTTTAGAATTTATTTTAGAATAAACCAATGGAATAACATAACTCCAAATAAAAGTCTAATAAAGTTACATAATATCGAAACAGATCAATGTAATATGAATTTCTATTTTAAATTAAAATTCAATTTATCTTTTTAATGTAATTTTCATTTATGCGTATTGCAAAATGATTGCATATAAAATTTTTGATTCTGAGCTGATTTCGATGCATAAAATTAATGTGATGTATTTACAAAAAAAAAGGATATAGAATCACTAATGTATAATATAGGAAGTATATGTGGATATATAGTCTTTGATTTTTGTCGTTCACCATATATGTACTTAGGCCACCTTATGAATATCATACGCGTGGTATAAATTATAATAAGCGTGCATCAGTTTCCTTTATTCATTTAATCGTGTTTCATGTCAAATATCAGACAAATTTCTATTTAAAAAAAAAAAGCAAGGAAAAATCAATTTCACGTGAGTTATGTTTTGAATGTTTTTTTTTTTTTACAAAAATAAAGAAAATTTCAATGTTGACGGAATACAAATGTAAAAACAATTAATAAATAACTCGTCATATTTAAATGGCAAAAATTGTGTAATTGTGTATATTCTTATGAACAGAATTATCAAAAATATAAAATATACACATGTAACAATTTTATGTTTATGTGCCTGTGCTGTGACCCAGGTAAAACCAATTAACATAGGTGAATATACTTATTTACGTATATTTACACACACGACGACGACGACGACTACGATGACAGTACGAGCATATGTATCTATGTATGTAATAAATCTCTGATGTTTGTTATGTGCATAGATATGTACATATTATATTATATACGCGCATTTATTTTTTATATCGATTTTATTAGCCTGATAATATTGAGCTCGTGTTAATAATTAACTGAAAATTACTTCATTTTTATTAATAATTTTCTTTTTTTTTGAATATTTTTTTTTTATTTTTTGCCTTTTTCATAATTTAATTTTTTCTTTATGTCACAATAAAATTTCATTTCAAAAATAAATTATTACAATTAAAAGATGACAAAAATAAATAAAAGCAAAAAAAAAAAACTGCAAAAAAAGCCAAATACCGAATGGATTTCTCAAAAACAAAAACGGAGTTAATTTATGATAGAATTTTCTCGTATTTAGATTACATAATTATATACATTATGTATGTGTACGAGTATAATATAATATATGCACAATAATATGAATATCGTGATATCACTGAATTAATATCACAAGTTATATTTTTAACTGTTAGATTTTCTTTCTTTCTTATTGCTCTTATTTTATAATTTATTTTTATTTATTTCATTGATATTTATATATATATATGTGTATGTGTATGTGTATGGAATACATGTAGGCATGTAACTTTATAATAATTGTGAGATATGAATATGTATATCACCACACATTAATTTTATTTACAATTTTATATATTAATTTCGAACGCATATACTATAATGTATCTACATATAAGAACACATACATACATACAATTGTGTATGTAACATATATAAGATATTTATGATGATTTTAACATTATAAATAATAATATAAATTCGAGTATAGTCCTTAATTTCAATCTTCTAATAATGATTCGTATTATAATAATATTTCATATAGGTAAAAAAAAAACAAAAAGAAAAAATTAAAGGACTATGAAAAAAATTAATAGTAAAGAAAGACAAGAAGTCTGATTACTTACATATAATTTTCATTATCATTATGGTGAATAGAATAGAATAGAAAAAAGAAATGACAAGGACATTTTTTCCTTTTTATTGGTCATTAAAAGGTAAAATACGATGATATGATTTCAAATGAAACGATATATAGAGAAAATATTTAATTAAAACAAAATTAGATACATAGATATTGTTATAAATTATGTCAAAAATAATGTGTATAATAATATTATTAGTATTTGTATATGTACATATATAATATGTGTATACATATACATTAGTACATAGATGAATATATCTATATACCATATATGTATTAATAATATAAAATGATTGTAATTGACATGCAAATAACCTATCATTTAATCACTTGAACTTTACACTCTGAATAATGTGATTAAAACTTTGTTTTATTTATCAATTTTTTTTTTCTTTTTGTTGAAACATGAAAATTTGAATTTAATTTGCATTTGATTTGCATATTGGTCTGTAATTTTCCTATATGTGAAATCTGCATGCATATATACGTACATACATATATGTGGGTACATAATATTACAAATTTTTTAAGTGTTAATATAATATGTATCTAAAGAAATTTGATTTTATATACATATTTATTTTTTCTTCTATACCACATGTACGAGTCCTTTATAATTTTTCGTTTATTCATCGTTTTTTTTTTTGTTTTTTTATTTTTTAAAATTTTTGACCTTTTGAAAAGTATTTTCTCACTTACTTACTCGCATTATAATTTGAAGTAGACGATAAACTTTTTTGTATGTGTAAAACTTTGAAAAATTTATGTATCTGTAAAGTGTATAAATTAGAGTATTAAAAATATTTTGTAATTTACTACGAACAAATTACAGTAAAATTTAAAATCATTTTTGATACACTACAAGAGGTTATTTTTTTGCTGTTAACTTTTTATTTTTTAAAATATTGAATTATTTTAGAATGCATTTCAGATAGCACACATTAATTTGCGAAACTGAGTGTATTTCAGTTTCATAACAGATTTAACAAATTACTAATATGTATTTCAAAAGCATAAAGATTTGAAAGACAAAAAAAAAATGTTGAATTTAAAATTTAAAAATTTTATTTTAACAGTGAATCGACTTCAAATTCGTATTCGTATTCGTATACATGAATTTATGGAGAAAAATTTAAAAATCACCTTCTACATTTTCTAAAATATAAGTATACCTAATCAAATAGTAATCAATCATTTATTATGTGTATTTGTGTTATTCTTAAAATCGAATTGCTTTGGAAATGTCTATGTGTGATAGAAAATAATTTTAATATTTTCACTTAATTTTCATAAATTTCTCTTTCATTTCCATTGTGGTTTAATTACCTTCATTCTTTACAAAACATTATTTATGATTTCTATTAGGATGTATTTGGTACAATAACACAGCTGACCATTCAGTGAACTAGGTTCACAATGAATTCATAATTTTTCTCTTATTCATTTTGAAAACACGAAATGAAAAATAAGTGAATTATTCAAAAATGGGTACATTATGAATACACCAAGTGATTGAAATATGAATTATATTCATATAAAATTCATTTGATGAATGAAGATTTGTGTAAACTTATTTTAATTTTATGATTAGGCGAATTCATTTGTTTTATCTTTGTAAAATGGTTGCGATTCAAAAAGCCTAACACTATGGAATCACTTAGTGAACGTATAGTGAAATTTTATATCTCTTTTTCATGTACTAATTTGTAAACTGAAGCGATATAAAATGTAGTTATTTGAGTCTAAGAATAAGGAATAAGCAAGTGTTTTAAATTCTGTGTAATATTAGTTTATTAAAAATAGAAAGTAAAATAAATAAAAAGGAACGAAGTGATTAATATTATTAAGTGATTAAAGTGATTAAATTTTATTTAAATCATTCAGAAAAATCAAAACGAAAAGTAGGAATATAATAATTAGAGCCAGGATTCATTGATTACTCACATTGTGAATGGTATTTTACCTTCACAGGCTGCATTCAATATGAATTCATTTCGTGTTTTCATTAAATGTTCAGTAAGTGATTTCAAAATGAGTTCAATAAGTGAATTCACTATGACCAGCTATAGCGTAAAAATTTTTGAAATAAAATATCTTCACTGTGAATTCACTGTGAACGTTCACGTGAAGAATCACTTGGGTGAAATGAATTCAGAACGAATTCACTATGAGTTCACTTGGTCAGCTGGAAATATTTCCTGAAATTTCAATACATATACATACATATATGTATTTAACAAACGAAAAAGAAGCAGAATAACAGGAAAATGATTTTTTTTTGTTATGATTACTATGCCTGTCGTTAAATATCTGATACACCTACATGTTCTGATCATTATTTACTCTGTTTTGATTATATTTTTGTTTGTTTTGTATACATTTTTCATAGCAATTTACGTACAAATGTGTGTTTACATTACATACATATACGTACGTACATATACATAGTTTATCTATACATTTAAAAGAAAATACAAAGGAATAAATGTATTTCAATTTAAATTATTTAACGGAAATTTACTGAAAATAAGATAAGAGCATAAGTAAGATACCGATACCGAGTATAGTAAAAACGAAATAAAAATAATGAAAATAGAAAAAATGTAGAAATTATCATTATTTTTTGAATTTTTTTGTTTGCTGTTATATGAGTATTACCACATTACACATGAATGAACATTCGTACAAGTATGCATATAAGAATATGTGAATAAAATTATACATAAATGTACCTACATTATATCGTATAGTATCGTATCGCTTTCGCTATCATCAACATCATAATCACAATCCATTACATATTTTGGGAAAATGCCAAAAATGTATACATCATTGTATTACATTACACACGTTATATACATACATATGTGTTATGTTATACCACATTTATACGATAAGGATTATATGTATATACATAAATATATGTAGTATGTCGTATGGATTATGTGTAAAACACATAAAATTTTTACACATATGCAAGTTTGTAAGTAAACTAACCATTATTGTAATGTAACCAATATAGCATTACCGCACATTTTATCAGAAAAGGACGATATCGTGTGTCTTAAAACAAATTGAACACTTAAGTAATTTATGAATGACCTGATATATACATACTACATACATTATGTACATACATGTACATACATATATGAAACAAATTTTGAAAATATGTATTCACCACTAAAACTAAAAATCAATATAAGAATGATGTAAAAGAGCTTAAAAATATGTTAAAAACTTTATAAAAAAATGTGAAAAACATAAAAAAAATTGAAACGGAATAAATTCCTGAAAATTTTATAGAACGAGGATACGAATATAAAAATGAAAAGATAAAAGTACAAGTTTCTCGAATGTTTTTTTTTTGTCATACATTTTTTTTTTTTTAGTTTTGTATATGAAAAGAGTACAAAATTAAGACAAAAATTTCTTTTTCTTTTTCTTTTTTTTTTCATTTTCATTTTCTATCATTGATAAATCTTTATGTCTTTATCTTATTTAGTGTTAGTTGTGCTTTTTTTGTAAAATGAAAAGTTTTTCTCATTTTTACATTTTAATTTTTTCTTTTCTATTTTATTATATTAGAACGGATAAGAAAGAATGGGATAATTTACGGAACATAAATTCAATTTATACGAAATCAATTTGTAATTTTTTTTAAATGCATGAAAAACATGTGAATAATTTTCATTATCCTTATCTGTGATAATACTGATAATAATACATACGTACATACATAAATGTACATAAATATGTATATATAAGTATGTATATGTTTTGATATTAATTCATAAAGGATTTTATATACTGTAATTTTGGTCTTATTATGTTATACACACATACTCACTTGATACCTTTTGTATAAATAAATTCGAATATATGTATAACTTTTCTTTACATACATACTCACACTCATACTGGATACATTCAACATATGTATACGTAAACCTTCATTGTATGTATAATAAATCATTGAATAAAATTTAAAAATAATTGTTAAACGGACCGTTATTCCTTTGTAAATATTTTAAAAGAAATTACACTATTTTTTTTTTAAATATTTTTATTGAAGATAAAGGTAGATTGTAGTCGAAAGATAGAGCAAAATATGTCGTTCGAAAACGTGTGTATTCATGTTCGTTATGTGTAATCCTAGTAATATACTACGTCAATACCATATATATGCGTGCATTGTGCATACATAATTATATTTTTTGGCTTTTTAAAAATATCGTAGTAATGAAAAAAAAAACAAAGAAATAAATAAATAACCACACCAAGCGATGAATTTATAATGAAAAGATAATTACAGATTTTTTTTAAAGAAAAAAATTTCAAATTTCTTTTTTTCAAAGAATAAAAAAAAAGATTCACTTTTCATTTAATATTTCTACTAGGAAATTTCTGATTTGTCAGTTATTCAAAAAATAAAGACAAATATTTAAATGTATGCAGTAATTACTGTACGTTTTACATAGAAGAAAACTGGGATTTAATTGAATTGATTTTTCAAAATAAAAGAAACTATAGATTTGGTATAATATAGTCTGCGTATACGTACACGTATACGTTCTGGTATTTAGTATTTATGGGATTTAAACTTATAATATATTATTATGTATGTATTCCTTTCTAGGAAATAGGACTACTTGAACAAAAATAATACAAAGTAGCACTTCAAATACAAAGCGAACTTGAATTTTAACAAAATAATAAGGAAACATATTTTGATTTGTAGTTTAACGATATAGCAATAAAAAAACGAGAAAAAATTAAGTAAAAATAAAACAACGTTTTTTTTTGTAATAATTTATTTAATATATACAATGTGTAAGTATATATAATTTCTAATCGATAATATATGTATATATGTATTTATTGCATAAACACTACAGTAATTTGAAATCAATATAATTTTTGTTTTGATTAATAAATATACAATAAAAGTATATAATATGTATATATATTTTATATACTATACATAATATATAATAATTATCGTATATGTATATGAAATCCGTTATTAATTTATTTGTGTATTGCATTAAAAAGGTTATATATTTATGTATATGTACTTGAAACCAAGGCTTTCTTCAATTCATCGTCGTTTTGATTATTTGAATTCAATATTTATGATAACAATATGTACGATGGTGGCCATATAAAAAATTACATCACATCCTATAAATTGTCATTTTATTAATTCGTATATTTTCCATAGTTTTAAATTAATGGTTACGGTGTTCAACAAAATTTAAAAAATCTGAAGTGATGCTTTTTTTTTATGATCACTAGTGTAGGGCATGAAGAATTCGAAACAACAAAGCTAAAAGCTAAAAAGGTGGTAAAATTTTTCATTTTTTTAACATTATTTTATTGGAATATCGGCTATTATATCACAGCCGGTACCAATAATATGTATTTATATTATGTATATAAATTCATATGTTTCACAATATGTATTCGTATGTATTTAGGATAAGTGAAAAATTTCACAATCACAAAATAAATTGTTAATCGTGTATCTATAATTTTTAATAAATTTGTGTAGTGCTAATATGCCTTTTACAAGAACTAATTAAAATTATTTGATGTTTAGCTTAAAACAATCCGTAACTGTTTCGAATCCTTCAAATATACATACACATTATGACACACGAGCGTGACGCTGATTATCTTTCTTTTCCATATAACCATTCCAATATGACATTTCATTTCATTTCATTTTTTTTTTACATCAATTTATTTTTTTTTATTTTATTTTATTTTTTGTTCTATTCTAAACTAATTTACTTAAATTCTACAAAGGATAATAGGAATAAACATTCAATTTTATACGTAAATATGTACATATCACAGGGAAAGTGGAAAATATATTTTATTAATTCGTTTACTTATTTCTTTTTTTTTATTATACATATTTCTAAATTTATTTTTTTAAATGTTCTATTTACTTTTTTTTTATTTAATTTCACTTTTTCTCTACAAACTATTTTAAGATTTTTCTAAATATTTGTTTTGTAGTTTTCTTTTTTTTAAATATATTTTTTGTATTCTAGGTGCGATATTATATCAAAAAAGAAAAAAAATTCTATCATTTCTTCCTACGTAAGTATATAATATCTCTAATAAAATATTTTTGGTCTTTTATTTTGAATTTTCGTTCATAAGTTCGTTTTTTTTTTTCAGTGAATTTTTGTGGGTATAAGTAAGTGAATTGTATTCTTCGTTCACACTTATTATTATTATTATTATTTTTTTTTTTTTTTTTTTTTTTTTGTAAAATGATCGATAATGCGAAATTTATGCATTCAAATCGAAAAAACGTTTAACATTTTTGTTGATATTTTTTCTATAATATGAAACGAGTATTTTATTTATTATCTATTCAAAAATTTCATTTATTCACTATAGCAGCAGTATTCTTTTTGATTTTAGTTAATTTTATTAATATCGGATAATGTATATCTTCATCGTATAAATTTGATGTCGAAATTAATTCTAAATGTCTCTTCCATATGATATCGTTGTAGCGATGTACTATTTGATATTGAAAACCTTTTTTCGAACATTCATCTACAAAAATTTTCAAAGTTTTACCACGTTTTGGTGCCATTATTAAAGCAACACCATTTTGTGATAGATAATACCAGATCGTATCGATTAATGATAATCTAGCCTCATCAAAAAATAAACAATCAGCCGATAATATCCAATCAAATTTCTCATAATCTGAATTTAATCTGGACGTATAATCTTCCCATTTCAATACCGAATATTTCGTGTAACAAGATAATTTATTCAAACATAATGTTCTTCGTACATTTTCCATTGATATCTCATTACCGTCAGTTAAATGTACTAAATACGCTTTCGAGTATTTTGCTAACATTAAACCGGCCAAAGATGTCATACCGCCTCCTAATTCTAATATCCATTTATTACGAAACATTTGTATGTTAGACAACACGTAAACTGTGAGCGCTTCTTCTGACGGCCACACACATATATTTCCGGTATTATTGAATCCCATTAGATCACTTGCAGTTAGATGACGTTCAATATGATGAATGTTGACAAAATATTCGATTTCATCATCTAAACGTATTCTATATGTGTACCAATTTTCAGGCTTATTAAGGACATCTATTTCAGTTGTATCGTCTAGACTGTCTTGTCGTAGCAAATCGAATGATTTAAAACGACGAACGGATGCATCATTTTCGTCATCATCACAGCTTCCGCTACCTTCTGGAACTGATTCTTCGGATGAATCCTTTCGAAGAACTTTGGCCAAAATTTTCCATCGTTTTCGTGCATTCGTATTTATACCTTGATCCTGCTGCTGTTGCTGGACTTTTGCTGAAAATGTAGAATTTGACAATTTTTTTTCTGATAATTCTTCCACTTTATTACTGTTATTATTGATTTCAATCTTTCTTGATACAGCATCCTCCTGGATCATTTTAGACAATAAATGACTATTTTCTTTGATCGTGTTCAATGTATTATCGATTTCATATTCGAGCATTAGCGAAATTGTTGATAATTGACTTGTTGTTGTTGTTTGATTATTGCTAGTGACTGTTTTTATTTTTATTGGTTCTGGTATTGATGATGTTTGTATTACTGTTTCCATGGCCATTTTTTTTAAATTGTGTTTTCTTCGATTACAGTATTTTTCTTCTTCCTTTTCCTAATATTGTTGTAGTGGTTGTTAGGTTTTTGACAGTGATGCGTATTGTAAAAAATCGTTTTCTTAATATTTATTTTGCTAAATTTTACAATAATTTGTTGGAATCTTTTGAAAAACGAATGGTCCGTTACACAGTTGATTTTTATATTCCTGTTGAAAGTTTTACAGTGATATAATGATTAAAAAATCTTTCTCAAATTATAACAAAAATAAAAAAAAATTGAAAATTAAATTTTTCAAGCTTTGTATAATTTTCATGAGTTAACTTTTCCCTGTATTCACTACTTTAACTTGCTTTCCAGACACAAATTTGATTTCAGCATATTATTATTGAATATATTTTATTTACGAAACGCGAAACGCGCTCGTAGAAAAGCAGGTAAAGCAGTGAATACAAATAAAATTAATTTGCATCTAATTACAAAACGAACTTTTTACATATTTTTTTTTGATAAATTCAAATTGAAATCGATAAATATTTGTGCACATAGTTCATGAACATACTTAAATAACATTATGCAATATTTTTTATGCTATGATATTATGTACAAGTACACTGAATGCGATAATATTGTCGCATTTATGCGATTTTTTAGTTGTAATCAATTGAATATATGTATACATAGTTTAAAGGTTTCAAATGCCGAGAACTTATTATTAAAATGACAAGAAAGAACGAAATTTTGAAAAACATTTTAATATATATAAAATTTATTTTTATTATTTTCTAAATTCTATGTTTGTTAGGTATAATTATTTCATTTTTAGACCTTGAAAAGTTCGATGATTGAAATGGTGAACTTGTACTCTTTTCAAGTACATTTCAATCCAAAAATTTTCAATTAACTATCAGGTTAGAGTACATTTTTGTTAACAGATATGTAGTTTAATAGGTGCGACGATTTTCTTGAATATCAGTGTATATCCAGATGAATTTTTACGGAAAATAAGAGTATGTTTGTGTACTTTATGTATGTTTGAATTGAATTTATTATTTACTACAAATGCTTATTACATAAATGTGTGTATGATCCATGTTGATAAATTTTTTATTTTTATATACTCGTATATATGAATACAATATAAATTTTAATTGAAATAATATAAATCAGAATTTTTTCATTAAAAATTCATAAAATTTACATATATATTTTTATGATTTTTTTGATATTGTTTTATAAATTTTATTTATATGTATGCATATAATATCACATTAATTTTTTAGACATCAATTTACTCTATATTCTCGTATTTATCTGTGACAAATAACTTATTCTCATC
Source organism: Villa cingulata (assembly GCA_951394055.1). Classification (NCBI taxonomy): domain Eukaryota; kingdom Metazoa; phylum Arthropoda; class Insecta; order Diptera; family Bombyliidae; genus Villa; species Villa cingulata. The sequence goes on from OX596018.1 coordinate 49,102,327, forward strand.
ATCATCATCATCATAATATTTTGTCGTTTTATTATGTAAAATATTATAAAATATTCGTAAGGACATATGTATATATGTATGTATAAACAATATTACACATTATGTATATAAACAGTAGTGAAATTATATAATATAGAAATTAAATTATACACACACGAATACTTTCTATATAACAATTCTAAATAGATAAATAAATATCTATCTACCTATCTAAATAAAATATGTAAATATACGCGCATTTATGTGTGAATACTCGTATAGTATACGTATGTACATTTTAAATAAAATCCTTGTTTTGTTCATTTCTTTTTGTTTTTATATTTCTTTTATAATTTTTACTTTTACTTAACTTACATACATTTTTCATTGTTTCTTAAACGAGAAACATATCATGGGTGGTGGTATATGCATACACGTACATATACGTTATATTATATACATAGTATAATTTGTATACAAAAATTATTTGTATATATGTATATAAAAAAAAAGGATATGAAATAGTAGAGCTTCTTTCTGTATTGTAATTTTTCTTGCAAATTTTCAATGAAAACATATGCGATTTCGAAATGAGAATATATGTATCTTTTTATTGCATAGCTAAGTAGTTGAAATTGAAAATATAAAATTTTCTACCTTTGTTCTATTCTGCTTTTTATTTTTTTTTCTTTTTTGCATTTTATACGAAGGATTTTATTATTATTATTATTATTTGTTGTTGTTTTTGTTATTGTTGAAATATCCATTGTATCATACATATACGTAATATGTGAATTATTATAGAACATACATATGTAGTTTATGTATGAGTATGTATGATCATTTTTTGTATAATGTACATAAATATGTACATTCCTGTTTTTTTATTTGATAAAGAGAAAAAATTCCCATCACAGTTATCATGTCATATATAGTACTACTACATATGTACATATGTATATATTTGTGTGTATATTATATGTGTACCCTTTTATATAATGCTATTTTATTTTTTCTTTTCTATTATTTTATTATATTATTTGTATATACTATGTGGTAGTGTAGTACGTGTATAGCTGTTACACATTATATGTACATACATTTATGTATGTATGTGAAATTTTTTTCATTTCATTCATTCATTTTTAGATTTTAAAATGAGATTTTATATAACTTTTGGGGTTATACATTATTACTTATTACATAAAAGCATAAAAGTATATACATATTTGAACGAATATACATAAATATACACTTGATATATATATAAAGACATATAAAATCGTACATATATATTAAATATTATAAAAGAATTAATGTATGGTTTGACATTTTCTTAACATACATACATATGTATATACGTACATATATCTAGTAATCTGTAATTATACGTAGTAGGTACATATATTTATATATGTACATCAAACAATATACATATTAATATAAATATGTGTATTAAAGTTTCATATCATTCTAAAACCATACTAATATAATTTAATCTTTAATTTATATACGCTACGCATATATGTATGTACATATATATATATATGTACGTATGTATACTTATGTACATTCAAGTACATGTATTACATATCAACAAAATAACATTTCTCAAAGTTTTATTACATGAAAGAATTTCATTTTTGTTTTTCGTATTACTCAGGTGTATTCTGTATATGAATGTTTTACACGTGCATACATAAATGTTACATATAATATGTATTTACATGTATACATATACGTAAGTATAGTATAGGGGAGGGGGTAACAATGTATGTATACACATACATATATCGTTTCTCAAATGTGTTATTATTACAGAATAGGAGCTTTGTGTACATACATCAAATAAAAATATCCTTAAAACATATGATAGAATGAAAAATGTAAATACAAATGTATACATATCAGTATATATGTATATTAACACATAGCATACATATGAATATATGCACTTATATACACCTGGGATATATATGTATTTTTATACATAGTATATACATAGATACATACGTATATTCATGTTTATATAATTCAACATTGCATTTTAGATTGCATTATTGCATTGTAACATGATAACATGCAATTGAAATTAAAATTGAAATCTTTATGAAGATTTCTTTTCTATCTCAAAATTTTATTGGTCCTTTATACGTATACGTATGTATACAATCATAAGGAATGCATACATATATCTTGCAAATCTCGTGATTTATATTATATCATTATGTATTTGAATAAATATCTATGGTTACGGAGATGATGTTCTATACGCACGTAGGTATATACGAGTACATATTTTACTCTAAACATACAAGAGTAGAATGAAAAGTTCTCTGCCTTGCCAGTGTTAAACTGACATTTTGTTTCGAAAAATACGATCTTTTGTACAACCATTTTCTAAATTTCAACCATTTTGTTAGTCGTATGACTTTTTAAAGAAATTTTTCCAAAGGAATGAAATTGAACATCGCGCACTTATTCCGTAATAAAGGCTTCAAATTATGAAAAATCAATATTCAATAATATGCTAAAAAACTTATATGTCTTTAGATGTGACAAGAATTTTCATTCTACCCTCGTATATATTGAAATCAATTGACTGTTTCTTGGAATTTGTATAAATTTTTTGCAATATTGAAAATATATAGTAGAGCATATTTACTTATTTATTTTGTTATTATTTTTTTTTTTCAGCAAATATTGGAAATTTACTATTTATTTCGAAATTATTTTTTGTCTCTTCCCTGTATTTTTTTTTTTTTTAATAAATAAATATATTATTTTCATAAATTAAAACAAATACAAAGTATTCATAAATACATATATGTACATACAAAATATTCATGAATTATCATGATGTATGAAACATGTGTCTCACGTTTCATTTATTTTTATGTCAAATATACAAAACATGAAAATAAAAAAAAAAATTAAATACAAAGCTTGAAAGGAAATACTGATAAAATAATAAAAAAAAATATAATAGTAAAAAATTAATTTTTTTGTTGGTTATGTGCTCAAAATATAACAAATATTTTATTTTATATTTTTCCATTATTTTTTATAATATAAAATTGTTTCCTTTTAAATAATAAAATTTAGAGCGTAACAAAAAATTATTTTATGTACATACATACCTATAGAACATATTATAGAACAACATTTTATTTCTATTTTTATTAATTATTTTTGTCTTATCTTAGATCTGCAAAAATTTTTATATATTCACATACAAATATGTACATTTTCTTCCTTTAATGGTGTACATACTTAACTCAGTTTTATATCATGTACAGTGATAAAGTAAGTAGTATATAGAGTACATTTTGTGTACAAATTAAAGTAAAAGAAGATAATTTTATTTTTATTACTAAAAATTTGCAACATTATCAACAATTTTTAATGTTTCATTTTGTTGTTGTTGTTACCGTGAAACGAATTTACATTTCGACAATAAATTTTAACTCATACTCATACAAATATGTATATATAGCTGTATATGAATAATAAATACCCAAAAAACTCAAAATAGAAAAAGAGAAATCATTTTATGTTTGGATGTTTGGCAGTTTTTTTTTATATATATTATTCAGCACTTTACTTTTCGTACGAAGTTTTATTTTGTCATTATATTCAAATTACTATTTCATTTAATACGTGAATGAAATACGAGTATATTGACAAAATTATGTTCAATTTTATATTTCACTCATCAAAATTTTGAATTCGTGTCCGAAATAATATCTTTTTTTTTATATTTTTCAAAAATTCACGCATAATTTCAATGAAAATTGGGAATCGAGAATATAGTTTACATATGAACCAAAAATTACGTACAATATTTATTTAATACCTGATATCTATTACATAATTTTTGACGTCTATGCGTAATATAAATACTACATGTTTGTGTCAGATATAGAAAGCAAAAAGTGAAGAATTATAATTCTTTTCATATGTGTTAAATATTTACAGTACACTTTGCCACATTTTCAAATCAAAGAATTTTATGTGTATGTGTAAGTATTTTAAGCTCCATTAAGAAATGAAATATAAATCAGATTAATTTGAATGATTTGATGAACATAATATATACATATATATGAAATAGATCAGAGAATTGGAATTTAGAATTTTACAATAAATGTATATGTCCTATATATAACATATGTATATACGTATATTAACGAATAACTATAATACATGTATGTCTACTTGTTGAAAAAAGCCATATGAAAACCTTTTCCACTAATATTCTAGGAAAATGGGTAATACGAGTAGCTTTACTTAATTCTGTTCATGTCAGTACTCGCATACAGCAATAAAATATATTTTTTAAATGTTTTATCATACTAGTATACAATACTCTTTTAATTCTTTTATAATTACATACATACATACAATTACATGCACTACATTTTCATTGAAACAGATTATCTCATGTTTTACAATAATTACAATGTTCTTTTTAGAATTAAAATTAAATTGAAAAACTTTTGTGTATACTGGTATACATATATTATAAATAAGAAATGTTGTTAATTAATTGTTACTCATCATTTACAATCAGTCAAATCAGAATTTACATAGTACTTAAGAACAAGAATGTTTCAAAATAGAAGAATAGAATAGAAAAATGTTTCTGATGGTACACATATGTATACATATCATACATTTAATACATAGCTAAAACAATTCTTCTTCCTTTTTCTTAACTTTCGTTATACTTTTTCCTATTGCTTGAAAATTTTACTTTTAAATTGTAGAATAACCGTTTGTGTTTATTAGAAAATTTTAAATCGCGTACACATATGAAAATACGAGTAAAATTATCTGTATTCAAAAATAAATGTTTTCCGAATTTTTTAGATTGGTGTGTTCTTTACTACTCATATACGTTTCAAAAGAAAAAAAAATTTTTTTACAAGAAATTTGTAAATAGAATAAAATAGCAAAATAGGAGTAAATATTTGTATGTATAGCCAATAGCTATGCTATGTAAGAATATATGTGAAAATAATGAAAAGTCACGTAAGCAATTTCTTTACTATACATTTTTAACAATTCAAATTGTATGAAGAATAAAATCATTATACAATTACAAGATCACATACATATATAGATAGCCAAGGATTCTTTTCAATTTACATACAAAATAGTAAAAAAAAATAAAATAAAATATGTTAAGTAAATGAGGAAATAAATTGAAACAAAATTTTTATACGCGTATACCGAGTACGGTGAAAAAATGCTGATGAATATAAATATCTATACTCTGCCACGTATGTGTACCTTGTGTATAAATACGAGTAATTGAGAAGCAGTAAGTAGTTACAGATACGATTCTTTATGTTGATTAGATGGTGAATAAATTTAAAGAAAAAAAAAAAAAAAAAGAAAACCATATGTACAAAAATGAATTTATATCTATGTCATATGTGTGTCATTTAATTCTATTTTGTATCCTATTTTTATTTCATTTTTATTTTTCGTTTAATTTCATTCTGTACATTACAGTACAATACAACCACCTATAATACAACCGATAATATAACATGATATAACCTTACAAGTTTTTTTTTTTTTTTTCATTTTTTATTTAATTTGTTTCGTTGATTTGTTGTTTCAGATCTTTGTTACATGTTGTGTATATGTACTACCGTATATTACGAGTATACAAATGTACATACGATGAATATATGTATGCATATTTGAATAAATAATCATATTTTTTGTAATGTTATATAGTTTCTACTTTATACATATATGTTTCTTGTTATATTTTTGTAATTTTTTATGTACATACATATATGAACATTTATGTAGATATGTATATATACGTACTTATTTATATTCCGTTTATGAAACATAGGTACATATTTATAATTTTTATATGTAAAAGTATTATAATAGTTCTCAATAAAATTATAATTTAAATTAACATTATTATAGATAAAAATCAAATAAGGATAATAACGATAATTTAACGAAAGTTACATTAAAGTTATGTACACGATATCCTTCAGTGTAATTCATCATTCTATATTTGTAATAATATTTACATATATAGTAATAAGTATACGTATAGGTATACATTATGTATGTTTCTGTATATAGATTTCAATTTAAATATAAGATACAAAAAAATGTATACGTATAGTGCCTACACTGTATCATATCATATACATATGTATTACACTCTTATGCACATTTTATTTTTATTATTTTTATTCTTATAGATACTATGATATAAATATTAAATAGATTATGCTTGTCTTATACATATATACATAGTGATATGCTATAAAATTTTGAAAATTCAAAGTTTTTGTAATCAAAATGTTTAATTATAATTTTTAAATTTTTTTTTATTTACCACTTTTCTTATTCTTGTTTTTCCCAAGAATAACACAATTTATTTAAATCATGTAAAATAGATTTAAGTAATATGCAAAATACAAATTAAAAAAAATTAGTTTTTTCTTCTTTTTTTTTGTTCGTTTAATTTGTTTTACTTTTTCTCTTAAATAATAATGTATAAAATAAAAGTTATGTAGGCAAACGATAAACTATAATGTATGTATGTATCTATACTACACAAAAACATAAACATAAAAAAATACCACTCGTCGAAAAATAATTGGAAAATAGCCAATCGCTAAGCACAACAGAAGAACATAAGAAAAATAATTTTTAATTTTTTTTTCTTCATTGTTTAGATATGTAAAATTAATAGGATATATGTATACGAGTGCAATATACATATGTAGTATAAAGCATTTGTATATGTACATATGTATGTCTATGTACATAGAATTGGATGTATACCAAAAGTTATTAATAAAAGGGTTCTTGAAAAATCTTTTAAGTATATCTTTTGTCCTCTAATAATATGTGTGTAAATGTATTTGTTTTTAATTTTTATATATAATTTATTATATGCTCGTATATATAGTATTATTATGCATTGATTTTTAATGTGTACTATATTTATGATGTACATATGTATATTTATCAGTACTACACTATAATACTCAATTCTTGTATTTTGTTAGAACTTTATTATAGTATCTACATATGTACTGTATATGTTTGTATATGCAAGTACTTAAAAACATGTTATAATATGTATATGCATGTATTATTACATTACATGTATTTGCATTTTAACACATATTCGTATTCATTTAAACTAATTAAAATAAGAAGAAAAAACAATTTTTTAAGAAAACTTTTTAATAAGTGAATTCTAATGAAATCATATCCAAGTAGTAAAATGACACAGAAAAACATATAACATAAAAGAGAAAAAAAGAAGAAGAAGAAAAGGATTAAAGATAACTAGGTCAATATTCTTAAATGAAAATATGCACATACGTATACGTACATAGTTACATAAATATATCTACAATATATAGTAAAGATTAAAACTAAAAACAGTAAAAAATAATTGAAAATTCAAATTAATGCAAATACGAAAATAATTCAATTTACATTATGTACGAGTACATTCAATTATGCATACATATTCACAGTTTTTTCTTTTGTTTTATTGTTTTGTTTTTTCACCCTTATTGTAAGTTGGAGTGCTAGGTAAAAGATACATTACATATGGTATGAAATTTAAAATACATGCAAAATATTAGAAGTAAGATAACACAGCAATAGATTCAATTTTTATTCTCGTATAAGTTCTTAATCTAATAAAAATGTTGTTATACTACTAAATCTTTGAAAATTTGTGAATTAGCGAATTTTTACTTGAATTATACCTAAATATTTTTATAAAAGAAAAAACGTTTACCAAAGAGCATACAAATATCCATAGTAAAGTGGATAATCACTACTTATACTGTCGACTGTGTGATAAAATTTTATGTAAAAAATACATGTAAATTTGTATATTTGAAAAAATGATTTCAATAAGAACAATTATTTTATTTGTAATATGGGACTTAAGTAAATGCTTATTAACTGTTAAATTTTCAAACTTTAAATGTAATACCCAAAAAAAGTTTGTAAGAAATCAAATTACACATGTACAAATATTTTATAATTGAAAGTTTCTCAATATGTATGAATTTTCTCTTCAAAATAATTATTTTGGTCACTACCTACTAAATAAGAGTAGAATTTCACTCGTATATACTCGAGTGTATATACTTAACATTTTTAACGTCCTTCATGATTGATTGATTATATTTTTTAATTCGATATCATTAAATTACAACTTGCCCCGTTGTATTACATTATATGTAATTATAATGGCATTACAATAAAGAAATGAAATAATGAGTATACGATTCGATTTGAAAGTAAAGAAAAAAATCAATCAATTTTTAATATAAAAAAAAAAAAAATTAAGAAAATAATAAATAAATAAAAATATTAGCAATGAAAATATCATTACACTGAATTTGGTTCATAAAATTATTACGTTATTTTTAACATGATGTTGAGCACTCTGTGTAAAAATATGTATATACGAACAAGCATATATAGAAATAGAAATTTGTACTCATATATGATTACTGTTTAAGGATAGATGTAAAATACTATACCATTACACAGGATTTAGTTAATTTTTGTTATTTGATTAGAAATAATAAATACTTCATTTGAAATTAATTAATCTTTTGACCTTTTACATAAAATTTCTGTAGAATATTTTTAGTATTTTATTTGTAATTAAAGTAATTTTTTTCTTTTTTTCCACAAAATCTTTTTCGCTTTGAAATAGTGATAAAGAAAATAATATGAATTCAAAAGTGTATACTAATGTATAAATTGACATTTTTACATGTGTATGTATTGTGTGTGTGTGTGTGTATTTATACATATATGCAAAATATACATAGATGCGGAATTATTTTGAATTATACGAGTATTATGGGATTAGATGAGTTCATTAAAAATATTAATTTGTTTTGTAATTTAGTTAAAATTTTAAATTTACTGAATATTTTGTTGCAATAATCATTCATCTACGTGAACATTTTATTGATTTCTCTATACTGTTGCTTGATTTCATTATAAAATGAGAGTAGAAAACAAATTCTTTATAAACAATGTAACTTTAACAATAAAATTACAAACACAGACCACAAATTTACAATCCATCCACTCACAATGTTAACTAATTCACTAGTTCAAAGGAAAATCTGTTCATCTGAAATTAATAAAAAACGAAGCAAAATATCAGTTTGCTATAATGATGTACTTTGCGATATGGATCTATGTAATTTGTGTATTTTGAATGTGAACGAATCCATTAAAGAATTAAGGTTGGAAGGAAAACTGAAAATAATGATTTTTATTTTTTTATTTAACCCTATATACAGATATTTATCATAAAGAAAATGAACCAAAAAAAAATTTTTACATACGAAATATATAGGTGTATAGGAAATATTTATAATTATTTTCATAAATCTTTTGATAAAATCAGAATATAATGTAGATATATAAGTGAATGTGTATAAATGAACTAATTGATTGGAATGAGTCACACGAGCACAAATAATTATACGTTGTGTAGGTATATATAGAATATAGAATTATGGACTCGTGTGTTCATATATGTGTATAAGTATTTACACCTTTTAATCATTTGTCGTAAATGATTACGTAAAATGAATACAATTTTCAAAAGTGTGGCATATTTTAATAGAGAAAAAAAATGGAAAAAAAAATTATAAAATGTTTTAAATTAAATGAAAATAAGACAAAAATAAATTTACGTAAATACATAGACATACTAATATACATACTCGTACATATTATGTGTGTGACTGTGTATGAATAAAATTTGTATGAAAAAAATACCAAAAATCTATGTGGCATTTCTATATTCTGCTATAGATAGTGCCAGTTATGTACATATGCATATTCTTACTGGTGTTTGTAAAAAAAAGTTTGAAGTTTGAAATAAAAAAAAAACTAATTCTATTCTAAAATACACACATATCTAGTCTATGCACATATCTAAATGTAAAATATATTTATATAGATACATTATGTGCATATGTAGTTTGTTATGTAAAATCAAACAATGCATTATAAAATTTTAGAGGGCATTCTCTAAATAACATTCTCGTATATTATGTATATATGTACATTATGTTCATTGTGTCATTTTTAAATCGAAAATACCGCATTACTCATGTTTTTTGCCGTTATTTTTTTAGACATACTTAGGCACCTAATACTTTTACACCATCTAGAGTAAAATAAAAATGAAAAAAAAAATAACAAAATACAAACCACCTGCAATTTAGACAAAAAAGCGCAAATATGCAGTTAAAAAAAATTATCCCCCCACAAAATATGTGTAAAAAACGTATGTATTTAGGTATTTTAGTTAGGATTAAAATTGTTATATATACTTAACGATACCACATACCACTTTATATCGACAAAATGACCTCTATTCTTTAACGAAAAAATAAATAAAATAAAATAAAATAATAATAATATATAAATGACAACAAAAACGTTTAAAAAAAATTAAAGTAGAAAAGGGGAGGAAAATATTTTTTATAAAAAACTGAAAATCAAAGAAAAAAAAATCAATTTATATTACTACATACTCGTACATAATATATAAAGGCACAAAGGTATAATGTACAATATTATTTGATTTAGATTTTCTGTTTTGTGTTATACAATTGGGAAAAGTTTGTTGGAAATTTTTCATCTACATACTTGTGTACATTATGTATTTGATTTGGCTTCAGCAGTTGATAATAAAACATATATACATACAAACATATTTTATGATATGTACACAGTACAAAGTACAAAAAATGTACTCTAATCAATTTTCAGATATTTATTTTTTTTTCAATACTACTGTACTATCACATCACTCTATTCTCTATTGTGTTTTAATTTTGAAAGTGTGAAAATGTAAAAATAAAACCGTGATGATAATACAATAAATATAACAATTTTTGGGTGTATTATTCTCAATTATTGATATCGAAGTTTACAACGTTTATCACTAACTAAATATGAAAGAGAAGTAAAATTGCATATTTGCAAGAGAAATTCATGACAATTAATCTAAGATAAAATGAAAAACATTTTAAAAAAATCTATTTTAATAGATTTATATTATTTTTGATGATAAGTATTTTCATTTTTTTAGAATGAATTTTTAAAGATTATATCAGAGATATATATAATATAGATATTCTTTACAAAATAATAATTGAAATTACTTTTTTTCCTTTTTTTTAGCTCTACATACGAGTATATGAAATTCTCCTTCCATAGATATTGCTGAATTATTAATTAATCAAAAATATTTTTCCAATAAAAACAATTTTTAATCCTTTAACAAAAATTAAACTTGAAAATTGTTCGATGTAACGTTTTAGCAACAAACGTTTTAACAACGAAACAATGAAAAAAATTCTGATATGATTCTTGAAATAAATCATGTTTCATACCACACAAAGAAAGGAAATTTAAAGGACATAAAAATCGATTATGGATAATAAAAAATATGAAAAATAAATAATATTTTTTTTGTTGTTTTTATATGGAACTAAAGATAAAAGTTAAATGATGCATTTCATAAACGATTTCAGCTTAAAAGAAAAATTGCTTTTTTCATTCTGTGATGTAGGTATACATAATAATAACAAAAATGAAAAATTAAAAATGATAAAATAAAAACAATGATATTGTGAAAGTGACCATAATATATAAATGTATACATTACATACGTACATAATAGTATGTACATATAATATGTATGTATATTAAAAACAAAAAGTCACTTTTTAATACACACAATTTTTCCCAACATAGTCAGAGAGTATGTATACGTCAAACATTATAAAATTTTTGTCACCACAATATGCAGTAAACAATAATTGAACATCTGCTATTTCGCCTTTCAAGTGTAATTTTCTACTTTCCATAGCATATTATGATACTTACATATTTGGTGCACTTCCACTTAGTATACATTTCATATTTGTGTATAGAGCAGCGTATACATAGTCGATCCATTACAAAAATATGGATAAAAATAAATGTATAAATATAAATCCGCAGAAAGGATATATACGTAAGGATATGTACATTCATATATACATTCATGTATGGTATGTACATATATGTATATTTGTAACAAAGTTTACTATTTGGTTAAAGGCACATACATACACACAACCATCGCCAGCAAATAAAAATAAGACGAGTAAAGAATGGCAAAAATGACATTTCGCAAAAAAAAAAAACTAATTGTACAGTGATAGCAGACAGTTTTTATTCGATATACATAGTTTCATTTGTTCTGTTCTTGTATTTATGACATTCATATAAATAATAATGCACCTATGTATACACTATATACTTTTTTTTTTTTTTTTTACATTTTTAAAATATACATATATACATAAATGTATATAGTATATATTAAGTGCACGCGGATACTCAGTCCATGGCACCGCCGATCAGTAATTTTATGTCAGATATACATTATTATCCAGTTTATCATCAGTAATCAGTTACTGGTGTATATACATTGCTGATGGGAAAAATGATTGATCGACTTGGGCAAGAGTAGTGCGCTGGCTGGGGTTCGAACCGTGATCTCAAAGATCGCAAGACCGACACCCAACCATCGAGCTATTCAAGCCCCTATACTATATACTATATAAAAGAAATGTATGTACATACATACATATAACATTTTATTTCTCTCTTTGTGTATATACAATATGACAATATCTTATAATATCAGAATCAGATATCATATCATTTGTACCAACAATAAAATGTACATAAACATAAAATAAAAACTAACTATACATATATATGCTATATAGGATCTAGGATTAAAAACGTGCTTGTTTTGGTTTTGTACGCAACTGTATAAAAGTAACACTTTTTGAAAATTGAGAACATGTAGTATTACATATATCATAAAAACAGATAACCATGAAATGTATGCATAAAAAAGGCTTTTCTATTATAATAGTATTGTATTACTCGTAATAATAAGTGTACTACACGTAATACATACATACATACATAAAATATCTATATGCATATTATATTGTGATTGTACGTATCGTACCGTATACATTGTATGTATATGCAAAATATAAGATGAAAATTAATTTAATACTACATCGTATTCGTATATAATATGTACATATGTATGGAAATAATAGTACAATATATTTATGCTGCACACATAATTTAATCATCTACACTTCTGCATTATACTATTGTACATAATAAAATACATAAATGTAAATCGAGTAAGTGTAAGTGTAATGTAAGTATACGATATAATATATGTAATACTCGTATACATATATGTGTACATATATACTCAAAGTTTTTACCACATGTTTAGTATGGTATACGTATATGTACATACATTTGTACATTATTTGTATTAAACTAAAGACTAAAGTCAATAACCAATGATAATTAAGTTGAAAAAGTTTTATGACTTTAAAACAGCAAAAGTTTTCCCTCTATTTTCCTCATATTGTAGCATTAGTACAAAGTTAACATCTGAAGAAAAATTATTTTCATGCATTGTATGTATGTAATATACTTTTGTAAATACATATAATCATAATAATGCATAAATGTAATAAAATATTATTTTCTTGTTAAACATTATTTGAAGGAACAAAAAAAGATTAAAGTTAAAATATTTCAAATTTACACGTTCTTTACTTTGATATTGTCTTCTTATATGTTATAATTGAGTTATTAACATTGTTTAGAGTGACAAAAAATAATTTAATACATAGTATCATTAATTAGTACTTTACAGTTATTTATGATAATTTCAAATTTGTCTTAAGAGAGAATTTATTTTTGGAAACTTATAATAACATTCCGCACTCAATATATAAATTTTGATTAACAGATGATATAGGAAAAGAATATCCACGATTTGAAATTAATTGCATATCAAAATTATCAACCAATTATATATTATTATGTATTTTCCCTTTTCTTTTCTTACTGCATTTACTACATAGTATACTACGTATGACTGCATACAAATACAGACTGCAATTTGTATAAAAAAAAAAAAAATAAAATAAAGTATAAATCACATCAAAACTGGCAGTTATCCAGAAGTAAAAAATGTAGTCTACAAAAGGATGCAAAAGATTTGTTTGTTCGTTTTTATTTCAATAGTCAAGTATCATGTATACAGATGTACATTATATAGATGTTGTGTAATGTATGTACATACAAGTATTTAACGTGTGTATACTGCAAGATTTAATATTGCATAAAAATACAGATAAATGAAAAAAAAAAGCAATATGAAAACAAAGGAAGACCGTATCAAGGATTATACAAAGAATTTTTTTTTTTGTTGAATGTAATGATGCGGAGATTTGTTACCTAAAAATATGGATAAAAAAAACGTATAATTGTGGTTTAAGTAAATTTGTAGAGAAGAAAAACATATCGTTTTTTGTTTTGTCATAGTGTTGGATGTAATATTTTATAATATAGAAATATATAATATGCATACAAGTAACTCCAAGACAAAAAAAAAATTATTAAATTTTTGGACTTTCCATTGATAATTTCACTGTAGAAAACTGTGTAGAGAAATACAGAAAAATATTCTCTATCTATTGTTTTTAGGAAATGAACTCTTAAATATTCATATAATGATACATATACGAGTATGTATAATTAATTTTCTCAATAATAAAAGTATTCCTGTTTCTATTAAGCTAATTTATGTTTAAATTAATTCCCAACAGTAATATTTTTGTAGTTGTGTTTATTTAAATTTTTGTTTTTGGTTTTACGTTTAGGTATGCAAGAAAATATTTAATCTAAATACAGAAACAATTTAATTCATACCAACCATGAATATATAAATGTTCAATTAGCAATATAACTCGTATAAGATGGTGGTAAATAATCTAAATTCATTGTTTCTTAATTAATTCTTCAACAAAGCTTATTGGAATAATTAAAGACATAATCATTATGACTTATCATGATAATTACAGGAAGATTATATGTCATAAATACATATACTTCATACTTATATACGTATGTACGTATACCGTATGGCACACATCAATCATAATTTATTTTAATCGTTTTGTTGTTGTCTTCGTTATAAGTACATATCAGGAATCAGGTGAACATGAACAACGACATAATCCAACTTTATTAAGTCGACATCCATCTATAGATACATATTATACAAATATAATATAATGAGAGCATGATACTCGTATGAATGTATCATAATGTACATATAGAACATGTGAACATTTTTATAAGTTAAATGTGTAAGATATAATATGAATTTATTGGTGTATATAGTTGTCATTATTATTATAATATTTTTACATGGATAAACTTACATATAGATGTATATATTAGACACGTGACAAATTCATTATTGTCAAATAAATTTATTTGTAGATTACGTACGTACGTACGTGTGTTTGCAAAAAAATATGAATAGATACACATATGTATGTAATGTTTATTATATAAAGACATAAAAATATGATAAATGCTAAAAAAGCGTAAATCTATTTTTTATAGGTACATATACATATGTAGGTATTTATGTAAGAGTAATTTATAATAGAGATTTAATACGAAATATTTCAGTTTTTGTTATTTTCTTGTCTAGAATAAAACGATAAAATGAAATGTCTTGAAAGGACAATTTATATAAATGATATTTTTTTTGTTTGTTTTATAAATAACTATAATACACAAACAAAAAACAATAAAAATAAAAAACAATGTGTGATGATAACAATACGATAACGTGTACGTGATAGTAAATTTCGTTATTATTTGAATCACAATAATATTATTATGTACACCTATACACACATCACGTTTGCATGGAAATGTACATATGTATGTTGGAAATTATTGAAGTGTAGAAGTCATTCATGTGGATAAAAAATAAAAAACGAGAGATAAAATGAAATAAAATTAGTGAATTATAACATAAAATTGATTTTTAAGAAAAAGTACGACTTTACGAGTATATCAGAAATGCAAAAAAAAATAAAAAAACAGTAACAAAGAGAAGCAAAAATAAATTGAAAATATTAAATTAAAAAATTTTCTTTTAAGATTTAAATGAAATACAAAACAGAAATCATAAAATATCGTTTAATTTTAATTCTTTAAATATTTACGAATGCATGGAAAATGCAGTTGTTATCATTACTTATAAGAAACCACAAAATATATAAGATGTACATAATATGTAAAACGTACACAAATAAACAGATAAAGAGATACATATATAATATATTTAATATTGTTGGTAGTTTATTAATTAGAAAATCTATAGTTTTTAATTAAAATTACATAATCAACATTTCATGAAATTTATAAAATGTAACCACGATTACAAGTATATAAATTCTTTGTTGTCTTTTGTGTACTTTTAGACATGTATTTTGATGTACATATACATATTGTACATCTAAAAATGTAAACAAAACAAAACCACATCAAACAATTTGGTATTTTATCAAGAATATAATTCTGATGAGTAATTTGCTTAGAAAATTGACTAGAGAAGAAATCTAACATTAAATTAATTTCAAATAAATTAGAAAAACTAGGACTAGGAAGTCCTGGAGTTAAATTCAATTAAAAATCAATTAAAAATGGTATATGCGGCGGCGTTGGCGTTTTTAGTATTATGGTATTATGCAAATTTCTAATGATTAACTTGTATACGAATGATGCTATCTAACTATGATATCTTTTGCTCCCGCAAATCATTTGCACAAATCAAGATAATTCGGCATTTTAGAATCATGTATAACAGTCCTGATTTTTAAATTAGTATTACCAGTCTATTTGAATTTATCATTTAGCTCTTTTTTGATACAGAATTTAAATTTAAACATATACGTAAAAGAAGTTCTTTTCATATTTTAATGTTGATATTTTGACATTTTTGTTTAAGAAAGTATCTTATCTATCCATTGATAATATTAATATTACTCTGAATATTCAATCAACATTGTAACACTTTTAATTTTAAAAAGAAATGTGAAATTAATATCACATTAAATGTTTTACGTATTATTCGAAAACTTATACATCTTACTGTAAAAATTGCACAATATCCGCGTTATTTTGTTCGACATATTATACGCATGTTACACTTCAATAATCATGCCAGCAATTATACAATATTTACGCATACATATACATTATGTACACATTATACGAATATTTTACTTTTGAAGACAGAAGAAGCTTATGTACTTCTACTAAAATATAATTTTCAGATTTCTTGTAATTTCAATATATTCACATACTTTCATATGTATAAATGTATGATTCGATACGAGCACTTCTAATTACTGCAGTTTGTGCACTATAAAAGTTAATCATGAATATAATAACTGACATCAGAAAAATATTGATACATACTTATGTATGTACATAAGTTGGTGCACAGCATGTATACATACTACACATTGTACATTTACTAAATTACAAGCAAAATTATTCGATTACATGAATAATGCTTTTAGTTGAATAATTCAATTTTTTTGTTATTTTGTAATTTATGTACTCGTAGAGATAATGTTATACTCGTAGTATAAATAGTTACACATTACTTTCGAAATATGAATTGATATTTTGAATTATATAAATGTATACACATTATATAGTACCTACATATTTTGGTTGTTTAGTCAGATAAAGTATTATGTACATATGTATATGTGCACTACTTGAATGCATTAATAAATCTAATAAGTTTATATGTGTACGATAAGCAATACATACATATACACAAAAATTTATAAATGCGTATAATTTTAGGTATTATTCGTAGATGTTAGTGTCTAGTGTATTACTACTATAGAAACTGAAAATTTGACCTGTAATTAATTCAAAAAGTTTTCTTGTTGTTATGTGGGAACAAGTACCTATGTATATTAATGCTTTAGAAATTTTATGGTAATCATAACCAGTAATTTAAAAATTGATGTTGTTTTGTTTTTATAAAAGTTTTTATCACTGATAATTGAAACATATTTTTATGTAAAATATGCATTATAATTATGTGCACATAGTAGCTACATAGCACATTGTATTGCGAATATAGTTGATTATCTTTTTTCAGTATCATACGTATACCATCGTTTTCTGTATTCATAGTAATTATTGTTTTTATTACTTCAGTTTATATCGTCAATAGTAACACAAAATAAAAGAATAAAAATAATAAGGGTATTCATACTCTTTCCGGTAACTGTTATATTCTTCGTAAACATGATAAACTTCGGATTTCGAAATTGTAATATGCAATTTTGTAAACTGCTCAAATGAAAAAGTGAATTAAAATATCGTAGACGCAAATACACCAGCTATAAAGTGTATGTTTTAATTTTCGTATTAGAATGTGTCATTTTTTATGTAGTGATTGATTACATATTTAAAAATAATATTATCACACTCAGAAAAAAAAATCTAAAAAATCTAAGTTAAGCGTGTTCACGATTATTGATTAAAAAAAATACAATATCTGATGAAATACGAATGTTGATGATTGCCCCAAGTCTGAATGCATTATTATGAACTTGTTCAAAATGATAATTAAATAACTTTGAAAATTTTAAATCTGAATTTAAATATGTGCATAGTAATTATGTATTACACAAACATTTTTCAATTAATTTCATATATGTTAATGTAAGTATGTAAATGTAATAGAATAAAATTTTGAGTGCAATTCAAATGCCAAAATTTCAATAATTTATGTACGAATTGTAATCAAATAAATGATTTTTTTTTTGTTTTAAATCGACTTCAATATGAAATGAATAAGTTTCAATTACATATAGTACATAATATATTCATGTACGCGAACATTTATGTATGTTTGTACTTTTATATAAAAATGTATTCGATTACATTTTTTTTTTAATTTTCATTTTAATTAAAAGATTATATAAATCGAAAATTGGAATGATGATAAAATGAAAATAAAAAAAGAAAATAAATATAATTTATTTTCATTTTGTGTTAATTGCCGTCATTTATTAAGTACTATACATGGTACTACTACTACTCGTACATAAAAAACATTATTTATATAATATAATTAGAAAAAAAGAATTTAAATTGTCCGATATCTACAATTATATATTTTTTTAATTTTTCATATAAGCTATGTACAGTCTTGCTCTTTCAATACTATATTTGTCTACATTTCAAAAAGAAAATATTTTTATTAACATACGCAAAGGATTACAATTACAATACAGAAAAAAACGATAAATATTTTTCAAATATATAAATTAGCCATATATGTATGTAATACACTATACACGTATAATATCCTAAGAATAACATCAGATTCAATTAATCAATAACAATTTATATCCATATATGAATATTTATACATGTATGTATATGAAATTAATGTTGATTAAAAGTTCAATTGATGGGTACATTGTATAATAATAAATTTATATTTGCACTGATCTATGCTGATGATGAAATTTTTAGTCAATTTAAATTAATATCAAAAATTCGTTAAATAAATTGATAAAAATAAAAACTTAAGTATGTACATTACTATATTATATACATATTATTTATAAATCAATTATAAATAATATAAGAGAATATGGAAAAACAATAAAAATCTACAAAATTGAAATTTTAAAATTATAAGCAAACAATAATATTGTTATTGGCGGCCAGACATCATCATTCTCAATTGTGCATAATACACATGGAATTTGTTTTTTCTTTCATTTTTTTTTAAATAAAAAAAATAGCATGAGAAAGCATCAGAAAAAAAAAATCTTGTAAATTATGTTAAATTTTTGTTGTTGTTTCTTCGTTGAGTTTTTCTCTCATTTTTATTTGTAATCTATACACACACATGTTAAATATACTTATATGTACATTATTATGTATTTTTTTTTTTTATTTTTAATTTTTCACATGTAAATAAATTAGATAAGGTGAGATGATATAATAAAAAAAAACGGAAAATATATTTTTTTTTCAATCTGTATGTAGTTTGTAATTTATGTATTTTTTTGATTTTTCATAGCAGAAATCGTGTAAATTTTTTTTTCTGCTTAAAAATTTTCGAATGTGTGTTTTCTATCTTTTTACTCTTCAAAATAAAGTTTATTTTTAGAGAAGAAGAGACTTTAGTGTTCTGTACTATACATAACTTGTATACAAATACAAAATTTTCTTATAAGTTGTGTACTCAAATACATAAGTATACCAGAATAAACATATATAAACAGTAATTTGTACATACTTACATACATATACATATGTATAAAAAATTTGTATGTATATATCATGGCACATTTTATTTGTAATACATAAATGCCAAATGTATAATTTGTATGTACATATATATAAATACATATGGTTTTATACATAATAATAATAAATAAAAATAAATAAAATAAAATTCTAAAATAAATGAGGAAAAATTAGATAATGTATTTCACGCATGTTAACAGTATATATAGTCTATCAAACAAATCTTTATGTACCTATATGTTTATGTATATATGTATTCAAATATATATTACAAGTATTTATGTTTGTACGTAAATAAAACTTATAAAATTATACTATTAGTAACTTGACTTGACGGTATTTCTATCTATTATAAAGCAATATAAACAAAATAAATGTAATGTACACTGTGTAACAATATTATTGACACGTCTACTATATTGGCTTTTTAAATTAGATCTTGTGAGAGAAAAAAAATGTCAATTCAATGCCAAAAAGTTTCATTTTTTTTTTTGCATATTATATGTAGCTATATAGAATATAAAACGTTATTTAAAAAATGGTAATAAGTTTACGTATATGAGATGAGTATTACTATATGTGCTTATGTCTGGCTGTTCAAAATGAGAAATTAAAAAAAAAATTAAATCTGAAATGAAGAATTGTCGTAATACAATCTGATGACTAAAATAAAATTAAAACAATGCTATGTACATACAGGGATATATCTTCAACTTACTTAAATAAATGCAATACCATTATATTAGCAGATTTCGTAAAATTATAACACATCCGTGGATATAATTATATAAGTAAGAATATTAGCTAAGTATATTTTACATTTTCTATAAAACAAATTGTTATATTTGATATCGTATCGTACAATTTGATTTTTCGAAATAAAAATTCTCGATATTCAATTCAATATTTAAATTATACTATACGTATACTATTGTCTGAGTCTTTGATTTTGCAATTAATACAAATTTTTGGCACGTAATACAATAATGAATTTTTTTATTATATACATATATATTTTTTTTTTGTTTTTATAAAATGTAATTTAAATAGTTCAATTTACATACTGATCGAATTTTATTTTAAACGCGTCATTTTGCAATTCTGTACTTTACAACGTATGTAGTAATTATAATACATTTGTATTTACAACACATTATTTTTTATTATATTTACATATAATTGTACAATAATATTACAAGTATGTTAATGCTACCAAAATATAATTTTAAATTGTATGCCCATGCATACGTACATACATACATCTATTGATTTTGTAATTCGTATATGGTATACGAACTAAATATTCATTGTTAATGTTGATATTTTTTAATTACATATTTATTTCATTCGATTTTGTCCTAGTTTTTGAGGTTAATTTTACAACAAACAAGTACACATGTGATACAAAAAAATAAATAGGGCTATATTAGAACATTCTAAATTCTAATAATATGTATGCATATATGTATATTTTATACATGTACTTTACATTGTACAACATTAAAATACATTTATCTCAAAGTAGACACGTATATAGTATACAAAGTATAGAGAAAATTTTCTCATTTTTAGTACGATTTTATTATGATGATGTTAAAAAATTCATAACCAACCAACACATAATTGTAACATTACTTGTATGTGCACCACAAAAAAATTATATTTTGATCGAAATTTTTTTTTATTTCTACAATTACACATAAAGTACCTTTATTGTATAAAATTTTTAAAATTATCAAAAATTAACGAATCAAATTTATATTTGAAATTGAATTTAGAGATGAGCATCATATGAATGGAATAAATATACACATAATTGTACAAGAATGAAATTATTGTATATAAAATTGAAATTTTCGATCATACATACATACATACATACCTTCAGAGTATATAGATCCATATATATATACGTACCTCTACATAACTATAAAAGCAGTTGAGCAGTTAGATGTATTTAACAATTTTTCTTTTATTATTTTTTTTTGTTTCAAATTTTTATTTTATTTAAAAAACAAAAATCCATTAATCATAAAATTCAATTAATATCCATAAACATTTAAATTTATTTATATGTATGTATGCATCTATACGAGTATTATAAATAAAAAATAATTTTTATACGTTATATTAATTTTTTGTTGTTGTCGTAAAATAAATTAAAATTTCTGAGTTAGCCAAAATATAAAAACAAAATATTAATATGATGATGTATGTAATGAAATATTAATGAAATAATAAACTAATTAAATTACTACATAATATAATGTATAACATAAGCTATTATTATTATTATTATTTTTATTGGAACATGTTTATTATTTTTTCCAATTTTTTTTTTTCATTTAATTTTATTTTATTTATTTATTTATTTATTTTTTTAATTTTATTTTATTTTATCTCTTATAATACTAAAAATATGTGCATATATTAATACACACATACAAGTAGATAACTGTCTAAAATTCACATCATCATCAACAACATCATCATTATCATCTTCCTCAATAATCATCATCATCATCATCATCATCATTCTCATCTTCAACATCAGGAATCTTAATGTCATGCTGTGCGCAATGTTTTAATTGAGTGATTAATTATTGTAAAACGAATATATGTATATAAAAATACCAAAATACATATTATATTATATATTATATTATATTGCAAGTGTTCATATGTACTACACACATATACATAGTTACTGTTTGTATAGTATAAATGAACAAAATATTATTACGGATACTAATACATAATATGAATGAGTGTATATACTATAATTCATAAACAAAAATTATATTGAGAATTGCAGTAGTTGATCATCACTGCGACTGCAGAATACAATCAGAACACTGATCTGCATATTACATATATTACATACTACATATATGGTGTAGTATATAATGTACGAATATGTACATGTAATTTGGATATAATAGTGTACATTATATTGTAATAATATGTATCTTTGTTAAATTTATGGAAACAGTAAGAGTGGGTGTATATTATTATAGCTTTTGTAATGAATCAATTTAATGACTCTTTGAATACACATATTTTATTCTGATTTATTTCCGATAATTACACATCCACACATACAAATTATATATATATACATACGTAATGTTTGGAACTATTTAAATACTTTTTTTATATATTATTTATAAACACATTGATACAATATTACATTTATGCATGCTTGTCTGTACATATTAAGTATAATTTGGTTTTTTAAATTAGTTCTCTGTTATATGTACCATTTAATTTCTACAAGGCTTGAAATGATAAATTTAATAACAAAAGAAAAAAAAACATTTATGTATTTCCTTTTTATTTTTATTTTTCTTTTATTGAAACTAAACTTAATTTGTTTATATTTAAATGGATCATCATTTTTTTATATTGCACATACATATGTATTACATATTCATGTATAAAAATATCATCAAAGAAAATAGAAAAATGTATACATAAAAATGTAGTGTATGTGTAGTTAAATGTGTATTTAAATGGATGAATGGGATTTGTAAAGTGCAAAACTGAAGAAATTGATACAAAAATTATTTTTCAATGCACATGCAGTGAAAGCTGAATGATTAAGAAGAGAAATGAGAATCAGATAGAATATTAAAATTTTTGCCAAATATCCGAAGAGGAGCTAGAATGAAGCAATCTGGAGAATGGTTATACATGTCCAAAAAGGCGATAATATATAAATTAGCAAAAGATATAAGAAAAATAAAATTTATAATTTGGAAAATATGTAATTAATGATAAAAAGAAATCAATTTTTTTCTAAATTAATTATTCAAATTATTTGAAATTATGCTGATAAATACAAATTTTTTATATGTAAACGTATATATACGAATAATTTGTATTTATTATATATAAATATTAACATGAAATCGTAATGTAAAATATAAACAAATAACATAAAAATTGAATTATTAAAATGCATATTAATAATTTAACTTAAATAACTAATAATAAAAATAATATTTTTAAAAAGATAAATATCACATACAAAGTACAAACATATATATATTTATGTACACCTAAATAATATTATGTATGTAGTTGTAAATAATATAATGAATGAATTTTGATGTTATTTCTTTTTTCAAAAATGAATTTTAAAATTTTGTGACAAAACACATAATTCTACAATATTACATATACATAGACATTTATTTATTACAAAAAAAAAAAGTAAAATAAATAAATTTTTAAGAGCTATTATTCTAAATAGGAGATAATTTTAGTATGGTATCAAACAATAAAATATATAATTTTTTAAAAATGAAATGTTTTTAAATGTATACAATCAATATACATACATAGATGTATTCGTATACACATACAGATAAATATTTTTTTAAATATCTATACAATAAATACATATTTGTGGTGTATGTACATTAAAAATCAAAACGTATTTTAATTTATTCAAACATATAGTACACAATCTGTTTATGCTTTTAAAATTTTATTTAAAAATGAAAAAACCAAGAAATTATAAAAATAAAATTTTATGATAGGTGGTAGCAGACATAGATAGACACACATTATGTGTGTAAGTGTATAATTACTTGTATATGTATTACATATGTATGTTATAAATATACATAATGTGTACAATGTATGTTATATTCTTTATATACGGATATATGTATCTTTATTTATATTTATTATATATTGTTGTATGTTGTATCTAACTAACGATAAAATGATGATGATATTTAGTGTGATGATTATGATGTTTAGCATGATGTGAAAATAAAATTACTTTTTTTATTTACTTTTTCATTTATTTTAACGCGTGTTAATATTTAAAAATAAATCTATACAGAATTAAATAGTGGAATATAATATATGATATGTGGAATTAAAAAAATAAATAAATAAAGGAAACCTATAAAGAAAAAATATTTTGAAAATGAATAAAAATAAAAAAATTAACATTGAAAAAAACGTTTTTATGATGAATGCGATTTTTTACACTCATAATGTATACCACATACTCGGATTTTTGTGCGGTACGTATTACATAAATAAAGTATAGATATATATATATATATATATACAAGATCATTTTGTACATCATCTCAATTTTAAACATTTTTCTATACACTTTCTGATTTATCGAATTATTTACATTACATATACAAGTACTTGTATACGTATACGTGAATTTGTATATATCATATATCATCAATCTTCATATACGAGAACAAAAAAAAAAAAAAAAATAGAATTAAATAAACGACCAGATAGATCGAACAGTTTTTGATAAGCTTATAATACAGAATTAATTGAATCGATTAAGGAATTCATGTTGAATTTTAAAGTTCTTGTTGAAATGATGAATGTTCTGAGTGATTATAGTTTGTTTAAATTTGTTTTTTTTTTAAGTATAAAATAATCTTAATCGTTGATTCCTTATTAAATGTACAAGAGAATATATATAATATAGGATGTATAGCGTAGCGCACATACTTACATATGTGTACATGTACATGCATGTAATAAAGTATTCGTTCATCAAAGATTTTCTTCACTTTACACTTTACTTAGAGAAAATAAGTATATACCTACATATGTATTTTATTTAAGAATTTTTTAAAAAAAGGAAAAAAAAAACAACAAACATTTTTAGAATATTCGATTTCTTTTTCTAGAATAAAGAATTTTTTTTTCTTTTGTACAGACTTTTCATTTTTTAGATACATAATTTATATTTTCTGGATATAAAAAAGCTGAGAAAAACACGCACCATACTCGTATTCGTATTCAATTTTAACAACATCAAATAAAATTGTTTTTGTTCAATTAATGGAAAAATTCAAAAATTATTCATACCCAGTTATATATGTATATACATACACATGTTTTAATTCGTATCGTTAAAAGCAATCTTAATCTGTGATGTTGTATGATCGAATAATTATAAAAAAAAAATATCGTTTTGATTTATTGTCTGTATGCATATATACATAAAAATATTCCTTCTTTCAAAAACTAAACACATAACGAATATTAAATATGTATGCAAATATTTTATATTTTTTGTATTAACATTACAGAACACTATTGTTGTAGGCTAAACATATAATATACTTGTGTATGTCAATATGTATATAGAATCATTGTACCCTTTATAAATTTTCAATTACAATTGACAAAAAAAAAATTATCATAATAGTCAATTTTAATTAAGGGACAAATAAAATTGAAAACAAATTTATTTTATCCTTTTTAAAAATTCTCCTTAATAAAGAAGAAGAAAATATCGAATTCATTTTCTTTGTTTTTGTTTTGAGAGTATTAACATACACGCGTAAACAATAAAAAAATTTATAAAATCTTAAATGGAAAATATGGATATTTTTAACACAGAAAATATAATAAAAATAAAATTTTATTTAATTATTTTGAATACAGATTCTTGTTATACATTGACGCCTGTAAATAAAAAAAGGGTTTCAAAAATTGTAAAAAAATTCATTTCATTTGGAGATGGTAATCGAAATTAAATAATAAAGAAAAAAAAAATTTTTTTTTTACAATTTAAAGTGTAATTAAATTAAGTAAAATTCTGTAGAATTTTTGATAATCGCCATCATGAGGTTAATTGAAATTTGTTTTATTTTATTTATTTATTGGTTTTTTTTTTCAAGAAATAAAAAAAACTCATTCTTGAATCTATGTTATAGTTTGAAATAACTGTGATTTTCTTTTTTAAGAATTTAAATTGAAATTAAAAAGTTTTATATTTCTATTATTTTGAAAAATTTATGAAAAACTGATACGAGCAAAATATATTTTAATAACATATTTTACATTTTATATATTTTATTTGAATATGCATGTATATGTACACGTGTAGATTTTATATTATGTAAATTTGAATTTCTAATAACTTTTACATGCATACAAAGAAGGGTAGTACACTGCAATTGCAACTGAATACAACATACAACCGAATAATTTCTATTATCCTTTCAAGTTCAATGTCAAGTCAACGAAAAATTTTATTTTATTTAAATTTCGAATACATTTATGTACATTATATAGAATCGTTGATTGCATTTAAAAATTTAAAATTTTTCTTTTATTTTTTCTGATTTTTGTTTTTTAATTTAAATTTAAATGTATGCAAATGAAATGTGATAAACATCCCAAAACTGAATAATGAATTTTTATTGCACTTTATATATTCTATTCTCTATAAATACTAATATTTATATGCATTTATAGCATATCTAAGAAAAATTTGTAATTAAATAAAGTTTGTTGAATTAAATTAAAATTAAAATTTTTCAAGTTACAGACAAGAATACAAATTTTCAGATTTTATTCCGCACTCATATATCTTGTACATTTAAACATATCACAGAATGTATTTCTGTACATAATGTTATTTTTTTTTCTTTACGTTACTATTCTTTTTTAATTGTTGTTCATTTTCCTTGCTATGTAATTAATCAATCTATCAAAGTATTAAAATAAATAGTATTTGTAAGTACACAATGTACATACATCATACATTACATTAATTATTGAATTTGATAAATGATTTCCACAAAGAAAATTTATGAAATGTTTACTTTTTTTCGTTCTGAATTTATATACTTTATTTTTTTTTTTTAAATACATTTATACATATTTTTGTAATATACAATGCAAATATGTGTACACGTATATGAGTACAAATGTAAGTATTTATTATAAACATGTGTATATGATATGTATACATATAATAATGTGAATGCAAAACAATAATACATAAATAACTCGTACATTATATGTACTGCTGTTTTTTTATGAAAACGAAAAGAAAAAAAAATGAAAAATATAAATAAAGACAATTTTTGATCAAATAAAAATCAATGACTTTAAAATTGGCATGTACATACATTATAACATTATAATATAGGGTAGAAAAAAATAAGAAAAATAAATAAATAAATATTATAGTACATTACATACATAAACTCGTGTCATATGAATGCAGAAAATTATTGTTGGAAATTCAGTTTATAAATATTAAGCAGATTTATTATTGATTTTATGCACAAACAATATAATTTTCTGTTATATTACATACATATCATATACCATATGTATGTACTTAATATAGTCGTACGTACATATATGCAGCGAAATAAGTATGTAAAGAGTGTTTTATAAATTTTGCATTTACCGAATATATTGAATAAAAAAAATTGAATAAAAATAAAAATGAATTAAATATAATTAAGAGCAGACTAGTATGGATACAAGATATGAACACAGTAATATATGTACATATTTACATATACATATGTATGCAACTTATTTACCGAATATATTGAATAAAAAAAATTGAATAAAAATAAAAATGAATTAAATATAATTAAGAGCAGACTAGTATGGATACAAGATATGAACACAGTAATATATGTACATATTTACATATACATATGTATGCAACTTATTTACCTTACAAAGACATTATATACAAGTATAGTACTCGTAGTTATAAATTTTTATTTAATTTTTAAATAGAAACACAGTTTGAGTAAAATGCAATCATTACAATCATAAAACAGGATTTAATAAATATTCAATTGTTTCTATAATAAATGAATATTTTTTTTATTCACAATAATACATTATTTATACAAAAATATCCCTTTAAATACAGTATGAGTAACGAACGGAAATTATGTAGGTACATTCATATATAATATTTATTTATATACAACATGTATTTATTATTAATTGTACTTTTTATTTAATTTAAAATGACTTTGATGGTACATATTAAAAAATAATAATTTCCGTTTTTAATAATTTAAAGAAAAATTACATATAAAAATTATTCAAGTTTTTAAATTTAAAATTCTGTATATCATTTCTAATATGAAAATTTGAAAATAGAATAAAATAAATTATATTATATGTACGAGTACGTGTTAGTTGAATGCCAAATTTTCTTCCTTTCTATATAAATCCTTCTACCACACCTAATTATTTAAATCATATATAGAATATACAAAAATTTTAATTAAATATATCTATGTATGTACTCGTATATACTTTCGAATGAAATATTTCATCATTTTGATTTGTCAAAAATTAATAAACAAAATAAAATAATGAAAAAGAACAGAAGCACAAAAATTTTTCAAATACAAATACCTGATAGATGAATATGTGTATGTAATGCATATACATATTTACATATTTTTTCACAGGTACAGTATGTTTTTAGGTACAAAAATTTCAACATTTTCGTGCACCGCTAAACCATAACTACATATAAACCTTCTTAAAATAATTCAGTTTTCATTACACGTTTCAATTAAAATAATTTATAATAATTGCAAATGAAAGATGAAATTCAACAATTTTAACAAAAAAAATAATGTAGAAGAGGAATATTTTAAAAATAAAAATAAAAATTAAAAAAGTATATGTACATTTACATAAATGTACACTCCTATGTGTTGATACATAGATTCTAAGATACTAGTATACATTCAATGATAAAATTTTAAAAATTTCATTTTCTAAGAGTAAAATATAAATATGTACATAAATAAATAAGAAAAAATATATCAACGTAAAATGAAATTTAAAATTTTAAATCATGTAAATTAAAATATGTATATTAAATAATAGCATAATGCTATTTTCATATTATTATTTGTTTGTTTTTTATTTTCTCAATTTTAAATTTATATTTTTATTTTACTCTTTGTGATATACAACGCAACAACAAATGACATAGAAAAATATAACGTAAAATTCTAGGTAGTATAAAATATTTACAAGTATTTCATAAATATACACATATGTATATACATATACGTATATAAATACGTTTATATATTAACGTATGCATTTACAATTTGTAGAGCAAAGAAAAGTTAAATTAGCTATGAAATTTTTTGAATGATAAACAAGTTAAGGGAATAAAATAATAGACTATACACATTTATGTATATGAATTATTAATAAATAAATTACACATGTATATGTATACGTGTATATGTATTTATACATATAATATTTATTATATGATTTGCAACAAAAGTATTCGTACAAAATTTATAATTTTCACTTTGTTTTTTTTTTTTTTTTATTAATTGAAAAATAATATTTTTCGAAATTTTTTTTTAGTACATTTGAACATTTGAATTTTACATATTTAAAAATGGCATTCAATTTTCAATTCCATATTTTTCTTAAATAAGAGAATACACATAATAGTTAAGGTACGTTTCCACTTATACACTTTTCGAGTGAAAATGTAACATTCCATCGAGTGTAGACTAGTTTACAAGGTGTAAACACCAAAGTGTGGATTTTCATTTAGTGGAACGATACATTTTTATTTTACACTTCCACTCAAAAGTGTATATGTGTAAACAGAGCATTCCACTTAGTGGAATCAAATTTAATCAAAGTTGTTTCCACTTAAAAGTTTTCAAACCTGTTTCGATAATTTTTGAGTGGAATTGTACACTTTTTGACAGATGATTTATTCTTCTGTGATGTGTTGTATACAAAAAATTTACAGTGAGCGAAAATTTCAAATTCTATCGGTGTAATTCTGAAAAAATTTTGAAAACATTTTTCAACATTGCTTTCCAATTCCGGTTACAAAGAACCCATAACACCATATTTCTCTCGATTTTTAACCCAACTTCGCACTCAACATATTCGTTTCTGCTTTTAATTTTTTTTTGTAGTTTTTTTTTTATGAAAAGTAAAACAATAAATTCAAGCTGCATAAATTTCAATAATCGAAGACATATTTTTATATAATTTTGCAGCTCGCTAATGCTAATTACTGGTACATTTACATACACTTTGAACTAACTTCAATTTCAATGCAAGAAAATTTTTCTTTACACTTTTCTTGCTTGAATATTTTTGTTTAAGTGTAAACAGTAGTTCCATTTTTGTAGCTACACTCAAAAAAGTGGAAAGAAAAAAGTGGACATTTACACTTTTTTTCGAGTGTAATACTACACAAGTTTAAAAGTGTAAGCGCACCCTACACTTTGGTGGATTTCCACTTTTCTTTTTCTCCACTTAAGTGTATAAGTGGAAACGTACCTTTATGTTCCATTATATTGGTGAATGACATTTTAATTGATTTATTTAACATGATCCCACAAAAAAAAAAAAACCTGTCGTTGAGTTATACATATAAATGTAATCGCATGATCTTGATAGCTAAATTCTCATGTAAAAAGAATCTGCAACATTTCTATACAACAAATGGTTATTTCTCTTAAGTTGCTTCCATGGTTCCATGGTATGGTGCTTTGCTAAACAGTAATGCTAAACATAAATGTCAATCTTGGAGGTAATTTGAGAAAAAATATTGCTGCTATATCAATCTCTAAAATTAAATTAAAATACTCATATAAATGGCTCAATGATATTTTATATAAACATTATCTATAACTGAATTTTCTTTTTATTTTGACTTACAATTCATGCCGACAAATTCAAATTCAATTAAAATGTTTTAGATTACTTATTTAACATTAAGTTTTTTTTTTTTTTTAAGTTTCATATGAATCGAAAAATTGATTTATTTAAAATTAGAATATTTATCAAATTTCATAACATAAATTTATTGGATTTAATAACGATACCGAATAAATAAAGTTATACAAATTACTTATTATTATTTTGCTGTCGTGATATAATTTTTTTTCTAATATTATATTGAATTTCAATTTAATCACTATAATAGGATTTATGATTATATTTTCATTTTTTTTTTTTTAGATTTCAGTTTTGTAATACGATATTCAAAATTATGAAATATGTGTACCACATCGTAAGTATGAGTAATGTATGATATGTAAGTACAATTAGTACTAAAATATACTTAGCAACTGACTAAAAAAATATAAAAATAAATTTGATTGATTTTTATTTATCATATTACTTATTGTAAAACGGGAAATGTTAAGTATAAATGTAAATATATAAAAGGATTAGTACAGTAAATGAATCAATTTATCTATAACAAAACTAATTTATGTATGTATGGTATGTACATAATATGTGATAATATCTTTCAATTTTTTGTAATTTTTTATTTTTATTTTGACAAGTTTGATTATAGGCATTTTTTATAATTTCTTATTCTGCTATGAGAACACTTATACATTTCTAACTTTTCGTTTGATTTCAATCATTTTGTAAAAAGCAAATACAAGTATATATAAGTAAGAGTTATTACTCTTTTTGATTATTCAAAGGAAACAGAAAAAGTAGAAAAATATATATATTTTTTTGTTATATTTGAGCACTTTTAAAAATATATAAATAAATAAAAGTAACAAAGACCTAAAGTACTATTATAACATTACCTGCAACATACTTCTTCAATTTTTCTGATAAACACTTTTATGTGCTTGAGATGATAACACTAAAAATTTTTGACCGTATTATAAGTATCCACTTCAGTAAAAAAATTTTTTTTTTATTTTTTATTTTCTATTTATTTTATAGTGACAAGAACATCATTAGTTATATAATTTCATGTTTTTTGTTGTTTTGTTTTTTTTCTTTTTAGTTTTTATGTACTTCTTCTATAGTTAGAGTAAAAGTAAATAAACTGAGCTGAGGATCTGAGGCTAATGATGATTGGTGGTTGTATATTTTAGAAACATAAAAATTATATTGTATACGTAAATTGATATTTACGATGAGTATTTTAATTTTCAAATTTTACTTTCAATTAAATTAGTTTTATTATTTGAAATTTCAGATAATTTAATTTATTACATTCATATATGTATATAGATGTGCATACGTGGTTTTAAGTAGTAGTAGAATAGTGGAAGATGTCGAATTACAAACAGAAATAATTGAATTCATAAAATTTTCTTTCGTTATAGTTATACTATTACTACTGCCATACTATGAACCAATAATTAAATAACTAATGATGCAAACTGTAGCTTATACACTAAACAAAATACAATTTATTTTAATCGCAATATTTTACAATTTGTTCTATGTATGTGCAGCAAAATGAAGGATATAATAAATTTTAAACTGTCTTCATTTAAAATTCTGATTTTCTTTTTTATTCCTTATTCCTTTTGTCATATACATATGTATATACATAAGTTAAGTAACATTTTATACTGTCTGAAATAAAATTCAATCATTAATTT
Organism: Villa cingulata; assembly: GCA_951394055.1. Classification (NCBI taxonomy): domain Eukaryota; kingdom Metazoa; phylum Arthropoda; class Insecta; order Diptera; family Bombyliidae; genus Villa; species Villa cingulata. The sequence goes on from OX596018.1 coordinate 49,135,833, forward strand.
TATTTCCTGCTTTATTTTTCCTAATTTTTGTATTTCTCTAAATTATATCGGACGATATAAAATTATGACAGTTTCAAAAAAGTTAAAAGGATTTCAATTTACTTTTATTATTGTTTCCTATTTAAACTACACATATTATTATTTATATCAAATAAAAAAATCCATCACAATTTTCTTTTTTTCACATTTTTCTAAACAGGAAGATGTACACATTTATTTAAGTAATATTTTTGCCACAATAATCTTGAACTTCAATAACGATAAATTTTTATCATTTTATTCTTAAATGGAAATAAATTAGGCACGAAATTTTTGTATTCTTTTCGAAATATATTTTTATTAAAAAAAAAAAAAAAATGAACAAATAATGGTTGATTTAAAAATAATAATTTATTGGAATATTTTTTCCTTAATGTGATAATTAATTTTAAAAAAAATGATAACTTTGATATATGTACGAGGATATACTATTTCCGTTTTTCCGTTCGAAATATTTTTGTCTAATCTACAGAATTAAATAAAATATTCTGTTACAAACTATTCAGCTTAAGGCGAACGGTCAACTAAAAGTATTTCGATTTTGAATTTTAAATGAATCCGAAAATAAAATACCAAACAATAATGATTGTGATGACGATGAGATACCTCAGCTGTTCTGTATTTTATATTGTTTGTATGTAATCGTATGTATCATCATATCATATGATTATTTGTAGAATGAATTCAACAAACATTAAATTTCTTTATTCTATTCTATTGGATTTCAGCTTTTACTGTTCATTCGACTGAGAAAATGGATTTTTGTACGCAAACTATGTAGACGAAGATAGAATAGAATATATTAGCAAAATAGCAGTAGCAAACACGCTATTTTATGATATATGAATATGAATGAATTGATGTGTTTCAGTTTCAGTAATCATTTATACACATGTGGTGTATAGAAATATACATACATACTACACGTATGTAGATAGTGTAGATACATTTTAAGCAAAAACAAAAGAAAAACCTGCATATGGCACACGGAGAGCATAGAGAGAGCTTTTCACCCTTACTACCTACTGTTTCCATTAGCTTTATTTAATTATAAAAAAAAATAAAAAATATCGTGGATTTTTACATTAAATAAATAGCCGGTATCCGATAACAATCAGCAGGAACCTCCCAATCCCAACCCAACGGCCCAACTGAAAACGTGGTCAAAATCAGAATCAAAATACCGACTGACTATGTAGTGTGTAGTGACATAATTATATAGGAGTATCAGACAGAGTCACAAATCCTTATCTGCGATAGTGTATATGTACATCGCTATGCTTTTCTGTGACGCAATTCTCGAATATCCTTAATAGCAGTTATAGTGCCCGCATCTGGAGCTTTAGCTGTAGTCAAATAGCGCAATTACATGTCATTTTGCAGTATATTCTCTTCGCCATGTATCTTTTCTTATTACGTATATTTTTGTGTTCTATTCATTGTTGAACGATGGAAAATTTATATTGGCCGTTATAACCGGAAGGCCGGATTTCCTTTAATTTTCGATCATACATATTTACAAGAATAAAAAATACTATATGCAGTTTTTGTCATGTTGTGTTTTACCGCATTCATTCAGTATTCTATTTATAATTTAATTTTTACATTCATAAAATCCGTATGCACGTGTGTATATATAAAAAATATGTACATAATTATGCACAGTACGTAAATTTTGATTCGTTTGCACTTTCACAGTTGCTGCACTACAATTTCACTTGATTTCATTGTTAATTATTAAGATATTCGTACGTAAATATTATAACACTATAAACAAATAAACGAATGACGATTTATAACATGTGAACATATATCTATGATACAAGAATGTAGTATGATGCACTACATTTTATCATATTATTAATTATTTTTATTCTGTATGTTTACATATTTGCCTGTATGAAGAAACATAATTTTCCCATATGAATGGTTCATTAATTCATTTTCGTTGTGTCAAAATTTTAAGTAGATTTGTCTTAGAATTTAGAGACTAATCAAAAAAATATTTTCCGAAATGTAATCGTTCTAAGAGAATTCAAATTTTATAGCAAGACCATATTGTTTATAATTGCAATCAAAATTCTTTTGACGTAGATATTTGTTTCCAATATTGGTCTAAATAAATATAGTTTATTCAATTACTCAATTTACATATTTCATTTTGTATCTTTTAATTGTCGATTTTTTAACGTGAAACATTTTTTTAAACCTATTCATTTATTATATATAATTAACTTAAATAATTAATAAAAATACAATTATGTATTGGCTGAAATTCAATTAATTTTCATTTTTCTTGATTCAAATTGAATTTTTTGAAAGTAATCCAAAAAAGAATGTAATTTTTTGTTTTCAGCAATAAGAAATTGCTTATCAGACAAAATAAAAATAGTACTTACATGTTAAAATTATGTGTTGTCAATAATTCTTTGGAACAGAAAAATATTTCAATAATTAATAATAATATTAATAAAATTTTAAAATCTTCACAATTTTACACTTTCAATATAAATAACACTTTTCAACTTTTTATTTTGTTTATTAAGTAGATGTCAGCTGAACAGAACAACTGATTGTTGACTGTCAAATATATTAATTCAATGTCAATCAGAGTTAATACTCGAACGGTACTAGGTCTGTTCGAAAATTTGTAGGAAGATGTGAGTACTGAGAACTTCATCTGTGTAAATAAGATAAATGAGGATAACGATAATGAGACATTTTAAAATATACAATAAACATTTTAAATGCAAAAGCCATTTGATTTTGAGGTAATATTTTATATTGTGGTTGTGTTGTAGATTATTTTCAACTTGTATTTTCATTCTCAAAAAAGTGAATTTTATTGTATATAAAAAAATAAAACTAAAACGGTAACGGCAATGTCAACTTGTCAATAATTGTGCTATTTATTTTTATTTGATAATTTGAAATTAATATCAACCGCCATCTATTATCTGCCTGCTAAACTTCTTTAAAAATTCGTTAAAAGGAAATAAATATTTTCATATTTAAATTTAACCTTAATTGTTTTTTCTATTTATTTTTATTTATCTATGCTGACATCTATATGTAACTAACACGTTTAATCTTTATTATTCTATTATTCAGAAGATGGCTAATAACTACATTCGTATTTAAAATTTTTAAATTAAAATTTGTAACTGCCAGAGTAGGAAGTACTAATACACTACATAATCATTTCAATACATTTTACTACCTTTATTTATAATTATTCCAGATTATTAAAAACAAAAATCAGGGAGAAATTTATTAACTTTCCTTTTCTATAATGTGATTGAGTTGTAACATAACGTTATAATATGGTTATTATGTATTTTGTTTGATCTGCCTTTTATTTATGGACTGTTACCACGAACCAGCGATAATAATAATCCTTATGACATAAGAAAATAATGAGGTGAAAAAACACCAGTTTTCATTAAAAAATGTATATTGAATGAGTAAATAAAGGAAAATAAAATTAAAAAAAAAATAATTACATAAATACAAAATACACATGCATTAGGCACTGTGCATCGCACTACCTACATAACTAACTACATAATAATTTGATAGTTTGTATTCGAGCACATTCTTTAAGCACATATAAATGTTAAAAGCAGGATTAGATTATACACCCGTATATTTAAATGTCCATAAGTTCGTATACAAATGTTGCAGATATAGCATTACGGAGAAAATTATTATAAGTAATGTATTAAGATTAGTAATGTAATACAGAATTTTGAATACTGAACATCGCGACATATGTATTATATTTGTGTTATTATTTTGGATTATCTGGTAGTTAATGGTATCTATAAAACGCCCTTTCATGATAATGTTTGGCGCATAGATACAATAATATATAATACTCGTAAATGTACTACCTATATATGGGAATGTGATTACGATTTTTCACATTAGATAAGGTGTGGTACATTTTAGATTTTATTTTGAATGATACAATTTTTTTTAATATTTATTTTCAAATGTTTGATATAATATGTAAGGGTAAGGAGTATGTAATGTATGTGATATCATAATGAAATCACAATCACTAAAGTATAATATCTTTGGCACTGTTCTGTTGTGATGTATATATAGAAGGTATTCGTATCATTATAAATTGCTATAGGATATTTTTTTTAGAATCCATTTCAAGGTCTTTTTAAGTCTTTTTAAGTAATACAAACAAACTTGTAATATAAAAATATAAAATAATGATAAAGTATAGAATAAAATAGAAGAATCGAAAAATTAATGCAAGTAAAAACACCAGAAAATCGTAGTTTAAGGCTATAAACTACTATGTATATTATGTGAAATTATTATAACAAATGTATGTAAATACTCATATACATATACATTTATAAAATATTGAAAATAATATATAGATATTTATACTTATACACATAAATAAAATCTTTTTAAAACTAAAACGGTTTCCTTGTTCTTTTATAAGATTTTAAAGCAATTATTCTAACGAGTATACATACATATATGTATGTATTTATTAGTTGTCGTATAAAATGTAATGTATACGTTATGCGTAAAAATAAAAATGTATAGAATTTATGAAAATTTTCTCCATTATTATTATTATTATTATTATAGATTTATTTGAAAGCACTTTATAGAGCTGGTATATTGCAAAATAAGATAAATCTTCTGAATGCCAGAAATGAAAAATAATTTTTCAGTATAATATTTTTATTTTGCGATCTCTTTTATTTTTATCTTTTTGAAGAAAATATTTTGATAGGATAAAATAGAATGCATATAATATTCTGATATTCTGAAATTCAATTTCAATTATAGAGAAATAAAATGGAGTTTTGTAAAAAAAAATATTTTTTTTTTCAAATACATATTTAGCCTCAATCCAACTGTTAAATTGATAATATATTTACATAAGCGAATAATTTATTGTATACAATGAAGAAATAATAAAGAAAAGATTAAAATTTTTATGTAAATTTCAGTTGTTTCTTATATATCAATATATAAGAACATATATATATATATATATATATTTTATCAGATTTTTACTACCCATACATGCTCATATAATTTATAACAAAAAACCCAATGTGATCTTTATAAAATATAGCAAATAATAATTAACAAATTAAATAACGAAATTTGTTTTTATATTTTCTTTCATTTTTTAAAAAAATCTATTCGAACTTTATTTTCGATTTTAATTTTTTTCGAAAAGAGCAAAACTATATATTTTTGAAAGGGATCAATTGCAAAATGATCATCAACCATATTAATCGTCTAATACACAATATTGTTTGTTCCTTTTTTGGTTTTCGTATATAAGTATATAGTACAAGTTGTATAACAAAAGATTAAGAAGGCGTTTTGTTGATTGTATTCATTTTTGTTGTTAAAATCTTTTATTGTTATCGTTGCAGAAATAAAAAAAAATATAAATATATATATATATATAACCTTCTTTCAATCAATTGCTTGCCGGCTTTTAATATGTTATACACAGAATAAATGTATACATAATCGTGTATTTGAGTATATACATATGTGTCTATAACATAAAATGGTACACCATCAGAGTTAATCTTTTCGTATTCATCTGAATAAAAAACCTATAGATTTAGAAATAAAAACATACATGATTTTCAATTGACCAACCGAAAATTAACAAAAATATGAACATGAATTTAAGAAAAAAATAATGTCGGTACTTTTTATGTATATACATATATTTAATACTTTTTTTATACATAAATGCAAAAAGTATAAATAAATTTGAAATAAAATTACTTACATATGTATGTATGTATGCATATGGATATATCCTCTCTAGTCTATATGAGTATCTATACAAAATAATTTTTGCAATTTTTTATTTCAGATATATTTTTTCTTTAAATTTTTTTTTTTCGAATTTTCAAATTTTTCGTCTTTGTGTAGAATAAAAACATCTACAAGTGAAAATTTCATAAATAGGTAATGTATGAAAGGTGAAAAAAATAAGAAAACATTATTTACGCATATTTTAGTATTTGATTGAGTTGAAAAATTGTTATTATACATTATATACATATACACATTCATTACATACGCGTATATATTCATATTATTTACTTTTTCTTCTTTTACATACCTATATATAATGTTTAAAAGAGAATTGGTTTTTTATTTAAATTTTTGTGAATAAAAGAATTAAGTTGTTTAAAAATCTGTTTGATTTTGGAACATGTAAATATATTCTTATAGAGGTATATATGTATATTGAGATCTTATGAACGAAACTAGATCAAATTAATTTTCATATTATACTTATATATTTACATTATATACATATCATATGCAAATAACAGATAGGCATAAATAAATCTTGTATGAATAAGATATCTGCATCTATTATGTTATTATCCGATACATGTAATACACCATGAACTATTTTAAATAATTACATTTTTCATACTACATAAATGTATATACACAATTATTAATTCATATATACATAGTTTACATTATGTACATACATTACATATACATAATATGAATTTCTGCAGCTGGCTTAAGGATTAATGTCGTATAAAAGAGAATAATAAGATATATGCACCTATATAATGTATGTCTATGTATATATAATGTCCGTATATAGTATAGACTTTATTTAACAAAATATAATCAATTCAATACGTTAATCTTGATCCTTTGATCCTGCCAATATAATTTCTTTATTATATGTAACATGTAATATACATAAATAATACGAAGTGATATGTGTAGTACATACGAAGAAAAGAAATTAAATGATATAAAATTAGGCCAATATATTATATAGGTGAAACGTATGGGTATATAACATACATATATGTATATAATGTGTACGATTATATGTACTATTCTTATTATATACTATACGACTATACTATACGTAATATATCTTAAACTTCGAATAGGATTTTATAAATCCAAATCTATACATTAAATGGATAAAAGGGATATTGAAGGGGAATTGATTTTATATGTCAATAATTTAAATAAAAATAAAAGATAAAAGATTATACGATGAAGTGAAAAATGGCGACAATATACATGATATATATGCGGCTTGTATATTATACTGAAATATTTTTTAATTCTGAATTGTATATTTAAAACGTGCATTTTTAAATTGTATAAATGTTAGAAAAACCTTATTCGTAAACTGTTGTAAGTATAATTGTATGAAATATGAGTATATCTAATGCATGATTAACCATGTATATATGATGTAATCCATAGATATAAATGAATTTAATTATCGTCAAAAGTAAAATTTTCTGTAGATTTAAAATTAAAAATTATATTATACATATGTGTAAATTACAAATAATATTGCATTCATAAATTACAATTCTGTTCGATCATCTATTCAAATTCAAATTTTTATATTATATGATATTATGATAATAATATTTATTTTATTTGATTGGAACTCATTCAAATACAATAGTTATATTGGAGGGAAAGTATCGGGCCTTCTCTATACATTAGATATTTTTATAAAAACACATTGTTTTTTCATTCAGTACTCTCCTGTCAGCATTTATAAGGATGAAATATGCGATTGAAAAAAAAGAGACGAAATTAATCAACGGAGAAAGCATATTGTATTTTATCATCATATATATAGTGCAACACCGGCCGCCACATATATTTTTCGTAACTTGGCCAACTTGGCAACAATTAAGAAACATTATCTGAAGAATTTTAATCCACCCTTCGTATACGGTCTTGACATTGATCATTTGTTTCAATAATTACAAAACTCTCTCAGTATTCTTAAGAGGCCTGTGAAAATCACTTTTCACGATTTTTTGGCACAAAAATCACATAAGTTCTGTGAGAATGAAATTATGATTTTACCATATACAAATGATAGATCCAAATAGAGACATTTGATTAAATAAAACTGCTTCAACAGACGAAAAAAAAATTGTTTTAATTTTAATGTTGCCATGATACATTTTCCTCAAATTTCAACCTTTTTTGATTTATTAACTATTAAAAATTTAAAAAATATTTTAATGTATGTACATACGAGTATGTATCTCTATATGTAATGTTTAATTATGTTTATTAATTCATATATACAATTTAAATCAATATGAATAAGTTTATAAAAACAAATAAAAATGTATAAAAATGTGTATAATATTATAAGCAGATATGTAATATCAAATCATAAAAGTGAAAAGTGTTAATTTAAAATGTTTATTTATTCTGTATATAGTGTAATTATGTATATACAATATACATTATATGAAATACATATATATTATGCATATAATTATATATTGTTATATGAGGAGATTAAAATTCATATAGAAGATTATTTTTAATTAGCTCATTATGTAAATAATAAAAATTATGTTATTATGATATAGTTAAATATCGATATTATTTGCAAACAAATAGATATATATGCTATAATACTTAATTTAAGTATGTTAATATAAAATACAATATTTTAATGTTAAAATAAATTAGTGTTATAAAAATAGTACATGATGATCGTTAATAATTACAAAATGAAAACCAATATATTAACAAAATTATAATTTAATTTAATTGAATTTTTCAATTCAATGGACAGTTTATATTAATGGCAATTCATAGTTTGTTGTAAATTTAATCCATTGTATAAATACAACATCCAATTGTGATAAATAAATCGATTGAAAATATTTCGAACCGTAAAGTAAAAAAAAATTCAAATGAGATTTGAATGTATGCATACATGTAGACCAAAAACTATGATTTTCATTCATACTATCTATATATGTATGTATATGTATTTTGTACTTAACTATATTATATTATACAAAATGTGTAAAAATGTACAAAGTTTTATAATTTACCTATATTTTTTAATTTTTTCGCATTGTTTGTATAACATTTATATACATGCATGTCTGCATTAAAGTGCGGACGCCATTTTACTATACACGTTTTCTTTTTACTATATGTACGTATATACTATACTCTTACATTCGTTCACTTTTATACATCATTAAAACCGACGAATACAATAATAATATGAGCAGACAATTTCTTTTACAAATGTGCATGGAAATATCTATCTATTTACATAAAATTATCCAAAATCCAACCCTCAAATAATTTTTGATTTAGATATGTAGCAAGACATAATAAACTCCTACAAAAGATAATGACAATTTATATGTATGTATGTATGTATATGTATGTTTGTCATGCATAATGCATTACATTATTATTGGCATACATTTTTGTTTAGCCTAATTGGTGGTATACATGTGGTATATAGAGTAGAAAGTAGATATGGTGTGATGGAATAAAAAATATTTTTTTTTCTCTTCATGCCATGTGACGTCATGAATCAAAATACGAGCGCATGGTGTGAATATACTAATAGCGTATATCGTACCGTACTACAGTTAGCTGCTATATTAACCTCATTGCCACTAACCACTAATTACTAATTAGATACTGTCTCTTCCTGTTTCTTGCATAAACTTCTCATGGTGTGTAGTACGTTGGTAGTATACAGAACAAATATAAAATGAAAATGAATTTTTCTCATGAATGAAAATACGAATACATGGCATAGTATATAGAGCAGACATATTATGACGTTACTGTGTCGATGTACATTTTACATGCATTGTGCAGTAATACATTGCTTTATAAATACATAACTCAAATATTTAAAAATTAATGAAAAAATGTACAAATTATGCGGGACAAAGAGAAATTAATGGCGAAATTAAATATTTTTGTTTTTCAAAATAAGTAAAATCGGCTAATTTGTAATTGATAACAGTTGATGATATTAAAATCGAAAAAAGTGTTTAAAACATTTCTTAGCTTTATATTGCTTGTCGAACAACAGTCGACACAATGACGTCACTTTCTCTCTTATAAATTAACTGACATACCTTATCTATTCTGTTTACCATGGTGGGATATGCATAATGCATATACACATAATATGATTCGATTTATCTGTATTTGTTTATTTTATCATAAATATATAATAATGTACTCATAAATATATGTACATTGATGTATGTATGTTTATATATAAGTCATAAGTGTATCTTTGTTTGCAATTGTGTGCAACATGAGCAGTGTCCTTTAATTCTTCAGTAATTATACTACTCTAAGATTTTACTATGTAAAAACAATAATCAAATAATTTCATTCTAAACGGAAATATTGTATATAATTTATATGTGTATAAAATGCTATTTACTCGAGTATAGGTATATGAGAATTTTAGAATAATATACTACATATATATAACAAATATGCAACTAGGCATACAAAAATACATAAATATAGCCGCACCAAGAAACCATTTTGAAATTGGATTCATTTCGCCTTGATATTTTTTTTTTTTGACTTCATTTTACGATAAATTTTATTTGCAAATAGAAAATGAAAATACAAACATTTTGTAAACATCATATACATACGTATATGTATATTTCTACATAAATTTCATGCGTCATTTATTTTTTGCGGTTATAGAAAAAAAAATTTGTATTCATTTATTCAGTCCCTTAAATTTCATTTATTTATTGATTCATTTCTTATTTGTCATCTAAAAATGATGAGAATGGAAAAAGGACATATGCGCGATAACGCCCGTAAACGGCTCGTACGTTTACATATTCGTATCGTATGCACACTGTATATAATATGCATGTGTAAATATTTGGATTCGAATGAATTTTTATCTACTTATAATAGGTAGATATCCGATAGATATTTTCATATATACAATCTATGAGTATATTAAAATTCAATTATATTTACTTAAGACAAATAGGCATACAACTATTATAGTGTTATTTGTAAATTGTAAGTGCAATATCGAAAAATTTAAAATAAATTATTGGTGACAAAAAGTCCTTTTTTCATTTTTTTCAAATGTAAACTGATATGATTTTAAAGTATTTTATACATTTTACAATACTACTCGCATGTAAGTATGTGTGAATTTGTAAACACATATAGAAAATTGTAAATGTAAATATTGTTAATTCAAATAAAATAATAGAAAATTCTTTTGTTAAAATTAAAATTAATTTAAGTAAGATGTGGATACAAGAAACAGCTTTTTTATATAGACAAATGATTCGACAAAAATTGCTTATAACACCAAATTTTATGTGAGGTTCGTATACAAATTCAAATTTAAATATGGTAGCAGTTATCAGACTTTTGCTTCTAATAGACAATCCCACCATATCTGCTGTCGTTAGCTTTTTGTTATTCAATTTCGCATTTGGAAAATTTTAATATCAGCTTAATTATAAACTCGATTGGATTTAACAAAAGTGTACAATATTCTTTTTGCATACAACATTTTTCTGAGTAGATTTCGTTCAGCTCTTTTCTAGAATATAATATAATAATCGTGAAGTATTCATTGTTTCAGAAATGTATAATTTTTTTTATCGTTATTCTCTATATATATATAGTGATTGTGTTTTCCGAGAAACTTATGATTTTTATATCGCACATAAAATATTTCACTATTTAGTCATCTTCGAAATTTACAAGTAATATTAAAATTTATAATTTTTATTTATTCTTCAATTCAACCGTTAACTTTGTTTAACTTTTATTTATATTTGCGTACATATATACGTACGTACGTATACATACAAATTTTCCTATTTATGTATGTATATGTAATATTCCCATATTTAATCTGTGTTTTTTTTATGGTGTAGCTATACATACCTATTTACTTTTTAGGTTAAGTTATAATTCATCAGAACATTATGTACAAGCATATATAGAAGAAATATATACATACATATACCAGATACCAGCAAAAAAAAATATAGTTGCATATATAGGAAGAATTAAAAAAGAGAGAAAAAAAACGAATTTCGTATCCTTTTATTGTATTCGAGTTTATCCACGTTTAAAATCCGTGTAAACAATTTTTTTTTCATATATGCAGCGATTGGTTTTGAAAATAAAATCCTTGTTATGCGTGAATTAAAAAATTTATTTTTCCTTTTTTTTTTTTGTTTGGATATAACATTGTGATTAGGTATTTTAAATGATTTTCATGAATGTATATACAATTTATTAGTATGTGTTTGGTATATTTTAGTATAGTTAAACATATATATGTAATTGCACATAACTTGTATGTTTACATACACACACATACATACATACATGCTCATATATGTTTGTAAACGATGTACATGCGTTTTATTTGTTAATCTTTAGATCTCTGGATATCCTTGTTATTACAGTACATTCATTGTTATTATTATTATTGTTCATATGAAATCCTGATTATATTTTTTTTTCCAATTTTTCTTCCTGGTTCTGATTCTGACATATGAAGTAAAAAATAATAATAATAATAATAATAATAATAAAGAAAAAATGTGTACATATAGGCATATATGTAAGCATTAAAATCTCTGCTGTGTTTATTATATAATGGTTACTGAAATTCTAAATTGTGATTGGTCATATAGTATGTGTAAGAATATACCCCATACATATATAACACATATAGATACAACATTATATTAATGAAAATATATACTCGTATATGGGAAAAGAAACTTAAAGTATACATATACTCGTATAATGAAATATACCTACATCCGTTATAATTTGTATAATAGCAATAATAGGTATGTAACATTTGAGTTCAAAAACTATATGAGGTTTATTATAGTAAATAAATTTTCATTCAAAATTCGAATATTTGTATTTAAAGGGATATACAGATAAATATATGTAAGATTTTTATTTTTGTGCAATATACATAATATGTAAACATACACATACATAATCATATAATATATTTGGGTATATTCAGTTCTATATAGAGTATAAGTTTCACTTTGTGATATATAAATAGACTATTTAGTACACCTTATGTATTCATATATTCCTTTAATAATAGCCCAGAGGAGGCTTTTATCAATAATAAACATGTTAACACACAAAGATTAACATAATCCGATGGTCAATCGAGCGAAAAAATTTTCTACATTATTATAAAATCTATTCCGCCATTATTACTCTCTGTATATGAAGGTGCGGTGATATGTTGATATTCGTTCGTAATATAATAAATGATGGGAGAATTTTACACAAATCTACTTATATTATATTATATTGTATATATACCTATATGTACGTACATGTATATATCATACATGAACAAATCTGTCAATCGTTATAAAATATAGTATTAGAAAATGAATTGAAAAGGATCAAAAATTTATTCATAATTTAATCATTATTCTCTCTATATAATATATGTACGTGTACCTAAAAACATTTTTAATTTTCATAAATTTTTTTTTATTTTGTTGCATATAAATTTTCATATTTAAATGTAATATGTGCAAGTATTCATTCTGTTTTTTGTAGTTCAAGAAAATATAATTTATACCAGTCATATATGAAATTCCAGTAATCCAGACATCAAAACGTATATAATATTTAATGAGTACAAAGGAAGACATTAAGAGTGAAATACTAGTTTTGTTATTAAATTAAATTTTTATTATTTTTATTCATATTATTATAATATGTTATGTATCTGTGTAGATTTTTATTATTATTTTTATTATTTAATACACATTTATTATAAATATGAATTTATTTCATTAAAATTATGTATTTATATATACTCGTATGTACATACAAGAAGTATATGTATGTAGTACACATTATATATAATATATTTTTTATTTTAAGTTTTCTTTTTCACATACCTAATCAAATTTAATATTATATATACCTATACATATACATTACTTATATTGTTATATTTTAGATATACGCGGTGAACGGTGTTATAAACAAGAAAATTATTATTTTTTATGTTAATAATAATTATAATTATATACATTTACATGATTATGTATAAATAAAAATTATAAATTTTTTTTTTTAAATAATTTACATAACTGACAATTCATTCTTTTAATTATTATATACATATATGAATATAATATCCTTTGTGAATATTTATATATGATAAATTTAAAATTTTTAAATTAAATTAAAAACATATACATATTTACATAAATAATTTTTTGTTATATTACATTTTAAATAAAAATGTACCTATACACATACAATACATATACATACATTGATAATAAGATATAACAATATTATTTTATAAGTGATGGAAATAATTTTCTATGATTTTTAAATGTATACAGAAGCACTTATAAGTCCATTCTGAATTTTGTCAGACAACGTATACTAATCAGTAATTCTATCGGTTGTATCAGTATCATCTATAGTGTATCATCAGTAATCCCAATTGGCAGTTACTGATGTTGTTCATATTACTGATCAAATTGATGATTGATCGACATAGACGAGTTACACCCAACTAGCAAATTTTGAACTATTTTTAATCGATGTTCTTTGAAAATTTCGAAAGAACATTGTTAAAATAATAACAATAATTAAAAAAATAACTTACTTTAATTCCGATAAAATTTTTTTGATGATATATGATGTAATGAATACAGAATTATTTTTTATATTATTTTTTTAATAAACAAAACATAGTTTATGTATACGTATTATTATATATATGGGTATAGGTAATTTTATGAACATGGTTTCAAAAGAATATTTAATATATTAAAAACGTATATGCATTGTATATTGATACATTTTTCGTTTAATTTAAACATTCAACATAATTTAAATTAATTACCATTCACAAAAAATATCGATAAATGTGTCCTACTTAATATATAGTATAATTAATCACAAATAAAAATTTATATATTTTATGTATGTAATGTAATCAAAAATTTTAATTGCGTATATTAATTTATATCTATATATATATTATTAATTACAATATACTATATTATATAAATATAAATAATACATAATCTATATTTATATATGTATATGTGTATATATAGTATATGTAAGTATGACTTATAATATAATACATACATATATTATATATATATATACGATATATACGATGGATCTACGCAACTTCAAGATCAGAAGACTCATCAGCGTCACTATAACAATTTGGATCTGTTTTCATTTGTATTGAATTTGTATAATCTTCAGATGTACATTTGATATTGTTGCATTGTTCTTCTTGTAATTTACGTAATCGTTCTTGTTCTTCACGTTTTTGTTTTCTCCATTTTGCACGACGATTTTTAAACCATACCTATATATAAATATACATAAAAGATAAAAAATAATACGAAATTGAAATTAATCTCTAAATTTTTCGAATTTAATTTGTAAGTTATTCTTGAAGTTATTTAGTTTCAATTTAATAAGTGTAAATTATATGAAATGAGAAAATTCTTATTTGCGAAATTTTACAAATATATATATATAGTTTTTATAATAAACAGATAACAAGATACAACACATGAAAAGACATAAAAATTAAAAGTGAACAACCATCAATATTTGTATATGAACTTCTTGAATTCATTTCATTTAACTCTTATAAATTAAAACATTATGTATAATAAAAAAAAAAATTATGTTTTGTACATGTATGTATGTTTGATATTTAAACCCTTATCTCAAATATATAAATTTAATGAATACGATAAGAGTTACTCGCACTAAACTTATACATTATATATAGATTGTATATATGTTTATATAGAAATGTAATAAAATTGGCAAGTGTTAAATTATTTATTACTCAATATTGTTTTAAAAGTACTTGTAGAAAAAAAAAGCCAATTCAATTATAATGCAAATATATACATAGCATAATATATTTTAATATTTTAATATTATTTTAAGTAAGTAACATAGGTATATAGATACGGATAATGTCTAATAAATGAAGTCTGAATATGAATGGTAAATAATACATCTCGATTAAAATTTCAATAATTTACCAATACGTAAATTTGTGTGTTCGTTCATATTAAATACATACATATACATATAAAAATAGATAGAAAATTTTGAATTTGAATGGAATATGTATATATATGAAATCGTATATGCTATTCAAATATCTTTGGGTCATAAATGTTAAAGTAATACGAAAACAATAGAAAACCACATAATTTCACCACTCAGAAAAAAATTTTTTTTTTTTTTATAATAATATTAGCAATTTATGATTTCCCTTGATTTAGATTTAGATATTGTATCCTTGTATGTACATATTATATATATATACATACAATAGTTAGTCAACTCACTTATTTTGCTTTACTTACTGGAAAAGCCTAAAGAAAACAATGAAAAAAGAAGAACTTTTTTCGCTTCTTCTTTTTCTTTCCTTTTCTTTTTTTTTTGCACAACTAAAAAAGGGTGTAATTGTAATGTATACGTCAACTCTCATAAGTGGAACTCAATTAGAAATATTACATACAATTTACAATATGTATACAGTACTGTACTCCTTTACAATGCACATATACATATATGTACATAAGTAAGGGTGGTTACATATTGCCTGCAGAGATCAGTAAACAAAAAAAAATGAATAACGGAAAAAGAAATTAAATAAATATATAGACATAAAATATTTGGGGTTAAATTCTTGGCTATTCTTGATAAATTTTCTATGGCAATTTTTTGTTGTTGTGTGGTGTTTTCTCTTTAAATAGATTTGTGGAATAAAAAGGCAAATAATTATTGTATTATAAATTCAACAAAATATATGAAAAAATAAAACGATATAGGATAACTAAGAAAATATTATAGATTTTTTTTAATGTTTTATTTTATCTTAGTAAAATGAGTTGAATGACAAAAATACATATTTGAAGGTAAAAGCAATTACTTTTGACATTTCATTAATATGTACCTATACCAACCACATATGTACATAATACACCTATCATAAAATATAAAAATTTTATGAATCCAGTAGTCGGGTCGGAAGTATGCACAAAGGTATAGACGAAATTCAAATTTTTCAAGTTTAACATCAGATAAATCAATTTAATTTTATGATGATTTTCTTTTGTCATCTCAATTCTCCATATTAGATCCTCTTTTAATTTCAATACATTGTGAATCTAAAGATCGATAAAATACATGTTGCTCTATATTATATATTCCTATTTAATATGTAAACATGCTATGTATGTATATAGGAGGAGGTATATGAAAAATGTTTCAGATACCCTATAAAATATTCCAAAAGTTTTTATTCTTTTCCTTCCATTTTTTAAATATTATTTTCTATTTAAACATTTAAACAATACAGGATTGCTATGCAAATATGTATATTTCAAATCATTTTTACCCTCAATTAAATCTACATATAGACATACTCGTACATTTATATATAAAAAACGTGAGGAGTAAAAGAATAACGAAACGAATGGCAAAAAAATGAACAAAAATTAAAAACACTTAAATTAATTACAAATAACAAAACCTCTAATTAATCATTAAATAAGACAAAAAAAAAAAAAGAATACACACAGAAGAAAAAGGAAAAGTTAAAAGTTATATGAGAAATAAGACAAATTTTTTAATTTTTTTTCTTTTTTCAAATGAATTGTTACTGTATTTTTTCTTCTTATCCGCAACTCCCTCGGTTTTTTTTTTCTCTTCATAAAAATAAATAAAAATACATTTAAGTAAGTTTCCTATTTCTTTTTCAGCCATGCTCGTTATATTTTTTTTATCATTTATCTGACTCCATTTATACGAAACAACATAAAAATACATATAATAAGTGAAATAAGAGAATTTTATATACAAAAAAAAAAGAAGGAAAAATTTCGGTTTTTATATGTATTCTTTCGCGTTTTTTATATGAATTCATGTATATATACATATTAAGTTGTAATATATACATATTAAATGAATAAGAACATAGAAGTATATCAGTATATCACGTAATGATAAAGAAATGCTAAAAGCTAAAAGTCTTCTTAAAAGAAAATTTTAATTTGAAAAACGGATGAAAGTGTTTGTGAAACCTTATATACGTTGTTATGTGTTATACATGTATACAATATGTACATATGTACATATATATTATATATATAAATTTTTTCATCGTTATTCCTGTACATCATATATACAACGTGTAAATACTTCTGCACAAATACACGTATTATGTAAATATGTACATCTGAGGTTTTTTCTTGTATTTGGTTTTAAGAAAAAACATTAAAAAATTAAAAAAAAAAAAAACAACAAAAAATTCAGCCAGTATTTTTTATATATTTATTTAAATATTAAAATCCAAATAAAAAGGAAAATAATTAGAAAAATTTATTTTTTAAATGACATATCAATACCAGTATATATAGGATTTCAGAATTTAAGCATCATTTATATTATAGGATATAAGGATATGTATGTGTATATATTATGATGAATGAATGGAAAATGAAGAAGAAATTCGAAGTAAATGTTGAAATAAAGTAATGTGCGTACATAAATATACTTACAGTCATGTACAGTACATACAAAATTTCGTTTATATATATACTTATGGGTTATATTTTGAGACAAATAAAACAGAAGACGACATTCATAAAGTAAAGACAAAAATGAATTATTAAAAAGGATATGAATATATAAAAGTATAGGCATGGTGCAGGTGTATATATTGTGAAAACAAATACATATACAATAGAAATTTTCTATCAAGATGAAATATTTTAGCGGTGTTTTTCAAATTCACAAGAGATGTTATATTCGCGTTTTTTGAGTCTCTTGTGGATAATTTGATTTAAATTTCCCCACATTATAAAGATATGTATATGTTGAAATGACTATTAAGAATAATTGAAATGAAATTTGATTAAAAATGAATTTCATGTATGTTTAAAACTGTATATACAGATCAGCTATTGCATTAATCATGTATCTATACGCCCATACACATGATGAAAGCAACTAGTATGTTTATATAATTTTACCGATAGGTATACGTTATAAACCTTTACAAAACTATAATAGCCGCATCTGCTCGCATTCTTTCTAATTTTTGATTCAATTAAATTACAATTAACTGAGGAATAATTCTTTAAGCCTTAATTCTTTCGATGTCAACAAAAAGTAAAAGAAAAGACGTCAAAAGACTATATCATATTCGTATATATATACTTATACTCAAATAAAATACACATCTAGATATGTACATAACATATATAAGTATACCTTTTACATTATGAAATATATATATTTACATGTAAGTATGTACGTATTTTTTTTTTTTTTTTTGAGTTGTTATACTTATTTTATTTACCATTAGTAAATATTATAAAATATCAGTTTATCGCAAGGTGGTCTAAGTCAATCCTTCTTTTTGTAAATATGTATCTACGCAGTACACACATATCACTTATTGTATTCGAGTATTTAAAAAAAAGTGATTTAAAAAAAAAATGAAAAAAGTGCATGATACATGGTACATGTCTAAATAGCAAATTGCTCTTTTGTTGGCGAAATTTATCCATCATATGAACTACATTAAAAAGCATCTTTAAAAAATTACTGAAAAAGGATCAACAATATATTTTTAACAAAAAAAAGTGAAAAGAAATGAACGACAATTTTTGCCGACAAACAATTATTATTACTTATAATATACTACAACTCACCTCACCTACTCACATTCAAATAGTTTATTATATGTCCTTTTTTAATATGTGTAATTGTATACCTATACAACAAGAGAAATTTATGTCAACACATATAATCCGGATTTCATGAAAATGAAACCAAATGAAACTCTTTTTGTTAGCTATATTTATGCCTATCCTATATACATACATATATAACAGATTTCTATACAATGATTCGGAGTTTTCTTTTAGATAAGTATTTCTTTTTTTATATGGAAAATGATTATATTCTTAAATAGTAAATAATAGGAAATAAAAACTAATTACTTTTTGAATGAACTGTTAAATTTCTTTGTGCTAATATTATATACACGGGTACTGAGTATTGCAGTTGATATGAATAAGCTTTTAGAAATTAGTTTAGAGAGGCATCTTTTACGAGCAACTATACAAAACTTTGGGGAAAAATAATAATAATATTTTAAGCATATTTTTATAATGAAACTTAACTGCAGATGTAATATGTGATGAAGCTATATTATTTTTACTTACATATTATATACATACGTGTATGTAGTTGTAGGTACAAATTCAAATTGGTCCTGCACTAATTATCCTTTATTATATTCCATCTGGTTTTTTTTTATATACAATACATATAGAATGAATTACGAAAGAAAACAATTTTGGCTGTTGTTATATTTCTCATCGTATCATGAAATTTTCATTTTTAAATAAACAAATAAAGAACTGAAAAAATAATAATTATGTGTTTCATCGAGTGGAAATTCATTTTTTTTTTTAATTATATTATCGTTATATTACAGATATTTTATTACAATATATGCAGACCATCATAACAAAAATGATGTTTCAGTTTTATTTCGAACGAAAATTCTTTCATTCCTTTTAATAAAAAAAACCAACACAAAAACCTGTAAAATAAAAGAAAAGGTTGAAAGAACAAAAAGTATATATAATTCAACCGAAAAACCAAAAAATAAATGAAGAAAATTATATTCAATTTACGAAATCCTTTATTAAAATTATATCAAGGATTTTATTTTATTTTTTTGTTTTCATTATTATTTTACCACACTCTGTTCGTTTAAGTTTTTATTTATTGTTATTTATAGTAAAGTTGAGAAAAACTATGCGATGATTACACAACACATTAAAAAATATACACATGTAATATTGTATGTACTATGTGTGTAATTGTAATGCATATGAAAAATGTAGAAAAAAACTCATTGAAAAATAATAACAAAAAAGAAAGGAAAAAAAAAAGGCAAACAAATCATATTTAAATTTATATATGGAATATGTATGCGAATAGTATAAGTAGAATGTATATACTGAACTGTATAATAATGTATATACTCATGCATATATATTGAATATTGTAGTTCTAAAGAACTTAGAAAATTCTGTAAAATAAAATTCGATTTTTCATATGTTTTTATTCTTTTTAATTTTATGTTTTTATTTTTATAAAAAATTTTACTATGAAATTTATTTTTTTCTTGATTTTGTTTTCATGAATTTGTTTATCTTGTTATGAAAAACGGAAAATAATGCACAATTACTATACATTTATATATACGTATATGTGATATGTAGATATACGTAATTTCATAGCTACATATATGTATCTACACGTAATATGTAGGTAGATATATACGTATAATGTTATATGTATTGTATAGGAGGTAATTTATTTTTCATTTATTCATTTCTATATTTTTATCATATAAGCAAAATACTCGTACATAGAATACGATAAAAAAATTTTTAAATATTTTATTCATGAATGAAATTTTATTTTTAGAATTTATGAAAAAATTATGGTGCAAAATTTAAAAAACAAAAATAGAAAAAAAAACAGAATAAATGAAAGAAAGGTAAATGAGAATGAGAACGAAATATAATCGAGCGAATTATTATTCAAATTACAGTTAAAGATATTTTAAAATGATTAAAAATTAAAACTCGGATATTTGAATTCTCGAAAAGCTTCAAGTACTTAAAACTGATGGGATAGATGAATAAAAGAATTCATTTGAATGATTGTTTCATATATTTCGTAGATGATTATGCACATATAGATTTGATTTTTTTTAACAAAAAAATTAACTGCAAAATTATAAAAATAATTAAAAGACATACATAAGGGATAAGGGGTGATACATATATAGCTGAGCTCTATTGCAATTCAATCATTCAATAGATTATAAAATTCATAAGTAAATCTTTAACAAAAAAGATAAAATTTAGTGCATTTCTAATTTAATTAACTGATGTTTTTTACTTCACTTGTTTTTCACTTAAAACTTAACATATAGGTATTATAGGTAAATGAATTTTTTTTTGTTTGCTTCGGACAAACAATTGCAACTTGAAAATTAGTTTCTCTTTCTCAGAATTTTATTTTCACTTTTAACCTTAATATATACTATTATGACGTAACATGTATATCTGTATACTTCAAAATGCATGTGCATCATACCCATAAGGTTAGTTATATGTTTATATAATTATGTTCGAATGAATGTCATAATTGTTACACAGTACTTTTATAATATACATATATATGGTATAACGTATATACACGAGTATACCGTCTGTAAACGATACCATTGACTATATAATAATATTGTATTATTATATGTATTATGTATTATGTATTATTATATAGTCAATGACGATACTAATTACAAAAATATCTTTGATGTTTGATGTCATCATAATGCTGCTGATGCATTTAAAAGAAATTAAATTGTATTTTTCAAACTGTTGCCAATGGCATTTTTTTAAAATATCTTATATGAGTTTAAAATATCATTTGTGTATAATGCTTACATATACACGATAAGTAATGTATAATACCAAAAAGTATAGTTTTATTGCTTATTTTCATTTATGTAAACATTTACATACTGTTCTATTGTACATAAGTACGAATGATAGATTGATTATATTATACAATACACTACACATACACATATAAATACGACTAAAAGTGATCAAAACTCTGATTATAACTGCATTAGATATATGTTAAATATAAACTTGGTTCAATTTCATTTTTATACTTGTTTTACCTATGTACCTACATATACATAAGTACAGTAGTGAGTAGATGTACCATAAAAATCTAGTAAAATAATTTTTTTACTCCTTAGGTTACGTTGGGATATTGTATCAATCTTTAAAAGCAAATGACAATATTGCAATGGTCAAGGTAAACTTAAAATATACATATACATATGCATATATACGTATACCAGTTATTCGATATTTTACTTATTATTATCCAATCATTCTGTATATGATCATATGATACAATTTATGTTTTTTTTTTAAAGAATTCTAAATTGATTCATTCGTTTAGAACCAAGTTGTTTTAAATAGCCTCCATATTGGTTCTTTTATACGTGTAATACATACATTATATTTTGTATACATAGTGTATATATATATACAATATATGATACACACCATATACATATTTATATACTACCTTATATGTATATGCATTTACTGTGTATTTATAAAATTTGAAATACGAAGTCATTTTGTTTGTTCAGTTTTATATTTTATGGTCAATGTTATTTTCTACAAAATAAGTTTGCTTATACTGTAACTACTTGATGTTTTCTAAAAAATTTCTGATGTTTTGGAAAATGAACAATAAGAATTAAATACATGTATGCCTATACTTGTGCATATGAATGTGTATATACAATCAATATAGACATGTAGGTATAAACGTAAACTTTATGGTTACATTATAAATTTTTCTTATTAGAAGGACCACTATGGGTGAATTCATTCAATATCGATGTATATTTTTCACGTTATGATTTGCTTCTATATATGGTTAATTTTTGAAAAATTTTCTAAATTCATCAAGCGGAAGAAGTTCTATACATTTAATGAAATGGATACACACACATATAAGTATGTATATATACCGATATGTCGACATGCATTTCTTCTTTATTTTCTATTAGTATACTTATACGTATGTACATTTTTTTACATATTTGTTTACATACATGTATGTATGTGGATAAAGTATAGAAAATATTTTCAGAATTTTATTTTGTACCAGTCATCATCATTCATTCATCCATAATCAACAACAGATTGAAAACAAGAGATTAATCCATTTTGGGTTGTGCATTTTTGATGATATTCTGGAGTTATTATTGTTTCTGCGAATCGATGTAAAGCTTTTCGTAGATATACATATATGTGTATACGATGTATATAAATATACAGGTGTCAGGTGTGGTATACATACATACACCTGTTACGATAAAGCACATAATTTTACAGAACTCAGACGAAGGATATTACATGTATGATGAGTTTCCTATATGATGGTGTATATATATCATCGATTTTTAGTATCAAATATTCTTTGTTTTAAATCTCAGATCCTTATCATACAAACATTGTATTACAATCGAATTACATAATGTCGTCTCTATTCGATTCGAACCATATTGATGTGTATAGATACATATTATTTTATTATATAATCAATGTATATTACTGAAATGTTGCATAAATTATGTATGTAGTACGTATTATGTAAAGTAAAGATTTTATTACACATTACATACATACACACATAAATAATATTTTATAATAATATAAAATATAGAAATGTGAACACTATATCTACACAGCGTACTCGTATATGTATTTTCAATACATTCCAAAAATAAAATAATAATTATACGAATTTACAAATCTTTAATGGAAATTCAGTCATAGACTCATCGGTTTTTCATTTGTACGTATAGTTCATGTTACATATATTACGTGTCTGTATACTTCTATTTACCTAATACAGTATATGTGCCCGTGTAAAAATTTTTTTTTGTTTGCATTTATAATATAAATTGGATGAATGAACAAAATTTTTTCCACTATTTATACATGAAAATCCATTATACAAGTATCTCAGGATAATATATAATAAAGAGAAAATTATTATGTACATATGTGTGAAATCAGTAACAGTAAATATATGATATGATATTTTCATACACATAATATAAGTAAATGCATATACATACATTATGTTTATTTTTGCCTATATATATTTATATAAACATATATATACATATATATAAAAATGTTTATACATATATAACATATCCACACATGTAATGCATGGTTATTACATGTTTATATCCTTTTTATTCATATATATACATCTATACGTACTTACTTATGTACAATTAAATATATAATGTATAAACATAGTAATATATAGATGCAATATATCTTTAGGCTATTGTACTGTAAATGTAATATTGGGGAGACGAGGGTTAATTAAAAATCAACTGCTAGTGGGTGTTTGTGAAATGGATTTTAGCTTACAGGAGCGTTACCAATCTGCTTTTATGATTGGACCGACATAACTTGTGCAAATTTTATCAAGTCGACGATTTAATCTGAAATCTGTACACTACCTATATATATATACATTCTATACATGAATACATCTATATATCTTTAACGCTGGTATATGTATAGTTAAATACATTTATATATATATATATATATAGATGTAATTGTATGCATACGGCACACCGCAATTGTGTATATTGGGAATTTTCATGTTATGTGTACATGTAATATTAAAAACAAAAAATATAATTAAAAAAAACTTTTCGGATAATCAGAAAATCGAAAACTTTTTTTTTATTTTATACAAACATAACACAATATACACTCTCTTGTATTGTATCTGTATGTATAAAGGTTTAGTTACCTATTGAATTAAAATTTTTGATTATGTACAAAAATTAATTAATTATGCAACATTATTAATTTCGAATTAAAAATTTTTTAAAGAGTATTATAATTTTTGTTATTCGCTGAATTGAAGAAAAATTACAATGTATACGAGTGTAAGCATTTCTATTCTGCACGTACATAAGCACATAAGTCTATAAAGAAATAGAAAAACAGAAATATAGGTACTTGTATTTGTATATACAATACCAATATTGTACATATACATTGTGTAGTTACAGCAGAATGTATTTTCTAATTTATTTTAATTTTGAAAATGTAATCACAAAAAAGTTTTTCTGCATAATAAGTGAAAACTCCCTAATTCTTCATATACCTAAATATACATTTTTTTTTCTTCTCATTTTGACTAAACCTATCCTTTTAAATTAATTAACTCAAAATTCAAAAAACCATTACTAAATCAAATTTAAATAAATACATATCAATCTGTTTTTTTTATACAAGATTTTAATGTTTAATATTATTTTTTGATTTGATACATTCATGTAAGCGCGTACCTATAGATACATTATATTTACATATATATGTAGCATCAATATAATACAGTATGGAATAGTATAAATCAAAACATTTAAACCCTCTTCTTGTATTAATGTATGCCTTTTTGTGATTATATATCTTAATAAATTTGCTTCAAGGCCTATCAGAAAACGCATAAACACCTGCTTATTTTCATAAATCCACCCTTAAAACATTACATGCATATATACGTACATACATATTATGTATATACTTTATTGTTATTTACTCATCCTCTTATATACATTAATTTGAAATAAGCTCTATGTTTATATGTATATATTACCATATTACATACTTATGTGTATGTACTAAATTAAATACTCGTATATATAGTACACCTAGGTGACTTATATCTTATATGTTATCTAAATGGTCTCATAATCTTAAATTATACACGAATAATACTTCAAATAAAATTAAATGAAAATCTTTAACCTTCACAATATTGAAATGTGATAAAATGCGAAAATCATATTGAATGTGACATTATACGGACATTTATAAATTTAATAAAAAAAATTTTTAAATCCAAAATAATGATCAAAGAATTTATTCACGAATAGGCACATACTACTTACATATTCATATTTATAGTACATATACATTACTATTTTTGTATATGTGCAATATTCTACATGCTGCGTATATATGGAAAAGAAATACACACTATAAATTTATCTATAAATATGATGTCCTGATTGGATGATTTGCGTTTTTGATGGTACCATGGAATTCATCATTTCAATTCCAAATAAAAATATATATGTACATCTATACATCAATATAAATCAAACCCAAATAGGCGTCATAAAACAGAATTTTTGTGTAGAGAACACGACGATATTGATGTTTTACATAGGTGATTCCTTTAATCATTGAAATCATTGAATTGTAATTTTCATTATAATGTTATATACGTTTTAAAAAAATATAAATAAATAAAAAAAGGAAAAGATGAACAAAAACGAATGAAATCAATTTCTCTGTAGATACTTGATATTTTATACATTAAATTATATTTAATGTATTATTCTCACATCAAAAAAATATGATCGTATAAGAATCAAAGAAAATAATATGTACATACATATGTATGTAGTGTAGTATGTGGTAGTATGATATATGTATGTTTATAAAAACTTCAACACAAACACAAATACATATTTATATTTATTTGAATGGCTATACATTTGTATATACTATACAGACATACAAAACAGACTTAATAATTATTTTATGAATCAGAGAAGTGAGAATTTTTAAAATAAAATTAAATGAAACAAAGTGAAATTTAAGCATCAATTGTTTTATGTTTACTATTATTTTCACGTTTTATGTGCATAACTATGGTAACAAAAATAATGAGACAGATACATACGTACCTATATCATACTTTTTGTATATATTACGTACAAATATACATATTTTTTTTTTGTAAAATGTAGGTATATGCATATCTACATAGTGATATACAGAGAATAAATTGTATATGTATAACAGAGATAGATCAACTTAAAAACAAAAACAACATCTGTTTTTTTTTCTGTGTATATCGTATGAGTATGTATGTATGTATTTATATATTTTGCATTCAAGTTTGTATACATACATACGTATACATTTTTGTTGTGTATTAATTTATGAAATATACGTTGAATTTTTTAAAGGAAAAAATACATATTTTGCATTAATGAAAAGATCATCTATTATATGAAATTTTTGCTTGAAATATATTCAATACGATTTTAATTAATTTAAAAAAATTACCTTAAAAATTTTCTCCTAAAATTTAACTAATAAATTTCTTTAACAATTTATTCAAACAGAAAATTATACGTGAACGTTAAACAAAAATTATATACAGTTAAATAATTTATATTAACGTATAGGGCAAAAAAACAAAAAATTTTAATTTTATGATATTCTTAATAGTTCAGCATTATATCACCTTTTGTACACATACATGCATATTTTCACACATTCATATGCGACTCCAATTATACAATACAAACACAATTGGAAAGGCCACCATAAACGATAACTAATCAGCATAAATATGACATAAATTATGAGTATTGCACTTAAGTAAATTTAAAAATGTAAACTGAGCTCTTTACAAGATTTAAAGCTAACCTAAACCTAACACTTTATATTCTACAATAAGAACACATAAATTTATTTATAATATTATGCTTTATAATGATTTCAAGATTTCCCTTTTACACAGTTTGTCATTATAGTTTCTGTGTTTAGTGTTTCCTTTTAATATTTTGCTATTTTAAATTTGTCTTTAAAAATATTTCAAAGATATGTTATTTGTTGATTATAATGACAAAAAGAAATGAAAAAAATGTTTAAAAAATTACAAGAATAGTCAACAGTCAGCTTTTTAGTGTTGATGCTACCTGATATAAAAACTAAATGTGAAAAGAACGTAGGTAGTTACATATATATAAATATTTTCAGTTATTTGATCGGACATATCCATGTATTCTACTACAAATGCTACAACTACAAACAAAACGATTTACTTTAAAATGATGGTGATGAGGATGATAACTTCTTGACGTGCTATTCATGCTTTATATTCTGTTTGATTTTCTTTTATTTATTTATTGACTTAAAACTTTAAACTTCTGGTTTTAATGATTTGTGATATTAGGTGGCCGTTTAATTTAAATCAATACAGTAGTCACTTGAGAAAATTATGAAATGTGGTTGTTAGCATTCGCATTAGTGCTTGTATATTTTGTATACGTATATGTACATATATATATATACATATATACATATATATGTACGTACATTATTTATAAAATCTACTGAAGATAAGATACATATATGTATATGTATTTACTACATGATATATGATATTCAGAAAATTTTATGATTTACCAGTGTGAAAATCTTAAAAAAAAACTCATTTATATGTATGATATTTATGTACATTATATGAAATTAAGAACACATTCATTTATATACAACTTTTCTATATATATAGACAGAGCCGCTTTTAGCCTCTTGGGCGACCGGTACAATTTTTAACTTCTCGCCCTCTAGGTTGAAACTTTACTATTTTTTAAACTTTAATTTAATTTTTTTTTTATTATAACAAAATTTCAATTTCTATGCTCTTTTAGTGAAAAAAATTATTTGCTTTTCTACTTCTGAAAAATATTCAAGGATTTCATACGACAATTTTTGCTTGTACATGAAAATATACGTCGAAACATTTATCGATTTTTCTTGTACATACATATATCTATATATATGAATCTAATTTATATCTGAAATTCTTTTCTATACTCTCCTACTGCAGTGCTGTACCCAATATACACAAGAAAATAAGAAGAGAAACTACTTTCTACTTTTCTTTCTAAGTACTTCTCAAATACCCAAGAATTGAATGACCATTTTGTTTGTTTGTTTACACATATGAAAATGTAGATCAAAATATTTATCGGTTTTTCTCTTTTACATGGATCTTCCATACTGATTGGAATTTGCAAGCAAAACATTCAAGCATTAATGTAGGTAAAATATGAGTGGTTATGTTTGCATATCACTATAGGCACATAGGCATGAGCATGTGAAGCACACTTTTCAAATTGTAAAACATTCTTTTTTCTTTAATTTTAAAAGAAAATTTTCGCAGATAATTATTGTTTATACTATGATTTGTAAAATTATATTTCTAAAAACGGATTTATTTGACATTCATCATGTCCTTATTCGCGCCCCCGAGATTTGGCGCCCGCTTTTAGTGAACCATTTCAACCTATAAAAGAACCGGGTATGTGAAATATAGATGTAGGTATATACATACATATGTACTTAATTAAGATGCGCATCCAATCCGATAAAGTGTATTTGTTTTAGTCGAACACAGTAGCAGTAATTTTTTTAGCACTTTACTTACTTAGGTATTTACTTTATTTACTTATTAAAAAATTTTTGTTGTTCACTTTTGAATGAAAATGAATGTATTGATTTTAATATGCGTGAGAGAGATTATTATATGTATGTAGCAGCTTGATATTTTTATTTTTTTGAAAATATGAATATAAACACAAAAATTTAAACCAGTATTACAAAAAATGCTTGTTGACATTGTAAATGATTACAAATAATAATTCAAAAATTTCTGAAATTAAATTAAGTCCGAGTATTTTCACATTCTTATTATTTAAAATAATTTTTAAAACATATCTATATACATATTAAATATAATATTCAATTTTTAAAATTTTTTAAAAAGAAATGCCTATTATATTTTATTTGTAAAATTCTATATAAATCAAGTGAATAATACAGAATGGTAAAAAAAGGATTGCAATTTATGTATGCATGCATATATATATGCAATAAATCATTTAAAAAAAACACATGGTTTCGATCATATATGTTATATGGTTAAATGTAAGTTTAGTATATACACATATAGTATATACTAATATGCTACAATATATGTGTGTATATGAAGAGCAATTCTAATGTTTATTCATCAATAAGAAAATACAAAGGAATCCTTTGGAATATATTACACAGTCAATTGAAAACTATTGTGCTACCTGTCTTTTTGTATGGTATCTGTTCTGTTCAATATGCACATACATACATATAACTATTCATATGAACAACAAAAAACGTATTCTTACATACTTATGTATAAATATAATATAATAAATGACAAGGTTTAAAAGAACAAACAATAAAATTTGTAAGTTGGTCAGTGCTTGTATATTATTCAGTAGCACTATATTTCAAGAGTAAAATTTTTATTTCTTATGTACACATATGTTCATGTTGATATAGTTAAAGTGGACCACACACAAATCCATATATATATGTATATAATTATATATATATATTTGAATTTATATTATAGACTATACGTGTATATGGTATACATACTACAAATTCTTGGGCGGAAAATTTCAAAATTTTGTATAATCTTTCGATTTAAATGATTAGAAATTTATTGAAATTTGAAGAGGCGTTAACGCAGAATTATTATTTCCTATAATTGTTTACATTGTTTTATTTATTTATTTATTTATTTATTTACCTATTTTTTTTTAATAAAGAACATTGATTTTTTGTTTGCTTCGTTTTCTATTTGAATCAAAAATAAAATTATTTTTAATAATTTTTGTTGATGTAATAATGAAAATATTTTAAAAATTTTACAAAGATAAATATTACTTGAAATCGACATGAAATGGCAAAGTGCATGCTACAAAACTTTATATTCTTATACAAATCCAAGGTTCAAATTTATTTTAAGGATAAAAATTTACAAATAACACTTATGTACATATATAATGTATTCTTTTTAATCTATTAAACCGCACATTATGAAAAAAATCGAAACATTTTATCAAATCAAAAAATGTTTTTGTAAATTTTGAAAAAAAAAAAACTCATCAAATTCTTTAAGTGAATTTTACTAGACGTACAATAATGAAGATTATTATATTTTAGGATTTAATTATATCTTCTTATTTAATAATAAAATATGAAAATAACGAAAATTCATAATTTATATAACAAGTGCAAAATATCTCACACGCAATACACATGTGCTGAGCTATGCTACATTTTCATATTATAATTTACTTAAATATACAATCATAAGTTAAAATAAACTATATACACATTTCAAATCAAGTGGTTTTATTGATATAATACATACATACATATACATTTATAATTTATATATCTATATATTTCTGTCTATATATTCATACGAATATATTTGTCTTATATGCATATGTGAATGAAAAACACATACATTCTTGTGTAAATAAATACATATATAACATATTATTTCGAATATGCGAAACCATTAAAGATTACAATTTTTAAAAATAAACACTAAAAACCGCATACAAAAAATTTATAATAATAATAACATAAACCCTTCGACCTCTAAATCGATTTATTTATTTATTTTATTTTTTCTTCTTTATTCTTTTCAAAATATATGGAAATTTTTTTTTTCTCTTTTTATCCCATCATATTTATTGTATTTGTAACTATGGAATATTTTTCATATCATTAGATTTTTATACAGATTTCTAAACCCATAAATTCAAAAATACATACATATATATGTATATATTTTAACAAAAATAAAACATATTTATACGTCTACATTCGTATATGTATGTATAAGATTTAGACTTATACTTATACAATACAATTGTTCAAAATCCATCAAGTATAGGCATACATTTATACACAATACATGACTACTGTATAAAATATTCACGAATATTTATTTGCTTTTCAAATATTATACATATATTCATATTACATGTACATTAAATGTAAATACTTTTTTATCTGCATATCAAAACAAAAATATCTAAAGCAAAATTAAATAACAATAATATAATAAAAATAACAAATTTATAAAAAATTAAAACAAGAAAAACTTTAAAAAATATTATTTTTCAATTTTTTTCACAGTAAAATTATATTTTTATGATACTCCGTATTACGAGTATGTATGTACCTATACTTTACTATCGGATTCATGAATTTATTTATTTAAGTGTACAAATTGATTTTCGTATTTATGTATAAAATTAAGTATATGTATACACTAATTTTCTTTTTGTACGTGCTCTTCACTACACACCATAAGAAGTATACAAGAAACAGGAGGAGACAGTTAGTAATAGCGTAGTATATAGCAATGAGATTATTGGCAGATAAGTGTAGTACAATATAGATTATAGTACCTTGCATACTATTTATGTAATCGTATATTTTCCTTCATGAGAAAAATTCATTTTCTTTTTATACTTGTTCTGATCTACACACTATAAGAAGTTTACAAGAAACAGGAAGAGAGAGTAAGTAGTAAATATGAGATTATTGGCAGCTAACTATAGTACATAGTACGATACAAGCTTGTAGTAAACGGCAAGATCGTATAGAAGAATTTTTTTGATGTAAACAAGAATAAATTTTAATATGCACGAATAATTTAAAATAAAATGATTGATTTTAATAAAGAAGTAAATTTTTATTACATACTTGATACTAAGTAGTTCAAAAAAAGTCAATATCGAGTGGATGCTTGTTATTACGAACAATCGTCTTAACGAGGATTTACTGTATATATATATTAGTAAAATCAGTCATATAGTTCACATTTTTATTTTGCTTCATTTTAATATTTTTCTTAAATTTTATACGACGTATGGATGTAAGAAATTTTAATTGACAACAAATTGATATAAAAGAGTCCAAAGCTTAATTTATTTCAAGTGAACATTTTAATAACTACTTAATTACTTATTATTGAATAATATATGTACAATTATCAATTATCCTTGATCTAATAATGTATGTATATCCAATAATCTAACATAAAAATTCATCTATCATTCTTCATCATCGTTTTAAGTATAAATCAAAGGTGTCGTCATACAATAAATAAAACATTTCCCGGTACTTAAACATTAAATTGACATTTCATTTTCTCTAAATAATAATATACTCAAAAGAGGGTGAAATTGATCTTTAAATTCATATGCGTGCTTACTATACACTATCAGACATCACAACGTACATAAATATGCATATATAGACACTTACAAGTATCTTTATCTAAATTATATTAAAGTATATCACATATAGTTAATAAAAATGTCCTTCAAATACAATTTAAAAAAATAATGATAATAAAACAAAAAGGACTTAAATGAAATATAAATCTCATATAAAGAAACCAGATTGTTTCTACCGGTTGTCATCATTTAATGATTAAATTGATACAAATCGTTTAAATTGATGTTGTTATTCCCTACGGGGGTTTAAATTATAAATCTATTAGGTATATATGTATGTTTTTTAGTAAGTATATATATGTATTTGTATTTTATATGGGTACATAATCATCAACGTTAAATAATTATGTTAATTGTTGTCGCTGTTCTGTTATATCGGAAATGTTTATTCAGCCTCAATCATTTGTGTACTGTATAAATAATATAAAATATATATCAGCGAGTGTAATATTATAGCAGTAAACATTTTATACATTTTTATATTAAGAATAACAATATGTTGCAAAGAAACCATAATCACAGCATAACTTATAAATATAGTCTTTATATACACGAGTATATGTTTTCAGATTTATAATAATACATCCTATTCATGTGTGTATACTTATTATGAGCATATGTATATATATATATATAATGTATAATGAGAGAAAGTATAATATTTTAATGTAAGCACCACTATAATAATACAAATAAACAGAATAATAACAAATTTACATCCCTTTTTTGTATCATATATAAAATGCAAAGATATAATACATACACATATTATTTAATTATATTATTCTATTCTATACATACACTCTCAAATTGTAAATACATATATACATATCTATGTGTATATTCTGTGTAATATGTACACACATATATTCAGAAAAAATATCGAATACAACATAGATGTATAGGATGTATACTTAAATTGACTTGAATTATATTTCATATATATATATATATATATATATATATATAGTATTTATATACGTATATGTTATTAAGTATTATATGTATGTATACGTATAACCCTCTTATTTTGATATCATACTTAGATTATAAGGAAGAGGATCTTGAAGGGTGAATATTTTGAAATCATAATTTAACAGAATGTTTATTTGTCCTCTTTCATATATTACATTCATGTATGGCTTTACATAAATATAGTTATAGATATACGAAAAACCCAAGGGGATGAATAGCATCACTTCCTAGTGCTAAATACAATCTTCATTTATGTATGCATTCGTACATATATGTATATACATGACATCAGATGACAATATATTATATGAATATTATTAAGTCCTAAGGCTTCAAATTTATACTTTTGTTTCACACATTTCACATGCATACGTCTATAAATAAAGATACATGTGTACATATTTAAAGAAAAATTAAAATTGCTTAATTTATCTATTAGTACACTATCCATATATATATATATATATATAATATTAATCGAAATCATATAAGTATCAAAATGTTAAAATTTATCTTTAAATTTTATCTAAAATATATATGTATATATACCTATAAAACTCACCTCAACACGCTCTTCTTTAAGATCAACTTTAAGGGCTAATTGCTCTCTAAGCACTACATCTGGATAATGTGTTTTTTCGAATGTTGCTTCAAGCTGTTCTAATTGCTCTTCAGTGAATATTGTGCGATGCCGCCTTTTTCTTTTTGGTGGTGGTCCATTACCAAAATGACCAGAATGATGGTGATGATGATGATGTTGATGATGATGTCCCAAATGCCCACCATGATTGTTAACATGCGCTTGCATTTGGGCAGCTGCAACATGTGCAACCGCCGCAGCATGCATGTAATTTGGATAAAAATTTGGATAAGCGACTGTAAAAACGAAATGCGAATAAAATAAAATAAAATTAATACAAATTTCATATTTCTGATTTGAAGAGAATTCAAATTGAAAAGTGTTATTGTTAAAATGTTCTATAAGCTACTTTCTGTAAAATGCTTTTAAGAAGAGAAAATATTTTTTCTTATTTTCACTTTCCATTATATAGATACATATATGTATGTATGTTTACGTTTTCATTTTATCCTTGAATAATTTTTTGTATGTTGTTTTAAAAAATTTTATGTACATTATCTGTCAAAATAAAAAAATATTAAGAGAAAAAACCGAAAATCTTTTAATAGATATACTTTTAGTGGTTTATACATGCCATAAAATATCACAGGAAAACAATATTTGGCTTTGGGCAAAAAAAATGTATAGCGGATAACAATAGGTACTTAAGAAAATCGCACCATCATATATGTATGTAAGAAAATGCTATTTTTTTATTATTAATTTTCCCTTAAGAATTTATAATTCGAAATACTTAAGGACCTATACTATGCCATAACTTTAAAATATTATATGCAATACAAAAAATATACAAGAAAAAAATTCGTACAAAAAATAAATCATTGGCATACTGCTCACCCTTAAGGTAGCTTTTAATTCGTGTGTAAATGTAATCGATTATTGAACCGTAACGTAATCAGACTATGCTGGCTGGCTTGGTAGGATCAAAAATTGAATATTTAAAAAAATTAAGAAAGCAGAAATATAAAAAGTGAAAAAATAAAATTAGGATAAAATCTTCAGTATTATATTTACATGAGGTATAAAAAAAATCGTATTTCTTTTCAATATATACTCGTATATACGAGTATACAATATGTACAAATGTACACACATTTTAAAATTTTTATTTTACATTTTATTGATTTTCTGTCTAATTCTTTTAATGTATAGCTAATATCACTGAAGCGTATCCGTATATATAATGTACATACTGCCTGCTACTGTTGCATAATAATATGTAACAATATCTAATAACATAGAGAGAAACAATTTAGTTACAAAACTATATATACGCTAACTTATACATGGATTTTTTAAAAAAAAAGAATTAAATACGTTTATGTTTTACAGAAAGAAATTTAAAAAGATGCAGGTATATGTACCAAACACATAGTCAAATTTTATATCAAAGCTTAAAAGCCAATTATTTTTTATGCTGTTTAAAAATTCATAACTTATAAAGTTTGAATAAAAATCAAAAACAAAAAAAAAACACTGGCAAGTTAATATTTTTAACAAAAAAATCAAAAAAAAAAAATTTACCTCTGAAGTTTGTAAAAAACTTTTTTCTGGAAAAACAAATATCATTTTTCATTTTACACATTAGTTTACACGTTATGTACTATATACATATACGAAAGAAAAAGTTAATTATTTCATTACAAATACGTAAGTTCAAGTACATAACAAGTGTGTGTAAAAGTAGAGAATTATAAAAATATGTAAATCAAAATTTTGATTACACTATGGAGAAAAATTAATATCGTCAGATTCTTAGTTTTTTTTTTTCAACTTATATTTATTTAGAATGGGGTTTACATATGCACATATAGCTAATGCCTATATATACTACAAAATATTATACATATGAAGAACGAACATCAACATTGTGTAGCATTACTATTATATGAATAAGTAATATATCCTTTTTTCCTATTTTCGGAGATGATAACATATTTATAATTTGTAAGGTTTCTCGCGGAAAAACGTGGTAATTTTCCTATCTTCATGTATTTATGTATTCTGAGATTTGTTTGCGCGTATCATGTTGGTAGTGATGGAAACGTATATCGACATGTATACGGGTAAAATCTGAAAATACTTTTCGTAAATTTTTATATGTCGTTTTACTAACAAAAAATTCTAAGTTTATCATGTGGAAATTAAAAAAAAGCATATGAGGTATCAGAAAAAATATTCCATTATAGAATATCCCAGTATATGTACTATATATCTATACTATGAACAAGCAAGTATTAAGAATAATACTCGTATGTGTATTAAAATTGCGTTCTTTATTCAAGTACTCGCGTATAAAGTCGTATAAAGTAATATATGTACTCGCTATATGATATAAATACACCTGAATAAAAGTTAGTTTCAAATTTTTTTATATGTATATATGTAATGTATACAAAAATATATGTACATGAAAAAGAATAAATACGGATTGGAACATGTTTGCGATATGTTAAATTGAATTTTTATCGTGAAATATATTTTATGCGAATATATTCCATCTATATAGTTAAGTATATACTTGTATAAATAATAGTTTATTGTTAATTTTATTTGAATAAAAACATCAACTTTTGCGGATTCTATGATTGTATGTATCTAAGGTAAGTATATACATGTATGTGTTTACATAAATGAGAGCTTAAGATTTCAAATGATACCATATTTTACACGATGATATAAATAATAAAAATATTCATTTATAAAAAAGATAAGCAAACAAACTGAATAAAATTTATATATTATAAGAGTACATTATGTGTAATTTGTTAAAAAAAAAAACACGCCAATGTTTGAATAAGTTTTTATTGTAGTTTGATATGAAATTTATTTTGAATTGTTACAAAAGTTTTAAATTAAGCAAATGGTATAGAATAGAAATTTAAATTAAAATTGTTCTTTTCCAAAAATAAAATCTTTAAAATATGTATGAAAAAGAACTGTAAAAAAAAACCAACTGTATGTGTTTCATTAAAATTATTTTGAACCCGCATTAGTTCAAACAGTTTCAAATTTTGCGAAATATGTAAAACATACGAGTGTTGGTAATTTTTTGCGGTAATTATTAAACAATGTATTAATAGTCAAAATATACCTACTTATATATCTTATATAAGTTATCTAGAAATTTTATATTTTTTTATCTTTTCGAATAGACATTAATTTCAAGAACGTCGGTAGAAATATGGTTTCTGCAATATTCAAATAGAAAATTTTAATATCTTCAAAAATTCAAATTATTTTTTACCAAAAATGAATTTATACAAGGTCTTTGAAATGGAATAAAGAAAAATTCGTTTAGAACTTTACACATAAATTTTTTTTATACATTCCTATATTCTTATTTCTAAAAAATTATAAGAATATTGCTAAAACTTTTCATTTTATATACCTAGAAAATCTGAAGGTGTAGTAAAACCAGATGCAGCAGCAGCAGCTAAATGACTTAAATGAATTCCTGGATGCTGTAATAAAGCGGGAATTCTTTGTGGTCTTAACGGAGACGATGAAGATGATGAAGATGTTGCATTTGGATCTGGCGATGCTGGACTATCAGCACGCTTTAAAGAAACTGGTCTTGGTGCTAATATACTATCAATTGTGAACAAAGAATTCGATGTAGTTCCAGCTCCTAATGATCTACCATTCAATGAGGTGTCATTGTCTGATGATTTAACATTTTCATCCTGATTATGTTGAAGTAACTGCTGTTGCTGATGATGATGTTGTTGCTGATGATGATGTTGTTGCTGCTGCTGTTGCTGTTGCTGATGAAAAACATTCTGTAAACGTTGTCCCAAATATCCTGCACAACCTTGACTATTCAACAACATTGCAGTCGTAAAATAATTTTGTGATGTTGAATGTGAATTGAAATGATTATTATTACTGCTACTATTTAAATTACTATTATTATTATTATTATTATTATTATTATTATTATTATTATTATTGCTATTATTATTATAACTATTATTATTGTTATTGCTATTATTTTGTTGATTTGATATTGTGTTATTACTATTAAAATGCCCGAGCACTGTTGGACTAGGACATTGTTTTATGAAAACGCCCTGTGATGTTGTTTCAACCATCCCAGATTCAATTGGAGAAGGTGTCGATGATGATGACAATGAAGGTGATGATATAGCACTAATTCGGCCAGTATCTAATTTTAATGGATTCACAAAATCGGGCCGATTTTTTTCTATCAGCCCGATTTGTGATGATGACCACAATGAACTCAGAATGATGTCGCCTTATTGATACTTAACACAACTAAATAATTTTATTATTCTATTTACTATATAAGTATATATATTTATATATAAGTATGTATATTATATTTCCTTTTAAAACTTCACTATAGTATAGTAATTTTAAATTTATTAATAATAGTAATTTGAAAACAATCATGCACTAAAATAAATTCACTTGTAAAATTATATCTGTTAGATTAAAGTGAATACAGCAAATTCATTTATGTAATTTGCTTACGACAAATAAATTAAGCACTGTAATTAGTAAATCTGAAAATCTGACAATATATATTAATTCGTAAACATCCGATTATGATATGACCGTGTTTAATTAAAATAACAAAAACGATTATTGAATTTAAAAAAAAATAAAAATGTTCATAACTTAACAATAAATAATGATAAATCGAAAGAAGCAAAAATTTCTCTCATAAGCACAACGAACGTTTGCTAAATGGTTTATGGTAAACTTTTAATACTATACTAAAATACTAAATAAAATCCACCATTGATATATAAAATATGTAAAATTTGAAGCCACACCTACATGAAGAATGAAGATGAAATAATATGTACGATCATATAGATACGTCTGTGTAAGCTGTGAATAAAATAAAAATAGAATTTTTTTTTCCTTTTTATCCTGCTACATTTCATCTTAATATTTCTACAGATGACAATGGCGTTTTTCGCTTTCAATATAGAAGAGAGGTATTAACATAATTTATAATCAGATTTTATTTACTGAATAAGGAGAATATTAGAAACTCCGCCTTTGAATTTTATTGTCAGCAATTTCGTCCTTGCTATACATTGTAATGTAATATATTGTATTCAGTATGTGGATATATAAAAAAAAATTCAAACAGGGAAAAATTACAAAACACAAGAAAATTTCATGCTGAAAAGGATATACAAAGCAACATGAGATAGATGCTATTGTATATTTTATATGTGAGAAATGTGTTGAGATGATGGTGACGGTGAGAAAATTTTCCCAATTTAAAACTTTATCATTTGTGATGATATTTCTGTGCCAGTGTCATTCAGATACCAATTCTATTATCGTCTTTAAAGATTTCCGGTTTTGCAGTAAGTGTATGAAGTGGGCGTTACTTATTTTTATAAATACAGACTAGTGATAATAATAATAATCATAAAAATAAAAGGTGTATAGTGTTTTGACGAAAACGATGATAATAATAATAATTTTTACTTTGCTATCTTTATTTAATATATTAAATGGTAAAGGAAAAGAAAAAAAAACATAATAAAATATATAGTTTTGCTTGATGTTATGATATGATAGTGATATAACATGATAAAGGTCTCTTTCTTAAGCAGATAATAACTAAATTAATACTTTTATGTTGGCAGTACATATGTATATATAATATATAAATACTGGTACATATATTCAGATGTCGTTATCGTTACGTCGCCCTTTGAGATATTCAGGATTATTAGCGCCGATTTAATGCTAACGACCGGTTTTCTTCTTCGTGTTCTTCTTTTTTCATACTCCCTATCATCATCATTTCGCCATTGTTTTATCTTTGTCCCGTCTTGTCCTCTATTGTATTAAAATGTTCACCTACATATAAATAATATATAATACAGTTGTGTGAGTGTTGTTGTTCTAATTATATATGCATTTATATAATTAGAATCCTTTATCCATCAAAGTTTCTCATCCTTTATATATTATTTTGAATTTTTCTGAAAAAAAAAACATTTTGATCAAGAAAATAATAAAAATTTGTGTGTATTATAAATATTTTAATTTGTGTGTAAAAAAATTGATTTTGAGAAGAAATCTTTTTATCACACAGAAATACGCAAGTACCTGCGTATATGTATTTATATGTATATATACCTACATATGTAAATTATTAGTACGTAATTGTAATAAATAAATACGTACAAATATGAGCACGTTGTTTAAATTTCAAATTCTTTATATGCCGTCATATACTTGAATACATAATTCTTTGAGTTTTTCTGCATTTTCATATTCTAATTTAAACCAAGTTTAAATATAATTTTATAGTACATATACTAAAATCTATTCTGGCTTTCTTTCGCACATGGTATTGGTATGTTTCCATATATTTCAAAAAATCTTTTATTTTCTTATTTTTATTTATTCCAAAGAATATCAATGTAATATAGTATATAGACTCAAGTATAAGGGTGCAAAAAAAAAGTCGATTTTTTGTATAGTACCGATTTTTTAATCGATTATAATCGTTTATTTCTGGTCATTGTCAATTGTATTGTCATTGTCTCGGGAAATCTCAGAGTATTATTATGTTTATAGATATACAAGTATGAATTTTCGTATTTATAATAAATTTAAAGGATGGAATATTTTTGTCGTTAAAATATATACTAAACGTTTGTAATTCATATTTATATATTCATTACATTTACATTATATGCTTACATATATCTATAATCTATATTATTGTAGATATATTATATAGGAGAAGTGTATTATTAAATTATTATATGTAACGTACATTATGTGTACATCAATAAATTGAATTTTGATCCTTTATTTTTATATTTTTTTTTATACAAATTTTATCTTCTTTCTTCTGTTATTGCCTGCTTATTTACATTCAAAAAAATAAAAAAAAAATCAATGAAAATGTAATTATAGACCACTCACTCTCTAGACCTATATGTATACCTCTGAATACGATATAACGACAAGAAAGAATATAGATGAGATGTACATACCTACATTCATTATCTGCATACATTTTTTTTTTCTTTTGATATTTGAGGATTAGTTGTTATAAAACAAAAACAAAAATTAAAAAATCTGTAATTATGAAATGAAATAGAAAGAAAAAACAATTTATTTCTTTCAAAAAGGATATAAAAAGGTGAATATGTATATTTAAAGTAGGCGTCATGTTTTGGGTTTTTCCATATTGAAATAGTACCTTAATTTTTTATCGCATATTTTTATTTAAATTTTATTTTTTTTTCAAATATATTTTGAATTTTAATTTCAATTTAAATCATTAATTTACAACAACAAAATCTTTTACAATTGACGCAAATGTTATTTAATTTAATCTTTTGCTTTGTTGTTTTTGAATTTGAAGAACTAAATACAAATGTATGATGATAAAAATCAAGATAAACAATATCCTTAGACTACACAGGTAACTGTACAGACAGATATGTTTGTGTATATATACCAAAGGATGAAAAAAAAACTTTTATTTTTCATTGCAATTTGTATGATATGTAGATAATACATATGTACACATTTGTGTACATCTTTAACTCATTGATATCCTGGATATCAGAGAAATACATGTGTTCATATCTTTAAAATGATTGCGTATGCAGGTACACAAAAATACATCATAAAATAAAAAATTTTGAATAGAAAAGTCGCCTATGTCTATATAGAAAACCTTTACTAATCGTCAATCGATTATTTCAATAATCGATCAATTTGCTTACGATTATTTTCAGCATCGATTATTTTCAACCGATTAATCGATTGTTTAATAAAATTTTGCATCCCTACTCAAGTATTTGAGTATTTGGGGATGTGTGTGTGAGTGTGTACGTATGCGTATATGCAGATTTAGTACATAGTAATTTTTGGAATCATGAAAAAACATAAAAAGCATACATTATACGATTTTGTATCTCTGAATCTGAATTAATGATAATTGAAGATATCAATTTCTCATTGATCTATACGTGGAATAAATTTAACAATAATCAAGCTATCTGCGCGAAACTATTTCCAAATTGCTAATAAAATCTTATATAATTATGTCAATATTACAAATATATTTCGTTTTATTCAAATGTGTATAATTTCATTTACAGGCATATGTATATTTATATATATGAAGATATCTATGTATATATAATATATATATATACATTTTAATTATTCATATATATACATATACATTTACAATATAATCATTGATCATTTGCACAAAGTAGAATCGTAGAACGAGAACCGTACAATGTTGACTTCGAAGTTATTATTTAACTTTTCATGCATTAAAATAAATTGAGTGAAAATCTTATGACAATAAAAACATACAATCTTAAAAAGTTATTATACGTACTTATTTATACACAATAAATTATATACTCACACTCAATATAAATATAAATATTATATACAATATTACGACGAATATATACAGAAAATATAAATATAGATATTTAATTTGTATAGGTTTAAGCATACATATATCTTTATATATACATAAATATATAAAAATATATATGTATATAAAAATAGAAAATAAAAGCAAATACCTAAATGTAGGAAAAGAAAGTTTGATTATATACATTTAATTCAATTTAATATTATACTTATGTTTTATGTATTATACATATAAGTATACGTGTAATATAAGGTAAAGCATATACGAATATGTATAATATACAGATACACAATAAAAATATGATATTGTACATATATGTGTACATATGTACAGACAATAGATGGAGACATATTTATATATA
The DNA here is from genome assembly GCA_951394055.1 of Villa cingulata. Taxonomy (NCBI): domain Eukaryota; kingdom Metazoa; phylum Arthropoda; class Insecta; order Diptera; family Bombyliidae; genus Villa; species Villa cingulata. The sequence goes on from OX596018.1 coordinate 49,179,790, forward strand.
TAAATATATATATGTATATATATTATGAAATAACGAAAGCAAATATTTGGACATTTGATTTGTTCGAAATATGAATTTGAAAATGAGTGAAATTTCAAATAAATAATTACATGAGTTGAAATGTGTAATAATAATTAAAAAAAATGTACATATATTATTACAAAATTTTATAGAAACATCAGTTCACAAACGTATATAAATTACATAGATACTAAAATTTTTAAATTTTCATTTTGAAACTTCGAGCGATGACTATATAGAGGCGCTTATAAATAATTAAATAAATTTTTGAAGAACCACATACAGAAAATATATCATAATATGTAACTTGAATTTTTCTTAATAACAAAATTAATGTCGTGCGTTTGTAAATACATATATAGATAATAAAGACATATGCACATATATGGCTGGTATATAACTTCAAGTTTATCATTATTATCTTTAAAGTAAAAGTAAAATAGAAAATTATTATTCATATGTATATTATATACGTATAATGTATATACTCATATGTAAATCATTTTTTGTTCGATCTCATTAAAACTGTACTGTAGATTATAGATTCTGTCTATAATCGTAAAGGTACTCTAAATCCCATTTCAAAAATTAACACAATACAAAATACTACCGCCTTTCAACTAAATATCATTTTCATATTTATATTATATACATATGTGTATGTACACATAGTATAATAAATATATAATAAGTTCGTTCATGTATTTGTATATTTATAGGTACGTACATATATGTATGTATATATATAGCAAGAGGATGAAAATTCATAACCATAATAGATTATGATTATTAAGCCAAAGATTTAGATCATAAACGCGCTTGAAAGCAAATATGATTCAAATCCTATTCCAATAATTTTAAAATATTTTCTTTTTTTTCTTTTCTTATTTAACCGCATGCTGTTTTAGATCATACCATACCAATATACCATATTCATACTTCGGACATAAAGCAATTCATCATTCACAATTGTTGTATATTACTAAATATTCATATTTTCAATTTCACACCAATATATATAAGTAAGAACAAAAATTAACGAGGATGAAAAAATTGTTTAAACTCTTTCCGTCTAATACATACTTATATATATATATATATAAACTAATTACTTGAGAAGATTTCAAATTATAACTATACTATAATAATCGACTTCAAAACAATTCATTTAAAAAGATCCTACATGCACTGCACATATATATATACATATATATACATATTATATCCTGTAGAAAAGATAATTTTTGTTTGAAGAAAATCTGACAAAAGGACTTTTATATTATACATTGTATATGCGTATTGTGTATGAGTGTATTATTTAAAATTATAATTTTTAACATTTATTCATAATAAATATACATACTCACAAAAATGTATGCCGATATGAATTTCAAACTATGCATGTATACTGTATTTGTATCATATTAAAAATATTTTAAATTTTAAGAAAAATAATCTTTTAAAAATGATAATTCATATAATGTGCAGATATTGTATACCTATATATATACCTATATATATATAAATATGTAGGTATATGGATACGATACGTTACAGTTTCCTTTTTTCTTCCTTTTCAGATATTTTATGAAATTCATGTATATACGAGTACATATATATACCAGCATATAATATATAATACACATACATTATGTACATAATGAGAATAATAACAAAATGGACATGAACAATTCGGATAATCTTTAGTTAAGCTAATTGCCTCAATGAGATAGTTATGATCCATCTTTTACGCTTTGTTAAATTTCTTTTTTTTTTCTTTTTTTTTCAAAGAAAGAGTTATGCTATTGAAAGCCAAAAAATATAATTGTAATCTTTTTCCCGTAAATTTGGATAAACTAAATTAAAAATTATAAATTTAAGATTTTTAATGCAATGCACAATATGAAAATTCATACACATATATACATATAAAATTTAACATAACATATATGCATATATAGACATAATAGTTTTACATTATATACAGACAGCTATTAGCTATATTTTATTTTGTATAATAAAAAGAAAGAAAAAGGAAAAAAAATTTAAAAATTCTATAATTTTAGCATTTTTATTGAATTGAATTTTATTTGTAAAGTGAAAATTCATATATTAATATTTTAAATGAAATTAAATAGGTATATATACGTTATCTATATGATCTACATATATCATTTTAATTGAAATTTCAAATTAGAATGTATTTGACAGAATCATAAAGTACTTAAGTCAATTGGATGAAAGTCAAAAACACAATTATAATAAAAAATCTTTTTTTCTTACTTCTTATATTATATATACGAGTATAATCGTTTATGCTGTTATAATATCACACCCTCTCATTTAATGTGTGTATAATGGATATGGATAAAAACACATGCATGTACATATGTATAGATTTGTATATATGTATGTGTTATACATTCTTATAAACCCTGCATCAAAAGACAATTCTGTGAGGTTGATTTACAGATTCATATAAATTGTGGGGTTGATTTAATATAGATATGTATATGAAAGATTTCTAGTGCTATATATACATACATACATATGTATGTATTTATATCATCAATTTTATTGTCTGTCCATATCTGTATACATATAACTATTTGTATATCCGGTTCTTTTCTAGGTTGAAATTGTGCACTAAAACCGGGCGCCAAAATATAAGGAGCGTGAATAAGGACAGAATAAAAGTCACATAAATCTACGTTTTTAGAAGAATAATTTTACAAATTACAGTAAAAAAATATTCTTAGAAAGAGAAGTAGAAAAATACGCGTTTTTTCCCCCTTTTATTGTGTATATCAGATACTGCACTGTTCTACTGCAGAAGGCGAGTACCGGGAAGAATTTCAGATTAAAACTAGATCCGTGCAAACTATGTAGAAAAATCGATAAATGTTTTCTTTTTTTCTACTTCTCAAATACGGATGAAATTTTGTGCTGTTAGAATAAAAAAATCAAATCAAAGTTTAAAATAGTAAAGTTTCAATGAAGAGAGCAAAAAGGTTAAAAGTGCACCTGGCATCCAAGAGGCTAAAACCGGCCCTGCACATTTGAGAAAATTTATGTATGTATTAATTATTTCCTATAAATACATACGTATTTATACATAAATTTGTATCGTTCATGTATGTGTGTACTCCAAAGACTATTGTATAATATAATGCATTAGTACGGGTGCGGATTTGTAATTTAATACTTGTCAAAATGTTATCATATAAAAGTGTCTTAAATGACGAACAATAAAGTAATCGCCATTCTATTTCACATTTATGATAGTGAAAATTTATGTACCAGTATGTAGTAGCCTAGTAGGTAGTAGGTATATAGATAAAAAACATTATGACAAATTCTAAGAATTCCATATAATGAAAAGAACTTTTATGTAAACATTACAATTTATTGTATATGTATATTATAAAAAATATATAGGAGTATATGTATATTATATTTGCTTTATTTCTGGCATCCTTTAAAGAGAACATTATAAAAGCATATATCACATTATTTATACTCGTATACACATATTTTTTAGATATAGTATATTACATATTTGCTTTTAGTTTTATATGTGAACACAATCGGGGTAAGTTATTTGCGGCTTTTAATATTTATCTTTCTCAATATTTTGAAACATTCGTATATAATTGTATGAATGTTTAATTATATTCATATGTATTTAAATTAATTTCTTTATAAACTGAAAATAAGTTTTCTAATTCGAAAATTAAAACATGCCACATATGAGTATCTGTGTATACGTTATTATATGTATATATATACATCACACACCTATTATATGCATATATAGTTTTTATGTACATATATATGATGAAATCATACAAAGATAAATTAATATTTTATTAATGAATAAGTAGCAGCATATGCGGATGAAAGGAATTAAAATGGAAAGATTTTTTATATTTGAGACTTTTATATTGTTATAATATACCTACATGACGCGTATTTCTCATATAATCAATAATAAAGGTAATGATTATAAACGTAAAAAAATAAATTTTCATAATCAAGATTTTGAATTTCAAAATTTTCAATAATTATCTTACGTATTAGAAAGTCGCATGTATATAGTAATTAATATTGATGAAATATGAAAACTATATTTTATATTATGTAATTCTAATGACTATTAAATAAGATCTAAATTGATCTAATTCTTTTGTCTTAAAAATAGTTCTTATACATATATATACCTCTTATAATATAGATTATCTTGATAGCAAATTATTAAATATGTGCAAAATTTATTAAAGATGTGTAATAAAAATATTTACAATTATTTCACTCATATGTTGATGAAAAAATGAATCTGGTATATATACATATATGTAGGTGTTCGAATGCAATATTATTTCAGTATTTGCAATTAATTTTTGTTTTATTTTAAAAAAAAACATGAAATTCATTAAAACCGCATTATTAATCTTCAATTCTTTCATATTTTAATGCATAGAATTTGTAAAAAATTTTCAATTTTTTTTTTCCTTTTCTCTGTTTCTTTTTCAGAAAAAGGTAATTCGATTTTGATTAAATTCTAAAAGGCAAACAAAAAGTTATTTTCTTGAATTTCTTTCATTTCCAATTCAATTTTCGAAACTAAAACAAAAAGCACTCAATAAAAATTGGTTTTCTTTTGATACAAATATAAATTTTATGATGTATATATGCATACATACATCATACATATATACATAAAATAAAATAAAACAAAATAAAACAAAAAAAAATCGTATTAAATACATTGTATGTACAAGTAAATATACATACATTATATAAAAATAAATTGTATGTACTATATAACCGCAAATATCTTATATAAATAAAAAGAAAAAGGAAAAATAATAAAAAAAATGTCTGAAGTTTCTTTATTTTATATTATGTACCTATACACGCCACGCCGTATACAAAAAGTTTAAAATTCTTCAAATTTCAGTTTTTTTTTCTCTGTTACATTTTCCTAAAAATCAATTTTATATACAATTTCTGTGTATGTAATATATATACTCTCATATTTTAGTGTATATGTATACGCAACGCATTGTAGTTATATGTATAAACGTAAATACTTATACTTATATTATGTATGCACGTATAATGTATGTGAAACGATGTGAAAAAAACGATAAACTTAAAAATCAATCATTCGTTTTTTGAAGTAAAATTTCGATTTGATATCATGAATTTTTAATAAATTAAACATATTGGATAAAATTTGTATTCGTTTTTATGTCTTGTTTCTTTCAAAAATTTATTTCAATTTAATTTTGATTTTCGAATATATAAGAAAAAAATTTGTCTAGGTATTGATTGCATGGCATACTTTGTTACTTTGTATATTTGGTCTATATGAGATTATATGTAGAAAACAAAATTTATAGAATCACACTGTATTGATGATACAGTATTAATTAAAAATTGTCTTAATTTCTATATTATTAGTTTTGTAAAACTATTATAATTTTTTTGTAATATAAATCAATTAGGTAAGATTTGCATTTTTAGATGAATGTAATAATAAGAGTAGAATTTAAAATTGAAATCTATAAGTGTTTTAATGAAAATATTAAAATAGTAAAATTATAATGGTAAATTAAATAATAAAATAAAAAATGTTATATAAAGTATAGTGATTTGTGATTGTTAAATTTACACTTAGTATATTAAAACAATTTAATTTTGGAATTGTGAATTAGTTTAAAATGAAATGTAAATTTTAAAATCATTCAATTGTGAAATAAATCAAATTTATTGTGAACCATAAAAATTTGATTATTTTTACAAATTCCTACATGTAATGCATATATGGATATGGTACTATGCGTATAGATATTATTTTTAACACAGCCACATCGATTAAAATACAAAATTAAATTTAAAAAAAATGAATTACATCACACTTTTTAACAAATTAAAATTTTTATTTTATTTTTTAAGGATATCACAATTAAAATTTATAATAATATTCATCATGATGTTTGTTAATTACAGAATAATATACATAATTACATATAATTATATAAAATACTATACTCTTTAAATAATAAAAAAAATTCTTAACTTATCCCTTACTTTGTCAATTCAAATATATGAATACATGTGGTTGCATAATTGAATTATGATTTAATGTTTTTTCGATTTTTTATGTCCTTTTTCAAAACTATGTTTTTTATTTCCTTTCTTACCATGTTCAAAATGCTTTTTATGATGTTTATTATTTTCATGCTTTTTCTTATGATCCTTATGATGCTTATCATATTCGCCTTTCTTATGATGATCTTTATGGTGTTTATGTCCCTTATCGTATTTAGTGTCATGATTATGGTGTTTTTTATGTTTGTCAGCATGTTTATCATGGTATTCATGTTCTTTCTTATGCTTTTTATGATGTCCTTTTTTGTGTTCGTCATCATAAAATTCATGCTCCTTGTGAAGTTCATCTTTATGAGCTTTCTTATGGAATCCAGTTACCTTTTCACCCTTCTTATGATGTTTTTTATTATGCTTTTTATGACCCTTTTTTTTGTGCTCTTTTTCTTCGTGTTCACCATGTTTCTCACCTTTATCCCAATGCTTTTTCTTTTTTTCTCCATCATCATGATATTTTTTCTGATGATGTTCTTTATCATGTTCCTTTTTATCGTGTTCGTCCCATTTTTTACTATCTTTATGTCCTTTCTCTTCCTTATGATGCTTTTTAAGATGATGATCTTTATGATGTTTTTTACCTCCACTCTCTTTTTCTTTATGTTCTTCTTTATGTTCCTTCTTTTTTTTACTTGCTAACGAATATGTAACAAGTAATGTTATAATTATAAACACTACCACATATCTCATTTTGAACACTTAAATCCAATAAAAGATAAGTGTCCTTTTTTCCTTTAATTTATCCACTTTGTATAATTTTTTTAAATAAATACTTCTTTATAAATTGAAATACAAAATTAGTATGAGATAAATTACTTTCCATTAACCATTATTTATACACAAAAATTTAGTTCAGTAAATTTATTACTTCGTTATTCAATGAAATATTAAATTATTTTTGTGTATTATGTACAAATACATGTACAGTATATGTGTATGTATTTATGCAAAAATTATATTATTCTTATTGTACTCAGGTAAATGTATACTAATTGTAGATTTCGTTGTCTTTGATTGTCTTGTCGTGTTAGTTGTTGTATGATATAGCAGATACAAATATATACATATATATATATGTATGTATATATTTTGAAATGCTTCACTGACGTCGATGATGAAAGTTTTGTAACTCTTATAATGAGCACAACCACAAAAATTGACTATATATCAATTTTACACTTTAATTTATTTCTTTGTTTTTTTTTTTTTTTTTCATTTCATTTTTTATTTTCCTAATTTTGTTTATTTCATTGCTAAGAATTTTCGTTTTTATATCGGTATATGCACATATTTTTTACGCTTTGAAGAGCATTGGACCAAATTTGTGCCAAATATTATAAACATTTACCCATGTAGCAATACGAAATAGAAAAAAAATCTACAAATATATTTATCTATATACATACTTGATAAAAATTTCATTATACACAAATCGCCTCATCACATGTAGTACTCTATTAATGTAGTATATTAATTTTTGATTTTCATTATTTAAAAGTTATAATTATATCAAAGAATGGAATTTATTTGTGTAAATAATAAATAAAGATATAACGTTCTTAATATACTATACATGTGTATATAATCATAGATATTTTTATTATAATAAATTTGTACACAAACATGTATGAATTCATATAATATGTAAATCATTACTCTATTATATAATATTTTGAATGAAAATTTTGTAATCCTTTTTATACTTTAAGAGACTGAAAAGTGAAAAATATACCTAATTTTCAAATATACTCGTATATATGTAAATTGTCGCGTATAATAAAATAATGCGACAGCGACATAGAAACACTCGTACATAATATGATTATGTATATATATAGATAAATATATTTGAATATATAAAGAATAATATTAATTTATTTCAGATTTTATTGACTTTCCAATTGAATTAATTTCCAGAAAATAAATAATTTTATTGTCTATAGTATGATATGGAGTATTCATTGCAAAAATACGTTATTTTACATAGATCATTTATATATATGAAGATTATATTATTTGTTTAATGTCACGTACTTACTTATGTTTGATATCTATATATCTATATCTATTTTCCTTATATTAAATAAATTTAATGCATATACATACTACATAAGACATACAAATGCACATAAAATATCACTATACTTCAAACTCTGGTGTTTGCTATGCTCTATTCTGATTGTGAAATTATAGTGATGATGGATCATGGATATAATATATGATAAAACATATTATAAAAACCGTATGTAAACAAGCAACAGCATGCAATTCTTGTATTTTCAACAACTCTTTTATACGTCACGTGTATACACGTAGTTAAAGGATTAACCAATTATATTAAAATTTGTCACCGGTTAACGAGTTAGTCTGCATATGAAAAATAAGAGGATTATATGGTAAATTTTATTTCAGTTTGAGAAAGATTTTGCTTAAGATAAACTAAGGATTTATGTTAGAAAATTTTATTGTATGAATTTTTTGCCGATTGATAATCAATATAAATCAATGTAAAGAAAATGAATATTTTCACATTTAAATCAGCATATATTCTAACTTTGTTATATATAAATTTCATGTGATATAATATAACCATAAAAATAATTCAACTTTTATTTTCATTGTATATCTAAAAAACAAAATAACTTCTTTGTATATCCGTATATTGATGAATAATGAATTTTTTATTTAAATTTTATATGCCCAAAAATAATGCAAAACTATTTTAAAATTATTATGTAAATTAAAATTGAAAAAATTACGTTAATAAAAACGGAAATGTTATACATAATTTTAAAATAAATTTGAATAAAGTTTGATGATTTATTTACAATCATATCTAATTTCTAAGATAAATAGATATATCTATATATTTCAAATTTTTTAATGCATGAAGTATATATTTAAAATATATGTAAGTTATTATTATAATAAACTGATACTAAAATATATAAAAAAAAATTAAATACAAAATACAACCGTGTAAAAATGAGTTAGACATGCTGATATGCATAATTCCCAAAGGAAAAAAATATATTTGAACTGGAAAAAATATGTACAAGCACAGACCTAATAAACTGTAATTATTTATCTCTGTGGTTTTAAAAAAAAATAAACAGTGATACTACAATTTTTTTCAAATAATAAAATCCAAATTTTTAAATAGAAAAAACCAATCCAAAAGATTTCAATAATCAAATTTTTGAACCGTTACTGTATAATTGTATCTGTGTATTCATTGAAGGATTTAAAATATATTTTAGCTGTTTCCTTCTATATTGATGTTTTGATTATCAAAATGAGTTCATGATCAAGATGTTTTTTAAATTTTCACCAATACATTTAAACTAGCTGAGAAACGGTGTAATCGTGGCTCGTGGGGAAATTTGCATCAAATTTTAAAAATTTAGATATTCTGAAAATTTTTATTAATTTTATAAAATTTGTTTGCATTGCAATAAGTAATTTTAGTTTTCGTTTTGAAGCACCTTTCATGATTTTAATTCGAATTTGAATTGTGTATTGATTCTGTTGTTGCTTTTGATTGCGGTTCGGTTGTTGGTTGTGTTATGATTGCGTTGCGTTGCGATTGCGATTGTGAATGAGTTTACAAATCATCAACATGGAATAATATGGAAAATGAAATTAGTTATTCAACTTTACCCATCATTTCATAAGCCACACAAAGCAAAAGTAAGCAAAATGCAACCTAAGGTGTTGTTTCATTCTTTCGCATTCGTTCGTATATTCGTAATGCCTTTGCCTTTACACAACGACAACAAGACAATAGCAAGGAGGACAAGGCATTAAAATTAAAGCAACCGTCAACGTCAAAGTATTTTTCTTATTTCTTCTTGTATTTGTATTTTTTTTAGAATTCATACATATTACCACCATATTACATTTACATAGTGAAATTAATTTGTGTATTGCTGTTCATTTTTTAATTGAAATTTTCTTTTTATTAAATTCATAATTGAAGTGAAATTAAGATGTCTACAACACATTGTATCAAAATGGAAGATGGATCCACTAAATCTATTTCAGAAATGTTAAATTGTATTGAAAGGTAATGAAATTTAATTTTCATGCTAAAATCTTACAACATTAATTTTATAACCTCAAACTATCTAATATTTGTGGGTGCATATGAATAATTATAAAATTAGAATATTTCATCAATGTATGTATCAAATAAATTTTAAAATTCTTCTCAGATACAATCCAGATCATCTCAAAACGCTTGAAAAATATGTCGAGGAACAAGCAGAGAAGAACACCTATGATTTGGAAACAAATTTGGCTGTTCTAAAGTTATACCAATTCAATCCAGGAATGTTAAATATGGACATAACATACATAATTTTATTAAAAGCATTAACTAATCTTCCTCATACTGATTTCGTTTTGGCTAAATGTTTATTATTGCCAAGTATAATGGCAGATCCAACTATTGTAGAAATCATAAATTTAGCTGATACTTTAGAAACCTGCAAATTTTCATTATTTTGGGAGAAAATTAGAGAAAAATCGAATAAAATAAAATTCAATCATATAACTGGATTTTATGATTCAATTCGGAAATTCGTATGCCATGTTGTTGGTATTACATTTCAAAATATTCGAAAGGAATCACTTGCGAAATTGATGGGAGATATCGATGGTATGTGAATTAAAATAAAATGTATTTTATTTATATTGTATCATTTTCCTTTCTTTTCTTCCTAGATAACACATTAAATCAATGGATAAAGAAAAATGGTTGGAAACAAAAAGGAGGTCTTGTATTTATTGCATCCCAAGATGAAAATATTAAAACAAAAAATATCACAGAAAAAATTGAATTTGATAATCTAGCATCAATAATGGCAAAATGTTTGTAAAAATATCGAATTCAATTTTTTAATTGCGAAATGAGCTCTGCATTTGGATAATTTACATACATAATTAAATAAGTGTAAATGCAATGAAAAACTCAAAATAAATAAAGATAAACAATGAAAATAAAAATGAAAAATCATTTTTTTTTAAAATCTGACTTTTATTTATAATTCAAAATACTCATACATTTATGTAATAAGAAATGAATTTAACAAAAAAGGTGTAAATTACAATTAAACTATAATGAATTAGTACATAATTAAAATTTTCTAAAAAAAAAATAAAAAAAACTTACTGTTTTTTAAAACTTTTTAGAATTGGAAATATTTTGTCAAAAGCTTCATAAATTTCTTGACGTACTTTTGCTCCAGTTAATACAACTTTACCAGAAACAAATATCAATAATACAATTCTTGGTTTAACCATACGATATATCAATCCAGGAAATAATTCTGGTTCATATGAACTGAAAGTTCCGTGTGTCAATACTAAACCTTCTAATCTAATTGGAAATTTTACATCACAACTTCCTACCATATTTTGTATTTTAAAGTCTAAAAATTTTGCCTAAAAATAAAAATTGAATAAATTTTACTTAAATATATACTCTCATGTAGGTAATTTGTAAACATTTACCGTAAAACCTAATTTTTGTATAATTCTTGCATATTTTCTTGCTGCTAATCTAGAATCTTCTTCACTTTTTGCACCAGTACAGACCATTTTACCAGATGAGAATATTAATGCCGTTGTACGAGGTTCACGTATCCTCATTATAACTGCAGCAAAACGTTTCGGATTGTATTCAGCATTTCGTGCATGCAACGCAATTTTCTTTAAATCCAATTTACAATTTAGATTTACTGTTGATACAATATTCCTTGGATGAAAAATCATATGGAAGCGCAAGTAATAACATATTAGCACAAAAATTAAACTAATAGCAATTCTATTACTTACTGTAGTTGAGGAACTATTCCTGGATCAGCTGAACCAGGTGTCATTGGTGTCATCGGTGTAGCTGGACCCATCGTCTGATGAATATTTGTTGTACTATCATTTCTGTCAGTCATTGGAGCCATTGGAGACATAAGGCTTTGCTATAATATTCACAATTTTGTGTAAAGATAAACTATTTTCTAATTTAGATTTTATTGTTATATATTACCGGTGTTTGAGGCTGCATCATACTTTGTGGAGTTGAAAAGCTTGGTGTATATGATTGTATTTGCTTTGTTGGAGTTGTCAATAAAGGCATACCACCACCAGTACTATTATTACTACCCATTGTACTATTATTAATATCATTTGTACCTCCGAAAGGATTCATTTGTGTACTTATTTGTCCGCTTAATTGTTGTGATTGTTGATTACTACTATTAATATTGTTGTTACTGTTACCCAAGTTATTTCCATTGCTACCAGCCATTGGATTCATTTGCAGCTGTTGCTGATAAACGGCATTTGGCAATATCTGTTGATCTGCTTCTGGCTGGTGTAAAGGTGTACCAATTGATGGTATTGAAAAACCAGGACTTGGTAGCATTTGATCCATTTTCGGCAGTCGTTGTCTATTGTTCTATATATTACTATAAATATGTATAATGAAGTCAAAAAGAATAATTCAAATTAATCCTGTTAAAGTACTTTCTCGAAATGGTTATAGCTTTTAGGTTAACTTTTCGTTCAAAATATCTTGCATAATGAAATGTAACTATTTTAATATTTTAAAATTATCTTGATATTGGATTAATTATTATTTATTTTACAGTTGAAATATTACAGAAATTTTTAAAATACTCTAGTTTTTTTCTATTTTTTATTTTTGCCAACAAACTTCACAAAACAAACAAACAAAAAACATAAAACAAACAAACCTTTTCCTTCAAAACTTCAATCGAAAATCAAAATTGAAATTTATCAAAAGCAAACACCGTATCCAAGCCCAAGCTCAAACCTCTAACCAATAAGCAACAAAACTTCAAAAATTGCTAAACAATATCGTTTTCGCACAATAAGCAAACAAAAAGATAGTTTTGTTTATAGTATGTATGTATGTATATAGCCTCGTATCGTTATCACCTCACTCCTCTCCGTTTCACTTATCTACCTTCTCGCTCATCTTTCATTGAGTTATCTGTTATCTTTATCTGTCCTTCTAGCTTCTATTCATTTTACTTGCAGTTTTGTGTCATTGTGTGTTTTAAATTTTACAAAAACCAAGAAAGAGCCAACCAATCAAAGAATGAAACAAAATACTGTTTTTGCTGTTTACAGTTTACACATGCTGTTTACGTTTACAATTTAATTGTCAAATGTCAATTCCACCTTCAAATTATTAAAATTACAAAGAATAATCAAGAATAATGTTATAAAATTCGTCAAAGATCAAAGTAATTTCTTCAAATTTGTACAATGATTATTTATGGAGTTTATATTGTAAGTAAATCTGGTGGTCTTATATTTAATCTCGATCATAACACTCCAAGAATTGATCATGAAAAGACATTTAGTTACCCCATTGACTTAGTATTAGATTATGACCCAAAAAAAGTTTCTGTTGTCTTTGGACAAAAAGAAGGAATCAATGGTGAGTGAAAAATAATTTTAATTTTTTCTTGACTTTTACTACTCAATTGCATAAAATTAAAATCTGAAATATTCAACATATTTATTTAATTTTTAAGTTGGCCATGTACTAACATCGTTAAATGGAATACCAGTGAATGGTTGCACTCTAGAGGATGGACGTGATGTTAAAACTTTAATTGAAAATAAAGACAATTATCCTTTAAATTTAAAATTTAGTCGTCCTAAGATGACAACAAATGAAAAAATTTTCTTAGCAAGTATGTTCTATCCATTATTTGCAATAGCAAGTCAGTTAAGTCCGGAACCAAAAAGTTCTGGTATTGAAGTATTGGAAGCAGATACATTTACTTTACATTGTTTTCAAACATTAACTGGTTAGAACACAACATAATTTTTATTTAATTTTTTTTTTTTAATTATTTAACAATTTCAGGTGTTAAATTTATGGTCGTATCAGAAGTTGCGTTGAGTGGTATGGATATTTTATTGAAAAAAATTTATGAATTGTATTCTGATTACGTTTTGAAGAATCCATTTTATTCGTTAGATATGCCGATCAGGTGTGAACAATTCGATACAAAATTACAAGCATTATTAGATCAAGTAGAAAAAACTGGTGTTAACAATATTGATAGAATTTAGTTTAAAAATAAATAAAAACAAAAACAAAAATTTTATTGATTTTTTTATTTTGTATGATTTTTTTGAAATTACTTGAATGGAAGAAACAAGAAAGGAATTTTGCATCTTATTGTGCTACCGCAACCGCTACCAAACCAACCAACATATGATATTTTACTATATTTTTTGTTCGATTTACTACATTCTTATTTTGCTTTTTTTAGAGCTACTACAAAAATTTCTTAAAATTACTTAAGTTAGTTGTCAACAAATTGACAACAAGACAATTTAATTATTTTATAAACAAAAATAATTTATTAAAAATATAAATAACAATTAAATAATTACAAAATAAAATAAATTTAATAAATCAACATTTTTTTTAAAATATAACTATGTATAAGGAATATGAAAAAAAAAATACGAGAAAGTTAAAATAATTATAAGATAAATATCAACATTTTTTTTTCCGCTTCATCTCACACCCTAGAGAATTGAAAAAATTACGTTTTTAAAGTGCTTAAGAGTATTGAGTGGCCTACTACTTATGAAAAAAAGAACAATTCAGATATGATTCTGTGAAAAAAACTGAAAATCGAAAAAAAGGATATTTTTCATAATTTTTTTTTCCTAAATATCGAATGAATACAGAATCTAAAATTATTCAAAACCAAAATGGAAATAATGCCAAATTTTGGAAGACGTCCAAACATTGTAAAAGAAGATCCAGATTTAATAATCATTAATGATGATTTACCATTACCATCATCATATGAATCAACAATAGATAACTTAAAATTCAGTAGTACAAGTACAAGTTGTAATAGAAATATCGATAATGTTGTTAAAAGACC
Source organism: Villa cingulata (assembly GCA_951394055.1). Lineage (NCBI taxonomy): Eukaryota > Metazoa > Arthropoda > Insecta > Diptera > Bombyliidae > Villa > Villa cingulata. The sequence continues at coordinate 49,194,927 of OX596018.1, forward strand.
TCCTCCTTCCATTTCGTTTTCATCAACATCAAATTCACTTCATAATAATTTTCAAACACCTGAAGAAATACAAGTTGAACCAATACTCGAATATTATCAAAATGGTGATGAAGTTGATTATTCTTCAACAAGCAGCAATGAACGTTTTACATCTTCTCTATCATATTCAAATTACGAACATAATATCGAAGGAATGTCTTCTGGTGGAATTGGAATAATGACAACACCGAATAATGAATACAATATGAATGAAAATTTTTATATGCAATCGGAACAAGAAATACCTGGATTTCATTATCAAGAACCAGAAGAAAATTTTATATCAATCGATGATTTAAAAGCAAAACCATTTTTGTTCAGTATGCTTAAAAAAGAAGATAAATCGAAATCGAAAGATGTTGTTATTATAGACGATGACGATAATGATGATGATGGTAATGACAATAATGTTAAGGATTCTGAAAAAATTCATGAAGCAATAAAAAGACAAATTGAAAACAGGAAGAATATTAATAGTATTGAAAATGATGACGATGATGATGTAATTTTAATTGAAGATGATGAAGAAGAAATAAATACGAATAATGTAGGAAAATTAGATTGGACAGGAGTAGGGTATGAAGAGCAAGAACAAGATAAGCAAACTTATGAATGTTTTCTATGTAATAAAAAAGTTGCATCGAATTATAATTTACGCAGACACATGATGATACACACAGGTATGAAAATGTTATAAATTTTGCTTTATAGAAATTTAAAAGCAATTTCAATATCTGACACATTCTTTTTTAAATTTTTAGGTGAACGGCCCTTTGGTTGCGATATTTGTTTAAAACGTTTCCGTGAATTTAGTGATTTAAAAAAACATAGACGTGTTCATTGTCATGAAAAAGAATACAAATGCATGATATGCAAAAAAAATATACCATCTGCAACAAATCCAACAAAATGTGTGGATTGTGATGTTGAAGATCGTCAATCGCGCACAACATCGAATCATGGTGAAATTGTGTTAAGTGATGTACCATGTATCGAAGGTAGTGATAGAAAGGCATATGTATGTCCGATTTGTGATCGTATTTTTGGTAGTCGTCATAATTTGAAACGTCATTATATGATTCATACTGGAGAAAAGCCGTACAAGTGTGATGTATGTGCAAAATCATTCAGAGAAGTTAGCACATTAAAAAAGCATATGTTAACACATACGCGTATAAAATTATTCAAATGTTCAGTTTGTGGTAGGGAATATAGTGATTTTGCAACGTACACACGACATAAAAATTTATCGCATCCATATCAAAATAGTTTAATTTCGACATCACAAATCTCATCAGCATCAGTATCTGGATTATTTTCGAAAAATAGTAATGGTCTTGTGATATCATCAGTTAGATCTGGTACTGGATCATTTTCAGCATTAACTGCAAAACATTCATCTTCATCATCATCATCATTACTTAACAGTTATGGAAGTGATTATGACGAGTGCTTATTCGAATGTTCTGATTGTTACAAAAAATTTTCGAATGCATCAGTTTACAAAGAGCATTTAAAATTACATTCCCGTGATTTTACATTCCAATGTTATATATGCAAAAAAATGTTTAGAAATAAGGAAAAATTGAATGCACATTTTGTGACACATGATTTCGAAGAGGATGAAGACAGGAACACTAGAATTATGAATGAAAGTAATGAAGCATTTCAAAGACAAATATATGAACAACAACAACAATAACAAAGTTGAAAAGAATAAACAAAATAAAAATTTTTAAAAAAATATTTTCTTTATCAGAAAAATAGACACAATATATATAGAGAAAAAGAATTAAAAATTTAATTCAAAACATTTAATAAAATACATTATATGAAATTTAACAAAAAAAAATTATTCTAAAAAAATTTAAAAAATATAAAATAAAACGCCTTCGTACACATTTATTACATATTATAAAATACTAAATTGCTATTGAAAATATGAAAAATTAAATAAATGGAACTTTAAAAGTGACTGCAATTGAAAATTTGAACATTTAAATTTTATTTTTAAATCACAACTAGATAAATGTATTCTATATTATTTTAAACAGAAATATGAACAAAACACAATGATAATTCAATTATTTAATTATTTTTTATTTGAATTTATTCTTTTAGTGCAATTATATTTTAATGAAAATTAATTTTTATTTAGTAATTTTATTACCTACTTGTACTTATTATTTTATACTAATTAAAATTATTTAATAAAAAAAAAATGACATTTAATTTTAAGTAAGAATAAATCAAATTTAATTGAAAAGTATTAAAAAAAATGTATTCTCCATTAAAACATTAAAACATTCCAAAAGAAAAAAAAAACCTACTGAACAAGAACACAATAGCATATTTTCTTTTATATTTTTAAATTTTTGTTCTAAAATAGTATTTTAAATGAGAATTATAGATGTAACAATTTTGTTTAAGAAATAAAATATCGAACAAAAAAAAATCATGGTAATTGGGATTATTATATTAAATATAAATGAAATTTTATTAATTATCCACTCATTCTAGTCATTTAATGAAAATAAAAATTAAAAAAAAAATTATAATATAATTATAAATTAAATAAAAATAAATTAAGTTTAAAATTTACTTGAATTAGAGCCTACTGTAAGTGGTAATTAAAAACAAAAAAATATGTAGCTACATGAAGTTTGATATAAAAAATTTAATTTAATTTTAATACAAATTAATCAAAATATTATTATTAATGATTATCTAATTGATTAATTATTTAATTTCAATGTAAAAAAAAAATATTAACTGATCAATATTAAATGAAATATCCCAATTTTAAAAATTGAAAATCAATGATCGTAATCATACATGCATTTATAAAAAATCGATCATCACTATCAGCTATCAGCAAATTTGATTTCATATTATGATTTTTCATATGAGAATTAAAATAATCTTTGATATTCTGAATAATTATGCAATTAAATAGAGAATTATTTTTTAATTTTATATGAAATTTCAAAGCCCAAATTAATGCTTATATGATATGAAAAATTACATATGTACATGAGAAATCGTATAACGTAGTATAAAGTACCCTTGTAATAACATTTAAAATTATGTTTCGTTTTATACTTTTGCTATTTAATTATTTTCTCAAGATTTATATTATTTTATTTCATTTTTATTTAGTTATATGTATTTTACCTATCCTATATTTTATTATGTGTAAATATACATATATGATGCAAACAAATAAAAGAAGAAAAAAATTTTCATATTAAATTTATAGGTACTTTCTTTGATTTTTTTTATAAAAAAATTTCGTGCGTATGTAACATGATATAATAAATATAAGTATGTATGTGCATTTCAATAAATGATGTTGTGATTTTATGGTGAATTTTAATTTTATTTTGATATGAATTTTATTGTATTTTTGTTAGATATAGGTACATTACCTTCTTATCATTTTATCTCTTAAATTTTATTGAAAATATATTTTTCTTTTTGATTAAAAATTTAAATTAAAATTTAAAAATTGAACAGAAAATGAGAAATAAAAATGTAAATTTATATAGTAGAGTAGGTAGTTTAAAAATTAAAAATGTAAATAAAATGAAATCTATTGAAATTATATTAAAATCAAATAAAATGTTTTATTTAAGAGGAATTTATGAAATTTTTATGTTTATTTCGATCTTTAGATTCGTTCTTTCAGAATGGAAAATGAAATTTATTAAAATTTTCTAAAAAATTACAATATTTTTCTCTACAAAAATTCAGAAAAGAAAACCTTAAAAAAATGCATAAATAATCAAACAAAAATATCCATTTAATTTGTATTTGTAACAGTGTACAGCGCTAATAGCGTCTAGTGGTAAAAATTAAAAACCCTCCCTGTCTATTTCATATAGTCTGTCGTTTGTATATTTGACGAGTATACTTTACTTTATACTGAATTTGAATACTTTTGACTGGTTGTGTGTATAGTGGAATTGTGCTTCGTTTCACGTATTATGTATACACTTTAATATGTATTGTATGTACATTTTATATTGTAAATTGTACACAATTTGTCGTAAATGTTAATGTAATCTTCATACATATTATAATATTGAATTGTACCCCTGTACAATTTTTTGCTGCTATCTACTATCTACTATTGCTACTATACAAAAAATTAAAATTGAAGAAAAATGTCTGAAAATTGATATAAAATTTGTATATTTCAAATGAATTTTTCGTATATAATTCTTATATAAAAACATTTAAAAAGTGATAATAAAGTAAATTTAATATTTTATTTAAATTTTATAAATATTAAAAATGAATTTTAAATTAATTTTTTATGAAAATTTTTAATTTATTTAAAGTGTGTAAAAATTTTGTAAATTTTCATTTCATATATTTCAAACTCTTATAAAGGACATTATACTTCGTGAAAATTTTAATTAAATTATAAAATTTTGAAGGGAAATTTTACTAAAAATTGAATTATTATTTAATTTATTTGTTGATGAATTAATTTTTGTAAAAAAATTAATACATTTCTAAAGAAATTTATTAAAGAAAACAAGTTTGAAATGTCATGAGAAAATTAATATAATTTTTGGATGCTAATGCTAAATGACATCAAAGAGCAGATGTACTGTATACTCGTATGTGACAGATATTATAGAAATAGATGAATTTTGTGAATTAAAATTTGGTATTATTTAAAATTAATTTTAAATATTTATCCAACTGTACTTATATATAAAGATTTATTTATTCATTTTATGACAATTTTAATTAAATTCGATTTGATTCTACAGTAAAATATTGTCTTTGAAATTAAAAATTAAATGGATGTTGATTTACCGAATGTACTAAAAAGATGTTTGAGCGCACCTTTAATAATTGATAATAACTTGACAACAATATCATCCTCAAGTTCAATCGTCTCAACGGTTATTAGTAAAATAAATACCAGAAGATTTTCATCAAGTGGAACAATGGCATCGTCAACAACAGGAACTACAGTGGCAGGGACCACAACAAATCCATCTTCTAGGTAATTAAAAATTATTTAGTTTTCAACGGAGAATTTATTTAATTTAAACTTTGTTAATATTTTTATTTTTACGATTTTTCTTTTAATAACAGAGAGGCTTCTCCTGCTCCAGTTTTTAATATTTTCGCACCAAGAGCACGTCGATATTCCGCTAGTTTTGCTTCAATTAGTAACGGTAATGGTAATGGTACTGGACCGCGTTTAACTCCGCGTGTATCGCAATTAAGGCAGGAAGAATGTCTCGATATGAATAGCAGAGAAATGAATCATGAACGGGAGATTCATAGTGCTTTACAGATATCACAAAGTTGGGAAGATTTAACATTAGTTACAGAAAATTGGTCATGTAAATCAGATGATTTGACCAATCCTTTGCAAGTTACATTACCAACAGGACCATCAAGTTGTTCTAGTCCTAGCCCTACTAGGTATTCAGAATTTTTAAATAAAAATTTTCAAAATTTTTTCATTTCATGGAAAATTTTTTTTATTTTATTATTTTGAAGTCGTGGTGGAGTTCGGTTACCTTATGGTTTATCGCCATCACCAACCAGACGCACATTTGCAACGCGTCGTTCAATGTCACCAATTGCAATGAGACCTAGTCAACTAGGACCAGTTAAACGCAAATTTGAATTAGAAGATAACAGCAATTGGAGTACATGTTCACCACCGCCACTGAAAAAAATATTTACTGAAAGGTAATATTTATTTTTTCTATATTGAGAACTAAAAGCACATAGCTAGTTTTTTTTATACTACGTACCTATAGTCGTGGTCCATCTCCTGTATGCCAATCTCCATCATGTCTTAGTCCAGATTCAGGTACATATGAGGGTCGTATAACTCCAAAGTTATTTAGTATATCAAAATTGTGTTCAAATTCAAATACAAATACAAATTCATCATCATCAATGTGTTCATCACCATCAATGGTACCATCTCCATTGATGGATACTGGAATTGATTTACAAACAAATATTTCATCATCATTATCAAGTCCAGTATCAAGTACTGTACCATCTATAGTATCTATGTCATCATCATCCTCGTCATCGACTTGTTCATCTTCAAGTCAAGAAGCAATTAATATTGCATTATTTGAACGGGAATTAATGAATGATGTTATGAGTGTATCAATTTCAAAAGAATCTGAGATGTCATCAAATGTAATGAAAAATGATGAACCAAACAAATTGAAAAATGTTGAAGAAATGAAAGAGAAACGAGAAGAAGGAGAAGATGTAAATATGACAGAATTAAATGATCAGAAAAACATGACATCATCTTCAACTTTAGTGTTGACATTATTACAAAATAATGTGAATGCAATTCAATCAAACAACGAATATACACATGCAAATATTTTATCGTCAAATTTATCTGATGTTGATTCTCAAAACCAATCAGAACGACATCAGCAACAACATACAAATACAGCACAATCAGCAGAACAATTGGCTGGATTTAAATTGAATTCTAATTTTAATATTACAAATAGTAATAATATTGATAATATAAAAAATGAAGATGATAAAAATAATACAAAAAATAGTGATAATAATTTTCTTGAAAGTAATAATGAAATAAAAATTTCTGAAAGCTATGACAATTGTAGTGAATATCAAACAGAAAATGATATAAAAGTAAAAACTGAGAATTCTACATGAACCAAATAGTGAAGAAAAAAAATGTAAGCGTTATGTAAGAAAATGAAGGAATTATATTTAAAATATTCATCATAAAAATTATTTTTATTATGAAATAAACAATAATATATTAATAAATTTATCTTAATTGATAAATTTTGAATTATATGCATACACATATATTGTGTACATCATACACAGACGTCATACAAATTAACTAAAATAAATTTAACAAATTTATTTTTATTCTAAGTTTGTATAACTAATATAATATCAAAAATTTAATGTACTTGTAGTTTGTAGTAGTAATAATTTGAGTTGAGTATTCTATATTTAAAAAAATAATTTTTTCTTCTTATTATTTTATTTTTTTACTTTATTTATATATGTATATATATATATTTTTTTTCAGTTTTAATAATTTAAATAACTTTTTTTTATTTAATTTTTTTGTTTTCTTTTTTTTTTTGTTCTCCTTGTTAACTACATTTATAAAATAATTTAACATTTTCAAATTGAAACTAATGAATTGTAATCAAAACAATATATTGTTGACGAAAATCGCATTTTATGTAAGTCCACTTTTTTTTTCAAATTTGAATTACTATGTACAAAAAAAAAGTAGTATCAGAAAGTGTTTATTTAAAAAATAACTGCGCATATAAACTATGGAATTAGATGAAAATGAATTGTTTTCTTTTTAATCTGATCCCTTTATCATCATCATCATAATTACAAAATTATATTTTTCATTAGAAATTAACAAACAAAAAAAATGTATACGATACAAAAGGTTACGATTTTGGGTTTATGTAAAATGCGATTCTCACTGGCACCAATATAATCTTTATAATTATATAAGTATGTATGTAAAAAAAAAATGAAATCATACACTATTTCTTAAGTACGTTACAAATGGTTTAAATGTATATTGAAAATTTGCAAAAAAAAAAAAAAATATAAATCTACATTATATACTCGATAATTATGCAACATACATATTTAGAAATTATATACATATATGTATAATATTCTTTGTAACGTAATGTTCTTTTTCTGTTTTTCAGTTATTTTTTCTTTTTTATATTTTCGAAAAAATCATAAAAATTGAGAACAGAGATGAATTGAAAATTTAAATAAATTATAATTTTTTTTCTCTTGTTTTTATTTTTATAAAATAAAGACTGAGTAGAAAATTATAATATGTATTGATAATAGGTATATTATAGAGTAGAAGATATTTTTGATTTATTATTACAATAATAAAATTAATGAATTAAATGTATAGGTAAATACTAAACGTTTCAAAGAGTTTCAATTTTAATTTGGTTTTGTTTTGTTTTTCTTTTTTTTTTCTTTTGTAAAGAAAAAGAGAATATATAAATGCTCCTCTTCTAATTATATATGTAAGTATTGCGTATTGCATATGAAACTATGACTGCATTTTGAAATTAATGCATCGTTACGGTATCTAGAGTACGCTTAATTATGTATCAATCGATACTTATATCAATGTACTATTTTATAACTCAGCTTATATTGAGTATAAATTAAAATTAAGAATTAAAAAATGAAAATATTATGATATTAAGAAACTTTAGTAGTCAAATGAAATGATACTGTAATTTGAGCAGTATGTTATTTTTTTTTTTGTTTTCGTAGGACTTATAGTGGTTTTTCGTTTTCTTTTAAATTTACTAATTTTATGAGGATTCAAATGGAATATATATATTCTTTTTTTTTTAGAAAATTTTAATGTGGGATATATGTATTTTGTTTTTTAAATTGTGACTCTGAATTTATTTTATTAACTCCAAAACAAATGAAATGAAAATTATATTAAAAATTTAAATAAACAAAATCAATAAAATATAAAATTAAACATTACATATTTATAATGTTATGTGAAATGATGCGTAAACGATGATTTAAATGAAATTAATAAAATTTAACATTAAAAGATATGTATACATAATATATTATTTACAATTATGTAATTAATGTTTAATGTAGATCTAAGTATGAATATATCTAAATGCAATCTTCAAAAAAAAAAAAAAAATATGGAAAAGAAATATATTGTTCATTTTGAAGTAAAAATTTATGTTTTTGTCTTTTTCTTTTTCTTATTATAAAATTTTCAACCCCCTTCCCAAATTATAAACCCATCCAAAGAAAAAAAAAGTAGTTTTATTTTCATTCATATTTAATAAGAGTCCTTGAAATATATCATATCTCTTATTAAAAATAAAGTGGTGTTTTTGATTTTTGTATCTACATGTATGAGAAATACGTAACATGTAAATAATACTTGCGTACTATGTTTTTTTTGCAATAAAATATTTCAAAATTAAAGAAATTTGTATACTTCTATGACTTATACTACATTTATGTAATTTTAATATCAATGAAATTACAATTTATAAATTACCTTATTTTTTTCTTCATATCAGTTCTATTTCCATAAATAAAGATGTCTACATATTTTTACAATTTATTTAATTGCTGGAATTAATCAAAATTTCAATAAAACAATACTGTATGTATATTTTATTAACAAATATCTTCTTTATTATTATTAACAAAATTTTTATGTATACTTTTACATTTACATACATATATTTTTAAACTTATATATATGTACATGTACTTATTATATTAATTTACTTACATATTATTATTATTATTTATTGTATTTTTTCATAAATTGTTTCTGTAGAAAAGCTATTATTTGGGCAAAATCATTTTTTTATTTGTTTTTTTCTTCTTCTAAATTATATACATAGGTATTATGGAAATAAAATTACAAATTATAATATTTCCTATGAAATTTGTAATGATATATTAAATTTAGATATACAACCATACAACATAATGTACTGTACTGACTGTATAAATTATTTGAAAAAATAATGATAAAATCCAAAATCTAAGAAAATCTAAGAAAATACAAATAAAAGAATCTTTTTTATATTCCTAAATATTCAATATATTAGTAATATTTGTGTACAATACATAAAGTGGTCATGGACAAAATTATATTAAGGATATTTTTTTTTTTTTCAAATTTATTCAATTTAATATTAATTCAAAATTAATTCATAGAAACAGAATTTTTTTTAATTTATACAAGTCAATCAATTCACAAGAATTTTAATTTGATATTTTCTTAATTTCTTGTTTAGTTGGTATATTAATTTATTCTATATAATCATTAATTTGTAAATAACATATAAACATACATAACAATCAAATGGGATATAGTGATAGTGAATGGATAGTAGACCGCATAAAAAGTAAAGATATATTGATCTAATAGAGATAAAAATAAAATTTTGATTTTAATTAAATAACAATAATTTTAATAAGAATTATACAAAAATTGTTCTGAATAAATTTATTTACATATATAGTAACTGGGTAACAGCAAAAATAAAAGATGATCAAATAGGGACTAGATATTTTTAATTTGGGATTATATCGGTTTTTTATCAATTCGAAACAATTTAATTTAATTACAAATGAGATTCATTGCTGAAGAAATTATGTACAAAAATACAAAAGGTGAAATTTTCTTAGGATTTTTACCAATAACGTTTAGCGAACAAACTTGAACTGTTCATGTTCAAATTACAATTTTTGGATTATTTGACTGCAAAATATATGTACATACATACATGAAAAATTCAAATATTTGTTCACGGTTCATTGCTATAAAAATCGTAGGAAAAGTTCAATTTTACATTTTTGCAACAAAAAATGTAAACTAATACATAATACATACATACATACATATTATTATATGTAATTGTATTCTTGAATATTTATGAGGTACATATCCACGGCATATACATTTCAGAAATGTGTATGCCGTGAGGTACATCATAAAGTATAGTTATGTCATAATAACTAAAATTATATTGTAAATACATAAAATTTATATTCAGTGATTTTATCCTTTCAGTAACATACGTATAATCCTTTTTATAATTTATTTAGACGTATATGCAATTAATTAATTATGTTATAAAACAATTTTAAAATAAATAATTGCTTAATAATTTTATACTTTGGAAATTATACAGCTAAGCTAATAGATATATATGTAATTCATAAAATATCCTTTTAAATCGATTTATATATATACCGATCAATTAATTATAGTTTAGATGTTTTAGAATTTTGTAATAAAGAAAAACTTATAAAAAAAATATTTGTCCTATTAACAATTAAATTTCATTTTTTATAGTTTAAGAAACTGAATAAATATTTTTTCGTTACGATAAAATTTAATCGTCTGTACATAAAGGTACTAATATACGTATACATGTATATATATATTTTTTTACATTAAATTAAATTCAATTCAATTCTCATTCAATTTTTTCAATAGCCGCCGCCAATTTCAATTGGACTATGATTGTTATAGAAACGTTAAATTTTTAAATATGCTCGCCAATTTCTCATTCTCACTAATAAATTACAATCATTACGAAATGAAATCATTTTTTCATCATATTTGGGTTTTGATTTATTTTTTCATTATCATTCATTAACATTTGCGGCACATAAATTTAACTTATAACCGTTTAAAAAATATAATTTAAATAGAGTTTAAAATTTTATTTTATTTTATTTTTTTTTTTTTTTCTTTATTGATGAAAATACTTCTCTATAATCTCTGAGCGCTTCATGTGTATTAATTCTGTGTCCATAAAATACTTGCCATTATGTATTATATAAATAGACACCATAAAAACAATTGAATATAATCAAAATGCATAAAACAAAACATACATTTGATTTCATCATTAAAAATTTTTTTATATGTATTACAGTAAAAATTTAATTTTGTGTTTTTTTTTTTTTTTTTTTTTTTTAATATTACTTAAGTGTACATATTATATTATTACTTGTATTTTTAAAAAAATATTTACGATAACATTAAAATCCTTTGTAGAACAAGAAGTATTTTCTATATGAGTATAAATGTACATAATGTACATATAATATGTATAATATTTATGTGTAAATACAACAAATTATACATTTACATCATTTAAATACATCTTTCTTTAAATTCAAATCGATTTCATTCAACATTATTAGGTTTGGTATAATGCAATACAATTGTAAAAAAAAAAAATTTTAATAAAATTATACATTTATGATAAAAATAATTTCAAACATATTTGTAGATATACATATAAACACATAAAATTACATATTTTTATATATTTTTTTTGTTTTCTTAGTTTTTTTTTCTATTTTATTTATTTTTTGTTAAATTGGCAAAAATCATCTTTTACGTACATACATATACATATATATAGGCGTATTTGAGCTACATAATTTTTATTTTATAAATACATTTTATTTTAAAGTTTATCATAAAATTAACATTCTTTCATTTATTTTATTTTTAAAAATATTTTTTATTTGTTTCCTTTTATAAATGTCATGTTTTACATTAAAAATTAATCCTATATAAATGGTATTTTATTCATATTTAGTATACTACTACTTGTTTTGTTCATGTAGTATACTATTATTATTATTATTATTATTATTATAATGTATAAATACATGTACATCCATAATTATCTTATTCTTTTTATACATACATTATAAATTATAAACGCATCTAATGACGAGATCATTTTCAGTTCATCTGTAAAAAAAAAACATATAAAAAATATGATTGATTATATTATTATACATTAAATTGAAAGTGAGAAAAAATTTAAATTGTATCTGAATTATTAGTATGTTGTCGATGATAATTACATTTTGCACAAATCGAAAATATTAATTTTTGCGTGATAGTTTGTGCAGAATACTTCGTTCTTGAATTGTACGCGTGTATAAGCATAAAGGTGTTTATTTATAAAATGAATAAAAATGTGAAACTAAGGAAGAAAAGTACATTATGATTGATATCCTTCATAGTAGATTTTTTAAAGCAATATGAGCATATAATATATACTATCGTATACGCTATGCTGGTACGATTATTATTTTACACATTATGTGTACTTGTTCTTCTCGTATATTCTTGAGAAAAAGTTGATTTTCTCTCTCAGTAGAATGCGAATATTGTACATGACAAACACGAAAAATCAACTAACAACATTTTATAATTGCTCCCTCTCCTCTATACATACTCTGAAGCAGAGGAGGTCATTGACTGTTACAGTACCTGTAGTAATACGCTACGCGATAGTACTAGTATTTTACACATTGTACTCGTATTTTTAATCTTGAGAAAAAGTTGATCTCTCTCAATAGAAAAATCAAAAGCATGGATTTGCAGAAAATGTGTTATTCATGTCGATTGTCGACAATATGTAGAAAAATGTAGCTTTATGAATATAATATGTATTAAAATTTAGTCCAGTTTCTTCAATTCTTTTTTACAGAATGACTTCGTAGCATAATTGAATTTTTCTGTATGCAGGTACATACCCAGTATATTATGTATTTCATCGTTAATTCAATATTCATGCTCGTTATTTAATATATTCATATCGTAATTTTGTTTAAGCTTGTACTCCATTATGTTACATAATTAATTATATGTATATTTGAGTATGTTACATGAATACATTTGGTAATAATTCAACAAAAATAATTTTCGATTACGTATTCAGGTATTTTACAGTTTATAATAATATGTATTTTGCAATAAATGCAATTATTATTATAACGATTAAAGATATTTAATAAAATTTTTATTCATAAAATTTATACGTTTATCAATACATACATGCATAGGTACGTAATGTATAATCTACATTAAAACTATAGAGAAAATTCGAGTATACAAACTCTTGTATATATGTATGCGAACGTGAAACGTGAAAGTAACAAATAAAATGTAATTCATATACTTTTAATTAATTTTACATGAATACTAATAGGTATGTATGTTCAATTCAAGTGCATTATTTATGTACATACATATATTTCTACATTATATATGTTATGTATATGAATATCATATACCATATAAAGTTTTCATTTCATAGTTAATTGATTCTTGTCAGCAAAATAATTTTTTGATGACAGCATATGGGTGTTTGTATTTACGTTTTTGATTTACATATTTGAAAAAAATAAAAGAAAATATATTAAATAAAAACATTCACCATACAAAAGCATTGCTCGTATCTCGAACATAAATTATTAAAATATTGTATACGTAGTAATACATATTTAAATTTGTTTTTGTTTTTTAAAAATTTCACAAAGAGTGTCACAATTAAAATACGTAGTTTTGTGAAAAAATTTTAATAAGAGTTTATGTACCTTAGTATGCGATTTACGTTTATCACGAAAAAGAAAATTGAGCTTTGATATTAAAATATAAAATTATTCCGAATGAAATGAGAATTTATTTTTTTTTAATTTTAATTTTTATTTATTTGTATTCTGAATTTTATAGCTTCATGTACATATACAATACATATGGATATGTGACATACATGTATGAGTTTTCAGTTTTCAATTTTAATTATAAACTTTTTATAGATTCCACTTCTAGTGTAATCAATATAGAAATTTTCATCCATTTGTTATAGAATTAATTAAATTTTATATTTTTGCTGTTTTGGTTGAACGATGCTGATGGTAAGAGATGAGTATTTGAAGTGTATTTTTCATAAAGTGAACATTTATTTTAATTTTTAATATACCTATGTACTAAAAATTTACATATTTCATTATAAAAGATATAGATAGAAAAGTTTTATTAATAAACACCTATGTAAATTTGCATATGTGCAACATTAAATTATTTTAAAATTACAATAAAATTTTTAAAGTAAATAATGAAATTGTTTTTAGATAATCCGGATATAATTTATTCAAGTCACGTTCATTCAAGTCAAGTTTATGGGGTTACGTATATATACTTACCAAATTAATTGAATACAGTGAATACTGGATTGCGAGTTTTACTCATTTTTTAGCTTAATTGTTTTTTTATATTTCTCAATTTTATTCTGTTCATGTTTGCAGAAAATTTGAAAAAAAAAAAAATTCATTAAAGAAAAAAACAAAAAAGAAAAAAAAAATAAGATGATCGATATAGGATTGACATATGAAGATTCAGTTTAACCATCCGATAGAGCTGGTGTTACCCAACCGTATTTTTCATGTGTTTTAACTAATGATCTGAAGGCTTCTTCAGCAGATCTCCTAAGGACAAAAGAAAAAAAAAAGCAAACAGAAAAAAAAAATTAACAAACCATCTAGACCATATTATAGAATCCATATGTGTACGAAAATTAAATTTTTTTTTTTTTTTTTAAATTCGATTATAAACTTACCTACTGAATTCTTTCGAACTTTTTGGTTTTCTTGCTATTCTACCTTGTCCCTTAACTAAACTAGCTGCGAATTGCATGATAACAGCTTCTACGGTATATGCACTTGCCCAACCTCTTGGCGTTAATAATTCCATACAAATAGCACCACCTTCCATAACGAAACCTTTTTCTATTCTTGGCTCAACAACTCTCATGAACGGTGGTGCAAATGGAAAATTATCCGGAAATACTAAATGTAATAATATATACGGGATATTTAATTCAGTCATATCTTCAGCTAATGGAGAATCTGGATCAACAACATGTAAACGAGCATACCATTCACAAAGATTATCATTAACAAGTTCCACCTATAATTATATATTTAGAATAAATATACATACTTATGTATTTAGGTGTATACATATACATATGTATGGTATATAAATGTAAGTGGTTGAAAGCAAAAAAGGAAATTATGTATATGTTATGTATGTAAGTATGATATGTGATAAGGAGACATGAAAAATTTCCATCATGAAATATGAAATATGATAACAGTATAACCAATTATAAATGCAAATATCATATGGATATATATGTATACGTATGTTATGTAATGTACGAGTAAGTTATGATAATATTATGTCTAAATACTCGTATGACAAATAAGTGAATGAAAAATGAAAATATCTATAAACAAGAATATATGTATAATGTTTTATATAGATACGATTAAAAGGATATAACTTACACTTTTATATATAAAATATATAAGTATACATAAGTATGTATATATATATGTATGTATGTACTCATAGGTAATTATTATTACCTATACATATTTATATTACTGGTGTGTTATTATTTTTATAAAAGATGCTCATTCTGACTATATAATACTACTCGTCGTAAGTCTATTTAGAAAATGTGTAAAAGTTGATAAAATAATACGTATCGGATCGGTGTCATATTCATATGGAAGAGTACATTATGTATACAAAATTATAATCCTTATGATAAAATAATGGTATTTAATATTTAGAACAAAAATCACTCTGTTTTTGAATTATTAATGATCGTATATAAGTAATAGATATCCGGACAAGACAGCATAGCATAACTTCTGAATAATGAAGGTATGTCAAATGGATGTCTGTATATTTTATGTTATGAAAAAAAAAATAATAATAATATGTAAATAAATAAAGTACATAGAAGAAGAATAATGAATCGATATTATTTATTATGAAAATTACATTTGGACGTTGATTAATGTATGGTGTACATATAATCAAATTTGAAAGTCAATATGAAAAGGTATAATGTACTTGTATAGTGATAATGTATATTACGTGATATCACATATAGTAAATAATTTTGATATTGATAGTCAAGTAAACAAAAGTGACCATAATTGTATATATCCTATCCTATATGTATGTAAAGGCGCCAATGAAAAGTCAGTTAGTTATTGAGGAGTGACATTTTTCTTTGTAGAAGAAAATTTTGGTTAAGGAGTCCTGCCTGGGTGGTATGGTATTATTATCAAAGTGTAATGTAAATGGATATTTATTGTTCTTGTAACATATTGATGAATATAAAATTAATGCATAATATACGATCATATTAAACAGAATAGAATGTACGTACATAAGTATTTTTATGTATTAATAAAACAAGTAGCTATGTATACATATGTATGTATATGTGAAATTACGACACGAAAAAACCTATAGAGGAATATAACAAAAGAGAAAAGAAAAGGTTGAAAATAAAATATTGTACCTAATATACATACTCGTTGTATATGATGATGAGGTACACAGCTATATGTATATGTTTCAAATTTTTTTTTGTACCAAGAAAAAAGTATATGTATGAAGTATGATAGTGTTTTTAAATAAATTTTCAGGTCTGAAAATTGACAGAGTGATATGATATAATATATAGATATATCTATATAATATATACATATTTATGTAAATATTGATGTAAAATGTATATCTATTATTATTAAGAAAAAAAGATACAATACATAGATTGTAAATGTATGGTTATATAAGAGTATATACATATACATGTACATTGCACATATGTATGTACATATATTTTATAGAAATATAAATGATTTTCAAAAAATAATATATAATTAATAACATACTATCATACTATCTGGAGTATGGGGTGTGATTGTGACACAGATCCTATTTATATAAATTAATATCGTATGAACTCATATACACATAGTGTACTTATTGTAATATTTGTATAAGGGATGAGAAATAGTGATGTGATGTTATTGATTGCCTTTACTGCTATTATATACATACATACATATACATACATATAAATAAAATATTGTTATCATTAATTTATAAGATTTTGAATGATATTAGAATTGGATCAATATACATATGTATATGTACTTATAATTAAGTAAGTGTATACGAGTACCAATATTGTAAACTATTGGAAAAAAAAAATGACAAATACAACATATGTAGGTATAACGTCGATATTTATAAATATGTATGTATTATAAAACAAAAAAAATTTTAAAAAATTTAATTTAAAAAGAAAAATTAAAGAAAATTTGAAATGAAATAGAAAAAATGAAAAAAAAATATATACATATTTGTGTTCAATGTTAATATATGCTTACAAATTTATTTGAAAGAAATTATTAAATTACCGTAAATATTGGATTAGATTCTGTGCTTTGAACTTTTTGTAACTCCTTGTATTCTTTCATTAATCTTCTTGTTTTTATTGTTGTATCTTTTGGCATAAATGGAATATTTGGAATATTTGGTGCTGGTGATATACCCCTGGATAATATAAGAAAAAAAAAATGAAGAAAAGAAAAAACAAAAAAATAAATGAAAAAACAATAAATTCAATTTGACAAAATAAATATACTATAATGCTACCTTTCACCTATACATATATGTATATACAAACTACAATTAATTTTTATAAAGTTCTAAAGAAATGAAATTATGTACATATATTAAAATTCTTTATATTTTTGTTTTCTTAAATTTTATTTACGTATACATAAGTATATACTCTCTGTATATTTTATTCACTTAAATTTAATTTATGTAATTTAAATTAATTTTACTGATAAATTATACATACATACTCGTATATGTATGTACTATGTACATATATGGTTGATTATAATACTTATTATAAAACCAAACTCTTCGGATGTCAGATTAATTTTATTTTATTTCATTTTATATTAAGTATAATAGATAATAAATACATTCGTATATTTTGAATTTCAAATTTTTTCGTAATGTAAATAATAATATACAGTATGTACATTTGCATATGTATAGATATGTATGTATGAACGTAAAATATGGTAAAAGTATACGCATTTGATTATACAATATGTAAAAGCACGTGTACTTTTGTGTGTTTTTATATTTTCTTCTTAGAAAGTTTGTTATTTTGTTAAATAAATTGAAGACTCTATAAATGATAAATAATGTACACATGGAGATAGGTAGTTATTCATGCGATGTATGTATATAGATATAATAACCACATTGTATATACGAGTATGTACATAATACAAAATTTACGTAGCAGTAAGCACCTACATACACATATGTATGTATGTATTTGATAAATTGTATAGGGTATAAGATTTAAGAAAATGATAATTTTTTAGAATTTTTCATGAAAATGTAACATTTGAATATCATCATAATATATCGGTATGTTGATAAGAAAAGTTTGTTTATTTCTTATTTATACCTCTTGTGCTCTCACTTTACCAATGTTATTTTCATTTTTGGATACTTAGATAAATGTAAACACAGGAGAAACAGAATTTGTATAACAACAAGATACAAAAATATTGTTATATACATACAAGTAAATTCAACTGAAAATTTAATTTGAGAAAATATTTTGAAATAAACTTTTTTTTTATTAATGTAAATATTAAGAGATGTTTTGTCATCAGATTTTTGCTATATTAAGTACGTTACATATAAGATTTTTAATGTATTATGATGTTCAATTGTATAATGCGTTGCGCAATAATTGTAGAATATGTTAAAGTCTTTATTTTTATTTTTTTCTTTGTTGCATAAAATTAGTGTATACATATAATAGTATACGTACAAATTTACGTAGGTGTATATATGTATGCATATACATAATGTATTCAGAGATTTTCGTTGGAAATTTTTTTTAAAAAAAAAAACGAAAGTATGTCAACTTTGAAAAATGAAAAGGAAATAACATAAAAATGATAAAATACATATATATTTTCATAAATGGATACTCTCACTTCTCAGGATAATATTTTATTCGTATGTAAATATTCAGGTGAAAAATATATATTTAAAAAAAAATATTAAAAATAAATGTTAAAATTAGAATTAAACTTTATGCTAAAATAAATGTAGAATACTTTAAAATTTCGTATTTTAAACAAAAAATTTACATGAAAAATCTTTAATTATGATGAGTACATTTTCGATATTATTACAAACATTTTTCATAAAAATTTTGTTATATTGTACTTTTGTCTTGTTCGTCTTGTTCAATGTCTTGTATTTTTATTTGTGCTGCGCTCATGATTAAATTTCTAAAAGCAATAAAACAACAATAAAATATTATACTTACCGTCTTAAACGTCTATTCGGAGATCCTGTTGATGATGGACCACCTCCACCACATGCACCATTGTTATTATTATTATTGTTATTACTGTTACCATTATTTCCGTTGCTACCATTATTTATATTATTGTTGTTGTTGCTATTATTATTATTATTATTGTTACTACTTGCTCCACCACTTTCAAGTTTATCAGAACTTTTAAATAGTTTTCGTATAACAGCAGTTACTTTCTCTTTAGAACGTGATGACATCTTTTTTTTTTTATATACACAAACACACACTATTTTATGTAGTATTTTTTCTTTAATTTCTTTTATTGTTTATATTGAATTTTAAATATTTAAATTTAAATTTAAAATATACGGTTTGTATATAAATGTAGGTACATATATGCGTGTAAATATTTGTGCTTTTTATATTTGGTTTTCCTTTTGTTTTTGTTATTATTCTATATTCAACTTATTATTTATTTTATAAAGTTGATGTGTATTTTTTATTTAAATCTCTGGATTTGTTTTATTTTATTTTTATTTCATTTTTTTTTTGTATTGTAAAAATTATTTTATGTATGTACGTATATGTATGTATGACAATGTAGTGATAAAAATTCTAAATAAAAAAATGTTTCTAAACTTTTAAATTTTCTTTTGGAATTGAATTTAATACTTTTGTCCTGTGTCAATTGTTAACTTTTAATGTTATTTTTATACATACATATGTATGTGTACGTATTTTAATTCTTTGCTTTTGTTTATAACATACACGTATGTATATATTTTTATATATTTAAATATCTATGTACGAGTATGGAAAATAGCAATCAAGAAATTATACTAAAAGAAAATTTATATTGTGTTTTTCTTTTATTATATATTTTTTGTATTGAAGAAGAATCTTTTTTAATGACTTCGATATAATAGAGCTATATGCATTTACATTTATACAGTTGCAGTTTACAGTTAAATGTTTCAAATAAATGAAATAATAATATATGTATACAAAGAATATAATAAAATGATGAAAATTAAGAATTGAATGTTTCTTTTTTTTTTGTTTGTTCTCAATTTTCCTTTCTGGCTTCTTGTTTTGTTGAACAAGCAGTCTTATATGATGAGCAAATGAGTATACAAAAAATGTTTTTTCTCTTTTAATTCTTATATTCAGTTCAGATTTATATATCCTTTGTTTGAATCTGTAATTAAAAAAAAAATAAAAATATAAATATAAAAAAATTACAAATCGTATATAAAAACTATCAAGAAAAAGAAAAAATTAATAAAAAAATAAAAATAACAATTTTTATTGCTTTTATTATATACGCTTTACAGATGTTTGTTTTTAACAGAATTAAAGATAATTTCTTTTTTCCAACATTATCTTCTACCATCTTCTGCATGTGTGTACTTATGTAATGTACATTCCATATAAAGTTATTTTTAAATTTAAAAAATTTATTCGTGGAACACTTTTTATTAAATGGGTATTCATTATCCGTAGTTAAAAGTGCAAAAAATGAACACAAATGATTCATTTTCTGTATATTTCTTATTTATGTACAAATACATATATATGCCTTTTATTTTATTTTTTTTTTTTTGACACAAATATACATACACAAAAATATTCACTGTAGTATATTATTCATAGAAATTTATTTATTTATTATTTATGATTATTATTTTTATTTCACTGTCAAATAATGATAAATAAATTTTCATAAAAACTGTTAGATAGCCGAAAATTTTATTTTGTAATTTGCAAAGCCGTCTTGAAATATAACTACTAAAACTCTATTGCAATAATACTATTGTCACATTGCAGAGATAAATTATGGTTATCTCAGTTTCTAGAACTCAGTTATCTTGTTAACCAAGTTCGAACTCAGTTATCTTTGACGCTTGTGTTGAATACTGAAAACCAGTGTTACCAGTCTAGAAAATTTTTGTATCATTTTACTTTAAAAAATGTGGTCATTTCAGAAATAAATACAATTTTATTCAAACGGTAACTTTTTTGTAAGCTGAAAAATCTTTTTCTATGCTGACTATATGAAAAAGAATTAATGTTTGAATTTATCTCGACAGGTGTCATATGAATACATAAACTAGTTCATTTCAATTTAAATGTGTCACCCATACCGCAGGTTATCGATAAACCTGAGATAACCATGCGGTTTATTTTTGCAATGTGTCAATAGTATAAGTCCAAGACTTTATAAATTATATGATACAACATTTGACTATTTGAAAGAAAAATGAATCTGAGAAATTGAAGAATGTTCACAACTCATTGCATAAAATCATAGGAAATGTGTACTTTTGCACTTTTGATGCGAAAAATAAATACCCCCATATAGAACAAAAATTGTGTTTTTTTTCTTCGTCAAATTTTGCACATAAACATTACAAAAAAAAAATGAAATAATGATTTCACACACTTTAAATGCATAATTTGAGATATTTCCGAGAGTGTTCAAGTATATTTTTATTGCGAACAAAAACTCGTACACAATAATTAATCATAAAGTATATGGGTTTATTGTTATATGCGTTTATAATATTAAAAAGGCATGCAATTATTTAAGTTTCATACATATGTACACACATATCAGAGTATACATATGTACATATACATATGTATATATATATATAATAATAGCTAGCATACAAACAGAATATTAATGAATATTTCTTTGTCCGCGTTTTCGTACTAAATTTTTTTCTTATCTCTGTGGATTTTCTGAATTCATTTATACAGTTTTTATGGTATACAATAATATGCATTCAGAAACACGATTACACATAATATGTACATATGCACCATTTTATCTTTTAAACAAAAATATTTTTTTCAAAAATTGATTTTTTTTTTAAAAGTAAAATTTATGTTTTATTTCTTTCTACTTATGTACATACTTCAAATGTTCAAATGTAATCACATAATGTATATGTATGTATTAATATGTGTTTGTACATTTATATGTATGTATGTACCAATAAAATGATGTCTGATATCTACTATTTATAAATTGCCTGGATTCAATTGCGTTCGAATTCACAAATTTTCCGTTATCTATTACAATTGACAGTGAACGTTTCTCCAAATAAATTATTGTCCTAACCTACGGGCTTCCGATATAAATATAGTGTATAGATTGTTGTATATCAGCTATCAACAGAATAATTCGCAAAATTTGATGTTTTTTTTTCGCACAAACATTTTCGAACTGCCATAGATCATCTTCTACAAAAATTTTTCAAAATATTGAAAATGTATGGATAATAAAAGAGAAATAAAAATAGAAGAAATGTAAAAATATAAGTATGTATTCGTATATGTAATTGTGCACGAATATTACCACTACTATTACTATACATTTATACTATATATATGTAACACTATAAAATTATTTACTTTCATTCCATAACTTCCATTTACGTGCATTTGAACATAATACGGAATTTCATTATCAAGGTTGACATAGTTTTGGACAAATTTTTTTAATTTTTTTTTTTTTTTAATTTTAAAATTTCATTTTTTTCTTTTATTAAAAATTTGATTTTGTTTTTATTTGAAAATATGATATAAAAGAAAACGAATCTTTTTTTATTCTTTCAAACGACTCGTATAAACTGAAGAAATTAATGTTAAGGTCAATACTGTATTTATTAAAAAGTCAATGGCATTAATTACATATATTCATGAAAGCATGTGGTATACAATTTACACACAGTTGTATATACTATATGTATTACAATTACAAGTGCATTTTATATGTATATGTAATAGACATGTAATAAATTTTTAATAATAACACATCGTAACTATTACATTTATATTTGTATATGAATAAATATAAATTCTTATACATTATTTTTGTATACATATAGTATTACGACATTAGATAAAAGTATCTACTATATATTATTCATAAAATACAAGTTATTTTTTTTTTTTTTTTGCTGTATTTCATTTATTGAATTGTCGTACAGTCGTTTATTTTATACATTATTGGTTATATGTATACTGAAATTCGTAGTATAATAAAAATCATAAATTGAGTCTAATCAATTATTATAATTATGGCTACTGAGTAAACGTAATATTGATAATATCTCTATATGGGTCTGAAAATAGTAGCGTAGTAGTGAATAAATAAATTTAGTGTTTTTTTCTTTTGATATGCGAAACGTGTTCTATTCATAAAACACGAGCCTACGAGTATTTGTGAAATGTAACTGATATTGTCGTCACAATTGGCTTGTATATAATAATATGGCATCTTGTAGTGAAAGACTTTTTTTTTTTTTCTAAAAACAAAAGTTCTAATAAAAATTTATTTATGTAACAAATACACACATACACTTATTAATGTTAAAATACTTTAAATACTATATGTACGTATATATATATATGTAGTACATACATATATGTGATTCTTTTTGTACAAAAAGGCAATTAGCAAAAAATAAGAATTTCATTAAATACAATTTTCTTTACAATTATTTTTAATCAAAATTATACACGTGTGAAAAATTTCAATATTATTTATGTATATATTGTTGCTCTTATATAACATAATCATATATAGGTGCGTATTGATATTAAAAACAAAAACTTGGAAATTTTGTTCATTTTCATAATCTTAAATTGCTATACACGTAGAAAGTTTTTTTAACACGTGCCAAATTTTTATCAGAATTTCAAAGTATGTATACATATAAATTTTCTACAAATACTCTGCCCCAGGGAATCAAAATACAACATGTACCCGTACAATATTTTCAGTTTTGATAAAATCATAATTCATAAATCAATAATTTAATTTACTACTTTTAGGTATACTATTAAAAATATTACAAAAAATAACGTAACATCTGGTTTGAAATATTTATTATTTTTTATATGCCTATTACCTTGTATCTGAAATTATTAATTCATTTTCAATTAATAATTTTATTAATAGCATTATTAATAGGTTGTTTTCCATAATAATGAGATTTTTTACGCTATATAATCTACTATATGTTTGAGTAAATATCTGATTATATGTAATTCCACCTTAACATTTAATGTAAAAAGTAATTTTTTTCGTAGATTATTATTATTATAATTGCGTATACGTATGTAAGTGCTTATATATACTTATTATGGATGTATTACATTATTATATCCGATTGTTATTTTTACACATTATGAGTATAAAATGTATACATATATACATCTGTAGTTGTATATCGTTAATATTTATGCAACATGAATTTATTATTAAATATTATGTATTATTTTATTACCCTATTATAAAGGAAATTGTAATAGCTGATAGCTAATATTATTTACATAAGAAACGAAAATAATAGAAACATTTTTTTTTTTCTTATAAAAAGTAATAAAAGTTTTCTTTGATAGTGGCGTAAGTCCGCATTTTTGACAAAAAGTCAGTTAATCATAACTATATGAATGCAATCTGTTTTATTTATAAACAGTTTCTAAAAATATTCTTCTAAATTTTCATCATTTTGTCAATGCAAACAGATTAGCGTAATTAATGAAATTACATTACATACTATATACAAACCCTTAAATATCTCATACATGCGTAATAAAAAATGGACTTACACCACTTTATAAAAAAAAGGCTCACAAATTGGTAAATATTTATCTTATTAAATATGTACATGTGTAAAAAAAAACCTTATATGCATAACGAATTATAAATTACTTAGTGCTAATAAATTATCAGTGTAATTAATATGATATGAGTATAAAATCATTTAAACGATGCAAAAAAAAAAACATACTGAAGTTGAATTCAAAAGTGTTTCATGTATTTGAAATAATGGTTTATTTTGTAATTTTTTTCCGTTACATGTCTGATTGATTTTATACATTTTTATATGGATATCATGAATGCAATAAAAATAATTATGTATCATAGTGATTATCGCAGTAGTGTACATTATATTATTACTATATACGATATAAAAAACAGTTTTATATAATAAAATTATTTTCCTCCCTCCAATATTGCGAATATACATTAGACTTTTTCGACTTTTATTGAATACATTTTGATATAAAAATTATGATTTATAAAATTAAAATTTAATTTTCACGTACTATAAATTTCATAGAAAGAAAATAACATATAACATACATATACATATATCAATAATTTGAAATTACAGAGTAATGCGATGATTATGCATAACTTTCATTAGAAAAAATGATAGGTACTCATATATTTTACACTATTAATATATTTTTGTTGTTGTTGTTGTTGTTGTCGGTGTTTTAAGTAAGTACAAAAGGAGAAAAAATTATTGAAGAAAAAAAATCGATTTTATGTTCACAATTTATATCTACATAAAAGTGACGAGCATCTACAAGCCAAATGCAAAAATAAAATGAAATTGAGTAAAAATGAAGAAATAAAAATGTAAATGAAAGATAAATTAATCTAAATATGATATACGATGTAAGAACATAATCGAATTTTAAGATTTTAATTTCATTTTATGTTTTCTTCAATGATATGAATCCATTACCATATGTGCTGTGATTCTGAGAATTCTGAAAGTCGAGTAATATATTTGCATTACATATTACTTATGATATTATCTCTATACATATGTATGTACCTAAAATAGCAAGCTTAAGAAATTATTTTTACATTTATAAATACATGAATAATCTCATATTTTAGATTGAAATAATTTTATTAAAACGACTTCAAATTACATTCAGTTCAAAAGTCAGTGATACTAACCGGTGAAACTGTATATTTCTTTGGACATTCTATACATACAGTACAATGTAGAATCTTATACATATAAATATGCATGAAGGATATACAGAATATATTTTTATTTATACATAGTATTTCCATATGTATACATATATGCAGATATAGCCGCAAAGAGCATCGTACAAGATGTAAAGTCTTTTAGGGCGAATAATATAATTTTAATAAGATTTTCTTTAAATGTAAAATTTCTTAGGTCATGCCGCAATGTTATTTCACAAAGGGTGTTTTTTAAATAAATTTTTATAATAATTTTCCAACGACATTTAAATAAAGTATGAAGTACTCGTATATTTTGTGTATTTTGTATTATGGAGTCAGTGAAACAAATAATATTAAAAATTAAATATATTTTTGTTATATGTAAGTATATATAAGGCGAATTCAAGATAATTATTTTGGAGCACCCAGTATAAGTGGTATAAACTTTTATTTTTTGCTTTCTATTTTGCAAGACTTTAGAGAATTCCTTACAGTAACAAATATTCTATTTTACATTACATCTACTTAGATATGGTTAGACTTCATATAAATATGTGCTATTCTTTGTATATATTTATGTAATTGTATTCATTTTTACATGATTCTTTGTTTAAGAATTCAATTTTTGCATCTCTACAATCCATATATGTGTACTATGTTTTTGCTTTTTTGCTCAATTTTTTGAAAGAGTGGTGTTGTGGTCTGAAGATAATATTGCGAAATCTTATGTAGACATACCATACGTACGAGTATATTTGTTTATTTTTACATAGAATCTTTTTTTTTTTTGAAATAAAATAAAAAATTATATTTAGTATTATGTAGGTCTAAGACGGATTTAAAAAGTTGCTAAACCAGTATAAAAGTTTTAATTTTTTATTTTTAAATTGAAACATGTGTAAAATATATAGAATCACAGAATGTATAAATAACTTTTGGAATTTCTTGATTGTAAATGGTACTCATATGTGCGAAGATTTTCGTTAAAACGATATATACACATATACTTAATATCCATATGTTCAAGCAATATTATATATGTGTATATGTGTGATTTTAATGTGAGATGAAGAGAAAAAAAAAGGTGTGACAATAAATTTAATATTTTTATGAACCATATTACAAAGAAAAATAAATGTCAGCATGAACAGCAGCATGCTTGTTAACTTGTTAGCTGATTTTATTTATTTTTGCAAGTTATTACTCGTATATGGTCTAAGGGTTTAATGAACTTAAATTTAACATTTTTTGTTATATACAACACAACAGATATATACACATAACTATAGCAATAAATATGTAAATGATGATTATGAGTCAGAAATAAAGAAAAATGTTTGAAATTTTTTTTAAATTTTGTCTTGCGAAAATATTTGAATAAACCTTAATTGATCTGATATTTTATGTAGAGCATGAAAAGTTTTATTTAATTTTTAGGGTGTATGCAAAAAGGACATACGTACATAACGTCATAATAATATATATGATAAGTTCTGAAAGTGTAAAATATTTCACAAATTTATATTGATTCCATCAAGACAAACTTTCAATTTGATCTTTTATTTAATTATGTGAAATTTTTTACGAACTTTTTTACGAAATTCAATTCAAAAAAAAAAAAACTTTATGTAGTTATTTGAAAAAATATTCAGTTTTTAAACAAAATATTATTTTATATGTGCTAAAAGTGTAAAGCAATGTACAGATATTCAAAATTAATGTGCAATAAAAATACAATGTACATAATTATGAAAAATATCAATGGAAAACTCATTTGATTTTAAAACTGTACTTGCTTGGAAAATATTCATTATTGTGTCAAGTTATGTATTTACGCAAGTCTAATAGTTCCTTGTAAATTGCGCTTAATGAGGTTGACAGTTTTCATACCACAAATTTAGCTCAAGAATTCAACAGATAATATTTATGTACGAGCATTATGTACGTAAACTGTTACAAACTTAAGAAAAAAACCTTATTGAAAAAAGTATTTGAACTATTTTCAATACAATTTCATTTGCTGTATAGTGAAAAAAAAATATTAAAAATTGATAAATAGGAAACAACTTTTTCATTAATAAAAAATATAAAATAGACATTGATTTGTTGCACATAATTTTTATTTTAATATTCCGTTTATTGAATGATCAGATATAGTTTTTTTTTTTTTTTGAAATTATTATAATAACCGTCGACATAATAAAATATATGTATGTATAATTTGTGTATTGAATATAAATAGAAGATAGATATTGAAAATGTATAAGAAAATTACAAAAAAAAAAAACTGTAAATTTCGTGAATAATTATAATTTCTGTATATAAAGAAAATAAACGCAGATCATGTTCAGAATTTTAATATGCATATACATACGTATAAAAATGCATATGAATAATTTATAGTAAACCATATATGTATTAAAGCTATAGTCTAATATAGGCAATAAAAAAATGGAATGAAAATAATTACAAAAAAAAAATATAGGAAAATGGTAAAAGTTTATAATTATCCATGGTCAACAAGTTTTACTTTGAATATTTATATTAATTGTAAATTGTAATTACTCTTGAATACAAATGCTTTATTATTTTTTAATATTTACACATAAAATATAATCATATAATGTATGTAATCTGTAGTAAGTATGTGTCTATAAAAGTATTTGTATAGGTAATTTTTTCTGAATCGATCAGCTTAAAAATATTTTAGTGGTTTTAGTTTTTTTTTTTTTTTTTTTTTTTTTTCAAATAATACGGATATGACATTCATAGTTGCATTAGAACACATACATTGCATACATTATGTACATAACAGAGTAATAGTTTGTTGTGAAAATGAGAAAACAGGAAGAAAAATATCGCGAATATAATATGCATATATAATATGATAAATATGTATAAATAATATATATATGTATGTATTTGATTTTGAATGTACATACACACAAATATTTTTATTATCGATTGAAGTAATTACAATGGAATTTCATTTATTCATTTGATGTGTTAATAAAATCTTTGATTTAATTTATTGTAATTTTATTGATAGACAAATAAAATTAATTTATACTCGTAAATAAATATTTATATACTTAGGTAACGTATATTGTAAATTGTTATTAATTTGTTAATTTTTTTGAGAGATGCATTTTAAATGCAACGAAAAAATTATTTAAATTTTTTTGAAATTAATAATAATTTTTAAGTGTAATTTACCTTGCCAAAGAATCCACTAATTATATATGTATAATTATTTTTAACTGTATAATATTTGTGTCGACAATAATTGAATTAAGGATTTAAGTGTGTAGGTTGCTATATGTTTTTATTTTTTAATTTATGTAAATTTCAGTATAATCAGATATAAGTTTGAATTTATAAGGATAATATGTATGTATACATACATACATATATAATATAAATATTGTGGTATATAAGCACTTATATGTAGAGTGTATAGAGAAGAAAAACTTTTGTATTTAATTAAAAGCATAAATATAATAATGTAAATGAAGAAGTAGACGAATAACATAAATTTACTAAATTCACAAATTAGTTATAATGTATTTTAAAAATAAAAGTTAATTTACTTTTTTATCGTATTTATTAGAATTCTTAACAAATACTTGATGATTATTATTGTTTGCAGATAGACTTGTGTAAAATTTAACTTTTTTCAAGGATTTTATAATTCAAGAAAATTCTATACATTTTTCATACATACATATTCAATTCATTGAAATAAATATGTATGTATGTATGTATTTTTAAATTCTGTAAAAAAAAATATTATGATTATAATTTTGAAGGTCTTTTATAAGTTCCTCAGGAAATTTTTAATTAATTTTTTAAATAATGTCAAAACAAAAAAAAAAATATATAAAAACGATTGTAATTTTTATTTAAACATAAAACATGAAATTCTTTAATAATTATAATATGTATTTTCGAAAAGATGTCCTTGTCTCATAATATTTTAAACGAACAATTTTTCACATATCGTATCGTGTTGTACACACATGTTTAATTATTAATTTACGTCATCTTTAAGAAGATAAAAGAAGATGTAAAACATTAATTCATTATTTTCATATGTGTATATTCACTCAACCTCAAGACAGTATTTAGAATTTCTGTTGAATGCGTTCCATGAATTCAACGTAATTTAAAATCAAATATAAAATTAATTACATAATACTCGTGTAATTCTGTGTATATAACATTGTCCTTTTTTTAATTTAAGGTACATACATATTTATTTGACGTACTTGTGTTTATGTATTTTGTGGGTGAAAGAGAGAAATATTTTATAATGTTTTTAAAGCATTTAATATTTCAATTATTTTAATTTCGCTGTTAATATATTCATTTTAATGGTACATTAAAGAAAATCTTTATAAGCATTATAACAACAAAATTTATGTAGTAAATTAATGTTAGAAATCATCAACAGCAAACAACTCCTACAATACGCTTATACATATATCCTTGTGCCCTGAACTGTAGACAAAATAAATATAAATACTCGTGCATACATATCTCTAGCTCTATAAGGTAAGTACATTATTCGAAACACAATTTTTAAAAAGCTTCAAATATACATGAATTTTACATCATACATATACAAACACAAAGATAAACTTTTCTCATGATTCACAAATGAAAATATGAGTACATTGAATTTACTACTAGCTACTAGGATACTCGTACATCGTTATATAGTTAGCTGCCAATAACCTCTTAGTACTACTGGTAGAACGTACTACCACTACTGCCTACTAAGAGAAAATGAATTTTTCTCATGAATGAAAATACAATTACTTGGTATGCAAAGTACTATAGCGTATATCGTACTATAAGTTAGCCGTTAATAACCTCCTTGCTACTACTTACTGTTTCTTTTCTTCCTGTTTCTCGTATACTTTTTATAGTGTGTAGTTCAGAGCAAGAATAAAGCGAAAAATAATTTTCCTCATGAATGACAATACGAGTACCCGACATGGTATATAGATATAGAGTAGATATGATATGATGGAATGAAACATGTTTCTCTTTCTCTTCATGCCATGTCACGCCACAGTATTGTTTTTGCTTTTAATATTTTTTAGATCTGTTAATGATGGTGTTTTTTATTTTGTTCATTTTATTTCTAAACAATATATTTTTTTAAAAATAAATATGTATTTAAATGTATTTAAAAATGGTGAAATGTGTAACGAAAAAATGTAATAATGTAATAGTTATTCGGGATAAAAAGACATTAATGACAAAATTAAATACTAATTTGTTTCCCAAAAGATGTGAAATTACCTAATTTGTTTAAAATATTTATGCTTTATATTGCCTGCCGAATAACAGTCGACACAATGACATCATACCTTCCCTCTTGTAAATTAACTGACATAATTATTTATCTACTGCATATACCATGGATATAGACACGTAACATGGATATTTTCAAGGATACAAAAAATATCTATTTAAAGTTCTAGTGAGTTGTTAATGTACATATGTATACCACATATATTTTAAATCATTAAATTTTATATTTTATCCTTTTCCTAAATTAAAAAAAAACTTTTTCTTGTTTTTAATCTAATTTTTTTTTGTATATATTTTTATATGTTGCTAATTTGTTACACTTTAATTGTTGTTGTTGTTGTTGTTCTGTGTGTGTGTGTACTGTTTTATATGTATAATTCAAACCGATAATATAAAATTGTACCATTATTGTACCTAAATATTTTTTATGCTAGAGATTCATCCTATACAATGTACATGCATAATCAATAAATATATATTTTCCGTGAAAAATGTGCAAACATATTTGAGGAGCATTATATCAAAAAGCGACATGTCCATTTTGTTCAGAATTGGAATTGTGTTTGATATATCAAATGAAAGCTGGAAATACGCTCTGCTCTGTTGATGTGAATTAATATTTTGTTTCAAAAGACTGTCTTGAAACAAAATTTTAATTTAAATCAACAGAGCAGAGCACTTTCTCAGCTTTTATTTGATATACCAAACACAATTCCAGTTCTGAACAAAATGGACATGTCGCTTTTTGATATAATGCTCTTCATTTATGAGATATTTAAGTATGTAAATATAAATTTTCGTTCATTGATTGCTGTTTTTTTGTTTTTACAAATATTTTTTATTTTGTATATTTGAAAATTTTTTTTTATATTATAAAAAAAAGAAATTTAAGTAAACATAAATACGAGTATGTATACTTACAATAAATATTTACTATTTACATATGTATGAATTCTAAACAAAACAAAAGTAAAAATAATCAAATTTTCCAAATTTAGTAATAACCATAAAATCTTTTTTATTTGTATTTTTGTCAGTTCATATATTTGAATACATATATTACTTGTTACAATACAATATATTCACATCCTTTATTGATCTTCTTTTAATATATATCGAAACCTGATTGAGAGAAAACTTTTATAAAAGAGTACACTTGCGTGTAAATTGATGTTATATAAGTTCACATATCAGAATTGTGAAAGTGTTATATACTCATCATCAGTATACGGCATTATTAAATTTCATTCAAGTGTCATTTAAATTCGAAAGAATATAACACCTTCTGTTCTTGATGATATACTTCATTTTATTTTTGATTTGTATTTTTATATACATATAGATTATTTATTAGTTTTTGTTCACATTAATGTATACTATATTTTATTGACGTCATACGATAAAACTAAAATCAATGGCTCTTTCTATGTGAATATTGTACAATACATTTTATTTTGATGTCGACTGATATCAAAAAAGGTTATGGATGATATGTATACCACGTATAGTATAGTTGAAAAATTTGAAATAATAAAAATCAAATTGATAAAACCCAAATTTGAAAGGATACATCAGCAAATTTTACAAAAAGCATCCTTCAAATTTCAATTTAAACACTGTATGATAAGAATCTTATAATATATGTACATATGTATATAGAATTGATTTTTTAATGGGCATATAAATGTAATTATTCAGTAAGTGGAAAATTGATTTATTTTGAATTTTTTAGAATATTATAAAAATCATTTAGGGACTTTTAAATAAAGCGAATAAAAGCAAAGAAAAACTTAAAGAAAAAAAAAAAAAATTCGTTAAATGTATATGTAATAAAAAGCGATAACATTTTAACAATAAAACAAATTCTAAATTAGGAAAAACTACGACGAACATTGGTTATGAGCTGGGTAAACCAAAAATTATATAAACCAAAAAAATAAAGATGGCATTTAATATATCCTAATATTGATGGAAAAATATTCCATGACAGAATTACGTGGCGGATTAAGACGAGGCAAACCGACTCCATTCCAAGTAAATGGAATTTTTTTAGATGGGAAAAAAGAAAAAGAAGAAATTTAAATTTTTTTATATGTATATTCAAAATTGAAAAAAAAAAAAAAATTCGTACATATGACAACTTTGAAATGTATGTATTCAAATGTAAATAATTATACAAATACAATTTATATATTATACAAATACTACAGATTGTTTATATGATAAATGTAATATTTCATAAATGTTCATCATTTTTGTGTTCTATTTAAATTTATTTTATTTTTCTTTTTACTTTATATTTTGAATTATACAAATTTTCTTATATTTTTTTTGAAATACATATGTGTACCATACTTGTATTTAAAATAATATTTTACAGGATTTGTTTTTCTTATACATATACATATATATATATACTTATTGAAGATAATACCCTAGAGCATTTATTAAACGATTTTAATTATGCTTTAGATAATCGATTATTTTTCATTAATCAGAAAAAAGAAAAACAAAATAAAAGTAAGAAAAAAAGAAATTGCAAACATTTTTTTGATTTATATTTTCTTATAAGAATTTTTTTTTTTTTTATTAAAATATTATATTATTTTTCAGTTTATTGGGATGTATTCAAAAATTTCTAATACTCGTGATGCCCGTACAAAGAAGAAATAAAAACAAAATGATAGAAAATTCGAATGAATTTTTTTTTTTATAAATGTGCCCTATAGGCAAATTATTTGTATATACATTCAATATTGAGTCTAAGAACATATATGTATTAATAAAAATAATTGATATATTTACATTGGTATATTATACATACGTAAATAACAAAGGATCAAATTGTATTATTATATATCTGCACTTAATTTATTAATAAATGAGGTAATAAATAAATCGATATAATTATGACGTCCTTCTATAAAATTAAAAATAGAAAAATATAACAAAAAAAAAAAAAATTAATTGAAATTATTGCATTATTAAGAACATGTTGTGTAAAATGAATTATTCTTGTACATCGTTCAAATGTAAAAAAATTTTCTATTTGTTTAATTATTTATATATGTACGTTTTTCATTAGAAAACGTTCAAAGCATAACATGAACATCATTTTATAAATACATATATGTAACGCACTGATGAATTATTAATTTATTATATTAATGGTATACTCGTTTGTATATTTTCACATAGACTATGGACTATTAGTATGTAAATACATATATGTGTAGTGTACAGTGTACGTGCTATTGCTATATTTGGAACATAAATAATGATGGTTCTATACGAAAATAGATAAACAATTACTGTATTTATTATGTTATAGTACATATCTACAAATGTACATATACGCGTACATAATAATTAAAATGTATAGAAAACACGCTAAAAATATTATTATTTTTTTTTTTTTTTTGAATATATAAAACATTTTTCTTTTTTCAAAATGCATAACAGATTAATTTGATTGAATTGAACATTTGTTTTCACTACTACGAAGAGTTATATGTTTCTGACATATTTTTAAATAATAAAATCGTATAAAATAATTTGTTTTTTAAATTTGCTTGTGTACAAGTTTTATAATATTGTACGTACTATTCATATTTTACAATTACGTACATACATATGTATATATGTATGTATATGTTATGTACTTTATAAAAATTAAAACTAAAATAGAAAAGCAAAAAATTTTGATATTTTTATTTATGCAATACTATATACGTGTGGCAAAAAAAAAAAAGTCGTTATGCGATTTTGATGATGCGTCTATGACAGATTTTAAGATGTATACCTATATATATACATCTGTAGATATAATGTATGTATTAAGTTTCAATTTATTTATTTATTCATTTGCGTAATACATTTTAGTTATTATTTTTATTCAGATAAAATTGAATGTAAAATTGATTTTTCCGTTTTGAAATTTCATGAAGTTATATTTCATTTTAGACACAAATATAATGATATCAATGATAGCTGATAGTAATATTGAATGATAAAAGAAAAAATATTATATGAATCGGAAAATACGTGACTATTATTAGCACTTTATAATATTCCATTAAAATAGAATACATAGATACATTATATCCTCGTACGTTCGCACATAACATGTTATATATACCTATATATAGATTTAAATGTATATTCAATCATATTTCAATAAGAACATTTTTATTATATTTTTGATTTACCGGAAAAAGGATTTCCTTCATTTGATTATGTTTTCACTGTATTTTTAAATTTGATCATAATAACACATTAAAAAACAAAATACATTTTCATATAAAAATTTTATAAATTTTTGTTCTTAATTACGAAATACAAAATCAAAAGAATTATATGAAAGTTCTTATATATTTTTATCGCATCTATTTGTAAGGATAATATAAGTAATTGCATACCTAAACCTAAAATGTATACATATACGTACGCTATATGTAAGGTATGTACAGTAGTAGCTAAATTATGATAAAAATATCTTCAAATAAAAAATCTCGTATTTCGACAATATAATGATTATATTTTTATTTTACCTTTATTGTTTTTTATATTTGTTTTCTTTGTATTTTAATATAATAAGGATATATAGATAATAATCCGAAAAAATGCTGACTTACTTTTTGAAATTATGAAATAATGATGTGTCTTACTGCTAGATAAAACTTATATAAAACTATTTTTTTTACTTATATTAATGTAGAATAATTTTTTTTATGAAAATTTGCAAAATGTAAGACACATGCTATATTTATTTTCAATTCAAATATCCAAATTCCGTATACATACATATAGAATATGTGTAATGGTCAATGGTTTTTCAAATGCGTATATGGTGATATGTATTAGAAAAAGGACAACGCAATGCTTTTAAATAAAAAAATTGTATTCGAATTTTTTTTTCTCGTCAAATATATATTCCTTTCTATTTTTAAAATCTATATACATATGTAAGAACTGAGCATTTTGTGTAAAAATGATTAAGTAAATAACACGAGTACTCCTACACAAGATAAAATTTATACATAATGTATAGTATGTATACAGGTATACTCGTATTTTATTGCTTTAAGCTTTTATAATTTTTTCTTTTTTCTTTCATTTTGTTTTTTGTCAATATTAAGTTTTACTCTTATCATTTTGAGTTTTTTAAGGACTAAACATTTTTTATATCACACCAACAAAAATATACATTCAAAATTATTTATCCTCCTAATATTGTTTCGCATTGATAAATAAATTCATTCGAAAGAAATACTCCATACAAAATCATTAGGGATTTTAATCTTGCATGAGTTTTGTATTACATTACGTATTTTTGATATTGACATTTTTATTTTTCAATTTTAAAAGATTTGATTTTAAAAGCGAAGCAATTCATTAATATATAATTTAAAATGTTATAGTGGGGAGTGGGCAAAGTATAGATTTTTATAGTAGCTAAGTAATTATATGTAACTATGATATTAGAACTCAATTAAGAATTCAATAATTATTTTCCAAATTATTAGTACATGTTAAAAAATGAAACATCATATACAATTAT
This sequence comes from Villa cingulata, assembly GCA_951394055.1. NCBI lineage: Eukaryota > Metazoa > Arthropoda > Insecta > Diptera > Bombyliidae > Villa > Villa cingulata. Next base: position 49,232,266 of record OX596018.1, read on the forward strand.
ACCATTATACACTTGTATCGTACATATATAATTTGTGTTTATTAGTATCCTTCAAATTAGAAAAAAATAATAATAACATTTATGAACGAAAACATTTATAAATGAAAATAAAAACTATTATTTAACTGCCTACACTTTTTTTGAATTAGTATACAAATAATTTATTGTTATTAATGAAATTATATATTAGAAATAATTATACATGTATACGAAAATAAAATAATATATGAATAAAACATGCCCTAAAATGAAAATTTATTAAGCTAATTTATATGGTATCTATATTCGAAAAGACTATAAACACTATTTGTATGTCCTCCTAGAATAAAATCTTCTAATAAATATGCTATTTGTATTATATGGTGTTGACTATCAAAAGTGTGGGAAGCAAATTATAGAAAAGTAATATAATGATAATGTGAAGGCGTACATTGTATATAAGTAAATATGTAAATGTATATGCAGCGCATATGAAATCCATATGAAGTTCAATTCATATGTATATGTATGTATGTACGAGAAAGTACATATATAATATTCTTATTTTGTTGATGCATCAAAATAATCTTAATTTAAATTTATACAGAACCATAAAGATTTCTTACAATGTATGTATGTATGTAATGTATTCTATGTGTGTATGTATATGTATTATACTTTAGATCAGAACATTGCTCTGTTTTTATGTATAAAGTGCATGTACACGTATATATTTTGTCCTTTTTGTTTTTTTAAATTTGTACAAGAAAAACTAAAAGAAATAAAAAAAATTCTTACTCAGAAGAAGAGAAAATAAATTGATAATTAAGAAGAATATAAAAAGAAAAAATAAACTTCAAATTTTAGAAAAATAAAGAAAAATATTGATTTTCTAAATTTTGATGATGTTTTAAAATTTTTGTAGAATGAATATAAAAGAAAAACTTTAAAAAGCAATTTAAAAGTATCGATTCGTTAGTGTACAAAAGTTTCTTATGCACACATCATAAGAAAAATATACGTGTGTATAGATACATATTATTTCTTATAAGTACCACAAATCTTTTTTTTTCTTTCTTGTGTTATAAATTTGATAACATATTTTTCAATTTAATTCTATTTGATTTTTTTCATTTAAATTGAGAAAATTTAACTTTTGTTTTTCTGTATCTAACATTTAACTTATCGTGATGCCCAATTAGAACATACACATTCATCTAATCAGCTATAGTATGCTCGTATTTAAAAACAAATTTGATAGATAATTTCAAGAAAATCTATAGAAAAAAAATATTTATTTACGATACTTACGATATTTACGATAGTGTCTCCTATACCGTACTACAGTAGTTATCGATCAATAGTCCCATTGCTATACTATTTATTTACTGTCTTCTATAACCTACCTTTTTGTATACTTGTAATGATGTTTAGTGCAAGGCAAGGACGATCAGAATACGAGTACATGGTATGTTAGGTACTACTATATAGTGTCTCACCCTATTTCTACTACTTACTGTCTCTTCCTGTTTCTTGTATATTTCTTATGATGTGTTATGCAAAGCAAGTATGTATAAAGTAGAAAATGAATTTTTCTCATAGAACAGAATACGAGTAAATCGTAATTGGTATGTTAGGTATGTACTACACTAGAGTACTAGTGTCAACATATACATATGTAGTTATCGGTTAATAATACCATTGCTATAGGGACCATAAAATCATTTTTATGAAATTATTCAAAATAATAAAGTTCCGTCATACAGAAAATAGCAAAAACTTAACTTAAATTCTAAGAAATATAGAATGAAAAGAAAAATAAAAAAAAATAAAAATAAATAAATATGTAAATAATGAAACGGAAATAATTTCCTTTCCATTTTTATTTTAACTTTTTTTTTGTAATTAATCTGAAAAAATATATTGTATTTGTTTGGCTTTATAACATAAATATTCTTGCATAACTGCTTCTATGGTACCAGCAATATCAAATGAAAAATAAATATTCGTGCGGTTAACGTTAAGGATATACAGAAAAAAAAAATAAAAATGAATTATATACGTACATACGTACATTATTATTTTTTTTTCTTTTGGATTTAAATGTCTTTAAGTTTTAAGTGTACCAAAGCTTGACAAATTTAACCGAATATGTTAAATGAATGTATACTCATACAGATAAGAGATGTATAGTGTGCACTCGTAAAAAAGGCTTTTCATTTATCGTACATGGTAATATGTATTCAAATTATTATCATAAAAAAACACATATTTGTTATTGGAGGGAAAAAATAAATTTGAAAAAAAGAAAAAAAAAATTATACATATTACATATTTTGAATTGCGTTCGATAGAAAAAAACATTATAGATAAATATCTGATCTAGATAAAATTATTTCCGATTTATACAACCACACACAAATACTATATTCGATTTCTATATTATTGTTTATTAAATTTTTCATAAAATTGTGAGTACACTCATTTCTATTTTTATTTTTACATTTTAATTGTCTCTAAACCTTCAATTAATTGTAAGAAAATTTTCGTGTACAATAATTTCAATTAAAAATTACGCATACAATGAAATTGAGAGACTTTTTTTTTTATATTATATATTTTTTGTTTATAATTTTAATTAAGGGCACAAAATTACAATTCTTCGGTTGGTTGTAAAATTCAATTCCGCCTTTCATTTTTGATAGACTTCAACCATACCTCAACCAATTCATTTAACATAGTTGAAGTAGAGCAATATTACGTATAATGTGTACATACTTAATACACATTAGGTCGTGTAATAAATGATTGAATAGTGATGTATCGTTGATGATGATTCATTGGTATAGCTTATAAACTTCAAGTTGAGCGCCATGCAATTCCAACTTCATTTTAAAGCTTGGGTATTGATATTGAAATTTATTTTTTCATATTTTTTCCATATAAATAATTTTGTATGGCATAAGATATCTTCTATACTATATGATTTTTGCTATTACCTAGTGATTAAAGATAAATGAAAATTTTCGAACATATCTTTCAACATTTACATAAAAATTATTATTTATTTTTACAATGCACATATTACATACGTACATTACATATAAATGTTTTTGCTTTTAAACTTTTGTGTTATCTGGCAAGTGTATTCGAATTCGACTGTTCACATAGATATAGTGTGTTCAAGTTGACCAATATCATTTTTATTGACCATCATAGATATATGTATGTATTTTATCTTTAAGTATTATACATATAATACCACTCATTTCGTAAATATAGATATACATAATGTACACGATAAAGTGTTATATAAATATGTATGTATATGTGAATAACACCATACACGACACATCAAATTCATACATACACATGTAAAAAAAAATATATGCACACGAGATTTGTACATACAGATTCAACAGTACCTCAACCTCAACTCAATTCGATTAATAATTATATTATGAGAATAAAATCGATAGTATCTGTATATAATGTACATATGTTTATGTATATGCGTCTACAAAAATATCGTATGGTACACAATTGTATATGGTCATGGTTCGTCGGTTTATTCGGTTTTTACTCTTTCTTTGTGTACATTAAACGAAAATAATTTTTAATATTTTGTTTTTTCTTCGAAAAAAAATTCTGAAAACTTAATTAATTTGAGTTCAATATTATTTTTCATTAATATAAAATTTCATAATGATGATCATTATTTTTATCTAACTAAATGAAACACAATGTGATACATTTTCTAATGATAATTATTAAAAAACACCTACATATATTATATTCTTTCTATCTTTCTATTTATTGCAAAAGGTAAATAACCTACCTATACTTATACGAGATTATAGTTAATCGATTTCGATATACATACTCGTTTTAAATAAAATTAATAAATATTAAAATCGTTCGTACTAAGTATAATAGTTAAATGTAAATTTTGTCATCTAATTCTAAAATCTAAAATAATATGGAACAAAAAAAAAATATTAAAAATTTTATAAAAAAATTAAAAAAACGATGCGTACGTGATTTTGCATTTAATTTATTTTAAAAAGAAAGCAAAACAAAAAATGTTTTAAATATAATATGTTTTTATAAAATGTTAATTAGCTTCATGTTTTGTTGTATAAACATTGTACCTATATATATGTACATATAATGTTTCAAATGGTGTTGTTGTAACACTAAAAACAGATTTTAAAATGCAAGTACGGCATTTGAACATTTTTATTATAATTAAAAATAAGAAAAATGAGAAAAAAATGTGTAAGTATAATTATCGCATGTACTCGAATATACGTAATTAAATACATTATATATAGTGAATAAGAAGTATCTATAATGAATTAACGTTAAAAGAATGATTATGACAAAATACGAGTATACATATATATTTAATTATGCGCGAAAAAAAAAAGGTAAAAAGGGTCCATCATAATGACTTTTTACATTCTTTTTTATTTTATGCAAATTTGATGGGTATATTCGCTAGTTAGTTAATATTCAGAAAGAAAAGAAAAAATTAAAGGTCAAATTAATTAATTACTTTTAAAAATATGTAAAAATAATTTTGATTTGAGAAAACTTAAAATTAAAATTATACATACATTTACATATGTATACATATGTATATGAACAATTTTTGAAAAATTTTGAATTATAAAAAAATATTTAAAAACATAAATACTTTATATTTTTATTAAAGTAATATTTCAAATTTGTGTGACGTAAATATTTTTTAATCAATTTTTATGTGTACTGTATTGGTACTAGACTATAGTATATTATATTTATATTCTTTATTTTCTCTCATAAAATATATTTTTTGATAGCAATTTTGCAAAAGGAAAAAAAAAATAATAAAAATAAAAAAAGAATAACATTATCGGTAAAATAATTTTTTTTTTAAATGTATACATGAGCTCTTTAACTCTGATACTGTTTTTTCATAATACTTTGCAGTAAATTAAAATTTTAAATTTAATCATAAATTTATTAATTTTTAGATTGGTTTGAAAATTCTTATTATTATTTTTGTTTTATAAAAAATGAAAACAAAGAAATATATATACCGAGTATATAATTTAAATGTGAATATATGATATTATGTACATGCATATATATAACTTGTAGAAACGTTAATTAAAAAACAATTTTTAAATTTATATGCATTCATGATAATATGATAATGTCAAAGTTATTTGACTTCATTTTACACTGTATATAAATGCTATTAAGTACATAGCGAAATTTTAAAGGTCATTCATTATAGTGTTATTTGAATTAAATAAAATGAAAAATGAAAAAAAATATACAGTATAGATAATAAAATGTAATTTATTATAATTTCATTATCAAATTAAATTATAAAATTATTAAAAATTGATTGATCAAATAATAAGTACATAGTATGTAAATTCAAATCAAATTTTATAATAATTTATGATTAATAAATATGTATTTATGTTTTCATATCGTATGTATACTATCAGTTTACATTATGTATGCTAAATGAATCATTACAATATTTAACAATTTCACATAGGTAATAATACCACACCCTATATATTTATAATTATTTACATATTTGTATATGAATAACATATGTAAGTATATGTACATGTGATGTGTATTATTTAAATTGAAATATGTAATAAAATTTCAAGGAAATGCGATAAAACAGTTTATAAAACAATTACTTACTTTATTTAAATTTCTTTGTTTTTCGCTGTAAATGATTGGAAAATTTTTATTGAAATTTAAAAAATACAGCATTTATGGTATATAATTTCAATATAATTTTAGACATGTTTATATTCCTGTGTTTATTATGTTACATGAATATATACAACATAATATTCATAATATACGAACAGAGAAAGAACAAGATCTTTTATGCACATACATACATATGTGTAAATATTAAAGTGTGTGTGCATATTAAAAGTGAAGTGTTATTCTTTATTAATTTTTTCCTTATTTTTTTTTTGAATTTATGATAAATCTAATATGATTAAATTATAAAATTATGCATAGAAATTATTTTTCTTAAAAGTGAATTTTTATAGTTTCCAGACAAAAGAGAAGAGTAGATATTATATACGTATATTAATTTACCAGATAATATTGAAAAAAAAAAAGAAACGTTTTGCTATCAACTGTTAATTTAAAGAAATAAAAAATATATTTATCTATGTTGAGACAAATTACTTTACACTTTGATTCAATTAAAAATTGTAATCTGATAATATAACGACATTTAAATAATGTAAATGTTCTTTTCCATTTTTCATAGCTATATAATGGTATGATAAGATAGATTATGTTTATTGACACCAAACATTTATAGATAACGTATATAATACTTTTGTTAGCGTTAAAAGGAAAATTTGTCTTAAATCAATTTCAAAATTCAATTTTAATATATTTCATACATGTGTAATTATCAAATATATTTGACGTCAATTAAAAATTGAATTTTCTTACATGATATTGAATGTATTTTGACATTAAATCCATCAAAAATTTTTTGATCTGTTCAGGATGGAATGAGTAATTGATTTTAAGCCTTTTTCAATATAATATACTTTTATTGGTCTTTACTGTTGTTGTCATTATTTTTGTATAAAGTGTGTATGTTATGTATTAATAACAAAAATATACATGCAGATACATATATTATCAAAACCATATTTGTACATACATATACATTATTATTTGTATAATATAGAATATTGTATGAAGATGCATCTCATCTCAAATCGTATACATATATCAACTTAATTGATATATTATATAGATACGTATACTTAATGTCAATCGTATACGATTTAGAACAAAAGTAAATAAAATAGTTGAATCAATAAAATATTTTTAGTTAAGATTAGAATTTTATTATGACGCAAACTAAATTACCAACTACAACACTATAAAGTCTACAAAAAAATGAATGCAATGGAGCAATAAAGTAAGGAAAAAGAAAAAGAAAAAACGAATAGACAACAATGTTATTATTATTATAGACAAAATGAAAATGCAATAATAAATTTAAAGTGTACAAAAGATATTTTCGTTTGTTTTTTCATGTAAAAATTATATGTGTACAATGTATTTATCTTTGTGAATAATTTGTAGGAGGATGACACTGATATGTACGTGCCAAAAATAACGAAGGAAAATTGTTTCATATATCATCACGAGAAAATATAAATATAAACTGGTATATATTTTACATATAGATAATTTGTTGTCCGTATACTGTATATTGTATGTAAAATTGATTGTATACAGTATATATGTACTTACTTTATTTTCACTATTTATATGGAAAAAGTTTAGCAGCTGTGAAGGAAATAGAGGTTCCCAGTATTCAATTTTTTCTTTTATTTAAAATACAATTCTTATATTTTAATATACTTACTTCTTGTATATATCGAGGTACGTATGAGGTATTAGGTATAATGCATAATTAACACGTAACTAAAATGTATGCGAGTACATACAAATATAACATATTTGAAGCAGCTGTTAGCAGTATATGTAACGAAAACTTTTTCTTATATCTTATTTTACAATATTTTAAATATAACATATTTAAGTACGAAAATAGAAAATTCTTTTTATAATTTTTTTTTCTTCTCTAAAAGCAAAATTAAAAATGCAAGAGAAAATTATAAAAAGGGGATACAGCAGCTAATCTGAAATAGAGTGATTATGAAGTACAACTTTAACAACACCACACCATACTCGTATATGATGATTATTATCGATATACAAAATGTTCGTATATACATACATATATTAGGGTGGATATGGTGTTGATGACTTTTGTTGACAGAACATATAAAACGACAAAAAAAAAAAAAAAAAACAATGAATAAATACGAAAGTAAAATTAAAATTAATGGAAAATAATAAAAATGAAGAGAAAAAATGTATGAATTTATAAAAAAAAAACAAATATTTGAAACATTTTCTACTTTTCCGGTATTGATTTTCCGGTGTGAAAATCAAAAAAAGACTATTTTTCACGTTATAAAATTTCCCTCTCTATATAACTGTATATTGATGTTCATTTACATGATACATTTGAAAATAGAAATGTCTACATATCTTTTAAATACCTAACTTTAAAAAATTAAAAATAGGTATAGTTAAATAAATATATGTATTTAATTATTCTACTCACAATTTCAAAATAAATTTATTTTTATTAGGTATCATCCTCAGTAATGATCTAAGTTCTAATGTTTTTTTATTTTAAATAAAATTCATATATGTAGAATAAAAAAAAATGTATTTTACACATCGTCAATCATCTATCATATGGCAATAAAAGATTATATTAATTCTATATAAATAAAAAAAAAATGAAAATCATGATAAACATCTACCTATTATTTGTACATATAGCATATACTATGTATTTATTATTTATACTCGTGTGTACAGTATTGTATTTAAATTTAATAGTTACTAACTTGTATATACTTGTATATAATGTATAGAAGATACATATCAACATCATTGATATAGTACATATGTATCTACATATTATAAAAAATTCTATACATATCACTTCATTTATCTGTGGCTTTGGAAACTCCTTGACATCCTTTTTGCCTTGACTGATGTTAGTTGAAATTGAAATGAAAATAACACAAAAAAAACACATACATATACGTATTTACAAAGCAAAAATAAAAAAGAAAAAATCCAATGAACAAATATAACAATAATAATGAAAGTACACGACGAGTGATATGAATTGATAATATTGTCTTTCACTATATTGATTGATACGATATACAAAACAACGTGAAAAATAGCTATCAGATACATAATACATACATATATACATATACAGATAGATATAAGCAGTCTAAGTATGTATATATGCACAGTGTAAAATTTCAAGGTTATAATTAGTACGAATATGTTGAAAGTAGTATATTCAAGATTGAAAAATTGAATAAAAGATAAATTAATTTCAAAAAGGAAAATGAAAAATAACAAAAATATCAATGAAAAAAAATATATATATTTTTTTTACATCTTTATATGTACCTGTTTTGTTTTACTTTAATTATTTAAAATATATTCGAAATTAATAAATTCCAGTGTTAACTATTAATTCGTAGATGCTACAATGGTATGTAGGTACATATTTATACATAAATGATGCAAATGTAGATACATATACATAGATGTACATACGTCGTAATGTTGATGTTATTGTTCGTGCCACAGTTTATCTTTAAATTATATATTTTAACACTATTCTATTTTCTTAAACACTGTCGTCTTTACTTTTCTTTTCATTAAATTATTTAATTTTCTTTTCTATTTTTTGATTTTTTTTATATTATTTTACTAAAATCACAAATACAAAATAAATCTTTTATATTATTATAATGAATAATTTTAGCTCTTTTTACATTATTACAGGGAATATAAATTAATAATTTGTATTTTTATTTACTCGATTAATTTATTTTTTTTACACGCAACGGAAACAAATTATTATATCATATATCTATGTATGTATGTATATCTATGTTTATTAAGACCGTTTTTCGTGTGATATTTTCTTGAAAACTCCTAATTCCTAAACCCTACAACATCTAGTTAACGACTGTCCGACTGACTGAATCACTGAATAACTGAATGATTACCAAGATATATAGATAAAGATGGTATACGCACTAGACAATTGTCTCCGCCATTTTCTTCAGCTGTGACGTAGAATTTATCAGTGATTTTGTAAACAAAAAATATTTGTTTGATTTATTTTCATTGTACGTACTTTTAAGTAATGAAAATAGTGGACTAATATTATAATAAAAAAGATAGTGGAAATTTAAAAGTGGAAAAGTGGAAGTGGTCCAATGTTATAATAATAAAAAATACATTTAATTTTTTGTTTTTTTTTTTTATTTTCATATTTTCGGGATTATAATTATGATACAATTTTGTACAGACATTATGTATAAACTTAATTATAAAATAAAATAATAAAAAATTTCAAGTTATTGTTTTTTTTTATTTTCTTATTTTTATGATAATAATTACAAATTAAAGACTTATTTAAATACTTAATTCTAAAATACATCCTACACTTAAAAAATAAAATTTTCACTTTCTCACTTAAATTACAGTTTTTTGAATAAATAATATGAGTTTTTATATACATATTCTTATCATAAATCTTAGTTTTGTTAAGATTTTGAAATATTTGTTCCAATTTTTCTATCTCACCCAAAAACTCTTTATTTGGCTTTATTAAGCCACCTTCAGACACCGTATCAATCCAAGTAAATTCTGCTTCAGTAGCTGATGATTGAATGCAGTTAGTTAATTGGCATTTTTTAATGATGAAGCCAGCTAGATATTCTAGTGCGTCATGCTGAAGTTCATCAAACTCTAGAGAATTTATATGAACTTCTGAATCATCTAGAATATGTTCTTCATCTCTTAACCAACTTGTTTCGTCTTCTAATATCCCAGCAAATACTTGTGTGGTAAGCAATATATCTTCCAACCTCCAATCATTGTCTGTAAAATGTTCTGCACAAATTTTGGCATTTTTTGTATTAAATTTATAATTTCTGTTACAAGCGTTTATCCAAAGTATTTTTATTTCATCCGATGTTGGAAAAGAAAAATATTTTATTTTCTTATCACCTTTATCAGAATAGTTTTTACACCCGGAAACAGCACAATTCACCATTATTATTAAATTATATTATTAACTAGATATTAAGTAATTAAAACTATAAAAAAACCAATAAAATTAAATTAAATTTTTAATATTAAATAAATTCATCAAGAAAAATAAAAGAATTTACACTCTATCTACTTTGTTTACAAAATCACTGATAAATGTGACGTCACAAGCAAATGTCAAAATTCTATCGAGGATACCATCTTCATCTATATACCTTGAATGATTACGAATTGGAACTTGAATGGAATATGGATGGAAATGGAATTATTATAAAAATAAAGTGAAGTTGAAAATTATTGTATTTGATTTTGAATATGTTTTGAATCTCTGAAGGTGGAGAATGGTGGAGAATGTTGTTTTTAGATTTAGATATGAGGTGAGGCTGAGGAGTGAGGATATGATGTTTTTTAGGCTCTCTTTGTCTTTTTGTACACGAAACACGAACACGATGTCGATGATCGATGCGAAGATGACGGTATGGAGGAGGAGGAGCAGGAGTATTGTATTGATGGTATTGATGGAGTAGCAATAGAATAGCACCATTGTATATGAAATATATATTATTCTATGATAGCACCATGGAATAGCACAAACAATAAACATGTATGTTTATTTTTTGTGGCAATAATAGGCAATGCAATAGCATGCAAAAAGCAAAAGCGTATTCGAAATCGAATTGCTGAATATGATGTTTTCCACATCATATCTCACTGTGTTAAAAATTCTGAGAAAAAATGAGTTATTTATTTATATGAGAAATTCACCAAATTAGCATATTAGCTTAGCATACAATCAAAATCATATGTACTTGTGCATTGTGTTTGTGTATATAATATACTATTATTACTACTGGAAATGGAAAATTATGTGATATGTAAATGCAATGGAAATATTGTTGAGAAAGGCGAAAAGCGCAAGTACTTTATATACTTACTTAAAAGTCACTGTAATACACGAAAGCACTGTTTAATGAATGATATATGTAGGCAGATAATGTACATGATACATACGCATCGCATAGTTCATAGTATACTTACAATTACAAATACAATATAATATAAACAGAAAAGCGCAGTAGCAGTAAACAAACATACAGTTCAGCACCAGCAGTGAGCAGTTACAGGTTACAGTGACTCAGTTAATTTATCATAATAAGATTCCATTCCATTCAACATTTTTTATGGACAGCCCTGTCGTATTTTCGATTATTTATTGAAATTTTTATGTACATAATATGTATGTAATTATTATGAAGAATCGTCATATAATTCAGAAACTAAAACAAAAAAAAATTTTAATTTTTTAATTAAGATGCTGCTTGTTAGAGCGGTGAACGGCTATAATATTTAGAGATCAATAATGTAATCATCACTGAAAATATTTAAAACAAGAAATTACATTTAATTTTACCATATAATGAATGATTTTTATTTTATTAAATATTTTTTTTCTTTTTTTTTTTAAATTTTTATTGGTAATATTTTTATTATAATTTGTTTACTTTCAATAATAATATTTTCATTTTTTTTTGTCTTTCTTTTCTCTTTTAGATAAATAATTTTTTTTATACTCTTTTCTCTAATTATGAGTTTGTTTATATTAATTACATACTATATACTACATATACATTAAATGTTGTAGATAGGTATGAAAGTATACTGTTTTACAAATAAATTTTTTTATTTAGATTTTTTTTTCTAAACAACTTGATACTTGATAGTATATTTTATTATATAACACTGGTTGTATTCATGTACATACATAATGGTGTTAGTTTATTTATAATGTTTTTTTCTTCTTCTTTTTTTGAAATTTTCATGCTTGGAATAACATTGAAGACAAATATTTGGAAAAATAATAATAAATAATTGAATAAAATAAAATAAAATTTAAAATGTTCATTTTTTATAGAAATAATCTTAATTCCGAATAATTTACATTTTTCTGTAATTAATTTTGAATCAAAATTTAAATTAAAACTGAAAAATTGTGTTTTTATTTGGTGGCAAATTGAATTTGAAATTTTCTTTTCTATAGATGAAATAAAAAAAATTATTCAATACAGTGTATAATTGGCATAATATACATAATATGTACTTGCCTTTTTTTCTTTTTTGTTAAAACCTTAAAATTTTAAGTTTTGATAATTTTAAAATTTTATAATACATAGCTATTACCACTATTACATAGATGTAATTAATTTTTTTCAATTATTTATCTTCAATAAGAAAAATTGACTTTAATATTAGATCGATTTTGATTTAACTTCGAAATACATATTTGATAATTCTCAAAAATTATATCCTCAGTGATTTTTTTTTTAAAAAAAACATTAATTTTTATATTATATGCGTATCAATTTTTGATAACTTTGATACATAAAATGTATACCTAAGACTGTTTTTAAAAATTATAAAAAAAAAACATTAAGTATAAAATATAAAAACAAAATAAAATTAAAAAAACATAGATACCATTTATTTAAGTAGGTATTTTCAATTGTAAATCAATAAATAAATTCACAAGCAATCATTTGGTCCAAAAATTTTTTGAATTTTTTTCGTTTTTAGAGAATTAAAATTTTTAATTGAATAATTAAATTTTTTTTCTTCTTAAACAATATTCAAAAAAGTACACGTGATTAATTAAAAAATAAATTATTTTTCATTTCAATTTTAGATTTTAAATATAATATGTCTTTTTAAAAATATGTATTTTTCATTTTTATAATTTTTCAAATTTGTAAATAAATAAACTCTCATATTATAAATAAAATTATAAATTTATATTATGTTCATATTTTCAACAGGATAAATTATTACCTTATTACTTTAAAAAAAAGTAAATCATGTAAATAAAATTATTCATAATTCTTTTTTTTTTACCTAAATATTTAGTTATCATTAATAATAATAAAATGTGCTACACAAATTAATTGAATTTTTTATAATCCATTTTTTAATCAATCATTTTTTATCAATTTTTCACTAATATAAAATTAATTAATCATTTTTATTTTTTAAACAATAAAAACTAATTAATTTATTTTTTAATTTTATATATATATACATTACATTACATATACACAGACATTTGTAAATACTCTTAGTTAATGGCAAACAGAATAAAAATTTTTATTTTTTTTTTCGTCTATATCTATACATACTTTACACACAATATACGGGTGAACGCCTAAACGTCAATTTGTTGCTCCGTTACTCTCATAATACATTACATCATAATTATTCACAATGCACAAGCTGCTCATATTTGCACTTATCAAAAACATGAAATGTGATGAATTGTCATCACCACACCATATATAGTTTGAGTTTCGAAACGCTTGACATTGTATAAAAAGACGATCATTCGACGTTTAAAAATTCACCCTATTCACGCATTTCATCCACCATCGTTATTTTCTGAAAATTACAATTCGTAGCAAATTAAATTAACTACATATATTACATACATAATAATTACAATTACAGATATTAAATTTAATTACTTTTCAATTAATATAGTGTTTTCTTATAATTCAATTTCATATACATACATTATTATACAGGGAATCATTAATTTATTTTTATTAATTCAAAAATGGCTGAGTCTCAAAACGTATACGTTTCAAAACTCACCCTATATGTATATGTGTGTAATATAATATTTATGGTTTTATAATGATCACAATAATTATGAACTTAAATTTTTCTAATTTTTTTCTTTCTTTTTTTAATTAAATTTAATTTTACTTGAATTATTTGGTTTGGTTTAATTCAGTTTTGTATATATATTTGTTTTTCTTATTCACTTTTAAATATTTCAAAATACATACTTAAATAGTATATTGATTTATTGTTTGTATGTTATTTTCTGTTAGTATATGGGAGTAATATGTACGTATATGTGTACATAAAATTATTTTTAAAAATTAAAAATTTAACTTATAAAAATATGTATGATACATAATATATGTAAATAGAAGACTGATTTATTTTTTATAAACTTTTTATACGCATTATTTAAACTGAGAGTATTATTAAAATTTCAAATAAGATTTTAACAAGAAAAAATTTATAAAAAAAAAAATGGATTGCAAATAAATTCGGTAAAATATTGAAATTAATTAATTTATTATTTGTATACGTTTTGTAGACAATAATTTATGATGGCTAGAAAGAAAATTATAAAACAACAAATACAGTCTATGTATTTTAATTAATTTCATTTTTTATATATATATTATATTGAATATCTGTTTTTCTTTCTTCTAGCTATATTCTTTTTTAATAAATAATTACTGATAAATAATAAATTAAATTAAAATTTGATTACTATACACGGACACTAGTACATACATTATATATACTTTAATTTGAAGACTAAAATAAATAAATAAACTACTTTGAACTTTGACTATCGATTTTATTTGGCAACCTTTAAGAAATTTTCACTTTTTTTTTTTTGAATTTTTGATTTTTGTTATTGTTGAAATTTTTTAATTATCATATTTCGTAAAGAAATATAAAATATCAAAATGAAAACATTGAAAATATAATTTTGAAAATTATAATTTATTAAACAGATAATAAAAATTCGTTTTTTTTTTTTTGCAATAAACAAAAGAGAGATTTTGACATTGTCATTATCATATATAATTTGCGGTTTGAAACGTTAGATGTTATTTAAATACGATCATTTAACATTTAGGAATTGATCCTAAATTTAATACAATTCAACGTAATCAATTTTTAAGGTGAATTATTTATCGATGCATTTACATATATAAATTCAGCCATTACATTGTTTCGGAAAAGTATAAGACGAGATGCCTATGTTTACTGTTGTTTTCCGAAAAATTGAAAATTAAAAATTTTTTTGGAGTATTTAATTTAAACATTCAATTTACATTAAAATCAAAAATAAAAATTAAAATTTATTATTGAATTAAATTCTTAAATTTCTTTAGTTAACCAAAATGTATAGAAAATTTGTTTTTTTGTAAATAAAACATACAAAATAGGGATCATCAATTTTGACTTTTTGGAATGAATTTACTTACTTATTTCAATTTAACATTTTTATTTTAGTAAATATTAACATTTAAAATAAAATGAAAATATAATAAAAATTATATCAATGATCATCATCAATAAAATTGAGTGAATATGATAAGTTTCAATATGATAACAAATTTTTAAATCTAAGTATTTTATTAGCTATTAGAATCCCATGTATTATTTGCATGCACATGCATTGGATGGCCTATAGTGGTACCTATAACAACTTAAATTGAAAATGTTGTAATTTTTATCTGTTTCATAAATTTCTTATTTTATTTATGTTTCTTTGTTATTTGTAAAAATATCCTTAAAACTAAAAAAAAAAATAATAAAAATAAATATGTTTTTTTCTTTTCTTTCGTTATGATCTAAGAATATACTTTGTTTACATTTAACCTCTTAAATAAATATAAATTTTCTTAACTAAATTTACACAAAAAAAAAAAAATAAATAAATAAATAAAATGAAATAAAAACAAAAAAAAACTTATCTATAGCATAAGGATTTTTCTTTAATTTTCAAATTAAAATATTGCATAATGTAATTTCTTTTTTCTTAAATAATTTCTTTATATTCCGAGCGAATGAACAACAACAATAACAACAACAGTATAATAATTTTATTTTATTTTATTCATTTTCATATATTTTGGGCATTCAAAGATTTTTCAATTTTTGCATTTTTTTTCTATTCTAAAACTGAGAATTTATTACGTATGGTATCTTAATAATAACAACAATCTCGAATGAGATCAATTTGTATATCTTTTTTGGTTTTGTTTTCTTTTTCATTTTTACATATATGTATACATATACTACACTATCGCATTGCTATCATGATAATCATTTTTATTTTATTTAATAGTAATTACTTTTTTAAATTAATAGTAATAATAATAATTATAGCAGTCAAAATGCATGTAAATGGTAGGAAGATAATAAAATGAATTTTCCTCCAATTATTCACATGCGACTAAATAACTTGAATTATCCTTATACTTAAATATTAATTTCATTTCATTTTTATTTGCATTCAAACATAAGAATGCAAAAAATCATTCATACATACCTTTTATGTGTTACATACTTGATTACTACTGCGGTTTTATAATGATCAATGCTAATGTATAATATTGAAATTAATAAAATTGAAAATGATTTTCGCTATAAAATAACTTCAGTGCTAGAATGTTCATGTAGAAATTTTGCATTACACTGAAAGCATTCTATGGATTTTCTCATATGAAGATTATCACTAGCACTAGCACTAGCTGTAGCAGTAGATGTGTGATGATATTTATTTTTATATAATTGCTGTTGTTGATGATTACAATGGCACATTGACATGAAATTTTGATTATTATGACTAGATGTTGAGGGTAGGGCAAGAAGAGATTTTGATGTTGTTGTCGTTATTGTACTAGAACTATATTCAGGATTAATTGTGGTTACCACTGTTGCTATTGTAGCACCCGAAGAGTGTGGAACTAGACCTAATGATATTGCACCGCTACTGCTACTACATCCACTACATGTCGAATAACGATGTTGAAATGGACAAGATGATGATGATGATGGTATTATTTGCTGCTGTTGTTGTTGCTGCTGTGACAATGATATTGACGATGGCAATGATAGTGGTTGTAGAGGCGGTGATGGTGGTTCTTGTATTGCAGATGCTTTTTCAATTTGTTGTTGTATAAGGGAATTTACATCGATCGCTGGCCACGCGACCAGCGAAACACTTTGTCATAATATTGTTTGAACATTCTCGTGATGATGGTGATGTTTATGACGATGTTGCTTATGATATTTGCTTCTCTGTTTATTGGGTGATGTAGTTGTTAAAGCATCTGCTGTACCAGGTCGGAAAGATTCTGGTGGAGGAAGTGGTGGAGACGATGATCTTTGATGCGTTTGCTGTTCTTCACCTAAATTACTTGACACTGATGCTGATCTAGAAGATGCACATGAAGTAGATACAGATGATGATGACGATGGTGTTGTTACTGTTTTACATGGTTTTGTATTATCACAGTCTTTGCAACAGCAACAACATCGATCACAAGTACATTCACATGAACACACGCTCTCTAAACTACTACATTGATTACATTCATCATCATTGTCGTCGTCATCATATGACTTAGACAAATCAGATCTTCTATTTGTATCACTTTTACTATCACGATTGCATTTACAACAGTGAACACAATAGCCTCTAACTTTCATTTTTCGATTTCGATCGTTATTATCCGTTTTATCACGATTATCATCAACATTTCTGTCTAAATAACTACTACGACTATTATTCTTATTACCATGATTATTTGGTTCAATATCACTTAATCGACTATGATTACTATTTAATGTTAAACTACTACTAGATTTACTATATGATTTATGTTTTTGAATGCTATCAATACTACTACTGCTACTGCTATTTTTATTACCACCACTGTAACTCTTGTAACAGTGTGTTGATGGTACTAAATCATGTGTTTTTGAATACTTTTTCATATTACTACTTCTACATAGATTTTTCTTCCCACTTTTATCTAAACCCATTTTATCAACTACTAAACTATGATCATCACATATTTGCTGTGTTTGACCTCTGTCAAATGAGGTACTACTATTATCTTTTGGTTTCATTCTATCACGATTATGTCGATCATCATTGTCTTTGAAACGAGAATGATCATCGTCATTATCATCATTATTTATAGTTTTATCTTTACAATTATTGGAATTCAATGTTTTAGACATTTTTCTCCTTAGACTAGACTCATCTTGAATATTATCAATACGTTTTTTATTATCATTAATACTTTCTGTTTCATGACGATTGCTTTTATATTTTTTCTTATGTGGATGCGTTGTTGCTATCTGTTTACTGGATAATACAGTATTATTTCTGTTATTGGCAGTCTCATCGATTTTTTTTACTATAATACAGGATCTGCTGCTACTGCAGCAACTACTTATATCATCATTACGATGACTACATATTTCATCATAATCATCATTGTCATCGTTAACATCATTATCATTTTCAGCATCACTTGTTGCAAAATGTGAACAGCTGCTTATGTTATCATCATCAATATCATCATTATGCTTACGTAATATTTTTGGATTTGTTTTAAATGTTGGTGATATAGATGATGAAGATGATATTGATGATGGTGATATTGGAATCGATAATGATTTTGAATTTTTTTCACATATTTTATGAATAACATTAAAATGTTGACGGGTATAATCTTGATAATCACAACTACTATGATAGCGACGATGCTGAAATTGACGATTTTGGTGTTCGTGATGTTCTCGATATTGGTATGGATGTGGATGTGGATGAGGATGATGAGAATGTGTATGATAATGATGATAATTATTATGATGATTATGATGTAATTGATTTAAACAATTATCTGATTCAAATTTAAGTGATTTGCAAGTGTTTTGTTGTAATGTTATATTATTTATATTATGCTTTTTTTGATGAATTTTACTTAATTTACAATTTGTATTAATTTTCTTAATAATATTGTTATGATGTATATTATCTAAATCTGTAGTAATCGCATTCAAATATTCATCAGTAAGGATTTCATCATTTGGTATAGTTATAGCTGTAACTAAAGGTGAATGATGATGTGTATTATTATTGTTATTATTGTTAGCACTATATTGAAAAGCTGGATTATCATGATGTAAAGGATGTTCACCACTGCTTGATAATTGATCTTGATCTTGGTGTTGGTGTTGCTGTTGCTGTTGTTCATCGGTGGCAAACTGCTAATCTCCGTGATGTGCAATACGTGGTAAGGGATTCTTTCGATATATCCATACTTGTAAAAGTATAGCAAGATCTAAACTTACCTACGAAAAAAATAAACAAATACACAGATTAATGTAAAAAAAACTTTTTTTTTTATATTAAAATATATTCGCAAATTCATTTGAGAATTATGGAAATATTGACTTACTTGTAATGTTCCACAAACCCAAAATTGTGTCGGTGCATGTCTTAATATAAAATAAACAGTCTTAAACATATCACCAAGAGTCCACATAATTACCATATAAATGCTCATACCATACGTTGATTTATTTCGAAAATTTCTAACAAATTGAGGTGCTCCTAAAACAACAACAATATAAATTCATGAATTTATCTTGTACAAGTGTGTGTTAGGTTGATTTCAACTTACCGAGCATTGCTTCAACGAATACAGCAAAAAATCCAACTGTTTCCATAAACCAATCGAATGGTAACATTAAGTAGGTTACTGCTGCTCCAACAGCCCATACAATTAACATAAAATCTAGATATGATTGAAAATCTGTCCATGCCCAAAAATATCGCATATCACAATCTAAAAAGGATGTAATACAAAATGCGAAAAACCAAAAATATACATTACATAAGTATGAGAGTATTTTAAATTAAAGGATATGAAAATAATCCGTGAAAATTGTGTATTTATGTCTTATGTAAACATCACAAATGATCCCATTGATATGTTGCAAATGTAAGTAGGATAATGTAAAAAAAAAAAATTAACAATTTTGTATAAGGTTTAATTTCGCTTTTGAATGGCGTAAATTACGTATATCATATGCGTGAGTATGTAATAAAAAAGTGAGTATGTATTTAGATATGCATTCATGTACGCAAATTTTAAATAAATCCTCATTTTGTACGAGTATATGAAAGGAATATTTTTTTGTTTTTCTTGATATGTATTATTCTTTGAAAAAAAAAAAAAAAATTCATGAATATACGAACGTCATATAATAGAAACAAGGAAATGAAAAACGTTCACACAATGAAAATGAAAAGGAAGGATCAGTAAACAAATGAAGGTGGAGTGGATGGATAGTATACAGATATGAACATACATATATAAATATATGGCTATAAAATGAATGGAACTGATGATGTATTCATGCAATAAAAATAATCTGTATATACATATATGTACATATGTCACAGAACATACCACATATGTACTACGAATATATGTACATATATATATAAGTTTGTACTTTTTAAAACAAAACAATATTCTAAAAATAAACAGAAAACAATAAAAGAAAATTTTCAAAAGTTAACTATCTGGGGTATGTATGAAAATCGTAAATATTTCGACGCTTCTTTTTGTAATACAATATGTCTTCTGCTGTATATATTGTACATATCTATATACAGGACATGAAATGAGGAAATGAAAAAGTTATTTTAGTTTTATTGTTTTGTTTATAGTTTGCGTATACACTCTTATAAATGTTTGTATGTTTAACGAGCAAATGATTTTAATTGTTAACTTTAATCCTTGATATTGAAAAATATAGTAACACAATATTCAAGAAAACATGTTTGCAAAGAAAAATAACAACGATTTCAAGGATAAGCATGCAATCATTGGTTTTTTTTTATAACGTATATAGAATTAATTATTATTTATTTATTTTTTTTTTTTTTTGTTTCTAAAAAATTAGTTTTACATCCAGATTATTGTTTCATGCAATACTTCAACCGCCACATATTTCCACATTCATTTTATTATTTTTCTGTATTTTTTTGTTTTTGTTCGATTTATTTGAAATTTATAAAAATTATACAGTAAATAAAAGTATAGTGTGACGAAAAATGAAGTGAACTTTTAATCAAAATTTTTGAATTTTATATTATTTTAAGTTCAGAAGTTAGGAATTTTCTCTCTTTTTCAGTTTTCTCATAGAGCCAGTATTTTGTTCAAATCATTCTTATTGAAATTTTTCCTCTTTATATTACCACATACGAGTATTACTTAGATTTTTTAAAATAAGTATGTAAATTTATTTGAAAAATTTCATTTTCATTTAGAACAATCATGTACTAAGTTAGTTCATTTTATTTTGTATCGCAGTATACTCATATACAATTTATAAGTTTTTATTTATCTTGTAATCAATAAAATGTATCTAAATGAAGATTAATTTATGAAAAATAAAATGAAATAAATAATAAATAAAAAAAAAAAAAAAAAACACGAAATAAAGTGAAAAAAGAAAAATTATTCAAATGAAAATCCATAAATTTATGCATCTATATAAAATATGCATGAGTATATCATAGAATTTATTTAAAACGTTTTGGCAATTGCATTAAAAAAAATATTACATTTAGTATGAACATTATAAGCAGGTAGATTATATGAATACCTAATGTATGTAAATTATTGTACGGTACATATCTGTATATTGTATGAGTATGTAGGTATGTACTCATATTTGTATATACATTATTATTTTACAACATCATTATAATTTTAAAATTTATTTATTTTTTTTTTTTTTACAAAATATTCACATTGAATTATTTTCAAATTTTATATATACACAAATATTACAAAAATTTTAATTAATCAATAAATTAAATAGACGAGATTTTCATACTTCTGTACTTATATACTCGTATGTATGTACATGTTGTATACATTTCACGAGCATTATGAAATATTTTGTACATGTATGTGTGGATAATTTTTGATTATTTCCGATCCATTTGCATAATTGTTTATGCTAAAAATTATTATTTCTGAAAATAGAATTTTTAATTTTTTTTTTCTAAATTACATATACAAATTTGTAATATCGTAAATATATAAGCAGGGACAAATCGAGTAATTATAAATGTATTTTGCAACACTAAAACTATAAAATTTTCATTTACTAGAACTTTGTTCTTCTGTGATTATAAATTCAATTTTCATAACAATCATTTGAAGAAATATGATATTAATCATGTTCTACTATTTATATTTTGTAATTTTGTTAAAATTTACTAAAGAAGTTTACCTTTACCCCATAATTTTTCAATATGTTCACATATTCCCCATCTAAGGCGGGATAATTGGAAACAATTATTTAATTGTCCAAAATTTTCTGTACAGTTTTTATAAGTGCAAATGTAAACAAATGTCATTTAGAGTAGAAAATACTCCTATTATCTTCAATTTTTCCATGTTTATATTTATATTTATATTTCTCTAACTTACTTATTTTTAAAATCATCCTCTTTGATCATATTAAGTTGAAACATTTTAAATCAACTCGTATATACATACATTTATTAAAGAAAATGAAACAAAAAGTATAAAATTTTATAAAAAAACTAACATCTGTTTTCCAAATTTATAAAAAATACGTTCTCCTTTTAAATGAATCTAGGATCTGATTTGACAACAATAATTTGATCCATTTTAATATAACTTATTGATTATTGTCAACGATTGAAAATGTTTGATTTGTATTATCCGCTTTTCGGACTGTAGTTCTTCCATCCACCCATTTCTAGATGCAGCATAAAGAGTTTCTGGAAAGCTGTTTTTCAATATCCAACAACCCTGTAAACCATCTTCTTTGAAAACTATATTAAAGATGGCAATGCAGTTCCTTCTGCAGATGCGCAAGCTAATACCGTTGTTGAATCTCGATCAGAACCTTCTGAAATTCTATTCAGATGTTTACCTTTTTCGCTTATTTTATGTGACTGGGATCACTATTAAACCCACTTTCATCTGCATTAAATATGAAACCAGTTTCCAAAAGGTTGAGGTCTAATTTTTCGTAAAAGTCATATAGAATACTAGGTTTTCTAGCATTTTTTCCGAGCTTTTGTAGATGTTTTTGTTTCTTCAAAGACAAAGCTGTGTATTTATCCATGAAACTGTAATACCAGTCTTTTCCTGGTCGTCCATCTTTAAAAGGAGATTTGAGGTTATTGGTTTTTACTTATTGTTGAACTGGGTCTAATAATTATTCTTTGTCACGTGGATAATCATTTCGGGATCTAAGTTTTAGACTTTGACTATCTGAGATTCAATTTCAGAAGAGAGAACAGTTTTACGAAGAGGACCAATTGTGTATAAAGGAATGTTTTTTCCTCCTATTGGGGAATAAAATATGACTATAGGAATATTATAACAGGAAACTTTTTTTTTATTATGTAAATTATGTATTAATTAAAATTCTACTTTCACAAATACTCGTAATTAAATCGTCGAAAAATGCAATGAAACTTGCAAAAAAAAACATTTAAAAATTGTGAAAAAGAGTAAGTACATAATATCACAGATAAGAATTTTATCCTTATCTGTGATAATGTTGAAAAATATAAAAGTATAAAAAAATTGAAATAAATTCGATTGCAATTGCATGGTATATAATTGACAAAATTAAAATGAATATGAAAACCATAAATGATTTCTTTATGTAATATATTTTAACAATATTATAATGATGATGATAATGATATTGATGATTATGCTAAATTTTTATATTATTTTTATTTTGAATTCGTAAAATAAAATGTGATTTTTCGATACAGACATGTACATGCATATCGGATGATCGAATTAGAGTTACATAAATTTTCCAAATATGTTTTTTTTTTTCAGATTCTCCCAAAAATTGACATTTATGTTCAGTGATTTTTTAGAACAACCAAAAATATTCAATTGATATCTTATACCAAAATGATTTATATTTTAAATTAAAAAATATATATGTAGCTCTGATTTGATTATCCTAGAATGAATGAATTCTTTATATTAGACATGATAATTCTAATGAATTTATTTTCATCTTTGTGCTGTGTTGCATGTTAGTTTTTATATTAATGTGTACATAATTTAATGCAGACTGTATACATATAATAACGAGCATTCATATCTAATTGCACTATATTATTACTATATGTATTTTTTTTTTTTTTTGCATCTTCTAATGAAATTTTGTCAAATTCTAAATTGATCTTTTCGTGAATAACGATTGCACAAAAACAAAAAAAAAAAAGAAACAAAATTTGAAAAGAAAAAACCCACCACTAAAATAGTGCCTTGAACGTGTACGTTTCAGTGGGCCCGGAGGAGGTGGTGTATTTGCATCTTCAGTATCTCCAATCACTTTTGGTAGACGAAGTTCGTTGTGTTCTTCACCTTTTTTCACATATTCATTTTATTATTGTTATTTTATATTTTATACAAATTATTTTATACAAAAATAGATTATCTTTTATTATATTTTTAAGATTATAATGTAAAATAAAATTTCTCGGATTTTTTTTAACTTTTTTTTTCTTAGAAAATCAAATTCAAATATTATTTTAGTTTATTATAATTTGCAACATATAATTACTCAATTAATTAACAAAAAAAAGGGAAAAAAAAGAGAAAAAAAAACTTTTTCTTTGTTTTTCAGTAACGAGCTTTACTTCTTAATGAAAAAAATAAAATTGATAATGACTAAGTAAATTAAATGTACACGATTATAATGTTTTACGCGTTCGCGCATATGCATACTAACTAAAAACGGCTTATGAAACTTTCAATTATAAGTTCATTGAATTTTAATAATTGACTAACAAAAAAAAAGAAAATAATTAATTTAGATAATTATAAATCTGGGGATATATTATCTATACTTTATATGATTTATTTATCATTTGAAAAGAAAACAAAGAAAGGAAAATAATTTTCTGAATTAAAACGTATAAACAGAAAACAAAAAAGAAATAAAACTCGTTCGAATACATAATCTACATATAATATGCTAATATTCTTTTGATGATTCAATTTCAATTTACCTGATAATGTTCGATCTCTTGGTCTCATTACAGAACTATTACGTTTAACTTTAACACATAAATGTATCATAAGGAACATTGTTACATTCATCACAACACTTTGAACTAAAAGTGGAAGCTCATAACGTTTGGAAAACCTGAAAAAGAAAAAAAAAAATACAATAAATATAATTTAATTATAATTTACGAGTAGGTATGTAAAAAAATATTAAGACTAACTACATAAATTTATATTTAAAAAATGAAAAAAAAAAAACTTTGAAGAATTATCTTTTATTTTGAAAATTATTAATAGATTTAAAAAGAAGATTATATAACAGAGTGCAATCATTGTTATCATTAACAACTAACTTTTTGTCAAAATTTAACTTACACCACTTTCAAAGAATATAGGTAAATTATTGTTATGACGTCGGTCGATATAATATTAGATAACCCAATTTTTTATACATACTACATATACATATATATTATCATATTATTGTAAATAACATTTTTATAAGATCAAGGTTTACTGATTTCAAATTCATTGTATTGTAAAGAAATGTATGTATGTATAAATATTTTCAGAACTTTTTGTATACATATATAGAAAATAAATAAAGCTGTTACTAAAATTTACTCAAGTGAAAAGAAAACTCATAAAGAGGGAAACAAAAATATTTACGATTACTACGTAAGTAGGTACGTACATATAAATGTAAAACCTCATACCTCATATTAATTAAATTAAATTAGATAATTTAAAAAATACATATAAGGAAAAATGGAAACAAAATATAAATGAAATCATTTGTGTCTGTATTTGTATTGAAAATATGTAATGTAATGTAATAATATATACATATATATATTTATACAAACTTTGTATATACGTATAAAACACAACATAATCGTGTGTGTGTGTAATGTGTATGATAAAATTTCATTCATATATATATATGCACATATTTACTTAAATGTCCTTGACTCTTTAAATATAATCAATTACATGATATTGAATTTTCGAAAAGTCTTGAATTTTTATACGAACATAAATCAGATAAGCATTTCTGTATCACATATGTATACGTATACGTATATATGTACTGAATTTTTTAAAGTTAAATTTTTCTTTCGAATTCTTGATAATAAAATTTATATGTTATGCGATATTATCAATTACAAAAAATGTAAAAACAAAAAAAAAATATATATATATATATACATAAACATATGAATACAAAAATAAAGTAGAAAGTATCAAGGATATTATATGAATTTAGTATTTTATCGCATTGTTTTCACTATTATCTGCAGCGTCATCGAATAATATTGTTCAATTAATAATGTTTATACTCATAGTATATGTACATAATTCACAGGAGGTAAAAATGATAAAAAAAAATATGGGCTAGTTTATTGGATGGTTAAAAAAAAATCAAGGAGATTGTAATAAAAATCCATAGAAATAAGAATTCCGATGAACTTGAACACGCCCTTGGACTTGCCACAGAATGAAATCAATTTAACCCACTTACCTAATTGTAGTTACAAAAATGTACATATGTGGGTATATATGAATGAATGGATAGCAACTACTAAGCAAGCAGCGTTGTTCCTTTATATCGATCGATTTATTGGGAAAATAAACTCTTTTTGTGTTGTATATATGTATATACATATATATATATATATTTTTTTTTTTTAAATTACCACACATAGTGTTAAAATGTCCCAAAAAAATGAGTATTAACTGATTGATAAATTTTATATGTGCGAGTAAAATTGTTTTTGACCTTTATTCGATATTTTAACTATATTCACATATGTATGATGTGGTATGATACACAAATATGTATATGACAATATAATGTGAAGTAGTAGGACATACGATACAACTCATAAATGTACTTATCATATTTAATATTCGGAAAACCTTATAGATTTGAAATTTATTTGAGAAATCATTTATGTATATCGACAACCACCTACACTATAATACTTTTGTCAATCATTTTCTAATTTCTACTATTCTATATTCATTTAGAACAGACTACATTATGTAATGTCAAACGATTGTATTCGAAAATAATGAATGTAAATTCTGCGTGTAGGTGGCTTTTTTCTTTCAAATAAATTTCATATTTCATCTATGTTGATAAAAAATGGTTTACGTATACGCATATGTAACATTTACGTATACGAGTACGTACATATAAGTGTTTGCGTAATGCATCTACAGAAAATATGAATGAATTGTTTTTGAAACAATGATATCCTTTTAATGTTTTCAGCCATATACATTCCGTTGTACATTTTCATTTAAAATTTTCTAAATGTCTGTTGTTATATAAGGTATATAATATATATATAAATGGAATTTATTAAGAATGACGAAATGAATGAATAAAATAAAAATGGAAAACTGAATGAATTTAATTTTTTTTTTGTTTTTACATGTGGCGTACGTTTAGAATAGTACTTACATATGTACACATAGTACTATATTCATGAATTGCTGCCTGCTGTTTGTATTTATGATTACATATTGAAAAGGAAAAATACAATAATTTGTAAATAATCAATTAAAATTATTTTTGCTTTATTTTTTTTTTTGATTTATTAGACACTTACGATGCAATATATGTAGGTGAAATTTTACTATACGAGTAGTATGTATGCTACGAAGAAACATATGTATATGAGTATATTCATTTATTATAATAATGTGTAAATAATTATTGTCTTATAGATACTTAAAAGACATGAATGTTTATGCTCGTATATTAATGGGAAATTTTTTTTATATTATTTTAATTTTTTGTTTTTTCTTGTCATATGAATAGATATCTGATTTTATTATTCATTCATTTATATTTGATGAAATAATTTGATGTTTATTGAACGAATTTTGGAATTCAATTTGTAGCAATAATTTTCATTAAATTTTCTCATATATACTTACATATATGTATACGTACATATTGTTATATATACATTACAATTTATAATTGGAACAAGATTATTGTAGCTATATTATATAGGTACATAATACACGTAAATCCTTTTAATATTCAATTATGACAATAATAATAATTATATAAAGAATCGATAATTCTTTTAACTTTATATTAATGAATAGGTATGTATATTTGGTGCCTGTGGCATATTATTGTGAGAATAATTATAAAAAATACTCGTTACTCTTTCAATGAAAAAAGAAAATTTTGAACACCAAAAGAATTTTTAACATAAATTTAATTTCAAAATTATGAAGATATCAAAATTTTGTAATTTATTTTTTTTTAAATAAAATACATTTAATTGAATTTATAAAAAAAAAATGGAAAAAACTTATAAATTTTGATTAAATCATACATACATCATATGTAGGTACCTAAATGTTATATGTCGAATTATATAACATACGACATTATTATTTATCGCTTCTTATGAGTATATTTTAGAATTTATATTATTACACGTTTTATATATCCTTTTTTTAATTTGTAAAAAAAAGTTTTCTCTCATTACATTTTAAACAAAATTCAAAAACCTTTTAAAAATTACATAATGTGTGAGTATATATTTGTGTATGTATTTATTTTTGTTTTAATATACTTTTGTTTTACAAATATACATTTTAATACACACTCAGATTCAAATATTTTTCACATTGTGAATAGAACAAAAAAATTACAAAATTAATTTTCCTTGTTTTTCACACACAACATTTGATTCAAAAAAAAAAAAAAAAATTTTTTTTTTATTTTTAATTTCAAAACATTTTATTCAAATAAAACATAAAAGAAATTTTTTTTGCTTCATTAAAATTTAAAATGCCAAGTTTCATTATTATAAATATATTCTTTTGTTGAAAAGAAATAATAAAGATTTAAATATAAACTGGAATAAAATAGACTAAAAAAAATTTTAAAAATAAAAATAAAAATTTAAAAATAAAATCACTTTAAATAAAATTAGTTACATTGCAGTTTAATACAATTTTCATATAACAAAACACAAAAGGGACGATTTAATATGATTGTGTAAATGTAGAACACAACAAAATTTAATTCCTGTAAAATTTATGATTATATATTTATGACGTAAATTTGTGATTTTCAAGGGCCTTTTTTGTGGAGAGGAAGAATAATTATAATTTTGTTTCATTTGTTATCTTAAACTAATTTCATTTTATTTCTTTTTAAAAGATATTTTTTTGAAAAAAAAAATGTGTTTTTATTATAAATTCAAAAATAACAAAATGATAAGTATATATACATATACATATACGTATATATCTCTACAAAACCACAAAGATTTATTCATGATAATTTTTTCTCTTTTTATATTAATTTTTATTTTTATTATTTTCAAATTCTATTCTAACAATACGATATCTTGTCATTCGAATCCTATTCAATTTAACATTTTTATTTAACGTTTTCCAAGGTTTTCATTGTAATTTATAGTTATGCTGGCATTATGTCAATGGTGGTACGATGCGGTATTACGGTAAAAGAGAAGTTTTTTTTCGTTTTACATATAATATTCTGATATTAAATGAAATGCATTAGATTGTACTTGCACATATATACATGTATGCATAGGCATATAAATATAAATACATATACATATATGGTTAAGTTCCTTTTAATTTATTGCACATTTATTACAAAATGATATTTTTCAATTCTAAAATGAATTCTATAATAATTTATTACTGTTTACTGTAGAGTAGAGCAAGAAAAGTTTGTGTTACATATGATAATTACGATATTACATGCATAGCATATATTATGCATATTATGTATTTACATATGTAATGTGTAAAAATACTAAAACAAAAATGAAAAAAAAATACATGTTATACTCCTTCATATATGAATCTAAACATAAGTACATATATAAATTTATGTATACCTACCTATATTATTGACAATATGATATACGACCATCACCTTCAATTTATCAAACAAAGGAGCATACATACATATACATAATATAATACACATGCCAGTACTGTTCGACAAGTCTAAACAAAACTTCTTAGGTACCTCGGACAAAATCCTTTAGTTTTCATCTACTACACAATTCAAAATTTTATTAGTTTACAATAATTAATTTACATTTTTTGCCAATCGTGAGCAATTGCAACACCCATCTTGGAAGCAATTTTTCTATATTCAAATTTCTATAAGTACATATATGTATAAAATACTAGGTATGCAAGTCATTTGAGATGCATCAAGGTCTTATTCTCCTATCTATCAAACTTATACCATAAATTTGTTCAATATTATTTTAGGTGTTGTTACCTCACTATTCATCGCCACTTGTTCTGAATTGGCCAATAAGAAAATTATCCAATCACTTATGAATTGTCATGATTGATGTTATTGACAGATTGTTTTATGACGACTAGAACTCTCTTTCGTTCATTTCTTCATTTATAGTTTTGGCGCACCTTTATTACCTGATACCTACATAAGCCGCCGCTTTATCAAGACTTATAAGTCCCAAGTATTCTTAGCGATGAGATAGTGATAATACACGCCCAAAATTTCAACCTTTATACCATGATATATATCATATCTGACGAAGGTTAACACTCAGTCTATTCATCATGCAATTTGACAATATTCTAAATGACTGTCAATCAGTAATACGAGTAGATTAAACATTATAAACAATTTATATATTATAAAATTTGATCATGTTGACGTAAGAGTTGATAGATTTAAGAAATGGCTTATGGAAACTTTTTTGTGGTAATAGAATTAAATAAATTAATTTTTCACGGACTCATTGAACAATCTACGTACGTATGCACATATGCGGAATGAGTAATTACGTGTTTATACATTTCACATATTTTACATGCAATTCATATGTGTGCTAATTTCTTTATTATATAATTTTTTTATTTTCATTATTTCAATTTTTTTGTTTTTGGTTTCTATACTAATATAATATAAAAAAAAAAAACGAAGATAATAATTGAAATATGAGCGCATATCATGTGTATCACAGTATAATATCTAATCTAGTAATTTATTGGTAATAA
This sequence comes from Villa cingulata, assembly GCA_951394055.1. Lineage (NCBI taxonomy): Eukaryota > Metazoa > Arthropoda > Insecta > Diptera > Bombyliidae > Villa > Villa cingulata. Next base: position 49,263,738 of record OX596018.1, read on the forward strand.
GAAAAATGAAGATATTATATAGTTTCATTTATGTATGAATACACATTTTACAAACATTTCTTATTTTTTTTTTTTTTTTTTTTTTTTTTGCGCATCAATAATATTTAAAGTTATATAAACATTGTATAACGTAGATATTAAATGTTAGCTTACCTATACGATTGAAACCGCACCTACTTCAACATTATAATATACCGGTATGTACTAATGTACATATAAGCAAATAAATGTACATATATAATGTGTATATGCTTGTGTACATACGTCTAAATAGATTAAATGAAATCGTAAACGAAGAAAATAAAACAGCAAATAATAAACATTAAATAAAAATAAAATGACCATATCTTTTGATTCATTTTTGTTTAATTAAAAATATTTTTTAATTTCATTTTTTAAATAAAAACAAAAAATTCACAACAGAAATAACAATTATGATAAAATGAAAAACGATCAAAATTTAATGAAATTGAAAAAACAAAAAATAAATAAATAAATAAAAAATATAAATTAAAAAAAAATGTTATAAAAATAAAATAAAAACTAAAAATCAATATTTTTTATATAACTGATATTATAGTTTTGTATATTATATACCAATTCTACTCGTACATACACATACATATACTTGTAATATTTATTTTAATACATAATAGCTTACAGGCACTATACTCATATACGAGTATGCTGGATAATTTTATAGGAATGAAAGAAAATCAACAAAAATATGTACCCTTTCTTGTGACTATATAAATATGTATATTTGTGGTACATATATATTGCATATATACACGTAATGCATACACCTACATACCATATACTATACATAATGCAGCACATATCACATATGTTAAATATTTAGTGTACTTGAATTGATTTGGTATATGAACATGAAGATGTTATATAAAAAAATACATATAAAATAAAAATAAAAAACATAAATAACTTTTTTAAAAAAAAATGTTTACAAGTTATGTATAAAGTTTTTAAGAAATGAAAAGAGTATATATTATAGAGACATAATACTAAAGTTATAATGTACACTAAGTATGTAGGTTCATATATATAGTTTTATAGTATATTTATGTATAAATACGTATATATTATATTGATTAAATCATTTTATACGATTAAAGATTTATTATAATATTTTTTATACATTTATATAATACATATTTTTTTTTTTAATTCTCTACACGTCTGATAATTCTCTTTATGTGTATACATATAGTATATTCTAAACTATTCTATATTTGTACACTGTACACAATCTAAATACACAATATGAAATGGATAATATAATAGAATAGAATAGCTAATATCTAACTAAATATACACAATGTGTATAAAATTTAATACTTAATACATGATGTGTATTAAAGTATTGCACTTATATATCTTCGATGTAATACAGTCATCTTGTATTATATAGCAACATGTTAGATTTTTTCTATTTCTGGAAATAAATATGCATGCATGAAATGCATATTATATATACACATTAAAATAAATACTTAATGTATCTATATATATAAATTTATATATATGTATGCTATAAAAGTAAATATGTACAAATGTACATGAATTTAATATGATATGTTGCATTATCACATAATGCTATCATCATATTTGAAACTTTGATATTTAAATTGATTTTTTTTTTTTGTAAATCTAATTTCCTGTCTCATATACATACATATAATATACATACATACAAAAATAAGGATAATCATGCATATATTGTATATGCAAATAAAGACCATGAAAATTATATATTATTCATAATCTAGAATTTTAAAAATCTAATCTTAGATTATATTTTCCTCATATTACGAAGGATATTGTCTGAGATTTTTATATTCTATATTGTATGAGATTTCACACAATCTTCAGTTGCATATATGCTAATATAATAAGTATACATTTTTAATATATATATAAAAAAAATTATTTTATTTTAAATCTCTTATATAGGTACACTTAATATACGTATCGTATATGTAAATTTATATGCTTTTATTGAATTAACCTTGACGCTTCTTAAAATGTAAAAGATGAATATCTATATTCGGTTTGATCATCATTAAATTTTAATCAGATTCAATCAATTTTGTAAATAAGTATATGTACATAAATTAGTTCATAAATGTACACGTATACGTATATAATAGGTAAAAGTATATGTATATGTATTTTATATAGGAGTATTGCGTATACGCATCAATTTCTACATAAATTGTTACGCAACGATCTGTCCTTGATGATATCCTTAAATAGAATAAAAAAATGTAAAAAAAAGCAATTTTTTTTTTAGTATAGACATTCATTGTAAAATAAGTTTACTTTGTTGGTTAACTATATTTATGTTGTACCCATAAACGTATAATCTATTACACACATAAAACTATTCTAGCATAATAATATCTGCCACTATACGCATAGAATATACATACAATTACTCGTATTATATAGTTTGCCTTTAATGGGATAAAGTTGTATGTGCGTCAATTTTCATTTCTTTATTGTAATTCAACGATATCTATCTCTATTGGAGTACGAAACTTTTTTAATAATCTACTTAACAACTGTTTGTATACTCGCACCACATATATGTATGTAAACCAAAACGATAATGAGTACATATATATAATTTATCTATACGAGTATATACTTAATTTAATTAAAAGATTGAATGCATTTAAATGATTCAATTGTTGTACTTAACATACAATAAGGTTTATGTATGAAATTCGCCAAAATAAATATTGTAGACAGATTTAATTTGAAAAATTCTATTTTTGTATATTTTTTCTACATTATATCTTATCTGCTTTATACTCCTACATATATATATAATACGAAATTGATAACGTGGTCAGTAAAAAGGTTATTGAGGTCAATTTAAAATAATATTGATAAGTGACTGATTGTACTCATCTTTAAACTGCAAAATAATAAAGATAAAGTAAAAGAAAATATATTTTCTCCATTTTTATATATTTAACAATTATTTTTTTTTTAACTGGAAAATTGATATACCAACTCACCTTGGTTTGATATAATTTTTCCAATAAATACACAATGTAAGTATTTTAATTGGATTCAATTTTTTATAAAAAAAAAAAATGATTCTCTAACATTTTCGTTTTTCATAATTTTTTTTATTATTATTTCTATTATATACATTTTGGAAAATTGCCAAAGCAATGAACAACAAAAATGATTTCCTTTTCAAAGTATTTAATGTGTAAATGTTTATGTTTATATCGTTCTAGTTAAATTAAGTTTTGATGTTGTAACTGATATACTTATATGTATATACCAGACCTACATATATACAATAAACATTTCTTAAATGTGCATGTGTGAGTGCGTACATCATTAAATGTATATATACTTATTACTTATATATGTATGTACATTATCATAAAATAAATATTAATATAATATGGTATACCTACAGTAAAGTTTTTTGTCATTTTGTAGTAATGAAGGTCCACAATATATGTATGTATGTAGAAAAATTTAAGGATTCTCATTTTTAATTTATATAAGTACACGAATACTATTATGTCGTATACATTCCTTTTAAGTTTTATTGTGTTATCATATCTTTAAATAAAATCTTATGTTTTATAAAACCTTAGCAGATATGTATATGACTACACCTTCACCATTTATCTTTTTCTTTTACGATGATTATGAATGACATTTTATGTTGTATTATGAAAAGAGTTGAATGATAAAAAGTTAATCTGGTGCAAATTATGGCACAGATTTATCTTTATTTGTATCGTACCTACCTGATTACAAATTAAAAACATTTTATGAATATTTCTCCAGAAAATACATGACTTTTTGAAATTTTTAGAATTAATTAATTAGATTTTTTTTTCTTTAATAACAGATCTTTGTATATATATACGTATATATGTATACATAACAAATAAAAATAAAAAGTGAAAAAAGACCTTGTACAGGAAATTAATGAAAAAAGTTTCTAAATTATGATGACGTGTTTTATGCAGTTTTTTTCTTTTTAAATAAAATTGAAAAATATGTTATATTAAATTTGAAGGTTGTATACATAGATGCATGCACAGTTGTATATAATGACGAGTAGTTATATATAGTTGTGTGTATATAAAACAAATAAACATATCTCTTTTTTTTTTATCGAGAAAGAGCTATATATGTAGCTATCACAAACTCAAAAATAATTATTAGAAGGAAAAACATAGAAAATTAGAGCAATAACATTATTGTGACTAATAAATAAATAAATACTGAATATACATACACACGTATATCTACATACATGCATACATACAAAAATGTAAAGAAAATGAAAAATGAAAATATACAATATGCACACATTTTATAATAAAATCATAAAATAAAATGATGAACAACTTTTCATTTATATATGTAATAGTAGGTACATACGAATATATACATACATATTTGCATTTTTACTACATAATTTCGTCATTATTTAAAGAGTTCAAAGTGTTTTAAAAAAGATTTTTGTTAATTATAGAACAATTTCATTTTTGTAAAACATTTTCGTATACATATAATATAATATTTATTATATGTGCATATACATGATATGCATATGTATATAAATAAATACGAATATAAATACACTTGTATATTTAAAAATATTTCAATGTTATAATTTTTTAATAATTTTTGACTGAATAAATTATATGTGTGTATAATATCATTAATTGGAAATTCGTGACTTATGTAATGTAAATATTTTGAATTTTTTTTTTATTTTAGACTACAACAAGAATATTTTATGAAAACTAGAAAATTGTATTAAACAAAAGAAAATAAAAATATAAAAGTTATATTGAAGAAGAGAATTAAATTTTAAATGGATATAATATTTAGGACTGGCTGTATTGCATAGTGTTTTAGGTTTTAGTGATTTAGTAGCAGTACGATAATCTAATGAACACAAAATCTCTAATCCGAATTTTCTTTAACCAACAACTTTTCATTATCTCCAAAGTTAACTAACTTATAGTTCTGACATATTCTTCTATGTTTTAAAAATTTATGGGATTATACCAATATCTTTTACAATTTAATAGGAGAAAAAAATCACATTTTTGTTTTTATAAAACTACAGACTTACTACATAATTATTAAATATGCGGGCGAGAGCAAAGCAAAATAAATTGCCCCTTATACACATATCCAAATACGACTAATATATGTGTATGAAAATTTATATAAATACACTTATAGGTATATATACTAATTTAAATTTGTTATGTAAAGTTTGTATTTAGATACACATTATCTATGTACATGTATGCATATTTATATGTACTTTTTTATTATTCATCTATTTTTTAATAACATTCTATATAATTATTTTTAATTTTTTTTTTTTCAATTTTTTTCTTCTTGCAATTGCATATATAAATATACCTATATATACGTATTTCGGTATAACTCATGCATATTTTCTATATTTAAAAATTTTTCAATATATAATTTTATGCATATACACCCAGCGACAAAAAAAAAATCTACCAGAAATTTATATCCGAAAAATGGAATAATGTTCACCTCTTCTATATTTTTATATAAGAAAGTATGAGTAGTTTCTTATCAAAATTTAATTTAATTTCAGTTTAGTTTATTAGATAACAAATAAGTAGTTATAGATAGTTCAGTTTAGATAACAAATCGTATAAAAAAATGTTCCGAGGATACAATTATCCTCGTGTATTTCCACTTTTCAAATGTTTAGTTATGTTATTTAATTTTATTTGTTTCATAAGATTCAAAAATAAACAAAATTGTACTAACAAAATTGTTGTGTTTCATAATTGTAAAAGATAATAACATATTTCAAATGATATCAATGGTATAGGTAATAATGAATAAACAAAATTGTGAATTTTTTAGTCACTGAGTGCATTGTACTTAGAAGTCATTAAAAACAATAAAAAAAATAACAGATACATATACAAATGTCATCTACACTTATTCTCAATCTAAACGAAAATTATCTCAATTCATAAATTACATGTGCATAATAGCTCTAGATACTATTTTAATGTATGATGAATTATATATGTATGTACGAGTATATTCTATGAAAAATAAAAAAAAAAATATGTAAAAAAATAAAATTATAAAGACTATTATGATGAAAGTGCATTTGATAAAATATCAACGACGATATTTATGTAGTGCAGTATTCATAAATGTGCATACGTGGATATAACAAAACTTATATGAGGCAGATTCATGTAGTGTATTGTGCGAGTATTGTGCTGCACATATTGTCAAGTACACAACAACAACAACTGAATAAAATCAAATTAGAACAAAATTATATTCATATAAATATGTATACTGAAATATAAAAGATAAAAGTGCATGCATGTAAATGTAGGTACATATATGTATACATCGAATAGTATGTATATATTATCTAACTTATTTTTTTTATTTATTTACCAACGACAGTTTTATATTATATCATCAATAAGAAATAATATTTTCGTAGTACATTTATAATATTTGTACATACATACATACATTTATATGTATTTTTTTAAATTTTCAAATAATATGCAATTTATTACTTTATTGAAAAACAAATTGAACATGTACTCGTGTTCGTGTACTTACTGTACTTAAAATTAAAATTATTTTCATGGATGCATAAGCTCATATAGGTACATATATACTTGTATACAATCGTACATTTATATAAGTTCGTGCTTTCAATCAATGGAATATTTTCTTAATTTAGATATAAATTTCTTGTAATATATTATGTACGTATGAATGGAGTTAAGTATATGTATTTTCAAAATAAGTTTATTTTTTCATTATTATTAAATAACGTGTTTGTCTACATATACGTACACATGAAATAGAAGAAAACATACGATAAAATAAGCACATATGAGTATTTAGAATATGTATTTAGAATACGTCTGCATAGTGTTATTATGTATGTATTAGAACGATATTACAACAGGTGTAAAGAAAAATCAATTGATTGCCAATAAAACACGTGTAAATATCACATTTTCAGAAACGTCAAAAAATAATGAAAAATAATCATAAAATAAAATAAAAACCTATAATGCGTAATCTAATTTTTATTTATTGTAAAAATAAAAAATAAAATAAAAACAAAGAAAAAAAATTGAAAAACAAAGAAAATTTAATAATTGTATAGACTTTTTATACTGTATAAAAATAGAACTATTTAACAATGCACAACAAATACAAATGCGAAAATGTAAAATATTTTCACAAAAAATCCTTCACGTGTCCGAATGCAAAAAACATTTTAAAGAATAATAATAATTATTGTACCTACCTACATACGTATACACTAAGTATACGTACATACATATAAAGTGCATTATATACATAAATATAAAACCGCACTGCTAGAGTGCCAGCCAACACCATATTGTATTGTACAATGTACGCATACAAATGAAAGTAAATTTTATTCATTATTTCTACTATTTATTTATTTTTCTCTTTTGCATAATAAAAACGTAATGAATAAAATTTAAGAGTACATACATACTGTGTTGTACGTTATGATACTTTTGATATTTTCAAAAGAAAATTAAAAACATTTTCACATTTTCTTCAGTAAATATAGTAATGACAATATAGGTTATGAAAAAGGTTTTAGAATGGATAGATAACTATATTGTTTAAAAAATAAATTTTTGCTGACCTTTTAATAAAGCATGCGATGTAGGTATTTATGCATTTATGCACTTATATATGCACATAAAATCTTTTAATATTAAAATGTGTACGTATTTACATAAATTTACTAAATCTATAATAAAATAAAATTGAGGATATGTATTACATATATAAATCTATGTATGTATGTACATTATGTAAATGTAGCTACATACTTATATTGTAGATGAACATTATATTAGTGTATTATTCGAAAGTTAATTAACATTTAAATTTAGATATTTTATTATCGTTATAGAAGAGTCTTATTATTTTACATAGTTAACATTTCATAGTAAATCAATTTCCTTTTTTTTTTACAATTAAAGTTCAAAAGAAAAGAATTAATTGCTTTAATTGACATTTAAATTTTGAATTGTACAATAATAATAAATAAATGAATTTTATGAATATAAAAATCAAGATATTCTGTTTACGAGGATTTTAATTTTTTTTAAAGTTAGATGTATTATGTAAGCAGAAACTATGAGATTTTATTTGAACAACAAAATTTTTTTTTCAGTTTAAAATTAATCATAATAAATTAAAAAATTTTCAGTATACTTATAATTATACAATTTTTTTAATTTTGGGTTGTAATATTAATGAAAATAAAAATAATTTTCACATTACATTCAAAATTGCAATTTTCACTCAATTAACATATACATATGTATATTTTTTTATCTATTATTATCCATCATTTACATGCAATTAAACGATGTTCATATTTTCAACAATTTTAATTTTAAATAATAAGTAAAGTTTCATATATAGAGGAAGCAAATTAATTAATGTTCATTGTATGCATCATTTAAAAAATTACATATTTGCAAATAATTATCTTCAATTAAATATATATGTATACGAAAGATAACGACATAATATGTATAAAAAATATTAGATAATAAATTGATAAATTTTTTGCATTTCATGAAGTGATAATAATATTTTATATAATTTCATAAAATTGAATGTAATATAAAATTAAAGTAAACAAAATGTATGTACATAAATGTGTACATACATATACACAATATTTCATTCTATTAGAAATACTTTTGATAAATAATATGAATACATATTGTATATGTATTGTAATTCTAGTTATTTCAATTTGAAAATATATACATATTTCGTTTTTGATGTAATTATTATTTTTTATTTATGTACATATATACAATTATTTATAATTTTTTTAATAGTTATAATACTTTTCAATTAAATCAATTTTATATGAGTTCAAAATTATTCATTTATCAATATCAAACGTTTATTATATGTATTTATTTAAGAAAAAAAGTATAAAAATTTTTTTATTGAATATTACCACATATGTAATTACATATGTGCTTACATAATATGTATATATAATTACATTCAAAATATTAAATAGAAGGTAAAAATAATACTTAACTAAAGTAAAGTTTTAAAAGACTACATACATGACTAATTTCAGTATAAGCACAGGTATAAATACTCAAAATAATCTCAGTAACTACTTGAAAAAAATTATAGGTTGCAATACATACTTATAGTATAATTGAATTGAACACATATAAAACAAAAATGAACTCATAAATTTTCAATAAAAATGAAAATTGAATAAAAAACAAAAAAAAAAATGTAGACTAACTATATGATTCATATTTTCATACATAAATAATATTCATCATGTAAATGATGTGTATTTAACTAGAATTTTTAACTTTTGTGTATATACTTATTACAACTAATACTCAGACTTCCGTAGTTTATATTTATTCACGTTCAATTAATCAGTAATTTGAAGGTGTACGTATGTAAATACAATAGCATAGACTCATGTGGTAATTTAAAAAACAAAAGAAATACTTAATAGATACATAAATGTACGTACATACCTACTAGGTGTTTTGTGTTTGCATAAATTAAAAATTTTCACATGTCTGTTCTCTGTTTTCGTTAAAACATTTATATATAGATATATGTATGTATAGAAGATATAATACTACACTACATTTTACACATTACATAAATATATATACTAGTCTATGCATATAATGTGTGATGTAATCCGGAATCAATAAATTTTTATTTTTAGATTTAAATCATATCAGAATTTTATGAATTTTTTGATGGTATATAGGATAAGAGTTACATATATATAAAGTGAGTATAATTTAATCAAACCATTTTTATGTGTGTACATATATGCTGTTATTACTGTTATTTTTAATTGTTTTGTTTTTCATTAATTTTCATTTTTTGGACATGCACATTCGAGCATAATATTCAATGTTTATCCTTATCACATATATTGTGTACTTATTATACTATATTTATATAATGAAGTAATCAGTTTATGTATAGTACATAATTTTCTATTTTATTTCGTCATAATTATTATTATAATTATTCGTTCTACCTATCTATTTACATAATCAATAATTTCAATAGAATAATAATAATAAAAGAATAGAGAAAAAAAAGAAACATTTTTCGATTTAATATACTAAAAAGAAAAAATCGATTTTGTTGATAAAGAAAAAAGAAGAATAATTAATTAACGATTTCTAGATTTCTAGATACATTTAAATACAATACACATTATGTAAGTATAATTAATTTTATTGAAGTTAAGATTTAAAACAAAAAATCAAGTAGGTCCCAACTAGCAATTAAAGTTGCATATACCAGGCCTAAGTGTTTGGCCACCAAAATGTGGTTAGTGCCACGTATTTGCCTCTATTTTTGTTACTATATTGTTGTCAGCCACTACAAGGAAACTTTTGCCAACTAATTGAAACGGAAATATCGCCACCTTATAGATCTCAAGTTCAAAGTTCCAGCCAATACTACTTCGTAGTGGCAAAACCGATTCAAATACTACTTGAAGTTTTCTTTACTTCATAGTTATTTGACCTCAGTGTTCGAAACGTTTTTGCTACTTTATATTGTTACCTCAAGGTGGCAATTTTTAGGTATTTGTTAAAAGTGACAATTACGTTTCAAATACTGTATTTCGTATACCACACAATAGTAAGGATTTTGTACAGTATTCGCCATGTAACAAATACTTGTTTTTGGCACCATAAAGGTTTTAATACCTTGTGATTGATGGCAATTTATACCATGCAGTTGCTTTAAGTGATCGTGAATTTTACAAATAAACTGACACTACCATTTTTTAAATGAGGAGCTACTTTTCAAAAAGCGACATGTCACATTTATGTGATTTTGAGAAAAAGTGAAAGAACTGCTGAGGAAACTGAGGAAATATAAATTGAAAAATACGACTTACTTAGTATCATTTCAAGCAAACTAAATGATTAGATTTGTGCACATGCTCTCCCTTAACATTTGTTTTTTTTTTTTTTTTTTAAATATACATATATACATACAATGTATATAGTATATACAATATTAAGCGCACGCGGATATTCAGCCCATTATGGCACCGCCGATCAGTAATTTTATGTCAGATATATCATCCAGTTTATCATCAGTAATCAGTTACTGGTGTACATTGCTGATAGGAAAAATTAATGATCGACTTGGAAAAGAGTAGTGCGCTGGCTGAGGTTCGAACCGTGATCTTCAAGATCACAAGACCGAAACTCAACCATCGAGCTATTCAAGCCCCTTCTCCCTTAACATAATTCTGTAACTAACTCAAAATGGGCCGATATGGACATGTCGCCTGTTGAAACGTAGCTCCTCATATAGAAAAGTATGTAAGTACTGCTTGCCACCTTAGAGTAACAGTTGGAACATTCAAGTGGAAATTATGGGATAATTAAGTATCATTTGCCACTAAATAGTATATACAAAAGTTTTTGAAACCATAAAGAGTAATACTTATGATTTACGACACTATAAAGAATCTACTGCCACGTACCAGTTACTTTTTAAAAAGTAATAGGAATTATAAAGTATTATTTTCAAGTAATGAAGACTTCTAAGTGGCAGTGTCAAAAATCGCCATTTTTATTGTAAATATTTATCTAATAAATTTTTATATTACTTTCGAAAATTCTTTGAACCCTTTAAATTCATATATTTTACAAACATAATGGTTGAAAAAGCCAATAATATGCAATATTAATGTTTTTCGAAAGAAAAAACAATTAAAAATGGTAAAATTAAGATTTTCAAAAATTTGAAAAATAAAAATTTTATGCAAAATTTCTTTTAATTTTCATTTTTTGCGAAGGGCAATAATTTTTTCGAAGTAAAATACCCACTTTTTATCGTAAAAATTTTGTTCGCAAAATAATTTTATCTATAGGAACAAATATGTATTTGAAAATTATAAAGTTTCATTATTAATTCAAAACGAAATAATCTAAAAAATATATATATGTATATTTTACAAAAATGTAAAAGTATCATTCATATCACACATAGGTGTTTGTTGTGTGTTATTATAATTTTATTTTGAATATAAATATTGAATAGTATATATGTGTTGTTGAAAATACTAGAGAGATAATATTGTAGTAGTAAGAAACAATGGTAACAATAACGTATCTGACACCTTCTCGGAACGTATCTGATACGTCTTGATACACAGTTCCAAAATCGTGGCAAATACGTTCCAAATCATTCCCCATTTTGGTGGCAGACACATTTTAAATACGTGCCATATACGTGGCTGAACCTAGTGTCTAATACTTCATAGTAACCTATGTGGTATTCACTACGTAGCAACACACTAAATTTGCTAGTTGGGGTATTTCAGAAAAACTCAACTAATTTGAATATTTTCTAAAAGAAAAAAATAAATTTTAAAATTTCTATTTAAAAAATAAAATTTAATTCTCCCCCACAGTATTGCTTTTATCAAGTATTTCAAGAAAGATACAAAAAAATTGTCTATCATCACATCGATGAGATATATATGTGTGTACAATACAACACCATTCTAGTTGTACAGAAAGAAAATTCAATTTTTTAAATTTATTTCTTAAGAATCACAATACAGTGTCAGGTTTTCTTAGCACTTGTCACTATATATATAAAACATAGTACATGGGATATGTATGAAAGTATTTATAGAAGTATCAATATAAGGCAGTCACATATTATTATAGGTGCATATTTAAATACGTAAATACATGTAAATATAATGTGTATATTATATTCTAAATTATTTACATTATCCGTATATTGGTCTATTTAGGTTTCTATGAATGAAAAATTTTTTGTATTGACTGTATATTAAGGGCTAGTTAGATGTATGTACATATGTATATATTTAGAAATATTTTATTTTGTTGAGTTAGATTGTATATTTTTATTTTACAATTTTAACTGTACAAGAGTAACGTTTTTACTTTATTCATTATGATAAAAGTACATACATATTTAAATACATACTACACTACGTATAAATGAACTTAATCACGTAAGCATTTTTTTTAAATAATTTCAAATGATTATCTGTACTTACGTATGTTATATTACATTATCTATATATACAGTATTATGTATTTTTTTATGACAAATCAAAAAGATAGTAAAAAATTCTGTTTCATGTATTATTCATTTCCAAATATACACACTCTTACATACATATGTATGTACATAATGTATAGTATATAAATAAAATTTATGTACACTTCTATATAGTAAATAAAATAAAATAATCATACATACATATGTATATAAAATCAGGAATTTCTTGATATGAAAGTCTGATAAAAAAAATTTTTTTTCTGAAATAACAGACATGAAATCAGGAAATATTTAATTAAATTTAATTTGAGCTATTATGAAAATGAATCAAGTAAATTCGTAATATGTGTATAAATGTAAGATATATGTAGGTATTATAAGAGTATGTTATGCTTTATTTTAATAATTCGATGTAGGTAGGTAGGTATACGTAGGTAACTATATGTGTATATATGTATATCTACATCTCTATTATTAACATTAATCATAAAACAAAACAAATTTAGTTAGATTCAAATTATTGAAAATAATAATAAAAAATATAAACCACAAATAATATAGTAAACCTAATAGTAGTCGATATTATAAAGAATATGTATTTATTTTCCTAATTTTTATGTGGAATTATCATAGGAAATTAAAATACTTATAAAATTTATATATGTATATAGGTAATACATAATATACTTACGTAATTATAAGTCGGAATTTGTATCTAAGCAGATTTAAATTTACACACATTATAGTGTATAATATAATATTACTTAGATTTTATAAATATATTACGCATACTACTAATATATTATCTATATGATTATAAAATTAATCAAACAAAATTAAATCATCTGTAAATACAATATTTGATTATTATTATCTTTTTTATTTTAAAATTAATTGAAGATTTAAAAGAAGATTTTAAAAAAAGATTTTTTTTTCTGAATCATATTTATTGTATCCGCATCGCATCATTTCATCCACAATATTCTCATCATATATTTTGTACAATAAAAATTTTACAATGTTTTATCTGTGTATCTAAAATATAAACATAATTTAACAACTAAATGAACTAAATTATCACCTATCTAGCTATCTATAATTTGTTATCATCTGTACACACATACATGTAGTAAAACATAAAATAAATAAACTCGAATTTATAAAATTTTTAGCGCATTAATAACACCAAAAATACTTATACAAAAATCTATCTATACATATGATTCATATATGAAATTGTAAAATGATTCATTTTCATATATGTATATGTATACTCGTACATAGTAAGTAATATAATGATGATGTACAATCAGTGAATTATTATTATTATTAACCTTAATTCTGATAAAGATCGCTTACTGCATAACTGTAGTTGATAAAGATAGTAAAAATTTATCAAAACCTTCTTTTTGGGTTTTATTTTATTTGATTATTCTATAAAAAGCATATTATCACGCTATTATTCCATTTACTCGTCTTCTTTCTGCATTTTATATTAATAAAATAAATTGATTAAATGAAAATTATAAAACGGATGTGACGAATTTATTTCACTTTTTAAATTTAAAACATATTCGTTTGTAATACTGAACTGAGTATAATTTTTTTTTTTAAATTTTATAAAATGAATACTATTATGAAAAATAAATGATAAATTTTGTTTTAATTATTCAAATAAATTTGTTTTCTTTCTAATGTTACATTTTTCAATCATTTAAAAGCATTTTAAGTAACAAAGCCAAAATATATATATGTATATATATATATGTATATAAATATGTAAGCATTAATTAAGAATTATGTGTTATAATTATGTATTAATCAAGAAGATATAACCAAAAGATATGTACATACATCAAATTTATTTTTGTAAATCTTCAAAGAAAAGATACACATAATAATTATGTATGTATATGTAGGTAGCTAAAATGATTCTTTGAACAATGTACATATGTATATATGCATATCTAATCGTATATAGGTACATATATATGTATGTACATGTTTCAATGGAATAACTCCTTATTTTATACCTAAATTAGTATTTTATGATGTTAATTTATCTTTATATATCCTTCCATAAATATAAACAGAGAATAATATACATTGTACAATTATGTAGTAGCTACATTATAGAAAATAATAAATTTTTATTAATATCGCAATAACAGCACTCAAGGGAAATACACCTTCATCCATACATGTATGTATGAACGAATATGTACATTGTACTCCATAGCACTGTATGCAGTATCCATATATCCATATTATAATTCAAATAATATCGTTTTCTAATATCATTTTAATGTATATAACATACATTATAAATTTTAAATTAAGCAAAATAAATAAAAAATTTCAATAAAATTAAATTTAAATTATCTTTGAAACTTACCAAAACAAAATTCTCAAAGTGTTGGCAATAAGTAATGCTAAACATACATGCAATGAAAAACCATCAGCATCTTGGGTCTTTTTAATTTCACGATACTGCGGTATATATGGTATAACACCACCGACAACCATTGCTGATGCAGCTGCCCATCTAACTAAATGACCAACAGTTAGGCCAAGTTCGTCATTTATAATCCAATCCATTATGAATGTTATATATGTATGTATAAAATATTATTAATTAATTATTTAATTAATTAATCTTATCAATCATATAATCGTTCGGTTCAGATATGCACGTATCTCTCAAGCTTTCCTATTGTTATTGTTGTTATATATACTTGTATCTTGTATATCCTATTGTATTATATTATCTTTTCGATGTTATTTTAATTTAAGTAAAATATTTTATTACTTAAAGTAATGCGAATAGTATATTTTTTTCTTTTCTTTCGTGTTATCATACCACTATGCGTACACCTAAAATTTAGGTATTGGGTATAATAATATGTATAATATTTCTTTGTTTTCAGGTGAATATTTCATCAAATTTCAACAAATTGCTTCGTCTGACGTCCAGTTATCATAAGATATCAGCTGAATTATGATGAATGATGATGAATAATTGCATTATTGAATAAATGTTCAAAATTTTCACAATTTTCGTACTATATTGTTATATGAATTATTCAAAATATGATTAAATAGCAACAAAATATTTTATTAAAAACAAAAAAAAAAATAAAATAAAATAAAAAATAAATCTTCCACGAACCACGATAATAAATTTTACTATATATACACATTATACCTATACTATGATGACTAGAAATTGTAAATAGAAAATAAAATTAGACAATTTCTTGTCTTGATGAGATGACAACGAATAACTGATTACAATAATATAATATTGATTCAAAAATTAAAATAAATAGAAATTATAAAAAATTATATAAAAAATTAATTTATTAAAATAAAAATATGATTTTCTTTAGATTTTTATTATTAGATATTTGTATTTGTATACATTCACATTCAAAAAAAAATTATGCATACATTTACAAATATAGGTCCTTTTTTTATTTTTTTATTTGAAATTTTCCTCGAGTTTCATACTTTTAAATGCAAGTTGTGGCTTGCCTTGCGGCCGTAGGGTTATGATTATGCGGTGTATAATGCAATGTACATTATGTACACGCATTATATGTGATTATTTTATGTTATAAAATGATATTACATACAGTTACATACATATGTATGTTATGTACCTAGATTTTTAATTTTCCAGTACCCCTTTTATAGTTGATGAATGTTTTATTTCAAATAAATATATGTATTTTTTTAAGTGTCATCACAGTATACTAATTTAATTAAAACGTTATAATTTCAATTGCATTTGTATAATGATTATTATCATTATTATTATTTTTAATCATCATTATAATAAATTATCTCAGATAGATTTTTTTTAGATTTTATTATTCTAAAAATCCTTTTCATTAGTTAGATGTCAAACTTTAAATTTTCATTATTTATAGAATTTTGCACAAGAAAAATCTAACAAATTTTAAAGTTGATTCTGATTGTGACTGCCTCAATTTTATTTAGGTTTTACGTGGTTTTTACTATACGAGTATTTTCAATTTTTCTTGCACAAGTCAATAAATAATTACACAAAATAAACACATAAATACGAGCAAAAAATAAAAACTTTAATATGTACATATATATATATATATGCACATGTTATGTATGTACGTACATCTATATTATGTATGTAATTTTTCTTCTTATTATATGTACTTTATTTCACAACAAAATATTAATTTTTGCATTTCATCTTTTTTTTATTTTCAGAATTTTTGCGTAACTTCTGATTTATTTTTTTTTTTTTTTTCAGTACACTTACATTGCACGGTTCGATTTTTGTTCAATAATTTATTTTTTGGTTTCAATTTTATTAAATTATTTAAAAAATTTTCAATCAAATTTAATTTTTATTTGTTTAAACTTTAGTCTTGATGATATGTAAAGCAATATTTCTTTTGATGATCTTTTCCTTTGCACTAGGAACCCACATGTAGTAATTAAAACTACCCAACACTTATAATTATTTTTAGTTTTCTTTTATTAAATTTTTTACCTGTATAGTTTTCCTTTTTGGAAAAATAAAATCTATTTTCCTGTTGAGTTGAAGTGAAAATTGACAGGAAAATATTTTCAACTTGATGAATTGACGACACCTCCACTTCTGCTGCTTGCCTGCTGCTGCTGATGCTGCGCTGCTGCTCCTTCCTGCCCTTCCTGGTTCCTGCCTAGTGCCTATTCTATTGCTAAGCAGCTAAGCTAGTGTTTTCCTTTTGCATGCTTTTGCTATTGCTTTGTTCGCTCATTCACTTGTCATTACCGTTGCCGTTGACTGTCAGTTGTCATTGTCATTTGTAAATTGTCACTTCACTAATCACTATCAATGCACACTAGAACAGTAGAAAAACGTAGCGTCGAAAACGTTACAATTCACAATCACAAATTATCTATCATCAGAATACCATAGCATAGCACGATAGGAGTAGGACGGATATCACTAGCACCACAGGCATACTACAACCATTGTATATATTATACAATGCTGCAACTGCAACTGGATACATCAACTTAATTAATTGCATCATAAACATCATCATCATCATCATGCACAAGGAAAAAATACGATTAGATGAGCCACAACTCACAAGCACTCAAGCAGCTAGAAAATTGTGTTTCCAGTTTTGTGGTTGTAATTTGTAGTTCTAGCATAGCTTTTCCTTATTTACTTTTCTTTTTCACCAAACCAAACAATCACAGATTTAGCGAATTAGATTCAGTCAGATTCATTTTTAATGTTTACAGCATAATATGTAGATGTAGATGAACAGGAGCACTGTTTATCAATATTTTTATACAAAAATACAGGTTGGTTGGTTCAAAAATCCATTTCGCCATTATTGTTTAGAAAAAATATTCTTCATATGGCAATGCTAAATGTTATTATTTTACTTTGGTCATATGTTTATCATTTTTAAATAAACAGCTGATTACGTTAGAACCAGCAACTATAGCATCTAGCACCAGACCAGATTCAAATTAGAAATGTCAAATGTTAAAATTAAAAACATTGCAATTGCAATTGCAAGGCATAGGCCCAAGTAAAAAATGTGTAAACGCATATTTGAAACTTGAAAAGTAGAGTAGTATTGAATGTTAAAAAAATAATTAAAGAATAAAGGATTTAATTGGCGGGATTTTTAAACACTTATGTCGTGAATATCACCGTATATGATAATTAACTGTAAGTAATTAAATTTTTTTGAAATTAAAATTAAAAATAAAACCAAACCTATAAATTTTATTTTTCCACAGTGAATAATGTTAGTACTGCGAGTTTCAACTTTACACAAAATACGTTTATCAATTCCAACAACTACATCAGTTTTGAATAAAAATTTAAAAATTTGTAAATATTCACAATCTGCAAAATCAACAAAAAATAATGATTCGAAATCGATAGTTACATCAAAAGACCAGTATGAAGTTTCAACTGATGTTCGACCAATAGGTGAACGTATCAAAGAAAATACAAAGACTGTTAGCTATTTGGGTGTAATTCTTTTAGGTGTCGGTGTTACAGGTGTTATGTTTTATGCAATATTCCGTGAATTATTTTCATCAAATAGTCCCAATAATATTTACTCGAAAGCTTTAGATAAATGTATCAATGTAAGGATTTGTGTAATTTTTCTTCTGGATTATTTTAAATTCAATAATGAAATTCACTTATTAGGATCCTCGAGTTCAAGATGCATTGGGTTCACCTATAAAAGGTTTTGGAGAAGAGAGTCGCAGAAGACGAAGACAACATGTATCACATACAATTTTTCAAAAGAATGGTGTAAATCATATGAGAATGCAATTTTACATTCAGGGAATTCGTAATAAAGCGACAGTACATTTGGAAATGAAAGAGGTAATCATTGATATAAAATCAAGAAAAAAAAGTTAAGTATTAATATACATTTTTTTTTAATTTTAAATAAGGATTCTTCTGGTAATTACGAATATCGTTACTTATTTGTTCAGTTAGATCATTATCCAAAAACGACTATAATTCTAGAAGATAATAGAGCTACGGAGATTCATCCAACACATGATGATGAAACATTTAAAATCTAGGCTATAATTATTCTATTTAGTAAAAAAAGTATGAATAGTTCGAATAATTGCCAATTAAATCTTTTATACCTGTTCATGTACGAGAATTTTTATAAACAATCGAGAGATAATTTCATAGCGATTAAAAATTTGTTTTTTATTTCATTACGTATCGTATACTAATTTTATTTTTAGTACAATTTTTTCCACGGTATAACTTCCCAAGATCTTAGAATGTGATGACTGAATAAGTAATCTTTAATTTTGTTGCATATATAAAATGATATACCAAAAAATGATGCAAAATATAACCAAAATTGTCCTAATTTTCTCCAAATATTTAAAAGATAACGTCCAGAAACTTCAATGATATTCAATTTGAATTTAATTTGTATACCTTCATTAATGTTATCATTTTTGTTGAAATATAATTCTTGACGTTTCAATTCAAAATATCCAGGATTAGCTTGAATTCGTTTACGAATATTTTGTAAAATAAACGATTCAGCATAAGTTTCATTAATCGATAGAATTTCATTTTTGAAATATGATTTAGTACGTCTACCAAAGTATGGACATAAAAATTCTGTATTTTGTACAAGATGTAGAATTCCTTTAATGGTAATTTCTCCGGATGGTAATATACGGCTTGGAATATTAATTTCTTGTAAAATTACAGCTGGAGGTTTCAAGAGGCACATATGCTAATAAACAACAAATAAAAATTACAATGAAAAAATATGATCTGAAATATTCCAAATTTAATTAATGGAAAACAAATAATTTACCTGTAAATGAGCGTCGAAAAATATGATTAAATAGAACGATTTCATTTTGAATGGTTCATTTGGATCATTATCGATGTATAACTCAAAATTTATCTCGTCTACTTTGAAATCATAATTCTGGTCATTTTTCCAGAACTTTAAATACAGAAAATACAGTTATTATGTACATAATAATTGATATAATACAAAAATTATTTAGAAACTTTCCTTCTGTTTTTTTTTTACACTTTACTTACTTTAACTTTTTGGCATCTTTGATATTGTTCAGTTAATTGATTAAAATACGAGAATGAACTACAGGTAATTATATCACCATCATTATTTTGTCCAACGAATATATATTTATATTGAAATTGTATATCTGGTTGCTCGAAAACTATAAGACTTTCTGATATACCAGAATATGGGCTTAATAGTGAAACAAAAATAATTGGAATCAATACTGATGCTAATGTTGATATGAAAACGAAGATAAATGCCAATGAACAAATAGAATTTCTGTAAGAAATTGAAATATTCTTACTGTGAAGTTTTAGAAATTTCATTTTGATTTAATTTATTTTTATTGAACGTGTACTTAAAGTATGAACTGAAATGCAGTTAATGTTTATACATACTTATTTGTTTTGACAAAATATATAATTTGAAAAAAATACCATGGTAGCTGCTATTTTCAGTTCAAAATTGGTTCAATTCAGAACACAAATCAGAGCGAATTAAAATTTCTTTTATTGGAATTTGTTTGAATATTTAAATATTGTTCTGCCATCTGTTATCAGGTTTCACAGAATTAGAGTTCAAAGATAATGTAGTTTGTTGTGAAGCACTACATTATCTTTGTAGAGTTTAGGTTCAAAATTCATGAAGTGGTGAAGAAATATTAAAAAATGTCTAGGATTATAGCTTTAAAAATTGTACACTAGATGGTAGTCAAATGAACGTTATAAAATTGTTTTTTGAAATATTTCATAAGTCCATTTTTTATAAAAAGTTAATGATAATACAATGACAATAATTAATAACGAATGCAAACTGTCATGAACTTTTATCTATAAGTAATTCCCAGAAAATAGTTCAAAATTTTCATCACTTTGTCAAAATAAATTTATGTAGTTAAAGAAATTACGTTACCTTTTAAATACGAACCTTTAAATATCTTCATATAATATAAAATGGATGGATATTGATCATAATAATAATATATGTACTAGTTTTAGAGAAAACGGTTCATGTATACGAAATTATCCTTGAGAAATTTAATGTATCTATTTAAAATAATTTTTTTTTTTGTTTTAACATGATTTTTCTTCATACAATTATGACATTTATTTAGTTTGAGAAATTTATTTATAGTAAATGAATACATATATTTTTCATAAAAGTTTTATGATAAAATATAAATCGTAACGTAATGATAATTTCGTAATTACAGAAATTATTTTTGTACGCATGTAATGAAAATTTTCCATCTAAATCCATGACAAATTGAAAAAGAAAAAATACTCACGTTTGATGAATATGAGAATAATCAAAAATGATTTATTATTTTATAAAATTACATATACGATTGAGTGAGTATACAAGTAAAAAGTAGTCATTTTAATAAATAAGTTTTACTACCGTTATAGTAGCAAAAAATATAAATTTCATATACAAGTAGCTGTAACTTCCACATATAGGTATGTAATTGTTTGTTGATAACCAATAACTAAATTTCTAACTTACTGGTATGCGATATAATAACGATATGATAAGCAAATCATTCTTTGGTGCAATATCAAAGGTAATTGCATATTTATTTATGGTCATGTACACATTTTATACGTGTGATGTGCAAGCAAATATAAACGATCAGCATCAATGAAAAATTTTATAATTTTCTCATTCACATCATATTTTAAATGTATGGACGTTTGTATGTTGCATTCTTGTATATGTATACTCACTCCCACTAGAAAATTAAAAAAAAATCAACTTCTACGGTTTTGGAGCAATATTCTGTTATTTGTGAGGAAAACGGAAAATTTCATAATAAATAAATAAATTTTATAAAAAATAAATAAATTCTATGTTAAAATGTACGAACAAAATTCATTGGTGTATGTTTCACTTAACTTTGTACGGTTGTATTGCAGGAGAAATCACGTAAATAAAAATCTTGAAAAAAAAAAAGAATCAAAGTTATTTTTGTGTAATATAACATTTTATTTTAAATGAATTTTCAAAATATTTTTATAAGTTGTCAGAAATATTTTAATAAGTATCCTTATCTCATTTTAAAATTCAAATTAAATTTAAACTTGAATAGAGTACTTATACTTATATACGTATTATGTTTTTGTTTAGTACCTAGTATACTACCTTTAATAACATTTTTAGTATCCTTTCAAATTTATGGAATGTAAAAATGTACTTTCAATTTTATTTTCTCGATTTATTACTACTAAATTTTACCTCCCATACCCTAATATAATAAATAGAAACATTTGAAGGGAAGAAAGGTTTTTAGACTCATTTGTAAACTTTTATAGTGTATAGTATGTACTCTAAATCCTTGTAAAATGAATGTGCAACATTACCAACCATATCCAATTCGTATATACATACATATATGTAAATTTATCTAAAGTAAAAGTAGTAATATAAGAAAAAAAAAATATAAATAATAGTGAAAATAGTATACAAAAATAAAAATAAAAAAAAATTTTTTTTTTTTGAACAGGATATCATATACAAAACTGAGAAATAAATAAAAATAAAATAACAAGAAAATAATATGTTCTTTGTTAGAATCATTGTAGCATGTAATTGGGTGTTATCTCAGCTTTTATCCCTTTGCCACATGTACTACATATGTATAAATACATGTACATATGTGTGACTAACTACTACCATGTATATAAAGTTCGAATTAGATATACATATATATACTAGTATATATGTATATTTTTTATGTACACGTGTGTGACAAAAATGTGTAATATTTGGCAAATAATAAAAATAAAAAAGAGCTTAAATGTAAGTGAATAACAAAACAAATAAAAAAACAAATCAAAAAGAAAAAGAAAAGAAGAAAATAAAAAAGGAAAATACATTAATACATATGTATATCGGATGATAAAACAAAAAAAAAAATAACAATCGAAATATATATAATTTTGGGAATATTCCAATAGCGTAAAAAATATTTAGTATCCATGAAAGATATCTCTATACTGTTCATGTTCTACAGTATACATACAGCCATACATATACTATTGGTAGTATACAATACGGTAAAAATCGAAAGGTTAAAATAGGATTCGATTATGTGACATATTTATGTTACCACAGTTAAATACGTTTTTTATTTTATGCATGCATGATGAAGCATTCCAGTAGTTAGTATATAGAATATATAGGATAGGCATCTGTATATACAGTGATACAGTAAAGTATAGTACATTGTAGTATATAATATAATCTGTATGTATGTATAATGTCGCATATGTAGCTTTGGTTATACAATAGTTGCTTAGAAAAAGAGTTGAACGTCAAGGTATGATAAAATTTAAAATTTTTAAATTTTAAATGAGTTTTCTTTCAATCCTTATATACACAAGTGCATATATGTAAATAAATATTCGTATACATACATAGGAAAGTATTTATGGAAAAAGTTTACAGATGGAAAAATCAAAAAATTTTCATAGTTGTTTAGACTGAAAATATGTTTGAGTTTGAGGCGAAATTGGTAATTCGAAAAAGAAAATACTTACCTTATTATATGGATGTATGAGATATACATACGAGTATAGGTGAAAAATGAAAAAAAAAAAAGAATCTAAAAACAATAAAAATTGGAATTTGCGAAGTGGAAATATTTTTCTTAATGAGATTTTAATGCAAATTTCTTTATAGGATTTTGTGATTTGTTAAATTGAATCAATTTTTCTTTCTTCAGTTTTTTTTTTTTTTTTGTTTTTGGTTAAAAAAAAATATAAAAAGATAAAATAAAAATAAATAAAGTGAAAACCAAAAAAAAAAAAATATATTAAAAATTATAGCATTTGGATTTTTGATATTATTAAAACTGAAAATATTTATGGTTTATTCCTTTTATTCTTTTTCATTTTACTGTATAATTTTTAATGGGTAAATAACCGCATGTATACGTGTACGACGTACGACGTACGAGTATATGTATGTATATGCCATTTCAATTTTACACTGCATATAAGAAATATTATAATACATTCGAGATAAATGATAATCCAAAAATACTTTTGATCCTGATAAATATGAAGAATTAAAATAATTCAGTTTGTGTAGACATACTTATCACCGTATGAAGCCAAATGTAATATGAATAATACATTTATATGTATGTATATCTGTGATTTAATAATCTCAATAACCATATGCTAATAATTGAAAGAAACTGTGACTGATTTAAAATTATTATACATAATATATTGTATATAGTATATATGAATATAATACATTTTTAAATATTTATATTTATTTACAAGATATGTATGTATTAGATACAGTTAATTGTATATTTATCAATATGTTTTACATATGTGTGTCACATTAATAAAAGGACGATATATTATTAAAGGCCTCCTCCTGTATCTATGAATAAAATTCATATGAATGTGCGTAACCGTAAGTAATAAATATAATAATATCTATTTTTGCGGTTACATTCTCAATTTCAAAATGTAATTCATTTATTTGGGCTAGTTTATCTTGTTTCTTATATGCCTTACCTTTCATATTTTTTTCATTGCGAACGCATATATTTAACATATATTACTCGTAAAATACATACCCGTATAGGCTTATATGTACATACACATAAAATAAGTATGGTTTTTGATTTAATATTCAATTTTTTACGAATTTTTATACAACATACATATGTGCATATAATACCTTTATATCTACAAACATATATGCATATGTATGAAAGTATTTGTTAATTTAGTTTTAAATTGCGAGATTTTTTCAAAGATTTATGTTCTGTACCTTAAGATTTATGGATTCCTAATGTGTATCTTAGGCATATAATGTAATATGTGCATATGTAAATATAAGTAATACACTTATTGATGTACATATACGTATACGAGAATTTATATGCATACATTTTGAGTAGTATAGAAACAAAAATTCAGGGTGGTGATTGTAGATTACATGAATAGATGAAAAAATTACAATACATAGTACTATAAATACATACATATATGAAATTTTACATCATACATAGTTTACGAAAAATGCAAAAATAGAAAAATACCAAAACTATGCACCTACATTCTACATTTGTACATACATATATGTATTATCTATATGGTAATAGTAAAAACAAAATAAACATATAAATAAATAAAAAGGTAACATGAATCGCAATTAGCCACTGTCTTTTGATTCACAGTAGGTGATCAAGAGTCACACCTTAGAAGAATGATATTTGAATAATACTTATGTACAGTATCGTGGTATAAGAATGATGATTATGTAAATGTATGTGTGCAAAACCTATATGATGATAAATTTTAAAAAAAATGAAATGGGCAAGGAAAAAAAAAAGAATCGAATAAAACAAGTAAAATGAAGAAACTGCATATACAAAATATCAACTATACTAGCACATGATACCCATATAAATGTATGTATGTTATGCATGTGCATATGTGTAGTTAAATGTATGTGAATAAATAAAAAAAAGAAATTGAAATTAAAACTATTTAACTGTAAATGGATTTGTAAATAAATTGAATTATACAATTTTTTGTTCTATTTCGGATACTGTATTTAAAATTGTATCTGTAATTATTGTGTGGTAACAGTTTGATAATAATGCAAGTGGTGATAGCACCCATGTCATAATAATATATAGAAAGTCGATTTGCATTAAAAGAAAATTTCAATGTCAAAACATTCAAAATAACACAAAATTGAAAAATTTTATAGTTTAGTGCTGTGATAACAGATAAAAATTCTTCCTTCGCATTTATATATCTCTTTGCATATTGTAGAGAACGTTAAAATTTTCTAATCTAATAATCATATATATAATATGAACAATTGTAAATCATTTTACAATTACATCACAATTTGTAAGTATGCATATATGTGTACATATTTATATCTTTTGTTAATCAGCAGGAGATAAATTGTTTTCTAATTTAAATAATTTTTATGACATCTTTTTAAACATATAATTCAATCTGTGTGCACATATACTCGTACATAATGTGGTATGTATAACTTGTTATAACATAACCCACAATTATCCGATCAAACATAATATGTACACACATACCCGCCACAAAGTCGAATATGAAGATAAAAAAAAACTACAGACAGGGTTCGTAATAAATATGATCCTTTTTAGAAGTCAACCTCAACTGATACTGATATACTTATCCTTGACACCCTCACATTTAGTATTCACCTTAGTATAGTACACGTTATGTTTTGATGTTCTTATGTATTAAATGTTTCTACTTTTTTTTTTCTCATAGATTAGATACCTAAATCTAAACTAGTAATTTGTTAGATCGATTGTATATGCAACAACATCATTTAAGTGGTAAAATATACACTTACTAATATATCATTCAAAAACCTAATAATAATCTCTGTGAATATATATTACTCCCAAATAGAGCTACAATTAAAGGATATATACTACATAAATTTGCAAATACAGATTGTACATACAATAAAAAAAGTAAAATTTAAACAATAATAAAAACATGAAATGAACATTAATCTCCCACTGCGAATATCCTTCTTATATACACTTTACGTTAACTGAAATTATCTTAATCAAAGTCATCATATTTTTTTTATGGGGGATGCAAGTTAAATATACAATATCAATCTTGATATGAGTATGTACTATATGACTTCATAATTCATAACTACATAAATTTTTTATACCGATTATAAGGGTGGTTGTTGAATCGAAGATGAATCTTTATTTAAAAGGGGAGGGCTGCTAAAATTCAAAATTGTTACATACTCGTACCTAGACATACGAATACATTATGTAGAGTAGATATTGTATTCTTCCCTTGTATCCTGTATCTGTAACTCTTAGCTAATATAATATGATGTAGTTGTTTACATTACAACAACAACAACAACAAAAATTAAATAAAACAAGTCTCATAATTCTAATTGGTGTCGAATTAACTTGCAAAAACATAAGATGAGGGTTATTTTATTTGATTGTCTTCATCCTGTCGTATGCATTATATACTGTGTACTGTGTGTTGTGTATACAGTCGTATACTTCGCTTTCAGTTTATCTTTTATTTTTAGAATTATTTTCCTATTGAAAATGAACTAAATGTAACGATATAACCTGTCTGTATACAAACAGTGCGTACAAGGTGACACAAGTAATACAAGTGTACAATTCAAATTATACGTTGTATTTCTTTCGGATTTTATCACCATTTCAAAAAAAAAGAAAAAAAAAATAAAAATGGAACAATTATCTTATTCCGATTTTCATTTTCATCAAATTTTTCGACAACAGTACCTACACATATTTTGAATGCACATAAATGTATTCATGTAAATGTGTCTACGATTATACAAGAGTATAGAAGAATAGAAGTTAACAATTTTAATATAACGTTTTGTTGTACACTTAAATGAGTGTTTCACCCGCAATCACTTCTGTGAGTATAATCTTTGCATAAATGTTTACGTATGCCAAGTGTACATGTCTCTACATACATACGATTTGATCCCATAACAATACAGTATATTTACGAATAATATATACTCATGGGTCATGGATAAGAACGGGTGGGTGATACAGTACAGGGTACAGGGATATATAGGGATCTAATATTGTGTATATAGTACCAGTAGTGTTTTTAGATTACCGTACAAATAAAGACATAGGGAGATATTCTTCATTCTGTGATGTACAAAACTGATACAATGTATTGGATGTACGTACATATATAAAATGAACAACCGGAATGTATAATGTAGACATGTGTATGTGAGTACATGTATACTTGTAAATGATAAGAAATAATATAAAATATATGAAACAGAAACAGGATGCATGTATCTGCTTGCTACTCTACTATGTATATACTTGGTGAATTGATTGATTTTGATTAATAATTGCCTTAAGTGAAACACAAGAGGGCGGTTTATTATGGTGTCATCTGGATGATTGGAAATAAAATTTGTTGCTTAGATTTTTTTGTTGTTATCGTTTGTATTTTTTTATTTACCTATTTAAATTGTTATATTCTGATTTCGTTTTATTTGATGGAACATTACAAGAAAAAAAAAATGACAAAATAAAAAACAAAAGACAAAAGAAAAAAAGAGGAAAACAAAAGTACATATAAAAGAAACAGATAACATTTCAACATGATTAGGGGTGAATTTTTAATAAATCTTCAAAATAAAATAAATATTTACTTGAAAATTTATATTATACAAGAGTATTATATATGCTTAATTTTGTTATTCTAGCATTTACGAAAACAAAATCCATTACATACATACATATGTATATATTTGTGTTATGTACTATGCATGTAATAACTACATAGTTGTTTTTCGGTTGATCTTTTAGAATAAATTTGCGGAAAAATTAAATTAAGTCGAGATATAATTGAAGATTTGAATAAATTAATTTCCTTCTTTTTTTGTCACCAAATACTTCCATTTTATTGTAATGGTATAAGAAATCAGAAAGAAAAAGAATACAGACAGATAGCTATATACATACTTTCGCAAAGTGTCATATAATTACAAACGTTTACGTATTGTATGCGTGAAAATATGGTGTGGAATTTTGAAATTTTTAATTAGATTTCTTTGTTTACTTTATTTTATTTGCGGTCAAATTAAAAAATTGAACACTAATTAAAATACGAAATTGAAATAATTTATTTTTGTCATTCTCCATGGTAGTGTATACATACATATATTTCGTACATATATAATACGCAAGAATAATTTCTGGAACAGTTCACGAAAATAAATGTTTAAAGAACTCACGATTTCTGTAGAGATAAAAGTATTGTGTATTGCATTAGAATAAGTATAGATTTAGTTGAAATGTACTTGTCACGAGGAGACCAGATGACGAAATGATGATATTTAATAAAAAAAATTATGCTGTTACATGGTAAGAGAAACATTAAAAAGGATTTGGAGACAATGATATATTTGGTAATGTATTTAGATAGCGTATATACTTAATATGTATGTATACTTATATCATAAAATATAATAATAATAATTACATTATTTATTGCTATCCTGATTACAATAAATTATTATTATTTTCTTAGATAATATTTTTCTATTTTTTATTTCAAATTTAAAATATTGTACAAGTTATATTATGTGGAATAAATATGTAAAAATGTATAGATATACACATGTTAGAAAAACATCTGTCCATTATTAAACTCGTATGTAAAATACATGATAAAATTACACACATGTAAATAAAATAATAGAAAATAATGAACGTGAAAATTAATTTAAATTCGAGTGTTACCACGTATTACTCATTTTATTTTTTCTTCAAATAATAATAATAATAATAATAATTTACTGACATTTTGGCTGAGCACTTTTCATAATTTTGTCATAATTTTAACAGCATGAACAGATCAACAAAGTGATTAAAATCTTTGATAAGTTTAGAATTTCATTAAGTGTTAAGTAATAAATTTGAATATGAAAAAAAAACGAAAATAACAAAAAATTGAATACAAAACTTTATTAGGTATTTTCTATAAAAAAAAAATAGAACCCTCTCAGAATACACGTTGCATGTAGTTACAAAATACTAGCATATAATGACCATTTA
The DNA here is from genome assembly GCA_951394055.1 of Villa cingulata. Classification (NCBI taxonomy): domain Eukaryota; kingdom Metazoa; phylum Arthropoda; class Insecta; order Diptera; family Bombyliidae; genus Villa; species Villa cingulata. The sequence continues at coordinate 49,294,161 of OX596018.1, forward strand.
TGTATTAGAAATCCAGTTAGATTTTTTAAGATATCTGCGGATCGTATAAGTGTACTAGGTAATAGCAAATGCCATATGAATGTATTTTAATAACTTTGGTAATAGTTAAGACATCATAAATTTAATCACGATATGCTATGTTGAGCCAAGTTAAGCATAGCATATAGCATTTATGATTATGGTTATGAAAGCATAAATAAAAAAAAAATTGAAATTAGTAAAATTCTTGTATACTTATGGGTTAACAGTATATGCAAACATTAAAGAATCGCAGTAGTTTTTTTTTTTGCTTACAAGTAATGTTCCTAATGTAAACATATATGTACATAACCTTATTTATTTAATTTTTTTATTCTATACTGAAACAAAGTAGATATAATAACCAATTTCAATTAGTAGTTTGTTTTTAATTAATATACATAGTTTCTGAATAATTTTGTAATTTTGATGATGTTGAACTCTGAAAGTATTTGAAATTATTATTATTTAAAGAAGCTATATATACACGAACATGTTGTGTCATTGTCAGTGGCGGATTTTCCGAATAAGTGTTTCTATAGGAAATTACTAGAAGTTTTAAAATGAAAAATAAAAAATTAGTGCACATGATGATGTGTTGATTTTCCGTGTTTCTCATGTACAATATTCTAATTCTAATACTGAGAGAAAAATTAACAAATTTTATTTATTCATCCTTGATATGGATTTATTATTATATGATATACTTGCATGCCTATATTGCCTGCTATACATTTATACTAATTATTATTTTTTTCAAATGAGAAAGAGAATAGAATTTGTTTTAATTAAAATCTAATATTTACACATAAAAAAATGAATAGCCAAAAGGTCATTAGCGCCCAAACTAGAAATATTTCAATTTAAAAAAAAATATATATTTAAAATATTATTTTGTATTAATAATGTAATTAAGAAATCTACAAATTTTTATAAAAAATAAACAACAAAAAGAACACAGTAGGGGTCCATAATAAGAATCTAACATGTAATCTGACTTATTTATAGTATGATATACAATTATATATTAATATATAACTACTTTGTGACGGTAGAAATATACTATTATATATGTGGATAGTTTCAATAATTTACGAAAAAAAAAGCTAAGAACGAAACAAAAATAAATTAATTACTGCCATTAAAACATCAAAACAGACAATTTAAAGACTAATATCTGTTTGTAAAAATATTTTGAAATTATTTTCGTATGAAATATATCTGTGTAATTATTTATCTTATTATTCTGAGATAATATAAAAAAATTAATTTTTATAAAATATTTATGTACAATGTGTAGTAAATACATACATATTATAAATTACATAGTTTCAAAACATTTATCAATTTAATTTTTATGGTTTTTGCTTTTTCTTTTTATTTAAATTTTATTTGTTTTTACATATATTTCATTTACTGTATTTATAGCTACCTACTTGAAATTATCTAAAGGACTATTTTATTAATTCATTTATTGTTTTTGCAAAATATTTGTTTTCTACTTACATTTTTTATCTTTCTACTTTTTTTTCTAAATACAGAAAAGTAGAAAGATACGTGAATAGTAGTTTCTCTTCTCTTTTTCCTGTGCAATTTATGTACTGCACTGTACTAGTTGAGTATGGAGAAGAATTTTAGACTGTTGCAACTTATGTAAATCACATGACCTAATAACATGATAATATTAACCTTTCGATTCGATATTCCTTATCATTTCAGTGGTTTATTTGGTTCAAAACGAACCAATCATGACAACATCAATCCATTACTGATTGGAAGTTGCATACAAAACATAATGATTAATGAAGGTAAAGTGTAAGGTGGCTATGAGTGTAGATATATTTATTTTTAATGCATTTAAGACACACATTTTAAGATGTGAACTATAAAAACGGATATGTGACTTTGATTTTGTTTTTATTCGTGCTCCCTAAATTTGGCGCCCGGTTTTAGTAAACCATCTTAACCTATAAAAGAAACGGGTATGTTTAAATGATGAAGAACAAGGAATTCTTTACTTCTTTATATTCTTTTTGTTTTTGATAGTCAATAAAAATGTAAAAAAAAAATAAAATAAAATAGTAGTTCTTCAAATGAAATATATGACCGTAAAAAATTTTGTCATAACTCCATCATGTCAGATCTCTAAAACCTAAATAATTTTAATTTTTTTCTTTGGTCTTCTCCTTTGGATATTTTTCGAATAGTAAATACACTTAAATAAATGAATGTTAATGTACATTGTGTACGTGTAATGACGCTTGCATATATGTGTGTGTATGAATAACATGTACTCGTATATTATATACCAGAAAAAAAAATTGTTAGGTTAAAAATTCAAGTTAAGATTTATCAAATCTCCTCGTATAAATAATATAAGTTATAAGCATGCATATGCATATGTTCTTACACACAAATAAATTCATACAAACGATTCTGATGTAGGTGATTCCATGGATTATTTATAGGTGTAGCTTATATTTCGTCACGTTTATCATTAATTCTCTGATTTTTACCTTTAAATCTGATTGACAGAACGTTTTGCTGGTATGTTTGCTTATACATACATACTAGTACTGGAGCATACATTTACTTGATTTTAATCACTCATTTATTCATTCTTATTCTCTGGCCACCGGGCTATATCTTTGTTTCATTGAATTCGAAAATTGTAGATTGAAACTGGACTCGATTATAAGCCATCAGCATTTTAGATAGTTTTATAGTTTTATAAGTAGTACCTATATATGATATGTAGATATATGAATAAAACGGATCACAGATTCATTATGATAAGACAGATGACGATGACGATGACGATGACGATGATCAAATAAAGCTTATGTATGTATGTGCATGTGTATGGCAGTGAATAAAAATGTAAATAAAACAAAAAGTTTGTAACAGAAAAATGAAAAAATAAAATAAATAAAACAAAATATAAAATATCTATACAAAAAAAAAATGAGTATCGAAATACTTAGCATACCTGACGACGAAGACGATCATGATCATGATCATGATGATGATGATGATGATGATGATCACTTTAAGATTTTTGTGGTGATATGATGATACTCCCGCGATAGTTTTACATGATTTCGGGATGTAAAAATAATGTTTTTTATACAAATACATATCTATATACATTTATACTGAAAAATGCATATGCTTTTAGATACTACATATATTGAAGATCATTAATTCGTGGTTGGTTAAATAATTGTGTAAAATATCAATATGGTAAAAAAAATTTACTGGATTATATTTATAAACATTAAATAGTTCATATCTGCTGAAAATGATGGTAAAATGCATAATCGATTGGACAGTTTGAATATAGTGTTCTTCTGCATATGAGCTTCTTTAAAATGATCTTTCAAAAAAAAAAAAAACGTTTTTACTTTTTTTCCATTTTTGATATTCTGTCGTTGTTCATATCATCATCAATGGGTAAGCTTCATGTTTAACATGTTTAACTAATAACCATATTAGTCTGACTTTACCGATTGGTCAGTTTTTAATTTTTTTCTTTAATTTTTTTCAATTTTTTTATTGTTATTATTTTTATCACTGTATTATTTTTGAGGATTTTAGATTATACGTATATGTTTTCTTATACGATGTATATGTGAATGTAAATATGTACATACATTTAAATACTTAAATTTACGTTGTATGTATATACAGGATTATTAAACATTTGCTTACTGCTTATGTTGATCATCATTGCATCTGAATGGTTGTTGATCATCAAAAGTTACATTATAAAGACTTATGTCTTAGGCAAATTAAGAAATATAAATGACAGGTGTTTATCAAAGTAATAAGATAAAATATATAACATGTAATAATAACAATAACAAAATAAAATAAAAACATTTAAAAATACATAAATAAATAAATTTAAAGAGCAGAATGAAAGAAAGACTAAAATATGAAAAAACCATAAATTTTTGTGTTTTTAAATTTTTTTTTTAGCCTGCTGTTAAGAATAAGTATAGCCGTATAGCCATATAATATGTATATACATACTTTATCTTTAGATATATTACATACATATTCACATAAATTCATAAAATATAATATATAGAAATATGCAGTTTTATAAATAAAACTTTCAAATTAATTATTTCATATTTATTCTTTTTAATTTATTTAGTTTTAGTGTCTTAGCTGCATATCTGTAGTTTATAGTAAAAAAAAAAAATAAAATTAAAGAATGTGCATTTCAGATTTATAAAGAATATTCGTTGAAATTAATTTATTGGAACTGATTTGATCGATTTCATTTTTGATTTGTACATAAATATTCGTCAATCTACGTCCATTTAAAGGTATTTGTATTCGTATGTATTCGTGTTTTGTATATAAAAAATTGATTTGAATGGAATTCGAAAAAAAAATTGTTGACTGGTGGGCTGTTAAATACTGACAATCTATTCAACACAAATGAATAAAGTTTAATTTTTGAACTTTTACATGCATGACATACGAACTTACATTAATAAAATACAAAACAAATACATAAAAAATTTGAAATATTTAAAAACAAAACCAAAAAAAAATTGAGGCAACAAGGTAAAAACAAAAATGAAAAGAAAAAAAAACTGATTAAAGTTATTTTAAAAATGTGTGTAACTGAAGTGGCATTTTAATGAACCCGCAATTTTCAATGCATTTTTATACATATATATGTATATAGAAAACAAAAACTGAAGAATGTAGTTTGTAAATATGTGAATGAATAATGAACTTTTGATTTCTAAGAAAAATATTTTTTTTATAATTTAAACAAAAACTTTGATTAATATGAGACATTCTTATTAATATCATACGTAAATTGCTTTTTTTTTCTGGTTAAAATAAAATCAATGTAAAAAAGTGAAGATTTAAAATATGTATATCGGGTGTAGATTGTTTGTATTGAGGAAGGGACAACTCGAGACCGCTGTTCAGTTGGATTTCTTCGATTTTCTTCAGAAATGAAGTAGATCGAAATAACTTCTAAGCTTAGGAGATTTCAGTCTGAAAATATTAGTGCTAAGAATATTGAATGCTAGAAGAATGGCCCGAGCACACACATAAAGCACTCTGTGGGTTTTGTCCACCTGTTCATGTTTAGTGCCCCTATAGTAGCAGGTAGCGGAATACTGATCATAGGTATTATGTCCTGTATGCGCTTTGACCAAAGCTCTACAGTTTTTTTCTTCCTGTTCCTTGGTTTAAGAAGAAAAGACATGAGACCTGTAAAATATTTGGTAAGGTGTTTACTGTGGAATTTTATTCTATTTATAAAAATTTAACTTTCGCTAATTTTCATTTGAATTTTTGGAAATAGAAACAAATGAATTTTTTTTTTTTCAAAGGATTAGCTATAAATGAAGTCTATCGATCACAAAAATTATATGACAAATGTTAATTAATCACACTGATGTAACATTTCCCAGTTTCCAGTATACTGTATATGAATGAATAAAAAAATGAAATACTTAAGACACTTTCTACTACCCATACTGTTTCTTCTTATTTTTTTCTTATTTTTGTGGATATGATATTTTTATCATATTAATCTGTGTAACTCTATATACATAATCATACTCATACTCATATATATTACTTACTTAAATTAGATTTTATATTTTATGACAGCAGTACATCAAAATTATGAATACAGTGTACATTTATATATGCTAGATAATTTGTTATTTCTTTAGATAAACACAAAATATGAAATTGATAGCGATATAATTAGTCTTTTAGTGAATATTTCAATTAAATCTTTGCTCGTACATGTACATATAAATATGTGTATATGATCATATGCATAACATCTGACGTTTAATTAGCGAAACTTAAGAGTATAAAGTTAAAAATTAGTTTTATTTTTATTTTCACTTTAAAAATAACCCGAGAAAAAGTTTATTTTTTTTTTTTTTGATATTTTTTCTGTTGTACTATATGCATCATTCTCATTTATGACTAAATGAAATTAAAATTAGAACTAAAAATGATAAATGTACTAAGCATATTATTGCTCTTTGATGATTTGAGAAACAGGTACTTTGACATTTGACGTATTCGTACTTGTATACACATACGTAATTCCTCTGTAAGCCGACAAGGACATCATAACTTTGTACTGAAAAAAAAAATTATATTTACATTTATATGTATACATTTATAGATGTTTATATGTATATAGATTCAGACTGACATATGTTCAAGAGTTTGCATATGAAAATATACACAAAAAATTAAAAGAAAAAAAAAAGAATATACGTAATGAAAAATGATCATTTTTGAAGCGACGATAAATATGACGTTTTGAACAATTTTTGCAATCATCTGTAAAAGATAATTAAAAACGCGTTTTCTGTTATAAATTATCATTTTTGTTTTGCTTTTTTTCTTGTTTATATTTTGTATTTACATTTTCTTCTTCTTTTCTTTATTTATACATTTCCTTATGTGCGTATTGTATTCTCATATTTTGTATACGAGTAAAAATGATTATGAATATATGTGTTTGTGTGTATGAGTCTTGTACCACATCAATAAAAAGCGTTTAAAAATGAATTTTTGATCCTACATCTCAGCACGTTCTCGAAAGTAAAAAGAAATCAATTTCAACAGAACGGATATACTTTATATATACCCATCATATAGGTGTATACATTTATAAGTGTGGTCTGTATAACATTTTCATAATTATGTGTATCTGTATACATATACACGTGTACCTGTTTATATACTCGTCTCGTATGTATACCTACGTGTATATATGAATATTTTTAATGTAAAACAAATATTAATTTGCATACATAACTCAAGACAAATCATGAAAAATAAAAGAAATTTCATTTTAAACACTTACGTTAAAAATTTTTACGTTACATTGTAGTACTTAATATGCAGATATCCTGATGGTTTATTATTACTATTATTTATTTATTTATTATTTTATATTTTTAATATATATATTTTTTTTGGCTCTTTTAACTTTTATAAATCACTCAAGAAATCAATCTTTAGGTTTTTTTTTATTCAAATTTTTTAATGAATAAGAAAAAAAAAGATTGTTTTGGAGATGAGAGATTTTGTTGAATACCAATCTTGTGTATGCTAAATCATATTCACATTTCCATATTGGTCGAATGTTCCTTTTGCAATATTTTGTTTATTATAGTATAGTACAAAACTTTTACATATTTATGAACGATTTAGTTAATTTCAGATGGTAAATATTAAAATGAATTCAAAAAAAAAAAAAAAAATTACGTTTAATGAGGAGAAGAAAATGTGAAGAGAGAAAAATGTAAAGAAAACAAGAAGTAGAAGAAGTGAAGAGTGTTTAAGAGATAAAATGAAAAAATAAAAATGTAAAAGAATAATGGAATCGAATGAGTTGATTTATTGATTCATCAAAAAAGGAACGAATCTAATAACTGATGAAATATCGACACCACAGGAGGTTTCTGCATAAATCAACGAATATTAGTATTGGCATTTAAAAGGTCAAACTAAACAAAAATTATAAGTACATATGTTACATTTGTATATAAGAGTACATACATATACTTACACATGTACATATGTGCACATGCTGGCCACATCTATCCATATGTATACGAGTATATGGGACATACATATAAATAAAGTGAAAAATAAATTTCGTTATAGATAGGTTATGATCATTACATTTTGGTGTTTCTTTAGAATACTTTTTGTTTACATATTTTGTTTTTGTGTTGTTTTTTTTTCAAATGTTTTCATGTATATAACTATTTTTCTTTTTTCAAAACGAATGAAAAACAAACAAGGAATTCATCATTATACGAGTGGCTATCTGTAATGATGGTGTATATTATCGCATTTGTTGATCGCTGTTGTAGGTTGCATGTAATTATATGTGTATAAGCTGATAAATAAAATTAATTTTTATTTTTGATTGTGTGTATATGTGTGTGTTTACTTAATAATTTTAATAATATATTGATTTGATTAATTTTTTATTTTCTTTTGAAAAATGTAAGATATTGAGCACATTCTTTTACAATATATAAGAATTAAGCATTGATTTTGACAAGAACAATTACACAAAAAGGGGGAAAAGATATATAAATTTACATTATGTATATAATAACATTCGTCATCATCCTAAATGAGTTAATTAATCATCATTCAATTTTCAAAGAAAATCAAATATGAAATGATATCGCAGACTGTATAATGATTATAAATTAATTATGAAATGATTAATACCTTCAAATAATCCTTAATGGAGAATAAAATCTGAAATATTTTCTTTTCTTTTCCAAGAGGAAACAAATACACTTGCATGTACGAATACATTAGATATTATTGTACATTTGTATGTTTAAATAATAAATTTTTTTTTGAACAAATTGTATTATGTTCATGTCCATTTTGTTTTGTTATTGTAATGAGTAGTATGAGAGTAGGTGGATATACTTACAGGCATAACAGTCTGTATATCTAAGAAATGAAGAATAATATAAATAAACGCAGTTGTCAACCACTACCAGTCTATTGATGAAATGAAAATTTCTAAATGACAGTGTAGTAGTAATGGCAAGAGAAAATTGCAATTTATAGACGCCAGAAAGAAGCAAAAAAAAAGCAAAGCAAATAGTAAAGCAAAATACAAACCAAAATAACCAAATCGAAGCTAATATGTGTATGTGATGTAAAAACTTTAAAAAAATTTTTCAACAAACCCCCATTTTTACAGGCTTATTCGATTTTTTTTTTATAATTTTGCACATTTACTCTTTGCCTGCACCCTCATATCGTTTTTAATAAAAATATACACATTTTGGATACATCGCAACAACAAGATGGCAGCTGTTTCAAGGATCAACGAGAGACGTTTCTGTGGTCATCGGGGCGTGTAATTGAGTGCTATATACAGACCATATACAGACAATAGACCCTTCGTTATTTTTATTTGAACATTAGCAAAGGATATAATATTATATCTATACTGTATGAGAAACAATACTAAAGAGGAAAAAGAATCATAAAATTCGTTCTCGTTTACTTAATGAAAAAAAAAAAAACTACAACCTACAACGAAATACCAACAACAGTTGCCTTATTTTATTTTTTATTTTTATTTTGCAATCAAATACAATCTTGTATACTTGTAATCTGGTAAATTTTTATATAAATAGAATAAAATTGAGACAATGGAAAATTCGAAAAAAGGAATAAAAAAACCAGAAAAGAAATAGAAAATGAAAAGACGAAAAATTGCTATAAAGTTTTCCATATAACAGTAAATTTTTAAGAATCTTTTACAGCCGCCGCAACGTCAGCAATTTCATTTTTATTTCCCATTTCATTTTTCGACTTATCGTAGTTATATGTATGTATATAGTAAGTATTTTTGATTTTATATTTTTTGTTATAAAGTGAAAAATTCTGATTTTCATTTTGAATGTTTCGTATATCATTAAAATTTAAATCCTTTACTACACATAAACATACAAGTGTACGCATACATATGTATTTACAGATTATTACATATATAATATATGCGTATAGATATACATACATAATCGTATATATTCGTTTATATAGTTGCCAAAGAATTTGTGAACATTTACAATTTAATCTCGATATACAAGTATGTAGTCGTATTCATACAACAACTACAACACTTGAATTTTTTTTTGTGATTTTATATTTTTATATTTTAACTGAAAAATATATATAAATACACCATATAGGAAGATTGTATTTAATATGCACAAAGGTGAAAAATATAATTTTGTACATTATATACGAGTATGTAGGAGTATGTATAAACTATAAAATATATTTTTCTAGCTTATGTTCTTGATTTCTGTTATATTTCCTTAAATGGAAAAGAAATGATTCAATTGAATTTTTATATCCTTTTTTAAATTTGATATCTGTCACTTATATAAGAACGAGTGTTTATACATATATACATACATATGCATGAATATATACATGTACTTCTATATATATGTATAGATGCATATAATATTAGATGGTATTACCAAGTAAAAGGAGTGCATAATCTATTTAATCCTCAAAATGGGAAAGCGTAATACATTTTGAAAACGAAATTCCTACTAATTCCCACAAAATTGAAATACGAATCTGATTTAACTAAAATCCCAAGAAAATTTTAGAAATATTATAGCTATGTACACATATAGAATTGTGCATAAGAATATCAGTATATGTATAGTATTATACATAGGATGTAAAGTATTCAGCACACATTACTTTATATTTAGCTTACAAGTGCCTGTGCTTTCTGATTTCTATTTCTATGTATATAGTTTTTTCATTTACACATACATAAGTATTTATTATTTATTTATATATTATATATCTTTGTGTATTATGTTAAATTGTGAGTTGATATTATTATGAAAAGATTTAATTTTGTATATTTTATATCCGAAAAATATATATGTATATTTTATATACATATTTATATTTACTGGTACTCGTATGTACATACATATATAGAACGAAATCTGTGTAAATGTGGTCGAGATTTAGATCCTCAACACCATTCGTTTTTAAGCGAATTGATATCCATACACATACATGTATATATTTTGTTATGTATGAATGCATGTATATGAAGCTAACAAAAAGGATTTATGTAATACACAATATTTCGAAATTTTCTTCTTTTTTCCTTTTTGAACGACAATTTATATAAAACCTTAGTATTATAGATAATAGAAATTTTATAGGTTATATTGTATATATAGTTGTAGAAATAATGGTGTAAAAATTTTTCTAAGGAAGTAACAAATATATTTTAGTGAATTGAAAATGTACGAAAAACAGATTTTCAGATTTTCTGTATTGTATTGACATTTTCATATAAGCAGACTTTACTTTTATGTAATAAATATGTATGTGATAGTGTGTGTATAAAATTATTTATCACAAGTGTCTATTCAATTTATATATGTATATAAAAACGAATATATAAAAATATATATATACATATATGTATTTTTATCTTTATATTCCTCACGTAATAGATATATAATAAAAACGAAATTGTTTAGCCGTCAAGTATGGATTTCACTTTAATTATAAGAAAGTATGCATATAATATGTACATATGTACATAGAAGAGTATAGAACAGATAGTAGTTAGAGCTTTAACCACAATTTTAGGATTAACATGATAGAAGAATGATTTTAATGTGGTGAAGAAATTCAGTTCTTTAATCTATATACCATTACATTAGGAGAAAGTAGGTAATATAAAATGTGTATTAGATCTAGTTAGAATTTGTAGACTTATACAGATTAGATTAGGATATACATATACGAATATGTATATCCATAGTTAGAAAAGTTAAGATACTATCTCGGTAACGAATGAATAAATGAAAAATATTTAACATGAAAAGTATATTATGGAGGAAATGAAATGAATATTTCTCGAGAATGAATGTACGAATGGACTGGACATATTTTGTACGAATGGACTTTTTTGTACTAACCAGAGTAGAGATACTACTTGCGAGAAGCGTACTAATCGCAGCTACTACTGAAGCTGATCCCACTATCAATATAACTATACTAAAATCTAAATACTTATTGTATGATTCTTTCTCTATCTCCCGTACCCAAATTAGAGCTAGTTTTAGTGTAGTGTAAAGTAGAGCAGAGTCTTTTTAGCATTTTTTTTTAAATTTTTCACATATTTTATTGAGAGAGAAAATGAATTGTTCTCAATAAGGAAATTTTATGATTGAGAATGAATTTGCTGTTAGAAGCAGTACAGTAAATAGTTGCGAAATATGTAAAAAATAAATTTGTTTGAATGGTAACACTGTGTGAAAGATTGCTTAACATTTCCTCCTTATGGCAAGTATTTTATTATTCATTCTACATGTAGAGAACAAAATACGTGTGACATTAGGGGAAAAGGAATATGATTTATTTTTTTAAACACTTCGTGAAATTATGTGAAAGAATTTTAACAATAATTAAATGAAAACTAAATAAATATAAAAATTGTTGTGTTATATTTTCTTCAAACTATTCAAAACTAATTAGGTAATGTATTTAAAAAGAAAATGAGTTTTGTTATTGCAAAAGTACATTACAGATTTATTAATAAAATTTGTATTTACAGTAAATTTGAATTTCTATCAAATATTTTTTTGAAGGAATTTTTATGATAATATGAATAAATTAATTTCTGTTCATTACAAATTTATTAATGTATATAATGAATTTTTTTTTCTCTAATTTTATTGAACATTCGAATAATATTTAAAATTAGTGCATATAACTTTAACGCGTAAACACACATAAATACATACGAAATATTATTGGTATTTCAATTTTTTTTTTAATTTATAAAAAAATACTGATACAAAAGAGAAATATGTACCTATGAGTATATTTGAAATTTTCTTCTGATAATTTTGAATATTTTTTATACGAATTAATTTGCTCTGAATAAATGTTCATAAAATACACACACCCAAAAAATATTTGTCACAAAATAGTCATCAATAAATTAGAAACAAATTTTAATGTCAAATCAAATTTTTGAAAAAAAAAAAAAAAATTTGTATCAAAATAAAACAGAAATTTTTATCACTAATTTTCATTAAAATTTGATGATTTCTTTTTTTTATTTCTTCCTGACATCTATAAGTCACATAGTTCATATATGTATGTATACCTATTCACGTGGAATAAATGATTTTTCATAAATGCTACCTGTTTTATAAAACAAATTTTTATTATTATGACGAAAATTTATAACTATTTCTATTTCTATTGCATTTTCATTATTGTAATTTAAATAGAATATATTTTTATATGTGTAAATTATAAAAAATAACTGTAGGTTATATGATTACGTTTTACGTATGTATAATGAACAAATATTGTTTGTTATTACTAAACATCGCATGAAAATTAAAAAGAAAAATATTCAACTTGTCCTAACGAATGTTATTTATCAACAATTTTATTGGAAATAATTGTCAATTTTTGTTGCTTTTGTTAAGGTAGTTTTTTTTTCTTTTATTATTATTTTTGTTTCTTTTTTTTTCATTTTATGTTAAAATTAAATGAAAAAAATGTAAAAATGTTTTTTTTCTGTATTATATTCATATGTAGGTTCGATAAAGTTATAAATGAAGAAATCGTAAAAAAAATCAAAATATTTCAAAATTACTAGTAAAATATTACACAGAATAATACGAGTATATTAGAATGCATGCAGAATAATGAAGTTAAATGACCTCTTTAATAGACCATTTATGTCTACTGATTTTTATCTTTATCTAATTTTTAAGTTTATATACATAGAATCATAATTGTATTGAATCCAACGTCATTTTTTTCTTATCATATCCACATGTTTTTCTTATTTCAGTGAACACATACTTACTAATATACTGATGCATTTTAAATGCACAAAAAATATTTACGAGTATATACATACATATCTACTTTTATGTACATGCATGTGCATATATATATATATATAATGCGGTAATGTTGATCATTATTAACTGATCACGCGGATGGTGATGCAGTTTGATGTTGACGTCTTAATTTCTAATACCATATCATTGTCATAATATTATCAAGATTATTACCCATCATTATCAACATCATGCAATATATCGTCATCATTACTCCATTATTATTATTTGGTCATATAGTATTATATATATTTATATACTCGTACATACAGGGTATATAAGAGAAGAAATGGATAGATGCCATCACCATTACCAATCATGATGAGTGACTTTTTTTTCATTTCTGTTTTTTTGATGTTTCTTTTTATTTTCAATTTTTTTTTTTCCATTTTTGTGCCATTGATTATGATACTATTTAAAAGTTTACTGGATATATACATACATCACATACACTATAGACATCATATATATAGGTACTATACTATATTAGATGTAGTAGTTAATGAATTTTCGAATGTACATGATGCTCACTTTTGAAATCACATTATGGAATATATTCGCCTCCAGATATAATAATAAACTGAAATATAAAAAAAAAATGTTTAAAACGATAAAGTAGGATAAGAAAATAACAAAAACTTTACACTGAAATCATCGGAAATGGTTATCATTCACAAAAAAAAAACAAAAATCCTAATAGTAGAAAGAAATCTAATCAATGAAAAAATTTTCTTGTTTATCAATTCAAATAAAAACTAAATTACATAAAAAGAAGATGAAAAATAACAACACTTTTTTATCTGTTGTTTATTATGAAGAAATTGAGGTACATATGTACATATAGACATGTGGTGTGTAGGATATGTACATATTACAGTTTGTATACGATAATGATTTTCGATCAATATTTTGTTGATTTCAGTAATTTAACACAGGTGTATATTATTTTATTTTATTTTTATGTTTTGTTTAGTATCTACTATACACATGCGCGTACACATTAGATGCTTGCGCATACACATTTTATAGGTAAGCATTAATGCATGTTTATACGAGTATATTCATTCGTGTGCATGTATCTGATTATGATTTCAATTTTGTGATTAAATCATTTAACACATCTTAATCCTCCTTCATGGAACAAGTTTTATATCAAATGAATTTTATTTTTTTCACTTCTTTTTATTATAAATATACATACATATATTTTTTTCGATTTTTATTATTTTTTATGTAAATTCTAAATGTGTATTTCGATCGATATAGAGGCAATATACTCGTGTTCAATATACTTATTATATCATTATAAATGTCTTCTTTTTCCTAAATCTCTAAAACACAAAATTTTTAGTATTTGAGTAAAATTTAACAAAAAAAAAAACAACAACAATAAAAACGTAAAAATCAAATAAATGTTTGATCGTGTTAAGGTACAAACATTTTTTTATTTTTTATTTTACTTGTATGTACAGTGCATCACATAATATATGTGTCTTTTTTATGACTTTAATGGTTATTTTGGGGTTTTACTTTCTCGCTTTAATTTTTTTTTAAATTTTTTTTTTTTTTTTTGGTTACATTTTGATCATCAATCTGATGATGATAATAATACGATAAATAAGTATTTTCTTATATATTTTAATATGAACGTAAATATATAAAACGCACCCATAAAATATAAAAAATATAAATTGGAAGATATTACACACACGTACACATACATTGTATATGAATGCATATATCAAATCATTCATTTCATAAGTATTTTATATGTAGTTTTTAACATGTAGTACCCACAAACATATAATAATGTATATGTACATATGAATGAATAGTATTTTCCAACCATAGTATAAGGATATGTGGTAATGTATCTATGTATACGTACTCCCACAAAAAAAAAAAAAGAAATGAATAAAACATAAATAAACTTATCAACTGAAAAAGAAGTCATAATCAAAATAAATAAAATTTAATAAAAATCTTATTTGTCGATACATAAACAGAATATTTAAATTTTTTAGCCGTTTTTTTCTGTTCTTTTTTTGTACACATAATCTGGAATGGTTTTTATCATAAATGTATAATATTTTGGGCGATTAATACACCATGTAGGTAGATGCGGTTGTATTTTATATGTACTGCGTATATAAATCGCATACAAAAATTATGAATAATTTATTTTTGATCATTTTTATTATTGGAAAGAAAAAAAAAAGAATGCTTCTCTTTTTGGTTTAGAGTACAAAAATTTCGTTTTTGATCATTTTATATAAAAAATAAAAAACAGTTTTTGTATATACATATATGTTTTCATTCGGTCTGTATGAATGCATTTGTAAAATTTTATAAATGTTTAATAAATAATATATTTAGAGTAGAAATTATTTCATATTTTTCAACACGACATTTTCGAAATATTTTTAAACCTCTTAATCTGTTCACATATACTTTACGTTTTATGAGCGTTTTTAAATTTTTTATTATTTTATACTTTTTATACATACCTGCAGTAGATTTTCATGAATATAATAATAATAATATTGTATTATTATTATTACTGTTATTATTATCATTATTGTGGTATTTATTTGAAGTAGAAAAAAGTCTAGATATCTACGACAACTACGACTCATATTCGCGTGTATATGGATAAAGGAAAATATTTTAAATTATCAATTCATTTGTTCTATGAAGCATTGGTGGCGAAATACGTTCAATACATTATGATAATTATTTTCTTCTGATGAATGAATAACTTCAAAGTATTTATGGATGAGTACCAATAATAAGTGTAACATCGAATCTTCGTCAAATTGTGATTAATATGTGTTTGAAACGTATACAACTAGATTTACATTTTTATAAATTTTTTTTAAAAAAAGTTTCTATGTCATTTTGTGTTTAGTTGTAGTTTAAAATTTTTATAAACTTTTAAATCGAAAAAAAAAATTTAAACTTTTATTTGATATTCGAAAACTTATTTGTAATTTGTAAACATGATAATGATACGCCACTGTCAATTTAAAAAACAAGAGAAAAAAATCAATAATTTTCTAAATCAAGTTATAAAATTTCAAATTTTATTTATTTGTTACTATCTGTACATTTTGCTTCTCATATTACAAGTTATTTATTCGAATAAAATCCTTTTTTCTTTTATTTTCTTTTTATATCCTAGTGCATACTATTTGTAAATATTTGTATACAATTTATATATCTATATATGGTCAATTAGTTTTAGAATTATTGTAACATATTCTTTCAAAAAAAAAACAAAAAAAAAGGAAACATAAGTAGTAGATAAGGCAGAAGAAAAGTTTCATAAAAACTTATGAAATGTTATTGGTGGTAACGTGGGTAATGATGATAATATGTAATCATGTATTTGCCACCATATACTTGTTTGTGTATAAACATGAAAATGTTTTCAACTAAACTTTTAAACATATTAATAATAATTTGTATTATTATAATAACAAAATATTGCGTATACGCAACAAATGAAATAATAACTAATGTATTATATATAGGTATATGTATTTATTACACAATATTTATGATTAAAAATTGTTTGACAGTTTACATAATTTGATATTTCTTATTTTTTATTTTCATTATTATTATTATTACATTTTTTTTTTAATTTTTTTTTAAATGAAAGGTGAAATTATTTAAAAAATGACTAAAAAAATAAAAATAAAAAAATCATATTTAAACATAAAACACTAGGTGGTCTCGAAAAAAAAATAAAATAAAATAGGGATATTTTACTTTATACATATTTATAAATAAATAAAATTATGAATCGGTTATGATATGTGAGTTATACACGCACATATACAAGGCATACGAGGAATAAAATAGCTACATATTCATATGTATCTACATGAATGCAGATGCATTGATGCTGAATATTTATATTGAGAATAAAATAAAAAAGGAAAAAAGAGAACAATTTTTTTTAAAAAAAAAATATTGAAACTGTATTTAATACAAGAAGAGAACAAATGTGTACAGATACGAAAAGATATTAATATCGTAGTGTACATATTTATGATTGGAATATAGGTATACTCGTATACGTAAATGAATCTGACTAAATACATACATATGTATGTAAATATGTACATATATGTATGTATATGCCTAATATATTATGTGAATGTACATACATTATATGCATATTCGACTGTATAAGGATAGAGAAACATAAAGTGCTATAAGAAGATCAAGTTCGTCATTACCTTTACTAACGATATGCGAAGATGACCAAATCTTCTAAAACATCTATAAAGAAGAATGAAAATTTTTTTTCTTATTATTTATAAGTATAAATACGACTACATACTGGTGCATCAGTGTACATACATCATATGTATAGCATTGGTTCTTCAAAATGAAAAAAATAAGTGGTAAAAGAGGACATTCATAATTTCATTTTATTTTATTATAAAATGTACATTTATTTGTAGTACATATGTAAATGTATATATGTATTTATACGTATTTCAGATAAATACATAATACATATATATTACATATATATAATTTGTATGTATAAGTAGAAAAGAAAAACACGCTGTGCTGCCTTAGGATAATTTTCATTCATGACTTCTGGTCCACATAATACAAATATTATTATGATCTGTTTTGCCTTTAAACCTCTATAGCTATAATAGGTGCGCATACGAGTATGCATATTAAATGTTATACACCATTAAAATATATTTTCATGTTTTTATGAAAAAAATTAAATAAAATTAAATAAATAAATAAAAATAATTTTGGTATATACATATATGTGTAGGTGTACGTATATGTACACGATTTTATAAATATGTACATATATGTATAAATAATAAAAATCTACATTTTATCCAATTTGATGATTCAAATGTTTGTAAGAGAAAAAAAAATAATATTTTTTATGACAAATTCTATCTAAAAATACTAAATTACATTTACATACACGTCCTTATGTATACTTATACGACGACTATTATGTACATGAATATTTGAATGAATTTTATATGGTGAAAAATTATGTGTTAGGATTAACAATTTATTTAAATTGTATAAAAATTTATAGATTACCTACATATATTCATATACACATACATAGTACATCCATACATGAATATCATAAAAAATCTCCTCAATTTCAGAAGTTTTTTTTTTTTAATAATTTATATCGAATGTAGATAAATTAGAATAAGAATCAAATTTTTTTTTATAGAAATATAAAATCATAAAATAATTTTTGTCACCTAATGTAACGTTAATGCACGTTACATATCTACATATACATGTGTGTGCATCTACTTTAAATATTGACTGTATTATATGTAGAAAATTTTTGAATATTAAATATTCATTTTAACGCATACATATGTATGTATTTGATTTGATCAATAAGATAAACTAATTTTGTGTGTGTAAGTATACTATGTAAATACGTACATATTTTATTACTTGATTTTATTTTTTTATTTATTTTTTTATTTTATTTTTCATTTCATATTAGTACACATTACTTTCTTTTATACTTATAGTTTTTTTTTTTTTTGTGATAAAAATTGCTCTTGTTGAAAGTTTCATCATCAATCATATTTTTTAACTGTCATTGCACTTTTCAGGTCATTTACATGATTGTACATTCGAGTATATAAACGCGCATTTCTTTTAATATAAATATGTATGGTAATATGAAATTTTTCTATTAACTAATAACTAACTAGAATGACTTTCATAAAAATGAACTAACAGTTTGTTTAAAAAGCAACCACATACACATGCAAATACTTACATATTTGAATAAAAAAAAAAAAAAAATAAATTAATATAATCAACTGTCATCTGTGTATAAAACCAATGAATCAAATGATACATACCCATAACTATATAGACGTTACAAACATTATTTTATACACATACTTACGACTATGTAGATATGAGTAAATTGTATTTCATACAATTGCAAGTAATTAAGTTTGAATTTTTTTTTTCCAGTTTTTTGATTACGAGTATATTTATATGCAGAAAATTGTATTTTTTCCTTTTGTTTTTTCTTTTTTCAATTTATTCATCAACTAACATTTTTCACATAATCATTATTTATTCATTTTTCAGACCTATTTTATTCGTTTATTTTTCATTTACATGTAATGTATGTATGTATGTATGTATGTGCGTTTTATGTCAAGCAAAAAGTAACCTGTAACTACATATTATGATTATATTCACGTAAATTTATGGTTTGTGTAAATAAAGTTCTAAAATAAAATATATGAAAAAAAAAACAAAAAAAAAATATGTATATGTATAGTCTCTCAAAACTCAATTAAGGATAATTTTTTATAAATAGGATGGTAGATGGTAGTATGTACATTTGAATATAAAAATACCTGTACGTATACATTTGTACAAATGTAATATACATACATATTATATGTATGAAAAATATTGTACAAATAAAAATATTAAAATTAAAAGAATGAAATAGAAATTGTATATGAACGAGTATATAATATTTATGTGTAAGTGTGATATTGCGCCCTAATCATTAGTTTTTTTTTAATTTCTATTTTAATAGTGTTGTCAGCGATAATAAATTACATCCTTACATTTGATATTTTTTTTTTTTAAATATATTTACTTTTTACATATACATATGTATGGTATATGTGTATATGACGCTTGTATATGTATTAATTTGTTTTTATATTTTTATATATTTTCAATTTTTTTTCTTCTAATTTTTTCTCTTTGTTTTAATTTTAGTTCTAATTTGATTTCTTATGATGATTAAATACAATTTAATTGACTGACTATACTCGTATACTATATAGTCATGGATATATGAATTTAGTTTGTGCTTACTGGAAGTGCCTTGAAATTCATTCGTTAACTCTGAGTATAAATTTTTGTATGTTTGTGTATAGGTATACATATATGCCTCACATACGTATGTATTCAAGGAACTCATTTAGTATAATCACTTGTAAAAAATATTAAAAAGAAATAGAATTTAATGAAAAAAAATTTGTTATTGTTATCACCTGTTCTTTTATACACCGCAGTATTTCATAAATGTACGTATAGTCAACCTTGCACTTTTACTCTTCTTATTGCAAAATTTAATATAAAAATAATTAATTTTTTGTTGTTGTTTATTTCATAATTCAAGTTTAGGTATTTTGTTACGATTGGTATATAATATACGATTAGGTTATTATATTAGTATCAATTTGATTGCAATTATTAGTATCACCAAAATATCTACTTATTCTTCATTTTATATTCGTAAGTTAATTAAAAATTTTCAAAATACGAGTTAAATGAGAAAGAAACAGTGACGCCTTTTTTATCATATTTTATTTTCTTATTTTTTTTTTTTTTTTCATAATCAATTTTAATTTAATTTTTTTCACTTTAATTTATTTTTCTGTTATTTAAAATAAGAGTATAATATATGTATGAGAAATCTTGAGACTAATATGTTGTTATTCGTTATGTGTACAGTGTATCTATACATATAAATGATGAATGTGATGATCAGTAATCATCTTACGGTCTTTTGTGGCAATTATATTTTATTTATTTTATTTGTGTGTATATAGAGGTATACGCGTATGTTTATAATTTATCTTTATACTCGTATACCATCGTTTCTATAGATTACATTTTATATAATTTTTCTTTTGTTTTTGAACCTATATTACATAAAGTACACATAAAGCTTAATTACATTAGCCGTTTTGTTTTTTTATTTTGTATTTTTATTCAATTTTTATCTACATATATATGTGTATTTTACAAAGGTTTTACATTTTTTTTTTTTGATTTTATTTTGGTTATGATTTATTTCCTTTCATTTAGTTTTTGGTGGGTTGTATAATAAGTTAACAAAACATCAATCAATGTATTCTGTTGAGATATATTTTGAATTATTTTTTTCGTTTTGTTTTATTTTTGCCATTAAGTGAAATTGTTATTATTGAAAGAAAATTATATTTGTTGTTATGATGTTGTTTTTTTTTCTGTTACATATACACACAAATTTAATTTATTTGTATAATAGTTCATTTTTTTTTAATCAACAACGTGGTAGTACATATAAGAAAGTCATTGAAAAATTTAAGTATAGCGTTAATATTAAAAGAAAATATCGTCAGTACCACCCCTTTTTTACACGGTCTGATGAATGATGCTTTCAATGATGCTGAATAAAATTAGTTTTTCAGAAACATATTTAACGATTATTTCTTTTTTTTTTAAATATTTTTTATTTCTATTTCATTTTGTAGTATGTTATTAAAGGTGTGTAGGAGTGAATATTGAACGCATCGAATTAATGCAAGTAAGCCGAAGGTCATTTAAAAGAATAATTAAATACATATTTATATAGAAAAACGAAAAATGATCGAAAAAAAAAATTTAAGGTCGAATTTTATATGAGGAAATATTCGTACTTTTCGTACGGGAACAGTCTCCTGGAATAGAAAATAGAAAACTACGACAATATTAATTGATCACTGAAATCATACTGTACTGTATTTTATGAACTCATAGAAAAATTGAATATTTTTCCGTTATATTTTTATGAATAATTTCATCAATATCTAAAATAATATTTCATTCTTATTCAATTCACGTATGTATACATATACGCACATTTTTATATATGTACTTATAAAATTAGTTACTTTATTTTCACACATTTATACAGGAATAATAAAACAAGGACATTGAATATATTTCTAAATCATCATATACAGAACTACATGATATTATGTAATGTATTGTATGTATATGTAATGTATAGACATATAGCTACTGAGGTACATACAAACGCATAGAAAAATTACAATGAAATTTTTTCAGTTTTTCATTAACCTCTATACATTTTTCTAAGCAAACAAATGTCCTTTTCATTGTCAATTTATATTATATTCGTTCATACAATTGTATACGTTTATATATGCATTTAATATTGATATACGGTATGTGATGTGAAAAAAAAAGTTGTATAGGCGCGCATATTATGATATGACATTTTATTTACGTGTCGTTTATTTTGAGGTCATGTAATCATATACGCTCTATTATTGGAATATAATACCGAAGAATGAAATTGACTGACAGGCAAGAAAATGTATAAAACGAAAAAAACAAAAAACATTTCTTTTTTGATAGTTTTTCTCATTGTTGTTGTAGTTTTTGTCGACGATATAGGAAATTTTGTAATAATGAATTTGTATAAGATATGTAATATGTACAAGGAAGTATTACAATAACTGCATTTTAATACAAATATGATTACATGATTTGTTGTTCGGTTTACATATCCATATGTATGTATTTATAATAAATGTACCTACATATACTAAAAATTATGTGGTTCATATTACATATACATTATATGTATCTATGTATGTATGTATTTTTTATTTTCTGATACAAACGAATAAAGAAAATTTGACATAAAAATGAAAATTCTGACACGTCATCAAGTCGTGTAGGGTGAGAGAAATGACAATATGCGACATTATCTAAAAAAATAAATAAAAAAAAAATATCAATAAAAATTATAGAAGAAATTATTTTCTATATTACTCGTATTTATTTATATGTCAGATTTATTATTTATATATAGTATTGATACTTTTGTCGCATATGATACCTTAAAATATATAACACAATAATGTTTGCATGTGAGAAATTATGTACGTACATACATACTGACGTACATATATGTATGTGTGTGTACTTTGTAATAAATATGAAATTATATTCTTTCCATAATTTTCATTCAATTTATGGTGGTAAAAATGTACAATAGCAAAATGTGTACATATGTACATATTTTCGTACAAATAATTCCGATCGTGTACATTATTGGAATGAACAGATATATACGACAAATAATTTTCCTCATACAGCAGAAGTAAAATAATAAATAGGAAATGTCAACTTTTCTAATTTGTTCATGTCAAATTCATTACGAAAATTACATACATACATAGGTTTATCGATAGTAAGTACCAATTATGAAAAAAATGGTGAAATGAAAAAAGAAGAAAAACAAATAATCTATAAAAAAATAAATATTTTTTAAGAATGAAAGTAATTTCTTATAATTTTTATTGCTTTAGGTAAAAATATTTACACCTTGGTCAAATGTCATCTTTTCTTTTCATGTATACAGAAGATACAAGTATATATAATTTATAAAGAATAAACTGAATATTACTGGAATGTATGTATGTTATGTATAAATACAGTATTCTCATATGAACCTGGGTACTTGATAATGTTAAAAGTACACAAATTATTTGAATTGACCTTTGTTTCGATGTCAAAAATTCACTTTAGGTATACAACAGCCTATAAAACAACGAAAAAAAAAAACTTTAATTTTAGTTGTATAAGTGCACTTTACTTGTGACTAAATGCAATTAAATATCAGAAGCTATGTGTTTACAGATATAATTTGTCTTTAATTATACAAAGGAAGGAATATCACTTAACTAAAACAATTCTAATGAAAAAATGAAAAGAAAATGAAAAAGGAATAAGAATGTTAAAGAACATAACATGCAATACAGACATTAATTTATCAAATGAAGAGTACAAATTTAATTCGGTATAGAATTTAACACCCACAAAAATAAATTTATTATACCTTTGAATATATTATGTACATATACATACATTTATATGGATATGTTATGTACATATATACCACATATGCGCTCATTGTTAAATTATTTATACGGATTACAATTCAGTATAAATGACATAAAATAAAATTTAATCAAGAAAATACAGATATCTACATTTATATATAGGTATTCATTTATGTATGTACAAGTATATGAATATATTGTAGTACATACATCTATACTTATGCTCGTACACAACACACAATTGAAAAAATATATTGGCAGTTGTCTATTTTGGTATATCAGATCATTATTTATACGCGACAAAAAGCGACAAAATTTATATTTTTTGATTATTCGTATATTCGCGAATACGTAAACGATGTTCCATATATAGATAGATAATATATTATGTACTGATATCATGTTCTATATACAAAAAGGTGTTCATTATTAATACACAAATACATATATGCATTTATATACATGCATGTGTATATTATAACGACAAAATGAATAAAATATGCTTGTCATTAAATGTTTTATGATTTTCATTATGTGATTTGGTTTCCTGAATTGAAAATCAATTTACAACGTAAAATTAAAATTAAATTTTGATTGAACACATAAAAACAAAATAAATCAAAGGCAAAAAATCAAAAAAAAAAAATAAAACGAAATTGATTGAAAAATTTCTAAATTTCTATAGGTAGGTATATACAAAAGAAAAAGACAAAGAAAAATTGTAGGATGCATCGCAAGAGAATCAATGAGAACATCTAAATGAATTGGTTATGTACGGTGGGTGACTGGATTGAGTTCGAAACTGATAAGGGCTGTTAAGTGCCAAAACATTAAGATGGGTTCAGATCTTCATGTTAATCATTATGATAACGATTGTCGCATATATGTAAATAGATGCGTATATACAGATGTTATATTCGAGGTATGAGAACTATGAAAAAATAAATATGCTGCTTTTTTTTCTTGTGATTTTAATTGAACATTTTTATTTACAAAATATATACGAGTATTTATGTACATATAATAATTCAACATAAGATTTAAGATGTGTGTTCATATCTATCATATATACATACTAATATGCACCAATTTTTAAAAATTTGTTTTTTTTTAAAAATTTCATTTTAAATTCAATTTTCACAAACCGTTCATTTTTCTGAAATGATTTCAGTGTTTTATTATGAAATAATCGGAAAAGAATGTAAAAGAAAATGTTTTCTGTCTGAATGAGCACACATTGAAGTTCTTTTTTAGATTAATTATTTACTATTTTTAGTTATGAAATAATTGTGTTTTTTCTCGTTAAATGTAAATCTTTAAATATTACAGTGGATGTTTTATATAAAAGTAGATTATGTTGTCATAAAGATGAAAAACTATTCGACTGGAAATTTATTGATTTATGAAAAAAAAACGAAATAATAAAATAATTAAGAGCAATTTTGTCACCATAATAAACATTTAATATTATTCACATGTATGTACATTACGTATAGGTATAATGTAAGATTCATAGTTTTTCTTAAACATAATAATTTTACATTAAATTTACGTTTACATGATTCAATAAAAAATTAACTAAAAATCATATAAGAACTATAAGTAGGTAACATAATATAGCTAGCTACACATACTCGTATGATGAACGTTATATAAAAATCGAAAGATTAAAAATCCGTTTATTTTGAAAAAAAAATAATGACCGCACATAAATTGTAATGTATGTATGAATATAAATTATTGTCCTGAGGGTAATCAATTAATTAGAAATTAAAACAGAATTACATATGTAATGTATTTTTCAATAAAATATATACTCGTAAATACGTACATATGTATATTTCAACCTTGATGAATGCATTCAAACGTATAACTTTTGCTTATTTTTTGCATTAAAAGAAAAAAAAAACTATTCACTTCTATAAATGTATTCATATGAACATTCAGTTCACTTTTAAAAGACAAATTGTATATAATAAAAAATAATCTTGTTTTTACTTCATCATACTTTTAGGTGATGTGTAATATAAAAGCATACATTGTACTTTGTACAACATACATATATGATGAGAGTATGTATAAAAAACATTCCTAAAATTAAAGTAAACGATATTCATATATAAAATAATGTGAATAAGATACATATTAATTTATTATGATATGGTGAAACTAATTAACACTTAGTTCACATTGACAAGCTGTCAATCAGAGACCGTTAAGGTCATCATGAATGCATTAAAAAATTTATGTATGTACCTATGTAAAATTGAGAATAAAAAAAATTCTACATGAATATTGGCAAAAATTATATAAATATACTACATATGTACATATGTACAAAAATTTTGTATTTATATGTATGTATACATATACGATTATTTACAGGAATATTGTATATTTATATAGTAGCCCTTCTTAAATAAATTTCTTTTTAGATTGTAGTTTTGTATTTAAATACAATCTTTTACATTGCATTTAATTACGAATTGTGTATTAATCTTTGTTTAAGAACGAAAAAAAAAATTGAACAAAAGATGAAATCAAAAAGAAAAAAAAATGAAAATGTATCAGTCCAATAAACAGTACGTAGCAGCAAAAAAGTAAATAATAAGGTATACATTACATTATGTACACGTAGTAGAATACTATACAAAATACATGAGTATAGCTTGTACAGTATAATATTGTAGACACACAGAGGTTGAAACTAAGTAGTTTGCTAATTTCAGCCTCGAAATCCGGAAAAAACGACGGATTTCGGCCGAAATCTAGTCAGCGAAATTGCATAAAAAATACTCATTTTTCGCTCTTTACTTAGAACAGAGACATCTACTAACAAACTGTAAACCAAAAAAAAAATGATTTTTTAAAACTTTCATTAAGAAATAATTGAATATAAATGACAGGCAATGACAGGTAAATTTAATAGAAGAAGTAGGCTATGTTCAGATAAATTAAATTAAAATTAGATAAATTAAATATATTAGACAAACTGTCAAAATCGCTGTGTGTCACTTTCGTAATTTCTACTCGAAATTAAAATGAAATCTACTTAATTTCAACCTGTGTGTGTCGAAGACATAAGATAAGTTTAAAATGCATATGTATGTGTTTGCTAAATTATAATATGCATATGTACATTACATAGATTAGGCGTATTGCATAAAATAAACATTGACTATTAAAATTATCAGATATAGACATCATATACGTATCTATATGTACATAGGTATATATAAGATTTTGTGAAAGAAATTTTTATACGACTAGTAATAATTATATAGCAACAGGCTATATAATTACGATTAATAATTGGGTGCCATTTAAACTAAAAAAAAAACAGAAAAAAATTAAGAATTATGTGTGTACAAAATAAAAACAATGAAAGAAAATAACAACAAAAATAAATATTAATAAAAAAAATTAGTTAAAAAATAAAAAAAAATACACTTTTGTCGTTTTTTCATTGAAATATCATGCACATGAATTCATTGCATCGTTGCATTTACATACTCATATTATACATTTTATGCACTGCGTATAATATTCACAAATACTATCAAAAACTATCAGTATTTATTTATTTGTACGACTCAATTTGATTATTACATGATGTGCTGTAAGTGTGTAATCATAATTTTTTTTGTTACAAATTTTTTTTTATTTTCTCAAAGTCATATTCATATCACTTTTTACATAATGAAAAACACAATTTACCTACAATTTTTTCAAAAGAAAAACATAAATGTCATAATTTAAAGTGGTAGCCACGATCTTTTAATTTTCTTTTCTATTTCCTTGTTTTTTTTTGTTTTTAAATATTTTTGATTATTTTAATTATTAAATGAATTTATTAATTTCAGTTTGTCATTACTTTACTCAACTTTATTTTATAAACATTTTTTTTTATTTGTATCTTGTATTCATTATTGATTATCAACGCAAGTGAACAGATGAAAATTTTCATTAAATCATTAAATATAATGTTTGGTTATTGTATCAATTTCAAAATAATTTTAGAATTTATAAATTAAATTCCACAAATATTTTTTTTAAAAAAAAAATTATGCCCTTTAAGAATACCTTATAGTTCATTATACACATGCATAATACCGAATACTTATATAAATTT
Organism: Villa cingulata; assembly: GCA_951394055.1. Lineage (NCBI taxonomy): Eukaryota > Metazoa > Arthropoda > Insecta > Diptera > Bombyliidae > Villa > Villa cingulata. The sequence goes on from OX596018.1 coordinate 49,322,486, forward strand.
TCTCTAAATTTTATTTGTCTTATAGTCATATTATGTATTTGTATAAATAATAAAAACATAACTTATTTTATATGTATTTTGTATTACAGTATTACCATATATGTATTTTACATAGTATTTGTAATACATACATTGAAAATGCTTAAGCTTTTATTAAAAACAAAAAAAGAAAGACAAATCATAAAAAAATAAATACATATTTAATAAAAAAAATTATGTACAAAATTTTATAAATGATAGCTTCTATGTTTTCCTTAGACTGTGAATAGTACATGACATTAATATATACATAATACTCTATAGGACCTATATTAATATTGAGTGAATGTGTAAATATTTGTCTATAGTCATAATACATGAGTACCTATACAAATATAATATGTGAGTTGAACCAATGGTTTTTCATAAAATATAAATTATCGGTTCGTGACTTTTTGTAAACATTTACTATGATTCTGTGAATAGTTATTTTAGGCTATCCGCTATCGTAATAATATGCTATAGCGATAATGTCTATTATAATAATATGTACATAGTCTGCTCATATAATACGCCTATACGGGTATATACTCGTTATGTGTACTCATATTCATTGTAATTTTAATTCGTGTATTAGGTAAATGGCAATAATAATAATGATAATAATTCATTTATATATATGTATATAGGATATCTAGAAGCCATATTATAATGTATTAATGGTATTCTAATTATACAAGAAGCCTTAAATGTTTTTTACGTCACTGGATGGAAAACTAGGTTAAGTATTATGAAATTCGGAAAGGAATTTATTATTTTGAGGAAATGGTAAAGTGAAAAATATATGTACATATGTAGTTCTCAAACGAATTTATGCACTGTGCATTCATTCTAACGCTAATAATTTTCTATATTACATAGTGATTAAAGTATTACGAGTACTTGCGTCGTGTCGTATACAATATACATACAAATTAGTACGTATATGTGTATAAGAAAAGAAAATCAATTTTTGAATTGAATTTTATGTTTATGTCACATTAATGTCGTTTTTTTCTTCACTTACTCCATGTATAACATAAATTTATGTAAATGTGTTTACAGATACATTCAAAAATTGCATTAATTCACATAAATAGTACAGGTTTATTGTTAAATTGTCCAATTAACAACCAATCAGCAGTTCGAATGTAGCAGTTTTTTTTTGTTATTTTACTTTACGGGTTTCTTCCTTATTTGTAGCACACAGGCCAAACACATTTAATGCGATAATTTAACAATAATTAATATCCGACTTTACATATTAAAAGTATAGGTAATCACAAGTTGAATACATTGTAATTTCATATAATAGATATACAGCTGCATATTGCAAAAGCAATTATTCACCTTACTTATATATGCATGTATATGTACGTACACACATACAGCGTTTTACAATTATTACTGCTTTTATTTCTATCCTATAAAAGTGTTTTCTAGCTTTCTAGTTTATTTATAACTACATATAATATAATATACCTTTATATGTATATTACGTGTAGTAACAGTATGCAATACACACTATACCTACACATAGATATGCACATATACATTCGAACTCGTATACATATTTGTAAGAATTCACCCTGAGGCTTATTGTCGTCGTCATCATTATCATCAAGAAAATGTTTTCACACCGTATACAATATATGAAAGTATCTAATTATAATTATTGAAAATTACTGAAAATTACTGAATGATGATGAAATTTATCTGCGAATTTATTTCTTGTTTTCTTTATATCTTTCGGTTTTTTTTTGTTTTTGTTTTGGAATACTATAGTTATAATTGAATTCATGATACGGCGGCAGACATTAATTATACACGATAAAGTTTTGTATTGATATTTTATTTTGTACGCAAAGTAATAGTAATTTTGAGCCATAATAGTAATAATAACAATAATAATAAAAATAAAAATATATGTTATATATATATATGTATGTTTAAAATATATGAAAAATAAAATAAAAGGAAAAAATGGAGTTGTGCATAACTAGTCCAATGCATGTACATACATATACATATTATAGAATTATAAAAATTATGAAAAGTTGAAATAATTAAAATGAAAAATTATAAAAGGAAACAAGATACATCAGTATTTCCTATTCCAATTGCTTTCCGAGATAAAACATACCAACATATTTATATAAATAAGTTTTTGAATGATAAAAATGGAAAAATAAATTTTTTTCTATAATATTTTTGTTAATTATTTTTTTTTATTGATTTTTGTACACTTGTTTATGAAAATATTTAATGATAATTTCTACACTAGTGATGTGTGTAATGTTTTTATTAAATGTTTTAGTTTTTTTAAGTATTAAAAAAATAAATAAATAATCAAAAAACGAAATAAAACAAAAATATATTATGTTAAAACTAAAAATAAACTACAGAAAAAAAAAATAAATAAATAACACTAAACAACTAAAATACTAATAAAACATCGGTTAAAATTTAATATTATTTTGTTAGATTGTAATTACAGGCCACTTAAATGAAATTGATGGGCTCCATTACCTTCTTTAACCACATAGTATATTGACCACAACAGTAATTTTGTTAAAATATATTCTATCCTGCGAAATAACACCCAATATTATATTATCTATTATTATATACAAATATTCGTATGTATATGTATGTACATGAATATTTACATGTATAGAATACGATTTAGTATAAATATTATAATTTGATACTATCACCACCGCATTGTCTGTATTAAAATGCGGTATGTAGTATAGTTGTATGCACAATTTATAATAATAATAAACTCTATGTTATAAACTACATTTTGTACATAATCGTAGTACAAATGTGTATTATTTTAATATTGGTATATTGCTATTATTACACGGTGGTATTAGCTTTCTCTCTGTATACTCCTCTATCCTTTTAACGTGTACGGTACAGATATAACTACATAAATATACAAATACATACACTAATACATAATGTATGCATACAAAAATGTATGTAAATATTTATAGTATACTCCCATGATTGTTGTAGACAGTTTTTTTTTCATATTTTCTGGGTTTAATAGAATATTATCGCGGAAATTAATCAAATGTTTCACATTATGAATTTACATGACAAAACAAAACATACGTACACATACATACATACGTTAGGCTGGTTTTTTTTCATTTTTGATGTAGTTCATGTACATCTATACACTGGGATTAGATACATAAGAAAATTATGATGTGTGTATCGATGTAATTTTAACCACAAATAAATGCTTTTCAAATAAAATCGAATTATTTCGGAAATAAAAATTGAAGAATAAAAAATAGGAAGGAAAAAACAAAACAATTTTATAACGGCTGTTAAATATCAATATGTAATTTTATTTAAAAAAATATTATTTTTTTTTTAATAAAATAATTATGGTGGTTTATATCTATTGCATGTGTATACTTACATATGTGAATGTTTTATACTATGATACACGTAATTTTAACCAAATCTAAAAAAATAATGTTGGACAATTAACTGATTTAATGATTCATCGCGTAATAATAAGAATATGTAAAGGATGTAATAAAAGGATTCACATAATGTATGCATGTTAATAAAAATTGTTGAAGTTATCACAGATACGAGTATGTATATCAATTTAATTATTTGCTCATTTAGGCATATGTCAAATGCAAAATGTATACTGTTATGGTTATATTGCTGTTGGATATTTACGAAAAAAAAAATTTACTAAATTTATAGTAATTGAAAGAGAATCAAACTAAAATAAAAATGTAATTTCAATTATTTAACCATTTTTCTTTTAAAAATTTATTTGAGAAAAAAAAATGTACATACATAGCTAAAAGATATCAAAGAAATCTTATGGTTCATTGATAAATTTATTCGAACTTGTATCCCATTCATTATACATATACATTCAAATGTTTTACATATAGTACGTACAAATATGTATTAATATCGTCTATATTAATGTTTCTCTGGTGTCTGTTATTTACTGATTCGATACACCCATCATCGTCATCATCATCATCATCAACATCATCGCATAATCGTCTTTAGCATCGTGAAGAGAAACCATTGACTGGTTTGATGACTCTTTACTAGAATAACTATTAAAACGTTATTGCCTTATGAAGTAGAAAATTTTCCGACTTTTCAACTTATGGTCTTTCTAATTTACCGTCAACATAATATATTGCCGACATTATGTAAGAAAAACAAATCATGATATTTCTTATATTTTCTTATGTACACATACAAATATACGTATTGTCAGAGATATAGGCACGCATACAAAAATCTATAAAAAAAAAGTGTATAAGTGTATATATTTTGAATGTCTGTATTTTTTTATATTTTAATCCGCCTTCTCTTTGACTAGATTTTCGAATATTTTTACATTATCAAAAAACAATCAATTTATACATCATCGAAAACCCTTCTAATATAAATATATGTACATACATAAACATAATTCATGCATATTTGTACACACATAAAATGTGATGTTGAAATGTTAACGCAATACATATTTCTATATACATTCATGCATTTGAAAAATAAATTTCTTTTTTTTTTTTCATATTTCTCTTCTCTATAACATGGTATTTAATCTGTAAAAAGAAAATTATACGAGGCAATATATATATACGAATTTCAAAAGTTATTTACGGCTGTTTATTAATTATCATACAAATTGAAAATTCGTTCCGCTCTACTACATTTTAGAGACGGAAGGTCTAATGACAGTTAAAGTTGCCACTATTAAAAAACCGACTGACTGAATGAATCCCGCTTGTAATAATATCTGCATCATAGCTATTCGTACTTATAGTTTTGTATAGATTTACAGCCTTAGGCTGGTATAAAGAAAAGTGTACTGATAAGTATGTTACAATACATATAGTGTAAGCATTGTACGAGTAATACATATATATGAGTACATATGTAAAAATATTAATATTTTATTTTTATAAACAATACTCGTAATATTTGGTGTTTGGACTAAATGAATTTTTTTTGTGAATTATAGCGAAATAGTGATGTCCATTAGTACCATTTTTCCTTTTATAATTCCCAATAAGTATGTGTATGCATCTACAGTATATTATGAATAACAGATGCAGAAGCAGATATATGACACATAACTTTTATTCTCTACATTGAATATTGAATGTATACATACTCACAATTTTAACATATTCATAACTTACATCTACTGTATATATATGAATACAATATGAAAAAATGAAAAAAGAAGTGAGGGTGTGGTATCCTTTTTATTTTTGCCGACACCTAATTTTTAGCAATTGTTTTCATCAATATACACTTACAAATACGTACTGTATACTGTATGTATAATAACAACAAAAATAAAATACATTCAATGCAATAAAATGTATCATATAATACTGAACTTATACAACATATAGTAATCGTATTGTATTGAATATTTTCACAGATTGCAAATGAATTGATGTGGAAATTTTCACTATAGAACTGGAATGTATCGACAGCTAAATACTGGACATTTGACGTTTTGAAGTGTTGAATGTAGCATTGAAACAGAAAGAATTGCCATATAATTTATGCCTCAGAGACATTATTTTTGAAAGTCAAAGAATTCAATGGTGCAGGACAAAAGTAAATAATGAAAGTATTTTTTATTTTTTGTTTATAAAAAAAAATAATTTTTTATTATTAAATTCGTACCGAATATAATATGCAAATTGATCTAAATTAAGTGTACAGAAATAAAAAAATAAACAAAATTAAAATACTTGAAACTGATTTAAAATTAACAATCCATAACGAAAGTGTGAAATGAGAAACGGAAGTTACTTTATGGAGCGATCATTATACAGTAAGTTTTACTAAAGTGCATATACTCGAGTATAAAGAGAAACATACTGATTTAATTGTATTTTACATAAAAATAAAAAATAGCTATAGCTATAGAAATACTGACCAATTTCCAGTGATCAATTTTTTTTTTCAATAGTTATATATTTAGAGTATAGAAATTGTTCATTTTTCAAAAAGATTATTTTAAAAAAAAATGTATAAAAAGTGTAAAGATGACGTTATTGATTGGTGTAAGCCTTTCTTTGATATATTTTTTCTTGTGCATTTTTGAATTAGATATCTATAGATTTTCTTCCAATGTAGTAGAATTTTTATATGTATGGGGTTATAAAATATATATGGTCCCTTAAAAAATTTAAATTTAGACAGAAAAAAAAATTTTTTTATTAGAAATCCAATACAATAGAAAAATTATCTGACGTTAAATAATTTATAATCTTTTCGAATAATGACTTTTTTCTATTGTGTTTATTTTGTTGAATAAAAGAAAATACAAATTAATCAATACTATGTAGTTTTAAAGTCAACAACCTGTCATACAGATATAAACAGGTCTCAAAATTATTTTTTATGTTTATAGGTTGTTATACATATGTATGTATGTATGTAAGTTTAAATAATGTATAATCCTTTTCATCAGAAAAAAGGATCATCGCACCACAAGGTGTCTATATAATGTACATACTCGTATGACGACTATATGCTCGTATATTCATCCAAAAATAAAAAAAAAATATTGGAAAAAAAAATTGTTTCCTTTTGTTATTATGTTATTTTCTTTTATTTATTGCGATTACAAAAAAAAAGTAAAAAAAAGAAGAAGGAAAAAAAATAAAAAAGCATATAAAGAAAACACAAACAAACAAATAAAATTCAAACTCCATAAAGTCAGATTATAAATACACATCAGTTTTTTTTTAGTAATTTATATTATTATTTTAGTTTCTTATTGACATTATTTTCCTTTGTATATATTTATGTATATATGTATGTAGAATCATATAATATTAAATGTAATAAATGGAATTTTACAGCAACAATAAATTTTTTTATTATGAAGAAATATTAAAATTAAGTAAAAATGAATAAAAAGAAAACGTCATGTATATAAGTATAGTTAAAATTATCCATATATACTACACGAATTTTTATTTTAAAAAATTTGAAAAAAAAAAAATTCTAAAAACAAACACAAACAGACACATATAAAATTACTATGAGACTATAACATTTACATACATATACTATAGTCTCATAGTATAAAGACACAGCAGGATATTTTGAAGCCAGTCAACACTCTAAGAACACACCTTGAGGCATTTAAATACCGCGTCAACTAAAGGATGAATTACGACCTTAGCAATGATCATAAATATGTCTTTTATTTTGGTATTGATACCCACGTTCGATGATTTTATTCAATTGAAATTTAATTAAGGCATATAAGTATGTACGTACAAAATACAAAATACTACGTGATACTACTAAACGTATAACAGAAAAATTAACGTGTACCATAATAACACTGTACGAGTATATACGAGCACACGAGCATATATATAATATGCATGAATCTAATATTATATTTGTATTCATGATCAGACCAATATATGTACATAATACATATTTACTTCTTCATAGGTACTACTTATATGTGATGTTAAGTCAACGATTCAAATTCTGTGGTAATATCGATTAATAATAAATTCATAATGAAGGTGCGAAAACAAAAATTAACAAAAATTCAAATTTTTAATACTTTCGAAACATGCAATGATTTGGAAATTTTTTTTTTTATTATTATTATATTTTCTTTTTGGAGAATCAACTTAAGAATTGTCTTCTACCAATATCAATATAAATATATAAGAAAAAAAGAAAAATAAAATAAAATAATGAAATGAACAAATTACCAAAAATACCAATGAAAAACATTAATTTTGAAGATGATAGGATTTGAAAAATTTATTTGTCAGATTAGTGTCCATCTTCGAACAGAGGACAAAAAAGAAAAGGATGAATTAAATTTATCAAAATTTTATGTAAATATTTGTGCTGTTTGACAATATTTCCAAATTTTATTTTTATAATTTTACATGAAAATCCTAATTTCATATTATTTTTGAATATGGGCATGGGTATATAAATTTATTATTATTGTTTTTTTATTTTAGTCATTTTATTTTTACTTTCTGTTTCAATGACCCCGTAGGCCTAATAGATACATTAGTTAAGAAAAATAAAATAAGAAAAAAGAATAAACAAAATAGGAAAAGAATAAAGGAAATACTTACGTACTACATGAAACAACTGAAATTATTTGAGAATTTTTTGCTCATGGGTTTTTATTATGGTAATCCATCTTTAGAAAAGAGCATAATATAATATCGAAGATAAGCTTTATAGGAGTATATATGCATTGTACAAATATAAATGGACGTGTAAAAATATATGTATGTAAGTTTACTTACATATATACATATATGTATATATGCACAAAAAATCAGGATATTTCGTATAATACTTATTTGTGAAATGGTCGTACATTGAGTTGTGAATTGCTTTAAGCGAAAACATTTTACCATTTTATATTTAAATAATTTTATTTTTTCGTGTATATTTTAAATTTGTGCGTTAGAATTTTTATATTATACATACATGTATATGTGTATTTAAATATGTTAAATATGATGTTGTGTATCTTGAACACATATTTACTATATATGTATAATATAAATGAACCCTTCAACCCCTATTTTAATCTTCAACACTCTCTACATCTTTTTGTATGAATTTAACTTCGGATAATGATAATATTTAGTAGGTTAATGTACACACATACATACATACATACATACATAAATTGCTAGAATCTTTTAAATGTTCTCTCAAGCTCTTTAACTCACTATAACCACCATCTAGGGATCAATTTATCTAAAGCTTTTGTTATTTTTTTTTCTTCGTTTGCATGTAATTTTCTTCCTTTTTTTAGTACAATAATTCGTTTCTGTTTTTTTAAGTGTTTCCTTTATTTTTATCATCAGATTATGTTATTATATTCTAAAGAAAAACAAAAGGATAATATTCTGGGTAATAATTGATGGGTGAATGGGCGTTAGTGTGAATGAGTGGTATAGGTTAGGTTAAGGATATGAAATTCTGTTAAAGTATAATTTTCATGTAGTTTAACGATCGTGAAAATGTTCTTATCAAGAAGTTTTCTGAAAAAATATTTCAGCATATAAACTCGTATCCTCGTAATATATAGAACATAGAACGTATAAATTGTTTGTAAGATAAGAAATTCAAAATAAACAACACTGTTATAAATAAATGTGGTGCCAGTAAGACGAAGATTTTTTGAATGTTCTGTGAGATTAATTCAGTTTTATTTTTATTTTTTTTTTATTTTTATTTTCTGAAAAAAAAAATTATTTCAAGAAATCAACGAAATGATTGTAGATTATCGTCGTAAAAATGGAATAAAATGAATGATGGATGATTGATAAAAATTTCATTTGTATGTCATTGTGCTTTAAATGCAAATTAAATTGTGATCCTTTCGTCACATGCAGTCATTAACTAACTGCTCATATCCTAGATGATATAATTTTTTTCTTTTTTCGTTCTATCATTCTTACTGTCTTTGGTGCTTGATTTTAACTTTTAGTTTTATTTGTTTTTATTTTTTTGAGAGGTGTTAGAAATATATAATGTCCAATGATGACATTTTGTAACTCATTTGTGCTCATTTAGATATGAATACATATGTATACATATATTAAAATATTTTTTTATTTCATTTTTTCTTTTTACATTATAGTATGTATACTTACACATACATACGCTTGTGTTTATTTTTTTACACCCTCACCTCGTACACAAAGTAAAATCATCAAAAATTTTTATTTCACACATCATTTAATCCTGGACTCGTAAATAACAAAACGGAGTATTCGGAATGATTTATGGATTTGTAAATTTTTTTTAGTTCTTTATTATACATATTTTGGTTCTCGTGTCTTCTTGTTCTTAAAAAAGGGAATACATACAAATGTATGTATGTTGATGTAGAGTTGACGTGATGAGAATATCATTAACGTTTGGTGTTCAAAACATACACATACATACTTGAAACTCATAAAGGTTGTTGTAGATATTTTACATTAAAACTGTTCAATGTTTTAGTTTTTTCTTAACATTTGAGAAATTTACATATACACTCATATATATGTATATTTAATTGAATTGTTTTTCGTTGATGTTTTTAATTCAACACTTAACATATGCGAGTATTTGACTATACTATACGAGTGCTACAAATATACATATATGACACATCAGGCGCTAAATACACAAATATTTTTTTTTCATACATATGTACAAACATAAATATAGAAGGAAAATAGAGAGTAACCTGTTTTTGTTTTTCCTTCGTTTTTAATTTATAATTTTTGATATTTTGTTTTCGAATTTATTTATTTTTTTTTTGTTTCCTTTACATAGGAAAGAAATAAACTAGGGGATCATATGCACATATGTTCGAATATCATTAAATAGTTTTCGTTCTCAATTTATGTTTTTGTTGCTTATTTTAAAGGTCTATGAAATTAACTTGGTATAGGACATGTAATTTATTGAAGAGGATACAAAAACAAAAGAAAAAACAAAACGACAAATAATCTGCGAAATACTTGAAAAAAAGTGTCAAATTGCTACTATAACAAGGCTAATTAGTCGAATTTCATTATAATGATGAGTGTTGGTGGTCGAAATTATATAAATTTGGGTGGTCTGAATTTGAGAAGTTTAATAATGATAATTTTTTTTCTCTTTTCACACTTAGAATTATATAAAAAGAAACAAATATAAATTCATGGAAATGTAATTCGTAAGCAGTGTCAAAATTTCTCTCGTACCTATTTCACACTAAAAAGTTATAAAATACAATAAATCAAAATGAACCATAAACAAAGAATTGGCAATGATATACCTGACTAAAATTACTTCTATTTTCATTTAACGAATTTTTAGTCTTTATAATCGTAATTCATTTTATATGAAAAACACGAAAAGCTTTTCATCAGTAGAAACATACTTTTACTTGCTCTTCGCTAGATGTACATTGATGTACATATATGTATATTATTCTAAGTGTATGCTATAGGAACTGCGCTAGTCAATGACCTTCATGCCTTCATATGAGAACACATGATGTGTCGAACTCTACTCGTTCTATCGTAGCGTATACTATAGGTACCGTAAATAGACAATGATCTCCATTGCTGCAGAGTATGTATAGAGTAGAGGAGTAATTATGATATGTTCTTAGTTGATTTTCCATGTTTCTCATGTACAATATTCGCATTACACTGAGAGTGAAAATAAACATTAACTCAAATACACATCAAATTACAAGTCCTCATGATGTGTAGAATACTACTCGTACTAAAGTAGCATAGCGTATGAATACGTTTATAGTAAATAATTATACAATAAATTATTTTTGCAAAATTCTTGTTTTCATTTTTATTTCCTGAATAACGTGAAATACCAATGTAATTATATTCGATTTTCACTATACAAATGCCATATTCTTAAAAACAAAACAATAAAAAAAAAAATAACAGAAACTTTAAAAATTAAAAAAATGTAAAAACAAGGAGGTATACATAGATAGACAATAAATTTTTTTGTATACTTGACTTCCGTAAAATGGTCATCAGAATCCTAGATTTTATGTGTGTTGTTTTGCATTTTTATAAAAATGATTAGCGGTTTTCTTTTAATTTATAATTGTTCAAACGCGTTGCACTATTATTATACTCGTATGCAAGTACGTACTTACATAAGTTGTAAATATGTAAATACATACACATCATTTATAATAGTAGATAAGATATTATTGCATTACTCATATAGCGGTAAAGGAACATAAAATATAATTTAAAAAAAAAGCTAAATAAAAGTAAAAGATCAGCATATACGTAAATACATACATACATACTCGTGACTATATACAGACAGAGATGCATACAAATATTCGCAAAAGTGAAGTAATCAACAGCGCTGTCTTAATAAGCCATAAAATCGGTCATAAACTTCAGTAGTTACTTGGAACCGAATAATTAAAATATAACAAGATATTCTATAGTTACATTTGAAATATAAAAAGGCATATTATGTACAAATGTATGTGCATGCGATTTATATAGAACGTACAAGTATTTTGCAGTCTACCAAAACTAAAATCCAATGTAATATGCATTTAAATAACCACCTTAGATATGCCCGATTATACGATTTCGTATTGCAATTTTAACTGCTAACTGCAAATTTTTTTTTTTATATTTGTAGATTATGGTTATTGTATTTGCTGTATTTATATGCAGTGATCATCAGTCTCTTATTGATGCAAATAATGTGCATTTTAAAAAATTGTGACGTTTCGAACAGGAATATACTCATACCCGGTACTTTTATAGGTTCTAATGGTTCACTAAAACCAGTGCCCAAATTTTGAGGGCGCGAATAAGGACAGAATGAGAATCGTATAGATGTTTTGACCTGCGTAAGAATTTTAAATGTAAGTACGGAGAAGAATGCTAGATAGAAACTTGATCCGTGTTAAAGAGAAAAGTGCGTCTATAATCCTACCTCTTGGATGACGTTAAAAGGAAGTATTTTTTTTTCGTTAAAAAAACATAGAAATTGGAATGGTGTGCTGTTAGAATAAAAAAAAAAATCAAATCAAAGTTTAAAATAGTAAAGTTTCAACCCAGAGGGTGAAAAGTTTAGAAGGGCACCGTGTGCCTTAGATACTAAAACCGGCGCTGATACTCATATAATGTAGGTAAATAAATAATGTGTAAAAGTATGTGTGTAATTGCAATTTTCAATTGGACTGACTGTACGTATGTATATAAATGTGTATCGTATACCATGTAAATGCGGCATTTAATATTAAAAGATGAAAAGAGCACACGATGATATTATGTTTATGTGGTTATGCGTTATGCTGATCATACGCCTGCCTACTCATAATTTTGCATTATTATTTTTACATATACTCATATAAAATAGGTACGTATATTCATGAAAATATATACACATATATATATACGAGTATAGCATGTGTATTTCAATGCATTTATATACGTTTATCAAATTTTTGTATTATGTGCTGAATATGCAGTGATTGAGAGTACGTGTATCATCATCATCATCATGATCATCATCATGAAACTGTCGAAATTGATCATAAATCACTGTACATGACATAGAATTCAAGCATTACGGCGCCATGTGTGTAATTGTGGGAAATATTGCAATAAAGAATATTTTCTTTTTAATGCGCATATTGTAGCAGCAGCATCAACATTTCAAATATCCGTGTTTCGTTAGTATTAAAAAGGATAAAATGCACATTAGATATTTACGAAATGTAGATTTGTACTGTATCTATACCTTGTAAACTGACAATTTCAAATTGAAATATTATTTTCTCAACGTATGTTGAATTATGTAACTAAATTTAATCGACTAACTTCAAAATAACCACACTGACCACATATACTTGATCATAAAAATTTAAAGAAAATAATCAAATAAAATAAAAACAGTATTCACATTTATTAGAAAATAAAATGATATATATATGTATGTATGTAGTATTATATCGCATATTGAATATAATATACACATGTAGGTATTATATTGCATTAATTTTTTGTTTGCACTACATTAAAACAAATTCATTTCAAAATTAAATTCAAGGCAGTCTTTAAACAGTTTATTAAGAAGGCGTATTAAACATATTTTCGACTTTATATGTTTTTAAATTATAGTTCGTATTACACTATAGGCGGTCTCATGAATTTTTCATATTTATTCGTATAATCCTACGGATGTATGTGTGCATATATAAACTCTCTCCTATACATATTATTATATATACAAATTTATCTACTTATTAGAAACTTTTTGCAACATTTTAATAATAAACATTATATCTACACATGCTTAATATTCAAAACTAAAATTTGAAGAAAAAAATTTAAAAAAATAAAAAGTAGAAAAAAAAATTCATGTTAAAGTATATTAAATTTTGCATCATAAAATATGAAAATTTGCTACAAATTTATGATCACTTCCTGTCTTTAAAATCAACATTTCCATACTTAGTACAAAAATGTTTGCAATTAAAGAAAAAACATACACAAAAAAAAAATAAATAAAAAACTTAAGTAATAAAATATTAAGTAATATGTTTTACAAACGATTGTAAATGAGGTAGAAATTTCTTCGAAAATTTGTTTTATGATAATAAAAGTGTTTTTTAAATGTTTTTATAATATAAACAAAATTCTAAGAATATAAAAAGTATCCAATATGTGTATATATATGGAGTTCCTACATATATATATATATATATATATATATATATATATATATATATATATATATATATGTAAATATGCCCCATGTGAATGAATCTGACGTACATACATATATTCGTACCTCGTGCACTCGTACCTTATACATATGTATGTATATTCTTGTACATAAAACAGAAACATTTTTTATAAGTAGAAATTTTATAATAAAATTTTATTTGATATTATCTGACATGCAGTATATATGCAGTATATGCATGTATATATGTACAACACGTAAAAGTTACACATACAAATAAAATCATATTTAATTCAAAAATCATGAAAATTGTATGTATTCGGAAAAATCTTTTTACATAATGATCTGTAAAAAAGGGCATATTATGAAATTTTGTTTACTTTCAAAAAATTAGAAAATTTCATAAAATAATGATGATTAAAAAAAAATCACATATATATATACATACATACCATACCAGATGTATGTAGTTTTATATGGAAAAGAAAAAGGATAATTTTCGTATTAAACATATAAAATTAGACGTTGTTAGACTATTTGCCTTTCTACAAAAAGGATTTTCTTTCAATAAAAATACATATATAAATAAAATATACATATACATATTATATATGTACTATATTCAATAGCAATTTTATTATAAAAGTTGTAAAATGTATGAAATTAAGTAATAAGCATAAGCGTTATGTAAACGAATCTTATTAAATTTGCAAATATGTATTGGTATAAAACATATTCATATTTATTAACATTAAGTAAATTTTATGTGTAAATAAGCTCATTCCATTTCATGAAAATTCTTTCTCGTATATACTTATGTACATCGTTAAAATTTTTGATAGAGAAATAAATATCCTTATTTTATCAACACATATAATACATGTGCATTCATACTTATATATCTATATATATATATATATATATGATATGAGTGTGTGATTCCAACTCTCTTTCATTAAAACTTTCGACAAATTATCGCATAACATATGCTTAAAGGCCTCCAGAAAATGAAGTATTCAACATACATACATATATATGTTTTATTTTATATCCTCTTTCATGTCCACAACACCATCATCAACATCATCTCCATCATTATATATCTTCGTCGTCGTCATCATACCACTGATATGTTATTAAAATTCATGTATGTATCCGCTTCATATGTAATATCAAATTCCATATTACATTCATCGCTATCACATCGTCACAACTTTTTAATTTATCTATGTACATTTATCTATGTACATTTATCGAAATATTCACATTATAGATTACATATACATATATTTATAACTGTATACGTGTGTATTATACATTCACAAATACATTCACAATTTAAACCCCTTAAAATATCTGAAATAGTTTTTGAGTTTGCGCTTTTTATTCTCTAACCCTCTAACCATCTCAAACTTTGGACTTGGACCATCAGATCAAATTCCTAAGCATATGTATATTTCTTAAACTTGAAGATGAAGAAAAAAGTGTGTACATGTACATAATATCTATGTAAAAGTATTCATGTATTTATCAAACAAAGATATATAGGAACCTCCCTAAAAATTTCTCTCAATAATTTTAACAAATTTACAGTATATCTGGTCTCTGTATATACGTTTATACTTACATACATATATAAATAAGGCTTTCATCCTGAAACAGCACATTATATTTTAACATATACATATGTTCTGTTCCAAATACAAATATATGCATATATTTTCATACATTTAGAGATACAACTATGTGTTGACATCTGGTTCTTGGGGTAACAATGATGATAGAAATGTGGTGGTTAGATATTTTCACGTAACTAATGGTTTTCAAACATCAATTTTTCCCTTCTAAGGAACCATTTTATTTTTGAACTCCATTTTTTCTGATATTATTTTTTTATGCACATACGTAAGTATATATACTCCTATATATAAAAATATAGTTATTTCTATGTATATGAGTACATCATTTATAATTTTTTTTAATATTTCATCTCGTTGTATGGTTGGAAAAAAACAAACAAAAAAAAATTGTTATCCTTTTTTTTTGGATATTTCATTTTTTCTTGATTTAGAATTGGGTGGAAAGGTGCGAAATTGTAAAAGTTGTGCGCATAGACTACTAAAAATATGTAGACGATAATTTATCGATTTTTCTTGTGAAAAAAATATGTTCATCATAAATGTATGTATTCACTATATTTTCTATATAAATGTACATAAATGTATAATAAGTATACATACACATATAGTATCTAATTTTATCTTTAAATATAATATAATGACTTTATAAAATATCATGATGGTAAAAGGATGGTTAGATGTAATTTTTCTTTGCTCACTCACTTGTCAAGTATACCAAATATTCAACAAAACCAAAATATAGGAGCTGTGAATTGAAAATTTTATTAGATGAAAAGCTTTTATGAATGTGTAATACAAATGAGAGTTGAATAAATGTAGGTTTGTATGTAGGTACATAGTATTATGTATATTATATAATAAAATATGTACATAGAATGTATGTATATATGATATAAATATACACATAACTAGCTGTACAAGAATATGTGCTATATATGAAAAGAGATTTTTGTTATTAGATAAATTGGTGCTTTATACGAGTATATGAAAATATGTACATAAGTACAAACTTTAGGTAGTAATATTTTATATTTGTTGATGACATTTATCTTTCTTCCTGTTCGTACATACACACTTGCATATACTTATTATTTGTATGTTATATATATAAATAATATACCTATTTAGATACATATTCGAGCAGATTATTTAAGCAAAATATTTGAAATAAACATTATTTTGATAAGTATAATGTACATACATATAAGAGCAGAGATCATGTAAAAATTTTTGAACCTCGTTTTTGTTAATATCCTTCCAAAATGTTATCTACAAAAGGTTTTATTGTCTGAATAATGAAAAGAAAAAATGTGGTAACTCATACAAATCGCAACTAATTTGTAATCATTTTTTTTTTTTGGCAACCAGAAAATGAAGAATGGTCTATTCGTATTTATAATCAATTTTCATTATTAAAAATTAAATATCATTGTTTGCGTGACTGCATTTAGAATAAATTTCTGTCAAAATCAATTTTAGGTTTTTACCTTTCCACATTTTAATTGCATACAAAAGTTTAACTCGTCATCAGCTTAACACAGACTGTCGATCTAAGTATACTTACCTTACATATGTATATGTACATACGTACTTATCGGTCTTTTAAACAATATAATGCTAATGCTAAAGCACAAAAAAATATTAAAATACTTTTTTTTTCTTATTTCTATATTCGTAATCTTTAATCAAAAGTAAGATAGTTAGTTACGTTAGTTAGTAGCTCATGTTGGGACTGGGAGTTGTACATGTGGTACATACCTGTTGTAGCACTGCATAGAGCTATATATACTTAGTTCCATATTACATTATAATGTTTGTAGATACAATTTTTTTTTTTTTTTTTTTGATTTTATAAATTCCTTGAAAATGTGATGGTATATAGTAGATATAAGCACAAATGTCTGTCATCTACCATCAGTCAGTATTAGTTTTGTTGATCATTTTCATAATCATTCGTTGTTATTTTTGTTTTACTTGGTTCATTTCTTTATAAGAATTTTTTGTTCATCCAACCGATTAACACGGTTGCTTCAATCATTTTTATGTTGATGTACGTATATTTAAGTAATACACTCACATACATACATCGTAATAGATATTATTAAATTTTTTTCAATATATGTGAATACAGTGTATATTATACATACATATATAGGCACATATGTACATCCGAGTATATTATTCAACATTCAACCTTTTAAATATCAAATATGAAATTTTGAATAATTTCATGTCAAGACCTTGTCAAGTTTATTGCATTGAATATGACCACCCACTTGATTTTCAACATTCATATATAAAAAAATTATTATTCTGTATGTATTCGTGTCCAAATTACATATAAAAAAAAAATAAAAACTGATGACTATACTACAAACATTCAAAATGAAATTCAGCTTCTTATAATAAAATTTATAATATATCTTTATATACATTACACAGATGCATATATAGTAAATTATTATATTAGTCACATACAACATACAGGCATTATTCTTATTCATAATGAAGAAGATGATAGTACAAAATGTCTTTTAGGATCTTATATAGGTGAATGAATTTTGAATCTTCCTTGAAAATAACATTTCATACACAAATATATAAAATGTGCATTATGTACATGCAAACAACATATACGAACATGTGCAAACATACTTACATATATAGATATATACTATTGCATATAATTTGATTCATTTGTTGATTTTGATCAAGATCAAATCTATAAATTTTCCAAAGCAGCAGCATCATAAAATTTTAAGAAATTTTTGATGTTAAATTTACAAATGTACTTTTTCTATACATGTGCATGTGTATAGTCTGTATGTATTAATATTAGGTATATAAATAAGTGAATATCATGAACAAATTGATGATAGTCTTGGAAATTTTTGAATCCTTTAAAATCTATGGTATACATTTATATACTTTAGTAGTTCAATAACCCGATGATTCCTTGAAATTGAAAATAAAAAATTATAATAATAATTTTTTTTCTTAATCATTTAGTTAGATATGTATGATATGTAGAATAGAAGCAGAATATCTACATACATATACTTATCATACATCATTATAGCGCCTGTCTTTTAATAATAATCCATGATCTTGACAACCATACCGAATATGCATCTCAGAGGTAATTCTAATATATATACATATATGTATATATTTGAGTGATTTAAGATAGGTGCATACATGATACACGGTTACTTATTTGTTTTCATATTAGAATATTTCATTATTTATTTTATTTTATTATTATTTTTATTTTAATATATTATTTCGACAACCGAACGCTTTTAAAACTCATCAAACTATGAATAAATGTATCTAATAGATTTAAAAGTCCTTGGTTGTTTTATAATTCTGTTACTGTTCTTTTTTTTTCATCAATTTTTTTTGTATTTTTTTTGTTCATATTTTTAAAGATTTGATTTTTAATCATATTCAAAGATATTTTATCTGACTGAAGATTTCATCAGAAATTTTCCAACAGAGTGTATCTATGAATAAAAGAGAGTTTCAATTTTATATTTTTTTATTAGTTGAATGCTAATAAAATTTGAATAATCACATAATGATAAAATCTGATGTGTGTATGTAAGTAGTATGTATTTCTTAATACTTCTGATTTATTGTTTATCATATATACGGTAATAATGTGTAATTAATCATAGCGTACATATATTCAGGAGACAGAAACTAATGTTGCAACTGATTCAATGATAGGTATACTGTATATAATAGTGCGAGATGCTAGATGTATAGATGTATATTTTCTGTATAATCTATAGTATTATATTGACATGTGTGTGAATGTTTATGTACGAATACAAATGAAATTCATTACACATTACATTTTCTTCACATTTCATACATCTTTAAAATTTGTTACAAAATGACTGTACAAATTTTTATAGTGATAAAAATAATTTTTATTTTTTTATTATTTAGCATATGATAAGCATTTAATAACTAACAACGTTCGTTTTTATTATTTTATTTTTAATTGAGTTTTCTGTCCTCGTTGTAGTGTACAGTTAAAGCAAAGTTATAGAGTTATCTATACATTGATTGTACTGTATAATTTGTGAATTTATATGTATATATGCAATTAATTTGAATTAATTTGAAACTTTACAAATTTGTAATGGTGTGTGTCTGTACGTACATGCAGATGTTGTGTATTTGTATACAATTTAATGAATTTTCAAGAAATTTTACTGATATCGTTGTAAAAGTTATAAACACTATTATGTATATGTACATACAATTATTACGCAATTTATGTACTCACACACACACACGTATGTAAATATCAACATTTATAAAGTGTAAATTATCTTACGATTAAAATGTAATCAATTCTCATTAATTATTAATTAATTAAATAAATTTAATTGAATATAATATAGAATTCTTCAATAATATATTCGCATGTAATTTATAAATTCCATAATTACTCATCATTTCATTTCATGAAATCACTGATTGAATGCTCATCGTTGTTTATTCCTGTATAGTATGTATATATGTATATAAATATTTATTTCCGTTTACATATACATATACTTATGTATAGTTATAGTTAACATTCTCATATATTCGTGCCTATACAATTTTTTTCTAAATATACAATTTTATATTACGTACTATATCATAATTTGATCTTATATATGTATGTCTACGTACATGTGTGAATATGTGTAAATATGTACGAACAAATTGATTCAAATGCTGAAAAATATTATTATATAAAATATATAAATTCTCATGATATTTCCATCAATAAACACTTTTGCAACTTATCAACTCATTAACTCTGTTACTATATACACACGTATCTATATGCTGAGTACTTTGTTAATGATTATGATATACCTGAACCTGATGATGATGGCGATATTATATGCTCTGTGTTTTACATATAGTGTTGAATGCATATATGTATTTACATATTTACGTGTACTGTACATACAGTTGAATTACGTGTATGCACTAACATTTTACTTAAAATGCTTTTTATTTTATATATTTTTCTTTTATGTATTTTTATTTTATTTTTACGAATATATTTTTTTTTACACTTTTCTTGTATATATGAGTATATGCATATAAAAGAGTGTTTTATAAAACTTATTTAGATGTTATTATTGTAATTATATGACCGAAACGGCAATTATAGTGCGATTGTCCACTGATCTTGAAACAGTGAATTAATGAGCCAAAGAATATGCACTCATACTATTATTCGTATCGTAATAAACGAAAATGTTATTACGAAAAACAAAAATTACTATATACTCGTACATATATAATAATTGAAATAAGGGCAATGAAACATAAATATACGATCGTTATTATAATATTACTTACATAGATATAAAAGTAAATATAAAAATACGTGAAAATCAACTAAAATGCTCTATGTATGTATATATACACTCGTATACTAAATAAGGTAACAAAATTCATTTAAATTTCACACTGTACGATTTGTATGTAAATTCTCTCATAGTCTCAATATCAGTATAGTATATCATGTTCGTACATTATATTCAATTCACTCTTTTCTTTTTTATTGTTTTCGTAACAACATATGTATAGTATCAATGAAATTGCACACCATGTAAATTGTGATATTTAATGCCTTTTGTTTTTAATTTTCTATACGATTTTATTGTTTTTTTTTTTCTTTCAAATTTTTGTTTTAAAGCATAATGAATGTCCCAAAACTTACTAGAAAGTTGCTCAAATTTAAAGTTTGATTAAATTTATCAAAAAAATATATTTTGTTTTATTTTAAATAATAACTAAAAATGATTAAAAATGAACAAAAACAAAAGAAAGAATAAAAATTAATAAAGATTATAATGTGTGTATAAATTTTTTTTTCGTTTCTCCTTCATAACAACAACAATAAACTAATTAACACTTCACTTCAGGTATGTGAATGTCTTTAACAGGTGACTGCACGCTTCCTATTTATCTATAACACAAATGAAAAAAAAAAAAAATGAATAAAAATATAAAAAATAATATACTACACAGCACACTATGTACAACAAATATAAATTATGTACTACATATAGGAAAAATTTTTATACATTATAATATGCATATATATACGTACGTACATGCTTCATATGTATGTATATATGTAAATACTTACATTGTTTAAAAAGTATATCAATTTTATTAAAACAGGGTGATTCATAATATATAATATGCACTTAAATTGTACTTGTAGTAACAATTAACACAATTCATGCATATAGGTATCCATTCACATATAAATTGGTATACATACAAACATATTAATATATACATGCATAAATACATACTTATGTGAATAAGATACATATTAATTTATATTTAATAAAAAAAAAATGCATATTATGTGTGGTATGTATTATAGCATTATAGTAAACTTGTTTACATATATAATTATAATTTTTTTTTCCGTATATTTACACGTATGAAGATTTATTCACACATACATGTTACTACTGCATGTATAAAGATTACATATCATATCATAGTATATTTATATATGCATTTAGATTTATATCTATGTAATGTAGATGTATATAGACATAATCGTATACATAATGCAGAATTGAGGAAGTTGAAAATTGCAAAAACATTTTTAATTGTCAGAATAAATGTGTGCTAACAACTATTTTATCTCCTCCATACATCACGTGATGTTCATCAAAAAATGCAAAAATATCACGCTAGATGCATTTTAGTATTTTTTTTTAAACTTTTTTTTTTTTTCATTATACACAAATACTGGTAGATATTATATAAAAATAATTTTGTTGTTGTTGTTGTTGTGTTGATGGGCGTAAATTGTTTCTTTGAATTGATTTAATTGTTGTAAAGTTGTTATTTACCATATGTATAGTACGAATATTGTGTTATGTGTATTTATTTAATAGCAACAAAAAAAAAATATGAATTAAAAATATTTATACACACGAGAATATAATACATAGTATAATATGTACATCTACATACATATATTAATGAAAATTAGAAAAGATAATCAAAAAATAGAAAAAAAAAGAATGCTTACATTAAATTTTTAATGAAAGACGTTTTGATATACGATTTTATTTAACATGAAATAAAAACGCGAATATAAATTTGAGAATTGTTCTAATTTGTTCTTAAATTTTTATTTTTATATGTAATTGAATTTCAACTTTTGTGTAGCTGACATGAGTTCGAATATTGTGTTCTACCATTTCTACATATACGTAATATTTCAAATACGAAAAGTTTAAAAAGAAATTCAATTGATCTAAGCTGTTTTATAATATTTTATAGATGATGCTATTACAGATATATACATAAGTATTGATATTTAAAAATGAAAAGAAAAAAAGAAGTATATATACAATTTTAAAAGTGTGTATATGCATACGCATAGAAAGGGATTATTATTCATCACTTTTCTGTTCAGAATATTATAATAAACCTATATTTTTTATTATTGTTACCGCATGTCTATAGAAACATAAAAACAAGAAAATAATTTCAATTTAATTTGATGTAATTTTTCGGATCACTAATGAAAAGGATAATTAGGTTAATTAGAATTCAGTTGATCCTTTGTGTAATTGGCCTTTTATTTAATTTTCAATATATTATACGCACAAAACAAATAATAATTATATGAACGGTATGTGTTTTACATGTAATACGAGCAAACATTTTTAGTACGTACATTATTGTTTCAATTTTTTCGAATATAGTTTTTCGTGTTGTAATTTATTTTATATTATATTGTTTTTGCTTTTTTTTTCTATTTTCAAATACCATTTAACAGTAATGTTACGCTCTTTTTCTGTATAGTAATGATAGCTTTTATCTATTTTATTGTTCATCCTTTTTGCATTCAAGTCAATTTTCATTATTTTCTATTCTGTTGTACATTTAGTTTTTTCAAAAGATGGAAAGGACTAACTTACACAAATACATCATATACTCGCGTATACATAGTATGTACGTACATTATATACATATATGTTTGTATGACACTAAAATTTGTACAGATATTTGTACTATTGTTTTATTTGTTATTATTTTGTAATTGGTCACGTAATGTAATATGTGTTTTATCATAAATTAATGATGATCATGTTTAAATGGAATTAAAGTGAGGACACTTTGATTCTATTTTTTTTAATATTATTTTTTTCTATGCATTTATTTTTCCCTCTATTAGTAGAGTGTGTATACTTAACCATGTATCTATGCATATATACGAGTATATAGTAAAATGTAGTTAAAAGAAAATTCTATAACACACAATTACTTAAAATTCAAACATGACAATGATGATGATGATGATGAAAATGGAAATAAGGATGCCAGATAATATGTACTACACAAACTCGTATACTTTTATATGTACATTTCGTATTATATGTAACAAATATACAAATTGCTCCTAGGAGATGTTCGTGTTCAATTTTCATCAACAAAACGAACATCATTTTTAATGGACAATAAAATGACTTTTAATTGGATAGCTTTTCGTGAGTACTTTGCACAGAATGTTTTCGATACGTGAATATTTCTAAGTTCGTACAATTTTTTTACTTATTCCATTTTCTGTGTATACTTTTTTTTTTTTTTACTTACATATACATATTTATTCTTATTTTGTATGCTCTTAGAAATATAGTCGATAACAAAATTACACTTAAACATTTATATATGTAATTTGGATACTGTTTTCATTTAATCAAATGATGATTTTCAGTTTTCAGTTGTTGGTCTCATATTTTTTCTTTATTTTTGGTAATTTATGAAAAATAAAATTTGTATTTTTATACTTTATTAATTTAGCTCTTTTCGAAATGAATTTTTTTTAAGGTACGATTAATATTCTCCCAAAGGACTGTTTTTTTTTATTGTTTGTTTTTAATGCTATGATTAATAAAAATAATTTATTATAGTGACGGTATAAGTGTTGTCAATTAGATAAGTAAAATGTTTTACTTGATAAAAGCATATTTTGAGTTAAAAAGTATTCAGGATTTACATTATACATACATACATACGTATATATACACCTATACCTTATTGCATCGTTTTTATATACACATACTCTACTGGTACTATCCATGTATCAAAATCCCCAAATACAAATATTCATATCTTGTTATATTTGTTATATGGTACATCTGTACATACTCATTGTAATTTTATTGTTAATAAAAACATATATCCAATAAATAATATGTGATAATTACATCCTACAATGCATTCCATTTCAAATTCACAATTAACTTAATGAACATGAATTGTTTATTGATTTCATATGTGATGTGCATTTCATAATTACATGATAACAAAACGAAAAATAAATAAATAAGAGAATGAAATTAAAAACAATAATAATATAAAAAAGAAATGAATTTAATTTAAAATTATTTTTATATTTTTTTTCTTTTTAATTTTTTGAAGAAAATGTATAAGTAAATGAATGATATTTTATATGCGAATTTTTAATTTATTCGTTTGAAATTCATTCTGTAAACCAATAATATTACATACATTATGACTGATAATTTTATTCATAAATTATTCTGTCAATTCATTATTATTGTTATGTTTTCTTTTCTACTTTTTTATTATTTAACTCGTCTACATGATTGTCTATGTTGTAATATGTACATAAAGTACATATTTAAATATAATATTTCATTTTTCTTTTTTCTTTTCAGTTATTCCTTGAAATGCATTCACCTGATACTACAAATAAACACATATAATATTTTATCATTTTCATATAATTACCAGTATTACTATCAGGAACGTTTTAAATAATTTTTTTCTTTTTTTTTTTCTTTCTTATCGTTACAACCTGACTTATATATATTTAATTTAGACTGATAAAAAATTAGTAAACTCGTCAAAACTGTATAATTATATGAATTGCAAAAGGATATGCTAATTAATTTTCATTAGTATATTATATGTATGTACCTACCCTTATATACTGTTGTACATACATATATATGCATATGTATGTATGTATAGGTGAATGTAACAGTTAAAATTGCTCTACATTTTTCGTGTATTGTTTCATTGTCTTCTATATATTTCTGAGACTTTACCATAGTACAAGCGTACAGATAAGTACATGTTTTTATAAGTTGTTGACGTTTGTATACAATTATGTTGCTGTCCTCATCAATATTGTTTATTTGTCATATTAATATTACATATAATAATAATTTTACTTATTTTTTACTTCTTATTACGATGTGTATACATATGTATGTCTGTCTAGTGAAAATACTTTTTACTAATAAAAGTGTGTTTATAATAAATTATGTAATAATGATGTTTATACACATGTTGATGCATATTTACTATACGAGTACAAGTATATTCAATTTTTGTTTGAAATAAGATGTGTCTACAATTTTGGTCTTTTATTTTTGTTTAATTTTTTATTCCTTCCTCAAACATATAATTGTTGAAAAGTTTACATCAATATATTTTTAACATACAACATATACATATGTATTATATTCGAGCATAGTATATGTATGTACGATTATGTATATTGAATAAATATGATTATCATACAATTCCATAATATATATTCTTGGATTTTTGCATATGTGTATATTCATAACTAATTATCTTATATGTGTATGAATGTATGTATACAAGTTTGTAAAATGTATCCATGAATCTACCTTTAATTTAAAGAAAAAAAAAAAAAACTTGTGCAGAAATTTTAAATTTAGTACGTATAAGTAATGTGCAATGACGTTTGCACCTGCAATATCAGCAGGTATACATATTATGTATATATATACGACGGGAGTATATAAGATTATCATTATCAAAAGATATTATTGTACATATATGTACATATCCGTACATACACGTATTTTAGAAAAATAAATAAAAATATAATCATTTTTGATCTTTCAATAATTTTTATTTTTTATATTTTTACAAAATAAAAATGAATATACCTATACCTAATAAACTATGATATCAAAGAATAAATTTGTAAATATATATATATGTACATATATACATATATATATGATATATTCTTTGACTTTTTATTTGAATGAATTCATATAAAAAATTGACCTCCTGATGTTTTTAATTGAATACAAAATATATTTCATATGTATACAAGGGCAAAAATAAATAAAATTATTAAAAAAAAAAAAACGTCTAGAAAAATAACAAATAAACAAACAAACAAACGTTATTATTATTTGGAATTTTATTTTTTGTTTTGACAAAAATGTTGAAAGTGATGAAAAATTTTCATTTATAAATTACCCACACTAATTCAGTATAGTTTATATATGTAGTACCTTTTGTAAGTATATCAACATGAGAATGACACAGATAAACTTCTAAATACAAACTAGAAATACAAATAAAAATTATACAGGAAAAAGAAAAAATCTAAAAACAAGAAGAACAAAAAGAAGAAAACTGCTAATTTAATATGCATATGAATATAGATTTTAAATCATTTCATACATATCACATGTTTCATTTTGAAATGAGATAATTAAAATTTTCTTGTTAATTTTTTATCTATCCTATATATATAACCTCATTGATATATGTGTGTAATTTTTTTTTTATACAAATTGTATGTTACATATTTATGTACATTACTATCTGCATACATGTACATATATGCACATTCTTGCACATTATTATACAGAAATATGTGTATTGTAATTGCAAACATATTTTACCTGAATAATTGAAGGCAATATTTTATAATTTCTCATCATCATCGTTTAAATTATCTGTTAGCGCAATTTTCATAATGTGATAATGAAAAAATAAAAAGTTATGCGTTATACATTTAGATTATTATTATTATTATAGTTCTGTTTTTTTATTTTTTTTTATTTTTATCTTTTTCAATTTATTTATTTCATAAATATTTTTTTTCGCTTGTATTTTTTTGTAAAAAGAAATTTTTTTATATATTAATTGTACTCATATGTATGTACATACTTGAATGTATAATAATATGTAATCGAAACATGCAATCATCATATAGCTAGCATTTCTTTAACTTTGTTGATTTCAAAATGTAAAGAAAATAAAAAAAAACCAAATAAATATAATGTTGAAATTAAATAAAGGTTTGATTACTTATATTAATTGTGTTTGAATTTATTTATATACACAGCTTTCATGAATATTCACTATACAAGTATACTCGTATGAGTAATGAAATGTACACATATGCATACAGTAAGTATGTTTCATTATTATTTAGTATTTACCTTCCGTCTTTTCTCTATATATGTCTTGTAATGTATATATATTGTATAAATTCTACGCATAACATAAACTAACTACTCGTGAATGTATAGAAAAAACACACACACACATCTTCGCAATGAAAAGAAAACAAACTGAAAAGTCATTGCAAATTTTCATTTTCTTGTTATTATTTATTTTATTTATTTGCAAAGCAAGAAGTAAAAAAAAAATTAAAACCGTTTTTATAATGAGAAATTTGCGTGTCTTTAGTATTATATTAAAATTAAATGCAATATAAAATAACGTAGAAACAAGTTATCGTGTAAATGTGACAGGTATGAGCATAAAAAAATTTTTTCTTTTACCAGTATATTTTATATCTTCGTTTATTTAAAAATTAAAAATGTATTTATGAAATGCAAAAAAAAAATGAAGAAGAGAAGGAAAAGAAATTCAAAAAATTTTACAAACTTTTCAAAAATGTGAAACATATCACATAGCTCACATATGTAAGTATAATTGAAATAATTGTTTATAGAAATATATTTTTTTCTCATATTCTCTTTCATTTGAACATATATATACATTGTTCGGTTGAACCTTTGAACTGATGGACTTAGATTACGGTGTTATTGTAAATTTGAATACAATTATATATATACATATTGAGACTCTTTTCGATTTTACGGAATTCATCTAACAAATCCTTTTATGAAAATATTAAAGCATTATTTCCGTTTATCTCTGTGAGTCATTTTTGTTTTACAAATTTCTAAAAAACAAAATAAAGTGAAAGAAAAAAATATATAATTTATCAAGAAAATGGTAAAATTTCTTTAATCAATCTTTGCGTGATTCTTAAAAAGAATAAAATTTTAAATTCATTAATGGAACGTATTCGATAAATTTTTTAGAAACGATACGAAGAAACGAAAAGAAAATGAACAGTATATATTAATATCCATAAACCAAAAAATTCATAAAATCACCAAAAGAAAAAAAAAAACAAATTTCTGGTTTTATAAATCAAAATTATCAGAAAAATTTCAAAATGTATCATCATATCATTAAATCTATTACAAAATCATGGTTTTCGTTTTATTTTACTTTGTTTTTTAACCATAAAATACGTTGCCAAAATGTCTGGGATTATTTTGAAGGTGCATACATACACGTATACCCAAAATCATATACAATGCGTTTTTATCTCTTCGAATAACTTATATGTGAATGTGGTACATGTGTATTATCAAATTCTTTCTTTCACACAATATTCAATTTTTCATTCATGATATGATACATTCACGGACCAATTTTCAGTTGTTGTTTTTTAGGTTTTGATTTTGTAATTCAGCTTCATAACACCTTAATATAAATTCATCATCATTTCACCTGTATCATTTATTCCTATATATCTTGCATAAACTACGATCTACGAAAGCTACGGGTACACGCTATCCATTAATGTAGACGAGTAGGTATATCTGTTACACATTTTTCTAAAATAAAAAATAAAAATGAAAAAAAAAATGAAAAATGAAGAAAATAATAAAACGAAAAGGAAACAACATAAAATGAAAGAAAACTGAATAAAAATTATATAAAAAAAAATTTTAAACCTTCACAAAAATATACTGTATCTTTTCAAAAAATCTGAAAAACGTTCACTACTGGTCGTAGCACATCACATTTCATCATCGTAATTACGGTAGATAATTAGAGAGCGGCAATGAAATTGATCACAAGAAATTGAAGTTAACACTTTTAGGAGATGGACCAAAAATGCAAATTAGCTAATGACCGACGGGCATTTTTTTTTTTATTTCGTTTCATTTATAGTATAGTAGATGGTAGTAGGATAACCTGTTTTCATCGTACATGATAATATAAAATGCGTAACTACGAGAGTATAGTATGCCGTTTCATACGCAAAATATACGAATACATGCGAGTTTTCACTCAACACAATATTTTATCGTTGATTTTATTTTACCGTGATATAAAACTACACATTCATATTATAAAACGCATAATAGTATATATACCTAGTAGTTGTATGCTTGTGTATAACAAAATCAAAGATAGGATAATAACAAAATGCAGGTAACAATCAACATTAGTTTGGTAATAATCTTGATTTCGTTTTCATCAATGTGCAATGTGTGAATATGGAAAGATTACGATCAAAAATGATGATCGTCATAATGATGAGGATGATAATAACAATAATAATAATAATAATAATAATAATGAAGGTTTCCTTTTCTTTTTCATGTAGATACCTTTGAATTAAAGTTAATGTTGTTGTTATTGTTGTCGTTGTACTGATTGTATAGTTACACTACACATTAGACTTTTTTTGTCGTCATTTTGATAATGTTGATGATAGGGGTTTGAGATATGTATCTCTATGAAAGCTAATAATCTCGAAAAAGGGTTTCATCTTTTTTTTTTCACTTTTAATATTTTAAAATGTTGAAATTATTTTCTTTTTTACTTTTTTTTTTTTTATTATGGTAGGTTACATATCATATGAGTATATCCAGTTCTAATAGCATTTAATAAAGGATCGTCATAGTTATTCAATGAAGAATATAAATTTTTTTGAAAAATGTTGTGTTTAGTGTGATTTTCAAATAAAATATCAACTTAAAATTTCTAAAATGTTTAAAAAAAAAAGTCAAACAAAAAATAAAAGAAAATTGTATAAAATGAAAGGGAAAAATTAAAAAAAAAAATTAGAAATTTTGGTATTAGACAATATGGCGACAGCATAAATTATCTTTTGTATGTGTGTACGTATTTTTCTAACATTTTAATAATAATATGACATTTTGATATTGATTTGTTTTCATTTTAGAAGATACACGAGTTTGTATACAAAAATATAGGCTAGCACTAAACAGGACTGGTTCGAACACAAACCCATTCATATATGATGTATAATCGTCGTATGTAAGCACATTATATTTATAAACGAAATCGATTGACCACCCACAAATATTTATGATCTTAAAAATATATGACTATAATCATTATTTTTACACAAAGATTAAGCATTCAGGAAACTTTCACGCAGTGAACTAACACCACATACATACATTCGTGCATATGAAAAAAGAGAAAAGAAATTAAATAAATAAATGAAAAACTAAAGCTGATAAAACGATATGCAGAAGCAATATGAAAACTATTTTTTATTTTTAATTCTTTTATATTTGTATACTTATTCAGAAATCTAATGCTCGATATATCTATGAATGAATAAATAATGTGCATTTGTACTTACCCATATGTATACATCAGCATTTATTTACTATGACAACGAAGACTACGAACTATGAAGACGACGATGAAGATGATGATGACGATGATGATGATAATGATGATGGTAAGCTTAAAGCAATTTGTAAACATCGCGAAGTTTTTATCTCCACATTTTGCACCTTGCTGTGAATGAGGTGTGAGACTATACACATTTATACTCGTAAGATGGTTTCATATTATTTATTTCTGTATACGATATTTTATACATATCTCTGTGTGAATTAATGTATAAACGCATGTATGTACGTACATATTATATTCAAGGATTTGTGGAAGATATTTTTTATTTGTATTTACATTTAAGGATCGAAATGTCGTGGATCTTAAATACATAATTTCAAATAAATTTCATATTATTATAAGAGTACATGTTATATTCATGGTTTAAGCATATAAGTTATAAAGGTTAAATTATAGTAGTACTGGTAGTACATAGTAATTTTACATCAATATAATCATATAAAAAACTATGAGATTCTTCAGTTAATTTGCATATAAAACTTAGCTTGTCTCTTGAATAAGAGATGTCTGCATAGATATATTTGTATATATATATATCTATTTATTTTCATATGTATGTATGAATTTGTGTTAAAATTTATATATGTATGTGCATTTTTAAAATTTAATATATATGTATACTCGTATATGAAATTTAATTTAATATTCTTCTATAAATATGTTTGACTTGATAAACTCTATTAACATAAGTATATGTGATATATAAGGATATAAATGTTACTTGCGATCTTGATTGTAAACTGTGTACAAAATGAGTTTTTTATGTTTTAAATGTACAGCTATTTTTTATACAAATAAAAGTATATAATTAAGTATAGGACTCAAACCTAAAATGGATTCATTTCAGACAGAATGAAAGTCACATATCCGTTTTTAGACAAATAATTTTACAAATCACAATGAAAAAAATATTTTCTGCATTGAAAGTCGTAAAAATCTGAAATTTTTCTCCATACTCGCCTACAACATTGCAGTACGTACATACATATTTTATACATAAGAAAATAAGAAGAGAAGTTAGTATTCTCGTACCTTCCGCTATTTTTCTTTCTATTTCTCTTTATAGCTCTCAAACACTCAAGAAAGAGTTCAATGATCATGTTTGTTTACAAACGAAAATATAGATCAAAACATTCATTGCTTTTTTAATTCTTGGATTGATCATTTAATTTTTGAATTGATCACGTACAGGTGTTTTGATTAGTTTTAATATTTTTAATATTATTGCCTATATAACGAGTATATTGAATAAAAATTGAATGCTGAAAATATTTTTCCATATATACACTAATAATCCGTAAGTATGCAAATTCTTATTTATTATCAATGAATATATTCATTAAAATTTACATGCCTCTACTAATATTATTAGATAACATATACACATTACAATTTTTTTTTTCTAAGTACATGACATTTATATATATCCATAAAATTTGTAAAATATTAATTTTAGTTACCCTATTCTAATCTACATAATATAAATATGCACTTGTGTCTATGTATGTACATAGTATATTTCATTAATTGTTTATATAACTTCAATTAAAAACAATTTTCTGGTTTGAAAGATTTAAATTTTATAATAAAAATTTGTCTTTTACACACAATTAAAATTTTTAATCGAATTAATTGTTTTTTTTTTGGTTTTTTTTTGTGATTTTGGTTTTGTTTCAATTTTATATTAAGATCAATAATTCTTGTATTTTGCAATTCTACACAAATTTTCTTTATACCAAACTAACATATAGTATATACATAATAAACTATGTAAAGGAAATAATAAAAAAATTTACATTCATTCATATTATCTTTTTTATGTTTGTGTCTCATCATAAATCAGTTGACCAAATCCGTTTAATTGCTATTATAACATTATCCAATTGTCCATAAGCAAAAATTTTATTGTATTCCACCGTAAATATATATGTGTATGTATATGGTTATACCATGTTATACTTTATACGTTATACATACACATCAAACAAAATATATGCAATATGAATACACATTCTATACTTTTTATATTGTAAAAATGCATATGTATAGATACTCGTATTTATATTCTCTTTTAAATTTTATTTTTCATATACTATTTCTATATGTACATGAATAATATTATATTTGTATGTAAATGTAGTTGTATTACTATTTTTGTTTTATTAACAAATACAGAATCCTTTTTGCACAATACCATACACGCGTATACCATAAAACTAATTTAAATTCATCCGCTTTCCTGTATATAAAGACAAATGGTTGTCGAATTTTGGTTTATTGTTTTTCTGACCAATTTCTATACAGGAAAACAATAGTGTATTCTGTATAAAATTACATAATTTATATGTCGTAGGTATGTTTATATAGTATGCATGTACATTAAATGTTGTTATCCTTCTGCAATTCCATTATAATCGATGTTATACAACATTCTACCCACTGATACCGCCATTATACCACCATCATCATGTTGTCAAATAAGGGTAAAAGAAAATACAAATTTGCGTACAGTTTGCAAAAGTTATCAAATACACAAGGATACACACACACACTCATGTACAAAATGTACATTTATTTTTGTCAGTATATAAACATTATACACATGAGTACTATACTAGTATCTTATGTATACATATATGCAATTTTATAGATTATAAATTTCTCATCCCTTATGAGTATTATTGTTTAGTATGTAAATGAATTTGAAGGAGGCAAATAATTTTATATTGTAGTCATACAAATTTAATAGTTTTAAAAAGCCTATGCAAGTATGTACACCTAATGTTATGTACAAAACACAGTAACTGCTTTAGTGAATAGCTGCAATTGTATGTATGCTCTATATGCCTACCAATAATTCAGTAATATATTTTCTGTAATGGCTTATAAATGGTTTTTATAAAAGACAAAAGTGCATTTAATTGAATCAAAAAGTTCTACTTACATACTTACAACTATACCATCTAGATTTCTTCTGTTCTCATTATTTACTGCTGTTTGTCTATACATTATACGCATAAAATATTCTGCTTCTGTATACAGATTAAATACAACTTCAAAAGAAATGTAATTATATACAAATATACATACTACATATAAAATTCCATTGGACAATACAAAAATGAATGTTCTCGTTAAATTTTTGTTCGAATGAATGAATTGAAATTTTATTTATTATCCAGCGGTGACCATTCGATAAGATTTGGAAAAGAGTAAATCACCAGTAACATTCTAGTACGTATTGTATCGTGTGTAACGTACTACATACATATCCTCGTATGTAAATTGTGTACAAATAATATAACAAGTGCAGTATTGCTATCCTATCCTATCGCCACTAGTAAATACAGAATTAATAACAGCAAAAAAGAAT
The DNA here is from genome assembly GCA_951394055.1 of Villa cingulata. Taxonomy (NCBI): domain Eukaryota; kingdom Metazoa; phylum Arthropoda; class Insecta; order Diptera; family Bombyliidae; genus Villa; species Villa cingulata. The sequence goes on from OX596018.1 coordinate 49,357,436, forward strand.
AAAAAAAATGTGCACCAGGTTCAGAATGATCAGAAATAATATTGAATGGATGAGGAAAATATGAAAAAAGTGTCGCAATATTTGTATGTATAGTATTACGTATTTCGTGTTCATATATAAGTATAATATGTGTATCATTTTAGATGAGAATATGTATATACGAATTGTCATTTTTACTAAATTTATGTTGAGGTTATACAATACTTGACAGTTTCATTTCATTTCAATTGAAATGATTTTTTATGGTGTAAAACGAATTTTTCGACAAATATTTGATAAATTTTCAGGAATATCGAAATTGGTTAGAAGTTATTTGCACCATTTCTGAAAAAAATTGCGTTGAAATGAGGGAAACGGATTAAAAAAATCGGATATATTTCTTTCTATGTAATTTAGAAAAAAATTTTTTTTTGAAACAATTTCATTTTTATTTTCGGCTAGCACGATTATATTAAATTGAATAAATATTTTTAATGAGAAAGTTATGGTTGTGGTGTTTAATGCGACGCACTACTGATATGACCTACATCAAATATTAATCAGTTTAAATGATAATTTATTATGATTATGAGAACTTTACATATGTGAATATACAATAAGTGATATAAACAGGTAATTACTTTAATACAAACGTTGGCGAGCTCAATATGATTGAATGCGTAGTTTCAGGAGTGAAAAATTATTATATTGTTAGCGAATGAAATTTTTTTAAATAAGTGTCTATTTATTTACTCAACTTTTACACTAAAAGAAAAACAGTAAATAACTACTTAAATATACGTACTATATGTAAATTTAGAGGTTATCATAGACACCCGCAGATCACACGAGGAATCTACCTATGTATAAAATTCCATCGATTATGCCACCTCTATTGCGGTAAAGAGAAATTTATTGATTTGTATAATATAGAAAATATAATAAAGAATATGTATACAAAAAAATTAAATGCAGTTAGATATGTACTTAAGACATGTTATGTAAAAACTGTATTTGAAACGTGGAAAATACTATTATGGGAAAACACTTGAAATGAATATGCATATGTATTCAAACATACCATCGTTCATAATGTGCTACTAAAAAAATTTTATACTATTTGGAGAAAGTAAATTGTATTTTGAAGTCTACTAATACATAACAAATGTTTAATTAATTTATTTATTGGTGCATTATATAATTACGATTTTTCCAATTTTATATTTTTAAATTAAGTTCTTAATGTATATACCTACAAATTTCAGGCAGACAGGAGTACATGATCAATTTTCAAGCAATTACTTTTCATAATATTTTTCGTTTGATTTATATTTTTCAAAGCAATTTCATATAATCATCACCAGTATCTTTATACTGTAGCTCTTAATCAATTTGTTTTGATTGTATGGTATCAATTCTGACATATTCCTATACGTACATACTTGCACATAATGCGTATAAATTTGTAAAAAAAAAATACCGAGATGGCTATAATAATCTGAAAATGATTTTATGCAATATTGTTTTATTATTTTTATTTTTTTCAATTTCAAACTGTAGGTAATCATATTATAAACTCATTGTGCAGAAGATGAATTTCGTCAATAACTTAGAAACTTGTATCAATTATTATACTTGAATGTGATTTTATTCTTTTTTTTGTTTTTATTTCTTTTAATTAAAAAAATTTTAAAAAATCATTTTTTTTTTAAATTTTTGTTTTTCGTTAGACTCAAGAGTATATTAACATTAGTATTGATATCCATGCAATACACGTATGTATACCCAATAAGTTATAGAAATTTTTATACACACGAGTATAGAAGAGAAGAGATAATCTTCAGAATACTTAAATGATCTCTTAAGCCCATTATTTACTGCTGAAACTCATATCATCGGCAAATTTAATTATAAAGCGGTGTTCTTTTCGATGATGAAAGAAAACACGAGATGTGATGTGACGATGTACTAACATACAAACCGATATTATCAACATTTTTACACACATATCCTTGTATACGAATTATTAAAAAACTGTAATAAACCATTCATATAGGTACATAGATTCTTCAAATATGTACTACGTACGTAATACGTACTCGTACATATATGTAGCATAGCATTCTTGAAGGAAAAGAAAACTTTAGTTATATCTTTAATGAAATAAAATATAAGAATATTTTCGCGTGAACTAAGTACGTGTACGTGTACGTGTACGTGTACGTATACGTGTACGCATATTTAACCATGTACATACATACATCGAAATGCCACTGTACCTGCGTACACATATGTATTTTGCATCATTCAATTCAGTTTTCTAAAATTGCCTACATCAGTCGTTTGTATTTCCACATTTTGGTATAAGAACTTACCTCCCTTTAACATTAAAAGTGTCTGTATTTATATGATGGTGTTATTATTGGTACCATCTCATCATCATCATCATCTTCATCAACATCATCTTCATCATAAGTGTCTGTTCGTCTGTCTTTCCGTTCGACAAGGTCTTCTTGTAAAGTTTCCTTGTAAAATTATTTTTCCTCTTTTATTGTTTTTAATTTTATTCTCGTAAGTTGATGGCATGATTTTATAATGGCCGACAATTTTCTCACCTTTCAAGTGTGAATATGATAGGGCTCCGACGTAATTGTTTCTTAGCCTCCGGATTTTTCGTTGATCTTACTTTGGTATATATATTCAATAAATGTACATACATCATTTCTATTTTTAAGAATGCACTGAATATTTTTTTGGTATCTGACTATGTTTCTATATATGGTGGTGCACTACATTTTATATCGTTCAACGATTGCAGTTCTGTTGTGTATTACTCGTAGTCATAATGTAAAAAAACCGTTTTAAAAAGTGCGTATTATTAGTTCTTAAATACAGCTTTTAAAGGTATATTACATGCACACCAAACTCATCTATATACCTCAAAAAAGCTAAAAAAAATATAAATATTTTTTAGTATCGAATCGTCATTATATTTTTCTTGAACTATATAGATCTGATTATTATACGTACGTATATGCTTCCCATTCCGATACATATATGTACATACCTATATATGAACGCACTAATATTACTTTACACACAGAAGTAATCACATTCATATACAAGAATATGTATAGAAATTTGGTCTTGTCGTCTATATACAATGTGGTGGTGATGATGATGACGATGATGCCAACAAAAGCTGATGGCATAATTTCAACATGCCCTCAGGATATATTTCGTTTCTGGAGTGCTCCCTTTAATGTTGAACGATTATTGCAAATTATTACATGAAAAAGAAGTTATGTTATGAAGTTAGTTATGTAGATATAAAATAAAAATGAAATAATATCAATGAAAAATAAAAGAAATATTTGAATTTAAAATAAAAATATTAAACTTAAATTAAAAGAAAAAAGTAAAATGAAAAAAAATATATAATATGAGTATTAAAAATAAAATCTCAGTTTAATTTGCATTTGATATTTTATTGTAAAAAGATTTTTCCAAGTACCATTCATATGAATTATTGTACAGGTATTATTATTTAAATGCAATTTGTTCAGTAGCTGAAAAGATGTCAGGTAAAATTGTTTTGATGATCTAAAATATACGATATTATAACGTAAATAATAAAAAAAATTATTTTGAATAAATTATTTCTGATTCAAAGAAATTTATACGGAGTTATATGTACATATATGATATTACGTCTGGTATAATGCATTAAAAGTATACTCGTACATATATGTACATATGTAGCCATACAGTATATACATAATATATTACTGTATATGCAGAGCATCATCTACTTTATTTGTTTTTGCATTTTGTTTTAGTGTCAATAGTTTATGAGAAGAGTTTAATAAATACTTTTTTTGGTTTGATCTATCATGTATTAGATAGTTAAGAAATTACTGAAATTCTTCACACTCTTTTACCAAAAAATAAAGAATAAAATAAAAAAAAAACTAATGAAGTTGAAATAATAATTTTTGGATCGTTTATTTTAAAACTCGTAAATATTGTCAAGGACAGAATGATTTATGTAATGCATCTATATATGTACATATATGTATGTATATAATGGAAGTACATTATGTATATTCTGTACGTAAATATTTAAATGACTTATGAAAATTTTTAACACAACAGCTCCTACATATACAATTCAACAGAGCCTATATATAGTGATCAGTACAAATGTGGATATGTTAATGTGTGCACATAATCACTGCTTGAAGTATTCAATTTCAATAAAATCTCAGCAAAGTATATTAAATGTACTATATAGGATACATAAATATTTTTATGGAAATACCTACATACACAATGTGTGAATGAGGGAAAATAGAAGTCGAGAAAAAAGAAAATTTAAAGAATGAAAATATACTTTTCAATTACATGTTCTGTTCATAAGGTCAAATTTATTCATTTAAAATTTTCATTCAAAAATAATATGAACATTTGTGTGATATACAAACGAGTATGTATATAGGCGTTCGATGTACTTTGTGTGTGTATAATTTCTTATATTATGTAGTCATCATCATTCAGATAAAAGTACATGTTTCTGATACAGAGTATAGTTGGGGCATTAAAAACGACAAAAACAAAATACACGAACGAAAACAAGAAAAAGAACATAATAAAATGAATGGACCTAAAATTCGTGTTGTAGATTTTCTTAAGTCAGTCAGTCGCGTTACATTTAATTGTTGTAGTTCCTCAAGGAAATTATTTACAACTTTTTTTCTGGTTCATATCTTAATTTTTTTTTCATCTGGCATGAATATCCTTAAATAAAATTTTTTTGTTCATTATTTTTAGTTTTTATTTTACTGCTGTTGTTGTTATTATATTATGAAAGATAGTACTAATTAACGTAAGACTACATTTAACTTCAGTTCTTTTTAATGTTTTTTATGTTGGTTTTTTTGTCTCCACTATAAAACCAAACCAATATTTTGATTTTATTTCATTTGTGATTTTATGTTTTAATGAAGTTTCAGAAAATATATATATATCCCGTATATTTTTTTTTTGGTATACATGATGAATAATACCAACAAACAAATATTTGTGTGTGGTCCTCTGATTGAAAGAATTTTGTATTTTTATGAATTATGTGGTGTGAATGAATAAATTGTATTATTTTTTTAAGCTAGTTTGATTTTCTTTTTTTCAATTTGATTTGTTGCTGTTGAATTTGTGACAGGAATGTTATAAATTTAATTCAAAATTATTTTTATGAATAACAACAAACAATTTTTTCTGTAAAATTTGGTGCATAAATATAAATTTGGTACACATAAATGTATATGCACAAATATTGAGCACACAGTTGTTTAAATTTTATAATTAGCACTGAAAATGTATTTATGCAATTTATCTGTAAAGGAAACAATTTAAAATTCATTTTTCAAATGATTATTAATAAAAAGGAAATGTTTACTATCTAATATATGTAAGTATAAAATGTACATATATCATGTAACAGACACATTCTTATTCATGAATTAAAAATCAAACTTAATTATTTGATTAAAATGTAGGTACATATATTATATGAGAATTAGACGTGAGTATTATAAAAATTTGAGCTTATTCCAATTATTCGATTCACAAAAGCACCAAATATTTTTTTCACATCGTTAACATGTCATTTATATCTACTTACGTACATTTATGTGTATGTATGAATGTTTATGTTACAATAATGAATGTATTATGGTATGCAAGTATTTATTATATACAGAAGTAAAAATATGATTTATTTTCTTTTCATACCCACCCTGAAGATTCATATTGCATCATGTTGGCGCGTCAACATTCGTATAAAATATCACTACGTGCACAAGTATGTTTCCTATAAAAAGTGCAATATACGAGTATGAAATGCAATTCATGAGAAATTATATACATACACATACATAGTTATCAAATATTATTGCATATTTTTATACATATTTATGTGCGGCTTTCATAATTAAAATTTCTTTATATAATATGAAATTTTTTGAGTTTGCTTTTAATTATATATATTTGCATTTAACGATTTGACAATTAATTAAGCAAATGTGTGAACAATTTTAATTAGAACATTATCAAAATATAATTTTAAAGCATATGCAGATGTGTTTGTGGCATCATCTATACGAGAATATGTTAGATTCACATTTATTTTGTTTTTTTTTTCATTCATCATTATTTACGTAGGTACTCATATTTACGTTGGAAATGAATTTGAAAAAATTTTTATTGTCTTTTCAAGTAACATGAAACCGCAATATTTGACAAACTTACACTAAACATGTATTGAAATTAATTTTTTTTAAAATAATATTTCTTGCAAAAAAAAGTACATAAATAAATAAAAAAAAAAATGAAAAAACTTCCCACTTGAAATTATTATTATTTTTGTTATTCTCGTAAAATTTTCAACCTGCTAATAAAATTATACACAAGGGATTTTCGTATAGCATTCAAGTTAAACCGAAATACTCGTATATGTATGCGGTAATAATTATGAGAACCACAATAAATTGTTGTTCAACATATAAATGAAAAAAAAAATGATCAAAAACTAAAAATGACAGGAAAATAATCGTCCACATATCATCATAATGATATTGATTTGATAGTAGTTACATTTCAATTTACGAATCGATACAATATAAATTTAATTTTATATGTATTGTGATATAAATACATCGTCCGTTTTTCATATGTGATAAATCAACATTTTTGCGGAAAATCTTATTCCATATTTCAGTTAGAAATTGAGGGTAAAAAAAAAATTGAAAAATAAGTAAGAAAAATGAATAAGGGAAAGTACAGAAAAATGTACATACATATAACTGGAGGATGTGTACGAGTATATGTGTATCAATTTATGTAATAAAGTAAAGTTTTTTTTTTCAAATTCTACTACTTTTTGGGATTAAAATATTGCAAAAGGGGATATAAAAGAAAAATAATTTCTGAAATTATATCGTTTACTTCTTGTATGTTGTTATGTGGGTATTACTTTATGACTAGTGGAAAAAATTTGTTTAGTCAAGTGTGCGAAACAATAAAATGCTTTAATCTCACCATATCGAATTTTACCTAAAATTGTTTTATGAAAGTACGTACGGTACGTACTTTATATATAGTCATGATGTACATCCCACTGTATTTGGAGTACATAGTTCTTTTGCATTCTAAATTATTTTATAACTAATCCATGGTTTATGAAATGTTAAATTGATTTTATGTATATTTTAAAAATTACCAAAAATGTTATTGCTTGGAAAATTTTTCTTTTGCGACACAAAAGTGAAAAAGAAAATTTGAATATAAATTTGAAAAAACTAAATAAAGATACAATTATCTTTGTCCATTAGTTTAGTATATACTACCATACTTGTATTTTATTGTTTTTTTTTTGAAAATATTATTAGTAATTTTTTTTTAAGTGAAACAGATAACAACGTATCGAAAATCCTATCCTAATTGCATTGATTACATTTCATAAGTAATGTAGTAGTTGTACAATATACTATACATTTACATAATACTAAAGTATATTCAAAGTTAAATAAAATAAAACTCTATCCTCTATGATGCACATGAACATCATTATCTTTGATATGTGTATATCGTATATTTTATAAGTACATATACGTATGTTTATGCATCGATTACATACATAAATATATTTGCATTTAATCGTGTTTATGTATATATGTAAGGCAATTCATTCACAAATTAATTCTAAAGAATAAAATCCTCAGGGGATTAACAACATTTTATTGTATTATTTGACAGTATTAGCAGATTCTCTGAAAATTAATGACACTATATAGCTACTATCTACATACATATACTGGATTTTAAATAAAAATTTATTTAAATTTTTGAATATGTGTGAATTGAAATATATACGAGTCGAGTGCATATACACTAAATACCACTATACCACCATATGCATATATGTATGTACATAAATGTAAAATTCGTGGAATATCATTTTATTCTGTGTATTTAATGACACATCGATTTGCATGAAATGAATGTTTGTGTACGTTGTGAATATGTATATTTATTATATTTTTATTCAATTAATTTTATTTTGAGTTGAACAACAAGATTGAATTTATTTATTTATATTTTTTATTACATATATGTTCTGTATGTATGGATGAGTGTATTTTAGAATAACATATTCAAATCGAAGTGATATACGTAATAAAAGCATATATACATATGTGTATTTATGTACACTATACATATTTGTAAGGATATTTTGATAAAGTTTTAATAAACATTAGTGTTCATATCATGTATTATGACAGTATTAGGTTAGAGTTAGAGCATATTCACAATTATTTTACTGCGAATAAAATCATTACTTTATTCCTATATAAATAAATACCTGACAATATTAGACAATGTGTCAAAGTTTACTATGTTTCAACACTTTGAAAATAAATTGGATGAGATTATTGGTGAAAAATTTGGACATTATGAAATAGTTGTTACATTAACAAACTATGTAAGCGCGTATATTTTTAAGTGTGAATAAGTAAGAATCGATAATAATCTAATCAACAGAACAAAGCCATGAATTTGTGTATTACATTAACTAAATGTTTGTTATTAAATAAGTAATTTATTTACTTCGTAATTTTAATTGTACACATAACAATATACTGTATGTTAGACAACTATTGACTAAAATTTTATTTTATTTTACTTTTCAAATTATTGAACGTCTCTTACTCAATCTGACGTTGACTCAAATGCAAATCTTATGTAATACATATACAATTTACGTAAAATTTTAAAACCTATAAAATATAATTTTGTAATTAATGAATATTAGCAAATAATAGTTTAATCTAAAATATTATGTTTGATTTATAAACAAAATACATAATTAAATATAATTTCATATGTTGCTGTCGAAGTCTTCCTTATTGTTAAGAACATTATCAATATTGTAAGTTGTAAGATATATGTAGATGTTTTTGTTGTAAAAATAGAGGATCTTCTTATATAAAAAACTATATAATATTGTAGTATAGATGTATAAGATGTATAATGTTCATGATTTAATTGATGGTATCAATTTTGATGAAAATGTAGTTGAAGATGTCGCTATAGACATTGTTGAAGGATTTATGTTTAAAGTGCCATTACAATAGTTTCTGGAGCTGTTGTTGAAGCTTCTGTTGGAATGGTTGTTGGAGTTTCTATTGGAGTGGTTGTTGGAGTTTCTGTTGGAGTTGTTGATGGAGTTGTTGTTGGATTTGTTGTTGTTATTGGAGTCATTGATGGAGCTGTTGCAGGATCCATTGTTGAAGTTGTTATTGGAGTGGTTGCTGTATTTGTTGTTGGAGTTATTGTTATTGGAGTTGTCATTGTTATTGAAGTTGTTGTTGTTATTAGAGTTGTTGTTGTTATTGGAGCTGTTGTTGTTGGAGTCGCTGATGTAGTCGTGGTTGAAGTCGTTAAACAAGGCTTTGTTGGATGTGTCGGTTTTGGTTTACATTTTCCAATATATTTTATTTTGATATGAGTATTCCAATTTTTACATTTGAAATGACATATATTGCTGTATGTATTTCCATCGGTTCCACAAACTTCATGACAAAGTAAAGGTAAACATACACACGGAAAAAAACACGTTAAAGATTTCTCGATCAAAAAAGTCAGTAAAAATAAAATGATAAATGATAAACTAATTGAAAATTTCATTTTGTAGAATATTTTGTTTTTTATTATTTTTTTATTAATAGATACACTAATTTTTTAGTTTTAGATATTTTATTGCAACTAATAATAACTGTAGATACCTTATAGTTACTTTACAGTTAAAACATTTTCTTTTATATATGAATATTAACTCGGAAGTATACATTCATTTATAACAAAAAGCTATATTTTCAACATGTCATTTCCATAGAATTGTTTTTTAACTAACTATTTTCTGTCTAAGAAAATTGAATTTGTCAAATTTTATTGATTTATGTTTATTGATTTTGTTAATATACTATATTATATATTGTTCATTGCATGGGATAGCATACACGTATAATGTAAGAAATTATGTAAAAACTTTTCGAGAACAAACAAAATTTTAAAAATAATTTCAAAACGCTTCAAATATAATTAGTTGGTTATTCAATTGTTATGCAGTCATTTACTTATTAGGTGCATTTATGTATTGTGTTTGGGTGATTTTACAAAAAAAAAAACAATAATTATGGGTTTTATTTATGTAAAATGTACCAAGATATTAGTTTGAAAAAAAAATGTGTGAGGGTTAATAAATTAGAAGGAGTTGTATATTTATTATTTGAGTATATACGTATTTAGCAATGTTTTATATAAGAATAACAAAAAATAATTTTTGACGGACTAGATTTTTAGATTTAGTAAATATTCAGTGCGAATTCTTTAAGACAGGAATATATTTTGAAAAAAAAACCGTCAGCAAAATCGAATGAGTGTCATTATCTATATAATAAATAACAGTCAGGACGAATAACTATACTACTGATATTTATTGCTAATATTTTTTCTTCAATAATAAAATTGATTTTTCTTGTAACACCTATATCATAATCACAAAGAAAAAACAATATTTTATACAAAATTTTTCTTGTGAAAAACATAAAAAATAAAACACACTAAATATATATAATGCTATATATGTAATTAATTTTTATTCAGTGCCATCAATACAATAATGTTTTTATAAACTGCATTTAAAAAAACTGATCAGCCTAATTTTCTCTCAGCAATTGCAATATATTTTTCAATAGATTTCGGTTGTGATAATAAATCATAAATTTGCGATTTTTATACTGCGATTATTTTATTAAAATTACTAGATGGTATTTCCTTCTTAGTTTTAATTTGAATACTTTTACTATTTCCGATATATTTGTTGGACTTGCTGCTTATTTTCCACAATGTGGTATTAGCGATTTTGAACAACGGCATTTTTTTTTGTAACTGCACTTTTACTGAATAGAAAATGAGCAAAATATTACTATGTATATATATACTTCGTCGAGTAAAATAAAATAATAATTTATGACAAAAAAAAAACTTTTATTGTTACTGATAAATTGCTAATTTAGTAAAATTTTATTTTTATTTTTTAAATTATTCCACATTTTTTCGTGTGACAAATGAATTAAATACATTACATTATTCAATGTCACGCATAAATATAATATTTTACACATTTTCGATTATAAATATTAAGTTAAAAACAAAAAAAATTAAACAAATTAATTATACGCATATTTTTAAGGAAAATAATTCTTTTGATAAGATTATCATTATTATTTAAACAAAATTTATTAATAATATATTTTGAAAATGACAAGTTCAAAAAATTATTGAGCATACGAATCATTAGGAAAAATTTTATAAAAATTAAAATTATTTCAAATGTTGTTAGTTGATTTTCCGTGTTTGTCATGCACAATATTCGTAATATTCTACTGGGAGAGAAAATTAACTTTTTCTTAAGAATGAAAATACGAGTATGTACGCATGATGTGTAGAATGCTACTCGTACACTAGCATACCGTATACTATACAGGAATCGTAATAGTCAATGACCTTCTCTGTGGGTGCGGCAAACGGGCAGAGTATGTATATAGACATATAGTAAAGAAGCACGATTATCTCTTACAATTTGAATAATATTTTTTAGCTTTACGTTAAAATAAAGTGACTTATAGATAGATTCGTAATGCTATAAAAAAGTAAAATATTTTTCTAAAAAACATTGAATTTTGGCAAACATTTTTTTAGATTTTCTAATGAAAAGTTAGGCAATTAGTCGCCCCCGCCCCTCAAATTTGTCGGACTTGTCGGCAGCCGTCTATGTATATGAGTAAATTCTGTACTGATTATAAATTATTATTATTATTACAAAAATGTTAAAAATACAGTCATCACATTTTACTTTCAAAGAATGGAATCATATTCGAAATGTATTCTTATGTGTATATATATTCTTTTTATATAATATATTCTTTTTATATTAATAAACATATGCATGAACGTATATGCACTATAGATAAGATTTCATTAGCTAAAACTAAATAGAACATAGAACACATATACGTGTATAAATCGAATACTAAATCTAAATAATTTTCTAATTAATTTTTATGTTCATTTTCAACTTACATATACAACTGATTATAGGTATTTTTAAATACTCGTATACATATAGTAAAAGGCTTATTAATATATTTTACTTGTTAACTCTGTAATAAAATTTTCTGTAATTACGAGCACCATAATTGTTAGATAAAATTTTGTTTACAATTAAAAAAAAAAATTACTATTGCCATGTCTATACGTAATTCCACAATTGAGTGAATACTACTAATTTTAGTTTGCGAATATTTCAATTTAAGTTTTTTTTATTGGAAAATTATGGACTATTTTTAAAATTTTACAAGATTAGTCTACCATAGTAATTTAAAGTTATGAAATGTAGAAAATAAAAAAGTAAGGTAATAAATTTAATTAACTTTTAAGCATTTTATTTGTTATAAGCTTCTAATACAGGTTGTACTTAACCTATTAAATATTATATGCATGATGTGTTATAAAATGATTTAATTGTGGAAAGGAAACAAACTTTTTTTTTTAGATTTGATTTAACTGTTAAAAGTTTACGTTACATATTTTAGTCAAAATATTTAAAAACAATTAAGTTGGAGAAATAATCTATTAATATACTAAGAATATTCAAAAACTAAAAAAAAAGTTAATTCAATAAAATATTAAATGCATTTCAAATAAGTATAAATTTTTATTTTTCGATCGAAATAAAATTAATATGTAGTTATAAAATAACATACTTAATTACGTATATATTATATACATACTCGTACACATACGAGGAGAAAACATTGACCATAAACTCTCTGATTTCAGTGTTGACAAGTGTTTTCATATATTATTAAAAAGCAATAAACTTAAACAGAGTTTCGATAATAATTTTAATAAAAATATATGCAAACATATGTATATATACATTTAATATGTGCACGTATTTTGCGTGTATGTACATACGCGATATGCTTTGTAAAAAAGTAATAAAACATAAAACTTGTTTTAGTAGAATTCAAAAGCACAAAAAAAAATAAAATAAATTAATAAATAAATAAATAATAAAATAATAAGAAAAAATAAGATGAAATGAGAAATATAATGGAAAAAAAGAAAAAAAAAACTGATTGAAAACATTTGACTCATTCATACACTTATTACGTATTATGTACATATATGTTATGGCGTATAAACATTATGAATTTGTGATGTGAATCTTGGTTTCATAAGCTTATCAACACTTTTCTCAAAGGTCATATAAATTATTTTCATGTTTATTTATTTATTTATTTATTTTTTTTTTAAATTAATATTTTAATTTTTATATTGAAACGATTGGAAGTAGAATTTTCAGAGTTTATTTGCATATGCAACGTAATCTGAAAATATTCGTAAAATGTAAACAAAACAACACTAATGTTGTGTATTAATCAATAACGTAATACGACAAGCAAATAAATAAACAAACAGAATAATAATTATTCGATTGTGTGTTACGAGTAGTTTTTAATTAATTAAAAATTCTAGAAACGTGGTATAATTTACATATGAGTACGATTATACGAGTTCATTACAAATAAGGGTCAAATAAAATAAGAAAATAACAAAGCACAATTCATTAATTATTGTATTTTTCGATTACGAAAAATTTTATATTAATGTGTGTGTGTGTATGTAAACGATACACTTTTGAAATGAACCAGTTTTTGTCAAATTCTAGAAGTAGCTTGACTATGACTTATTTTGTCATTGAAAATATGATAATTAAAATGACAATGTAAACACTTTTATCAACGAAGCTACATACAGACAAAAAAAAATACTGTGAAAATGAAAAAAATAAAATTTTTTTTTTCTAGCGATATTATTCATAAAAATCAAATGATAATATAATTGCGTATATATTCTGTCTGGTGCCCATATATACATATCTATATGTACATAAAAACATATACATACATACGAGTGAATATGCACATAAGACTAACACTATATGTATATTTATAATAAAGCCAGCCATATAATATATAAATTGTCTGTTATTATCGCATTAATTCAGTTTCAGTTTCAATTTCAATTTCAGTTGATTTTCTAATATTGCAGCGTTAAAAAGTGTAAAATATTAATTGAGAAAAATGAAAAATTTTTTGAATTTATTATATATTTTTGTAATAATTTTGACAGTATTAAATTGTAATGTTTTAGGACAATATTGTCCTTGTTCAAGAGATTTAGATCCAGTATGTGGAACAAATGGACAAACATATAAAAATCGTTGTGAATTTACATGTACAGAAAAAGTTTATAAGCAAATTGGAAAAAGTTTAGCAATTGCACATAAAGGACCTTGTCAATCACAAACACCGTAAGTAAATAATATAATAATGCACATAATATTAGATATATAAAAGTGAATAATAATTATTATTTTTAATTTATTTACAGAGATTTCGATAAGATTCCATTGTAAAAACTAAAGAAAAAAAGATAATACGATCATCACATGATACTTTTCAATAATAATGTACTCAGTATGAAATACACATTACTAAAATATAATCTATCTACAGATAATTAAGATAAATAATTATTCATACACATATTTCACCTTCAAAATGTAAACACATTGAAATTGTTGTTCGTTTATTATGTAATAAATAATTTAAGTGCAATTAAAGGTGTTAATTAATTAAATTTAATATAAATTTCAATAAAAATTCCGGATTTATTCAATTATGAAATACAAAACTATAAAAGCGTTATCGATTTTCACATCCCATAATACGTGTACGAATATAATTATTTACATACATGTACATACTCGTACGAGCTTTACTTTAAAATATTTTACGATCTCATTATCTAATTTATTTATTTTAATTTTTCGATTAGATTATATACATATACGAGTATAAGTATGCAACTCTACATTTTAAACGGAAGTGTTAATTGAGTAACATATTTTCGTATTTTTCAACTGACATTGTAAATTATAATGTGAGACTATTAATATATGAATTGAGTGTCATTTTATTTTTGTGAATGTGGTATAAATTCATTGTTTTGTTTTGAATTAATATTTTGAGTGTTTAAAAAATAATTTTTAAATCTATTTGAAATATGACCCATATATTTTTGTAGGCATAATACTCAAATTTACTTGAACATTTTAAGTATTAATTTCAGCAACAAAAATATTGAATGGTATATGACATTGATTTATAGCATATATGTATGTATATAAATAAGACATGTTGTTGAATTTTTATTAGTTACATTTTCACTTATCTATATGTACCTATATACTTAATGAATGCATGAAATCGATTAATTCATTACATATCAATGATAGATTAGTTTTCTATTTACAAAAAATAAGTGTCCAATTTGCAATTAATTATCTTAATGAAACTTATTTTTAATTTCAATTTAAAATCACACATACTTGTATATGTTTCTACATACATACTTTGTATAATACCAAAAAAATTATAATCGCTATTTTCCCTATACCGTGGATATTTTGTAGTGCACTATACATTACTTCGAATTATCGTATCATCATCATCATAACAGAATAAGTATATTCGTCTTTATATTTGGTAAATGACAAATTTTCACCCCTTTTTTTCGTATCATCAATATTACTAAATAATATAAATCGAAAATTTTATGCTTTTTTCTTATATCGTACACAGTATGAATGTATATACATTAATAATACTATATACATGCAAATATAATATACACAAGACCATAATAATGTTAAACAAAAATTTCATGGTATGAGAATAAATTAATTTTCAAGTTGACTGCACTGAGGCGCAGAATGATAATGAGACCGTAGACAACAAATAAATTGTCCTAAAAACATTTATATTTTATACATGCATAGTAATTGCTTGTATGTGTTTTATTTTGTAAATTGCAAGTATTCTATCAATTCTATACAACTTTATTACTTATATACTCGTGTACTACCTAGAGTCTATAGAATACATAATTTTCTTGTATCATCTTCGTTTTTCCATTAATATTTATTTGCTAAATAATGTATCATTTATGTACATACATACAAGTTGAAATTAGAAGAAGAAAAAATCGCAAAAAAAAAAAAACTTATTTAGCATCCCTTCAAAATATTTCAAGCACATATTTTATCGTCAGCAACATTACCACTAGCATCAACACTGTATATATGTATTTCATTGCAATACGGTAATGCGGCAATACTGTACACATATATGAGTATTTATAAGTATGTACGTAACTCTATGACATGACTTTTTAATTTTTCAAATAAAACTCAAATTTTGTAAAATAAAAGTCAAGTTAACTGTTAATGTTGTCTTTGGTGTGAAATATCGTGAAATCACCCCTTTTCGACCTTATTTAATTCGAATGCAAAATAAACATACATATACATATATATATACATAGTTTTCTATAAATCTTCATGAACATATACACAAATATACATATTTCAAATTTGGGGTGTAAAATCTCAGCTCCATAAAGATATTGTTCCGCTCAATAAATCACGAATCTGATTATCGCCGTGAAATCAGCTTTAGGGCATCCGTTTTTCCAAATGGTTATTCCAACTAAACTATCAGTGTTAGGTTTTTGAAAAGATGAATCTGTCACATCTATACCCATACATACAGATTACGTAAATAAGTATCAATACATAAATATATTGAAATGCATTCATTTTGTTAGAAGAGGATATATCTAATAGATGTAGATGTATAATCTTTGGTCTTTACTGATACTGATTAATGTTCAAAATTTGTATAAGAGAGATATGAACAATGTGAAACTGAATATACGAGTATATCACTTTGGTGTACACATTGATTACCATTACATATGTACATATTGAACACTAAAGGAATGAGAATAATATATATTAACAAACGAGTATAATAGATAATAGTTTTGTTTTATATGGAGTGTCATCAGAAGAAATTGTGGTCGTCTACAAACAAATTAATACGGTAGTATGATGTTAAAAATTATAGCCAGGGAAAAGTTGTCAATCTACACATCAAGTGTTGTTGATAGTTATAGTTTCTATTTTATATGTATGTTCTAAATGTTGAATCTATCTTTTCATTGATGCATTCATATAATATAATATATTTACGTACTTAGTATACCACCCATATTGATCAGAAGCGTTTTAATACCACACATTAATAACAAATAAATTGTATACCATAATTCATAAAGGTGATTTTAGTGATTAGTTTGAAATCTTGCATACAAATTTTGAAAATATATTCTCTTATACATACTTATGTATGTAAATACAAATACTCGTATGTGTATGATATTTATGTGTTTATATTTATATACCATATGTACAATGAATATAATATGTACATTTGTGTATACGTTGGATTATCTGTTAGTGATCTTCGCCTACTGGAGCTATAAAAATTAATCGCTCGATCGTTACACAAATCTGTTAATACCCACAACCCATTATGGCCCCAAAATCATTAATTATGGTTCATGTTACCACCAATCGAGGTATATTTGAAGAGAGAAGCTCTAAACGTGAATGAACAACAAAAAATGATCGAAAGATGCGTAACCTGGGACCTTGAAGACCACCTACTAATCAGAACCTCTTGATGTTGCATAAGAAGTGAAGTATAATTGTGTTTAGGGTTATGTGAAAAAATTTTTGTTGTACAGTACCAGATATGTATGTTATTTTTTTGTTTGATTTTATTTTATTATGTTTTATTTAATTTTGTATTTATTTCTTTGGCTAAAATTTATAAGACTTGAATAGATATATGTACGTGTATATGTTTGAAAAAATAATGAAATCAAGACAAAAATATAGTGATGAAGTTTGATGAGAATACAAAAATAATTCAATCCATCACCCACTTGTCGAATTATATCGATCATCAATTTGTACATTGGATCAAAGAAATTTGAAGGCGCCACATAATTATCCGGAAATGTAATCATATGTACTGTTAAGAAATTACTTATTATGTCATATTCAACTTGTTCTGTATTACTTGAGGAAAGTTTATTATTTTTCTTTTTAAGAAGTGGCGCCTTCATTTATGGGTGACATTAAGTGTTATCAGACAAATTTTTGTCTGTTTCTGTGCAGAGTGTATTGAACTACAAAAATAACTTTCTCTGCTGGCTTATTATTTAACAAAACAATTAAAATTAAATTAAAACACAAGTTTATAATAATAATAATTTTACACATGTAATTTAAATCATAAACAAAATTTAAATAGCACCCACGCATTGCAAATTGTCCGTTTCAACATTGAAGTTGTTGGTTGCTGTATGCATGTACCTATGATGTCGTAAAGTTGTCACCCTTAACACGCTGAACATACAAAGCAGTTGTACGTTAAACAAACAAAGTGTCTGAAGACAGAATAATATTCTGACATTCTTTCGTGGGGTCCCCATAAACAATTTTCGCTTTCCATTGTCGTATTCCTTTTAATTCAAATTTTATTTACTCTGTCTGAAATATCGTTGTGGTCTCAGTACTCCTACAGCAAATTATTACATTCATAATCTGTAAAGGTAAAATTCATTGCTTGTACACCTTGTGTATACATGCATAAAACATCAGGAAGATACACTCCGCGATACGAGAATCTACTCCTCATCATCATCATGGTCATCAGTGTAACAGTAATCATCATAACGCGAATGGCCTGCCGAATCTTAACACTTCTTTCCTTAGTAAACTATGCTGCAGGTCGTCATACATTTTGCGTTCATATTAATACGATTATTTTTAGTTCCATTTGCAATATAAATCAACCTCAGTTTTAGCAATAATTCAGCGACTGCCTTTTTACCTGGCTCAGAAAGGGGGGACTTCACGCTGATCCTCCATACATTATGTTATATCTATAAAAATATTTGTTTATAACTGTGACATAGAGTTAGCCAAAGAAACAAGAAATTTCATAAAACTGTTGTATTCGTAATACAAAACTGCAGAATCGATATCCAAATGTAATGCCATAGCATGGTATATAAAGACAGAGTCATATATGAAAAATAGAATATTATTATACATAAATGTACTCATAATATAAGATGACCAGACACCTCACCTCATTTCAACTATACAATTTGCAATGAAAATTTGAATGATCACAATAAACCATCAAAAAAGGCATACGTGTCCTGCTGGGTATTTGACAGTGGCTAATAATGTAATGATTTAGATCGGAATTAATAATTACCGTGAACAGTCTCAGATCAACTAAAAAATAATTTTGTTGTTGCTTTGTTGTTAACTATATGAGCGTTGGAAACTTTATCAAAAAGAAATTCTTTTTGACATGTTTACAGAATATTTGTATAGTACTAAGTTATTTTGACGATAACGATAAAGGTGGTTTTAAAAAATTTTAATTTGGATAATTTCTTTTGTTTGTCATGCTAGTAATATTCCAAATTATTACTGAAGACAGTACACAATCATTAGAAGGACATAGGGCTGTAGCAGAGATTTAAATGACCAAACGCCATTATAAAAAGCTTCTCAGACGATAATTAACTTGAAAAAAATACATTTTCCTGATTTATAATTTTATTTAATTTTTGGACTTTTGGGAGATGTGTGTAAGTATAACTCTCGAGTCATATTCTTATTATTATAATAATACTATATTTCCAATATTTTTTCCATATGCGTAGTTTTAATCCTGATGAAATCTTTAACTTTTCAAATAAAACTACACCATTAGAATAACACGAAATGTTTAGATTACGAATTGATTTCTGATCGTAATCACATTTATCATCGAACTGGTTCTAATTGATTAACAACATTCGTTAAACATAAAATCTCATGTTTTTGAATTTTTTCTTAATTTTTCTTCATGTCATGATTTTATGCTGCGTACATATGTTGTAAATCGTTTTTATTTTTTGTATTTATCTTAATAAAATCATTTTTGCAAAATACGTTCGTATTCGTATAGGCATGATTATCTTTTTTTTTGTGAATTTATCCTCTTATACTTAAGACACTGTCGTTCAGATTATAGATACACTTACATAAGTATATTAGTTATACTTATATTTGCACATAAATACGTCTCCATATAGCGTGTACGAGTATCTCGAAACATTGATTTAAGTATTTTAATACTAATTTTGAACAAAAACCAAAGAAAAATGTAAAATCGAAAAAAGGACAAGTAGACGTCTTGCCACCATAAAAGTGAGAAATGACGTGTGATGTGTCCTCTGGCTTCATGCTGTGATAACAACAGGCTTGCAAAAGATTATTTTTTTCATATTTTTATTTTATTAATAATTCCTTAACAAATTTGTATTCAATTTATACGACATATAAACAAGAAAACAAAAAATGAATGGAATGAATGAATTAAAATAAATAAAAAAAAAACTCAAAGAACAAGTGTAAAAAATCAAATTTTTTAAAAGCAAAATCCAAAAATATTTTGTGAAAAAAACAAAATTATGAAAAAAAAAAACGAAAAATACTAAAGAGAAGATAGAAAAACAACGAGAGACGAAATTAAATTAATTTATTGAATGGCCATTAATTTGAATCGAACTTTAAGAACTGAAATAAGTCCAAAAACATATATCCAATACTATGAAAAATGTGAATATCAGATTTTTATTTTTATTTTGTTTTATTTTTATAATATATAACAAAATTTAAACTTTAATTTCATATGATCAACAGTTGAAATATAATTACATCATAACATTATATACTCTATGTATAGAAGGATTATTAATTTTATATTACACATACATACGTACATATGATATATACACAACATGTACATTTATTAGATGTAGGTACACGAAAATTGAGAGGGAGGAAATTATTGTTTTTAAAGTTGAGAAATGCAAAAGTCTATTGCGGCCTTTGTGCAGACACTTAATTACAGGGCGGCATTTTTTCATGATGAAAGGAAATCTGATGATTCCACTTCTTCATCAAAACACTAAATTGTTAAAAGGAAAACAAGAAAAATAAAAAAAAAACAATCTTCCGAATACCGAACACAAAAAACAAAAAAAATAAAAAAAACATCCAATATTATTTTGAAGAGAATCAGAAAGTGACTAAATTGCTGCTGTTCTCTTTTCTTTACCTTTCATTTTGAAGACCAATTTAAAAATCATATAACATAACTTTAGGATTTTTTACTTGTAATAATACACATATATTCGTACATATATTGTATGCTTTCCATAAGTGTTCAGCTAACATAGATGTTTTATCAGGTTCATATTCCTGATGATCATAAATGTTTATGCGTGAGTATATATTGGGAGTTGGGACACACAATCCTTATTTATGAATGGCTTATATCTTATATATTATACCTGTACACCCTTTTTACAGTCAGTTCAGTTCAGTCCTAGAATAATTTCAACAACCGGTCAGTCATTCGGTCGGTATATAGCAAATAATGGCTTGGAAGGTAATCAGCAATTTTCTCACCTCTTTGAAGTTTTAAGGCGTTGATTTTGTTATTGTTTTTGATGTCCAAGTTAATCGATCGTATTTTAAGAATGTGGATAATATGTATACGTATGTTCGTATCTACAATGTTATAAATGAAATACAATAGTATGTAAAAGTATATATATATAGCTAAATGTATATTTATATGAAAATGGGAATGTACATATACAAACAAACTATATGTACGATACGTATTCATTTAGCCGTAACTGAGTGCGGCATTTTTTGTTTTTCATCTCATGTGTTACAAATTATTTGGATGAAATTAGACAGTTTAAAGTCATTAAGTACCTTACCATCATTTTTAATCGTTTTACTGTACACGCATTGTACTAATATGTCATAACACATAACACACAGAATACAAAACGAAATAAAAAGGACGATGGTGTAATAATGTGTAACAATATTAAGAATCGCTCATAAACCTTAAATCGTATTTATTTATTACAATCGTCTTCAGTAATGTTGATAAGATTATCAACAGAACTGACACACTATATGTATGAGTACAATGGCTGATGACGAAAAATGTAGGTAATTCAAATTATCATCATCGCGTATTTGTTAATACGTATGCAGTATAACTGTCATATGTTATAGTGTATTTAAAAAGAATATTTAATAATTTGGGTGGTATGATAAGATGACACCCTCATAATATGTGATATAACCTTGACTAATATGATTAAGTGGTGAATACAGATTGAGGTTATATCGAAAATCATATTTGTTACGGAGGATTAGCATAAAATTAACGTGCGAAACATCGGTTTATTATCTATCCTAAGTATATATTTACTACAGAAAATATACGCGTGCATATGATGTAATTTAAAAATTTTATGACAGATAATGGGATGGGGTAGACAAAATATTAAAAAAGAAATTAAATTGATAAAAAATTGTAGTAGAAAATTTGAACAATTCGTTTAGCCTATGATATTTGCGGGGTTGAAATTATTTCTTTTCTAATCGTAGAATCAAATTTGTTTTATAAAATAAAATAATTTTTAATTGATGTTCAGGATAAGGTTGAAATGTTCAGTTCGAAATTTAAACTTATCTCGCTTTTTATATGATAAGAAATATTTTCCTAACAAAGTGAATTTAAATTTGGCTTGATATTTTAAATTCCATGAAGCCTCTTATTCGACATATCAACAATACAGTTTGTCCATCAGATATTTTCAATAGTTAAAACTAAAATATAAAACAAATCGAAATCAATTCAGATTAGATATCGCATTTATTATAAGCCATATACTAGTATTTATCACAGATATTTAATTGTACATTTAAATCTCGAATTGATTCAAAATCAAAAAAAAAAAAAAAACGAAAGTGCTTTTAAATAAAATGCTCATAATTAACCCTAATATCAATCTATCAAAATTCAATTTGAATACATTGTCAGTTTTAACAAAAACACTATCAATAAATTGAAATGAATTGAATGGAATAAAAAAAAAAAGAACAGTTAACGAAAAAGTTAAAATAGTTTTCACATATTTACTGTCAATTTTCTTTATAAAAATTTTCTAATTTACAAATCCAATGTTAAATAGATGCAATGGAGATGGTATGTATGAATTATTCACTCATATAATCTTATTATGTGATATCATAATAATATTTATTTTGACACAAATTGATCGTGTATTAAATACGGATGTCATAGAAAACATCTGTCACTCGATCATTCATGACACTTTCTCCTTGATTGTTGTTCATTTATACATACATACATACATATGTATGTATTTTCATACTTGTATATGTATATGTATGCTCGTAATGTTGAGAAAAAAAATTCATATGACATTTAACTTTTATTAGTCTTCTATTCATTCATCTTTACTTCAACTAAGTATATACACGATTCGTATATAAAAATAACAAAATGTAATGTGACAAAATAGCATGTAAATATAATAATAAAGAATACCACAAAATATAATCAAAATTCAAGGATTTGAAAGCAGGGAGATGAAATTTTTGGCGGGTGTACATGAATATGAATGTGTATACATACTGCATAAATATGTATAAATTCTATTTAAATTGTACATAATCATTTGTACGAAAGCGTGTATTATGTATACATGTAAAAATCTATAATTTAAATTATTATTATTATCATCATTATTATTAATATTATTATTATGATATTGTGTACCTATATTTAAATTCATGAGTATGTATATTTGAGAATGTAACAAACCATGATGAAGATTCATTTTGTTAAGAATGTCATTTTAAGAGACAAGTAGTGTCACATAACAACAGTTAAATGTGCCACAAAACTGTCAAACAATATGAATGAGAATATTTTTTTCATAAATATTTTTTTGTAAATCTGTACACAAAGTATGTATGTGTAGATATATGCACCTATGAGTACGGATATGTATACTGTACGTGTTAGGCAAAATATTTGTGTGTGGTCCTTTTACATCACAACTATCTAAAATAACATAAATATTCATATTCGTACAGTGCATATCAAATATGTATATATTAAACGTTTGGAAAATGATGATGAACCGCAAGATCATAAATTTTCAAACTTTAATTTATATAAATTTATATAGAGGAACATAAATACTTACGTACTATAAATATGTATTTATTTTAGAAACAGTAGCCAAATTTAATTTGCTAGCAGAAACTCCTTGCGTCGGTTGACTTGGCAATCATTCGTTACTTTATGGAAAATCAAACACGTAAATAATGTGATGCACACGAAATTATATGTACCTAAATACAAGTAATATACATGTACATTTATGTTTGTATATTCGGTGTTGTTATATATATATTCTTCTAGACTAATTAAGATACCGACTTATTATATGATTTGAAAAAAAATTTAAAAAAAAAATTTTTTTTTTTTTTGATGCAGTGAAATAATAAATGAGCATGCGTCTCATATTCATCTTTTTCATCATAGTATTATAGACACATTTGGAATTGTACACCATTCATGTATGTATGTATACATATATCATTTGTATATGTAGCATAAAAAATAACTTATTAAGCGTATCATATGGTGTAATATCCTAACTACATAATGTGAATGCATAAATGAATGAAATCAAAAATAATTCTATTTAAATATGTAGATGCAAAAAGAAATACAGCATAAAATTACATTTTTTTTCCTATTATACATATATGAATTCAGATGATATCAAAATTTTCTGTTTTTATTTTATTTTTTTTTAAATATAAAATTTTTTGTTTGGTTTTGTTGATCTTTATTTGATGTAAACATGAAAAGTAATTAACTGCATAGAAAGTCGAATTAAATTGTTAGTCGACAACAACTATAAGAATAAAAATAAAATAAAGAAAAATTAAACAAAAAAAAAAAAGAAATACTGAATTAAATGAGTTTTCATGTGATTGAGAAAATTTTATCCGAATGCATATATGTATATGTAATACAAAAAACATATGAGGATTTTAAAAAATGAAAAAAAATAAACATCGGAAAAATGCTATATGTATATACTGCAATGATGATCAGATCATTCTAATTTAGATCAGCTATAATCATCATCATCGCATCGTCATGATCATATGATACGAAATGTGTTATCGGCGACAAATAATTCATTTTTTTCTCTCTTGATTTTTCTTTTACTTATGTTGTTAGAAATTGTTTTTTCCACTTGTTGTTGTTTTTGTCTGTTTGTTTGTTTGATTTTTTAAAATGAAAATTCTTTAAAAGCTGTGACAAGATTGTGTGAATTCGTTAATTGGAGTGTTAGAAAGAATGATATTTAATCTAGCACGTGTACGTTATGTGTTATATGAATTTCGAAAAATTTCATTGGTGGTAAAGAATTTGGCAAAAGTGAAAAAATAAAAAAAATAAATTCATAATTAAATTTTTTGATATAGTCGCCAAAGAAACTCAAAAATGAATGTTTAAGAAGAGGAATAATTAAAGAATAGAATTTTGAAAAAAATGTTGTAAACATCTGAAAATGATATATGAATATTTCTTGCAGACTTATAGAAAAAAAAATGCATAGAAAAACAAAGTTATTAAACTTGCATAAAAATGTATGTTTGCATTTAAAAAAAAAAAAAACAATAACATAAAAAAATATTCTCAAGTATTTGAATTTTTTTTATTAATTGCATAGATTTCGTTTTCGAAAAAGAAGATTTGTCGTATTGAACACTTATATAAAGAGAATATGTTAGATATTTTGTTGTTATTCAATTTTATTATGTACGAAATTAGTCAAATAATTGCTTTTTCTTATTCATAAACTCTGTCTTTTTCTATGTACACACAAACATATGTATGAAAGTAGGTATATACTTACATTTATGCATTGATTAGAATTTAAACAAATTTACACAATAATAATATTTGACCCTAACTTATTTGATTTTAATTATTATATAAAAATATCAAAAATGTGCTTCATTTTAATTACCATCTGTTACAAAATGTAAATATACACACACACATTTATATAGATATTTCTTTATTTACTCTTTGTATCAGAGATTTTCTGATTTAAAATACAAATTTCAATTTTTACAATATACGTACAATATTTAAATAAAATACAAAAGACCCAGTTATATATGTATACATCATGTATTCTTGTAAAGAATTATAATATGTATCTATTGCCTAGTAGTAGTAGTAGTATGTACTAGTGACAGTTGGTAGCCATCACCCATCACTGTAATACATTTACAAATTTATTTTTAATTGAAATAAGACTAGCCAAGAAATTATTATAAAAATAATTGACTAAAAATGATTCTGTTAGTGTTCGTATGTTAAAAGATAAAATATAAAATTAAGAATTTTACGAGTGTACATTTTCGAACCAATAAAATTAGGTAGAAAATGCTATGGTATCAGAAAAATAAATGTAATGCGTGTCCTATATGTGAAAGGGGTTTACGTTCACTATAAATATATACACGTGTTTATTAGTATGTAAATATAAATTAAATTATATGGTCAAGACAATCATTATTTGACTGGTTATTTAGGTAACTTGAAAGCACACTTGCACATAATAATCAGAAACCTAAATATACTTGAAATATGGATGTACAGTATACATATGCATAATGTACATATGATATGAGTTTGTAATATTGTTAATACAAAAACTACGTTACAGAAATATGCTCCAATAAAATTAACTTTGAAAAGGTAGACAATGAATAAAATTGTATATAATTTGATTAGGGTTTTTAACACAAATTACTAAATCTAAAAGATAAAAATGTATAATAATGATAAAAATAAGAATACTTGTAATTTAGAAGTAAAAAATATGAACAATTCAGGTATGTACATTCACCTGAATGCATATTACACACAAAATACGCATAAATATTGATTTTAGAAGTTAAAATGGTTCACTAAAACCAGGCGCCACCTCTTGCGAGAGCGATAAGGGCAGATTAAAAGTCACATGTGCGTTTTTAGAAAAATAATTTTACAAATACGTATCTTTTTAATTATTTTTTTCCTTTTCTTTCTACATCTCAAATATTCAAGATGTCAATGACTGTGTTTGTTTATATATACGCGAATAGTATTTTTTCTTATTATTTTCTTGCATATATTAGGTACAGCACTGTAGTAGGCTAGTACGAAGAATTTCAGATTGAAACTTGATCCTTGTTAAAAAGAAGAATGCGTCTATAATCCTACCTTTTGGGCAATGTGAAAATGACGTATATGTTTTTCGTTTAAAAAACATAGAAATTATAATTTTGTGGTGTTAGAATGAAAAACATTAAATTAAAGTTTAAATTAGTAAAGTTTCAATCTATACAGGGCGAAAAGTTTAGAAGTGCACCGGGTGTCCAAGAAACTAAAACCGGCGCTGATTATATAGTTGACTTTCACATAAAATCAATCTGAAAATATCTACGAAGTTTAGTTTTTATACATAAGTGTATATATAAATTATTTATTTTTCTAATTAGTAAGTAAAAGCGTTTAATTTGATTGAATTTGTTTTTTTGTTTTTTTTTTGGCAATAAAATCTTTCACAATTAACTAATTATTTTATGTAAAGGATATGTGTGTATATATGCACATCAGTTATGTGTTTTTATGTATATCTATTAATATTATAAGTAATATAAATTTGACAATCATGTTTCAGGTTTTAATTAAAAATTTTTATTTTTAGATTTTTTAAAATTTTTATGAATGTATTTTTATTCTTTTTTCAGTTACTCTATATAACTATGTATGATTTTTTTTTTTCAAAATATCAATTTCATGTAAATGGAAAACCAAAATTTAAAATTTTCAGATAGCAAAATGAAAAAAAAAACGATTAAAAAAGTACATCCTTCACCATTTCTATAGTAACATGTAACAAATTTGATAACGACATTATACTTTTTATCCCTTTAATCTGAAAATTAATGGAACAAATCACCTATCTTCGCTTTAATTCAATTATCCTTTCATATAATGTAATTTACGTATATACATATACTCACATAAAACATATAAATTCAATTTAAGTATATACATACGTAGTACATATACATATGTACATGTAAAATACATAAAATAAATTTTGTATAATAACATGTAAAACTTGTGGAAAAATTGAAAATACAAAAATGACATTTCAAATTTAGTATACCTAACAATTAATATATATATTTAAGTGTACAGTATATGATATAATTTTTTTTCTTTACATATTTTTCTGTAAACGAGATGAATACGCCTAAACGATTATTACATTTTACTTTTGATATCAATCTGACGTATAAGGATATTAGCTAACACGTGACTAGCTTTTATAATGACACGTGTCCTGGGTATCATGAGTATTGGTATAAGATATAATACATTACGTAAAGCGTGTACATACACAGTACATATATACACGTCCTATCAAATCACCGCACATGTACGCATATATACATCTTATGTACTTATATTCTGTTTATAAAGGATATACGTTAATAATTTCATTTGTTGTGAACTCTACACTTTACAGACATAATGATGTGTCATGTAACACTTGTATTTTTTGAAAATATTGAAATTGTATAGTTTTTTCAATTATTTCAGAATATAGATAATAATATAACACGATATATTATCTATGGCAGGTTAATAAAATTCAGGATTAGATGCATTACTCTTTCTATCACATAAATTAATTGTGTTTGTGTTTGTCCTTATATACAAATCTGAAATTGAAACTTTGTTATTTCAAAAATGAACAAAAAACGGATGCATATATACGAGTACATAATAGAAAATTATTGTGTAATGATGATAGCATGAGATTAGTATTTATTTGTATTTTTGTAATAATTTGTCGAAAGATAATTTTTTTATAATTTGGGTGTAATTGCGCTTATTTATCATCTTTCATTTCAAACCTTGTTTTTTTTTTTTCTATACCATATAGAATAATCACAGAATAATTATATTTAAAATACATCCGTACGACTATACAATGAATGAAACGGTTTGGGTTAATTATTTGATTTTATCGTAATGCCAAAATTAGACAAAAATATTGTCATTGTTTTCCTTGTGCGACAGATGACAAACGAATAGAAAAATAAATTTTATAGGTACCTCACTATACTTATTATAGTTAACATGATTTTTATTATTATTTTATTTTTCAACTTCCATTTTGAATTCATTTTAAATGTAACTCCATTTTATCACTGTATAATATTTTAAATATAATATGCATTATATATATAAGTAGAAAAAAAAATATAATTTTCAAGCCAATCATACAAAAATATCACACTTTTTTCATTGTACATACATAATCGTACAGATAATTGCGTTCACGAGCATGTGAAAAAGCCTTACATTACCTATATACACGTATATACATTTATGTATATATTCCTTGGCACTATGTGTACCTTGTACCACCCATATACAGTTTATCATGATTTTATTCAAAATTACACCATTATGCAGTAATAACTGCTGTTTTCAAATCTATCAAGTTGTCAGATATCAAGGTGCTATAGGTGCTGGAAAGGTTGGGCATATACGACTATGTAAGTATGTAATGTGTAATACACACAGTCAGTCGTACACTATTTTATCTATCATTATCTAGAAATTTATTAGTCCACAAAAAAAAAAACAAAAATTTAACGATATAACATTACACCCGATTTTATATACGTTTATGAATAAAGCATTTATAATTTACTTATAATTGTCCTGTAATTGTACTGTATAATATCACACATGTACTTTTTTTTTCATTTCTCTTTTTCTAATATCTAGGATAGTTTTTGGTACCTGATATAATACTTTATCTGATAATTTTTCTGTTTGTTTTGTCTAATTGCTTGTAATGGAAGTAGGCTGTGACAAAAGGTTATGTTATCATCATGAATTGATCTCAGTGTCATTGTATGGAAGTTATGTATGTATATACCTAATCCATAAATATTTTAACTAAAAGCAAAATAAAAATAAAGTGAAATAATTGCTGGAAACACATACTAAAGCGAGAAAAATTATTTAAAATTGAAAAAAAAAAATACAAATGTAAATTAAAAAAAGATATCTATACAATCATACATTAATTTCAGTTTAGTATTATTTTGTATATTATAACATTGGTTTTTGTCGAATTTTTGTAATTATTATTATCATTATTTCACAAATTCATGAAATTTATTTATGCTCATTAGTAAAGTTAGTAAGAAGAAAAACCAACTGTGTAACTAATGACAATTAAATTTTTTACGTTTTTTTTATTTAAACAAATTTTTAATTTCTTTGTTTTGAATATTTTTTTTTAAAGATGGATAGTTAAAGATTAAAATATGTTTGTATTTAACTATGAAAAATATATAAATAGCAAAGTAAAATGAAATAACAAATTGACAATAAAAAAATTTACATTTTAACGGGGAATATATTGAACTTTCAAAAGATATTTAATATTAATGAAAAAAAAAAAAACTTAATTATCTATGTATGTACAGGTAATAGACGTAATAGGTAAATAATGTAAATATAATAATTATTTGATAAAATCAAAAAAAAATAATAAATCTTTTAATGATAATGATTTTAAATAGAAGACAAAAATTTAAAATTAAATTAGTAAGCAAGAAAATTCACAGCACATCATATCATTATTATCCTCGAATATTGCCCATTTTCTAATCAAAATAACATTTATACAGATTTCTTATTATTGTCAAACAATATGAACATTTTAATTGAATGCAAACCAGGATAAGGATAATAATAATTCTCTATAGTTAGTTTGCTCAAAGTTAATATTAAGACTTAATTTACATGTTTTACTTTCAAATATTTAGTTAATGTTTAAGGAATTTAGTTTCTTCTATATAACTGGATAGCACATAAAAGCTACATTGATTGTAGGTACATTACAAATATTTATGCATTTATGTAACGTAATAATAAGCAAAAAATTATGCGCATACATATACAAATATCCAGTTAAAAATTGTGATTTATCTACTCTTCCAACAGTTCAACTGTGAATAAATTGATATTTTAGACATTCGAAAAAAAAATTATTTATAATATTTTGATCGTTGAAATAATAACTTTTTATAAAATATGAGAATGAATTTTTATATTACTCTATACTCTTTACATACTACAAGATTTGAATGAAAATGAAAGGAAAACTCAAGTACGTATTTTTTTATGATATACACCTCTACGACTTAAATCAATACGTTTGTCAATTAAATTATAAAAATTTTATATGTGAGAGAAAAAATAAAAATAAATTTTTTTTATAATTTAAAAATCAAAAATAAAAAATACAACTGCAACATATAAATAATATGAATAAAATCAAAAAATTCAAAATATAGAAATAAAATCAATTTGAAAATTGTATTATATTACGCTTTTTGTTGATCTCCAACTGAGAATATAATACTTTTTCTTCACCAACTATATGTGTATACATTTTATTTATTTTTTTTTTCATCTTCTCACCTAATATTAATTTAATATTTTGATTTAAAATTTTTATTTATTTAGTTTTGTTGTTTTTTTTTTTATTTTAATTTATATCTATTCATTTTTAGTTATTTTATTTGTACGAGTGTAGGTATGTTATGTCTTTATTTTTTAAAAATTTGTTTGAATGACAAATTTAGTGTGGCTTTTGTAGAATTTTTAATTTTAATTTTTAGTTTCTATTTTAAGTAGTTTTATTTTTTGATTTGCAATAGAATACTCATTTACACATACAAACACACTTAAATACTCGTACCACTCGTACACATGTTTGCATTCATATGCAAATAATTTTAGTACATCGCATATTATTATAAATACATGCGCTCTCACTATTCTTGTCATTTAACTAAATAAAACTCTTGCCAATTATTCATGTTTAGCATAGACAGAGACCTCACAAATGGTAAAGTAATTTGTATCTGATTCATTGATAACATTCAGATTCTTGCAAATTTCAATTTCGATTGAAATCTCGTTAACTAGATAACTGAATAAGAGGAATGTTAAGAATCTTAAAATATTTTCTATTTTCTTATTTTAAGTAACTCATCCGAATACAGTATTATTTCTGCTATTGCTGGATTTTTGTCCTTTTATTTTACACATTATAATACGCATTCTATGTACATAAATATGTACTATATGACTTTATAGTTTTTTTGTTTTTTCGTTTGAATCAATATATCATATATATGTACGACTTATGTAGCAGTTTTGAAAATTGTGATCAGCAAAAACTATTATTGGCTCAGTAAATTTAGATAAATTTTTATAAATAAACTATAATCGTGTGATATTCTTTTTTTTTGTTCGTGGCTGTGCACAAGTTATATTGCTATAAAAAAATTTACGATTCACTTTCAGAATTATAAGAATTGTTTTATTTTTTGCATTTTCTTTTGATCATTAGATATTTGACGTTATTCATAAAATATCGACGCCATTGAGTTGTTAAATTCTCAATTAAGAATTGTGTGGTCCTAAATTTGAAAGTGACTGACCATTGACATAAATGAATTAAAAAGAATTCAATGTATAAAATTTAAAGAAATCAAGAACAAATAAAAGAACTAAAAAACAACAAGAAAATGTAATGAATGATAAATAGAAATTTAAATTGTATAAGAAAGAGAAATAAAACGAAAAAAGAAAAAAAAAGCACAATAACAAAATACATTCGATAAAGAAAGGAAAAAAAAATGAAAGAAAAATGAAAGAAAACATCATAGAATATAAGAAGATGAAATAAAATGAAAAGACTAATTGCAAAATGTCGTATTTATTTGTTTAAAAAAGTAATAATGACTTCTAGTCTTAAATTTCGTTTAGACAAAACTAATTATTCTTTTGAGTCTTTTGTAAAATTGAACAGTTTACATATGTATATACACATTGTGTGTAGTAAATGTATGTGAGTCTTGTGAAAATGTGAAAAATAAGCCTCAACAGATAAATTTATTATTTTATCTTTCATATAGACATATGTACATAATATGTGTATTCTAGCTCTTTATTATTATACATGTATATGTATATAGATACAGATACATATAAATATGTGTGTGTGTGTGCATATACGTAATGAATACATCAACAGAACACTGTAGAAAAAAGAAAATTTTCATTGTTCTCTTATATTATATGTCCTATTATTAAGAAGAGTCTCCGATATCTTCTATTATTATGTTTTATTTCCATTAATTTATTTCATCATTAGACAAGAAAACATCTTTTTACTATATGAAAAGTCACTATTTTGTTGTTTTTGGTTGATTATTTCTTTATTTTTTCACTAGTATTCAGTATTACGTATATACATATGTATGTGTACGTGTACTTGCTTTTGCTTTTACTTTTGACTTGTAGACTGCTGCTACTTTTTCTTGCTTGTTCATTATTTTAATATACGAATGTGAATATGCATAATATAGTAGTAGCAGTAGCAAATATATGTTTATTAAATTAATTCCACACTTTTAAATAAACATACATATATTTATAGATGTATGTATATGTACACAAGTATAGATAAGTATATACAATTTAGCTTTGCATCAAGCATCAAACTAATTTCTGTTTTTACTTATGGCAAATATGTACATGTAAGTATTTTGACTTTCATACAAATACGAGCAAGTGAGTATATACGCTGTATGCTTTCTTATAGACGTTGAAAAGTTTTAATTTTGCAACTTAAAAGAATCTTTTTCATCTTTTCAGCGTTAATTAAGATGAATGAATAGTTGGCAAAACATACAGGTGAACGTACGTACGATATACGTATTAATATACAAACGAACTTAATACAAACATATCATTTTTAGCACAACCCAGAATGATTTTATATTCAACCATATAAAAGTTAATCTTATATTATTTATAATTTTTCAATGTGTAGATATACGTACATATGTATATAAAAAAGTTGTTGTGTATCATACATATAATATTCTCACACATCATTTGTCGCCGAATGTAACACTATTTTCAACAGTAAATTTTTCTTGATTTTCTTTCAGTCAGTTTTTTTTTTTCTTTGTTCATTTTATTTTTAATTTATTTTTATTCTTTCAATTTTTTCATTTTGATATTTTTTGTTCTTAAGTGAATTTATATATTCAGCGCGTAGGAAAAATGTTCATGTTATCAAATCAACGCGAATTTTCAGTGCCAAAAAATCTTTAAAATGAAGTATTTCTCATTTACATATACACATAAATTTTTATACATATATGCCATAGTATATATTTATATACGAGTATAGGTATTCGTATAAAATAAAAAACAAAACATTTAAAATAGGTGTAGGTTATAAGTATTAGTATATATAATTAATTTAAATTTTCGTATTCAACCGAAGAATATATTATAACCGCAATGTAAATGGTAATTAATTTAAGAATCGAAACAAAAAAAAATTTTGTTGTAAAAATAAATCAATGAAAAATAATTGAAATTTGAATATTTTAATACTGTGTTCTCGAAGAAATTTTTAGGTCAAATATTTTTGCATTATTATAGAAATTGAAAAAAAAAAATTATAATAATGAAATCGATAAATTTAAATTCGATATTTTCTAATTTTATATGTTACATCATTTAAAATCGTATGCATCAATGAAAAAAAAAATTAAAATAAAAATTACAATCCGAATTTACTAAATCAAATCCGATCTAATCATTATTACACATATTTACAAATCCATACGCACCTTTTACAGAGTATACTATATACCTAATCATATAGAGTTCAGACTAAAGTATATTTTTTATTTTGACATTATTGTAATTAATTCGAGATTAATTTTTAAGCCTATATATATAACTTTGTTGAATTTACATTTAAAAGACATTAAATACAAGATGAAGAGTGTATTTCATCACATAAGGAATTCAAAAAAATTAATATATCGAATATGGAGGTATGTAATGAAATTTATTTTTCTTTCTTTTTCAAATTTGGATCGTACCCATATATACACAGTATATACAGTGTTATAATCAGTTGAATAATATATGTATTTATCATAATAAAAATTAGTTAATAGGTAATAAAATGAAAATAAATAAACGCTTTCTGTCACACTTCACCAAACAAAAGAGAAATGAAATGAAAAAAAAATATGTATATGTATATCTATCTATCTATCTACTTAATATTTTATTTACATACATTTGTAATACATTTAATGTACGCATACGTATACTATAGTATTTTTTATTTATTTTTTATTAATGCATGAAACTTGATTACATATAGATGATAAAATATTGAAATTGTAGAAAAATTAAAAATTTATTCAAAAATCTATACAATAAATGCAGACATATATTATAATGAATTTTTGATTTCATTAATTCACATCTGGTCAACACCATATATGTATACATACATAGCTAACAACCATCATATACATATGTACTATAATAATAATTAATATCAAAAGAAAACACTACATGAATATACGTTTATTCTGTCCATTTTTATATTTATTTTTTATTTTGCAATTCGTTTTTTTTTCATAATTCTTTAATCAATTTGATTTTAATAAATCTCATCGGTTTGTCAACTTTCAAAATTATCTGGCGAAAAAAAAACATAAATAAAGAAAAAAAAAATTATCAGATATGTACATAACTATGTATAAATAGTATGTTACAATGGACACGTTCGAAATTGTAATTAATGTACAAACTTACATATAAATACTAGTACTAGTAAAAACATATAGGCATAGGTGTGTACGAGTAGAGATACCCATATAGCAAATTTATGCAAGCCAACTATCATTTTTCTCGTATATATTAGTGCCTCTATGTACATATACGAAAAAATTTATATATATAAGCGTATATATTCTTATATATATGTACATATGTGATTTACTCATTTGATTTTATACATATAGATAATTTCCATAATTGAAAAAATCATTTATCATTCGTATATAAACATATACAATATAATGTAGAGGTAATAATATCTCATGGATATTATTAATACATGTACATATGTAAAATATAAAATTTATAAATTATTAAATTATCTGAATTTACATAATGATATAGTATTAATATAAAACATTATATAGAAATATTTTATACTATTATATAAATATGTATATAGTAAAATAAACAAATATAATATATGTACAAATTTATTTATATGCATATACAGATTGCTTTGTACATTATGTTAATATGAAAAATATATATTTTTTTTATTTTTCAAAAATATACGAACTTGTGTATTATTATTATTATTATTGATATTATTATACAATAATAAGTTTATAATCGATTATTTCGAGGCGTGCCAATAAATTTTAATAAAACGATGAATAGCGTCAACAACTGCCACTAACAATTAGCGATAGGTCGAAGCAATTAGAGACAGGTTGAATAGGTAATAATCTGTATAATTATACTCGTATAATATAATATGTATACAAATTTTCTATATACGCATATATGTAGCTAATAAATTTATGTGTAAGCTTGTATGTACAAAAGGTATAGTATATGAATGTATGAAAAAAAAAGATGTATACAAATTCCAAAATATGCATATTATATATTATGTAAAATGTATCAAATAACGGACATATGCTCATAGGGTAGATAATTTATATTATATACATACATATAAAACTAAATAAATATGATATATATATGTACATATATAATTATACATATGTATTGTATGTATGTATATACATATATATTTTCAAATAAACTACATATTCAATTTATACTGACGTAAATAATACGCATATAAATAGTATATGTGTTATATACCAGCTGTACATACGTAATACATAATGTATGTAAACATAATATGAAAAAGAAAAGCTGTTGAAATTTTTGAAAAATACATCCAATCTAATGAATGAATGAATGAATATTATACATATGTATGTATGTATGTACATATATCTGAAATGAAATTTACACACGTTTTAATTATTATCATCACTTTTTTAAATTCATACATATTCACATATTAAAAATGAAATTACACAAAAAAGTTAAAAAAAAAAAAGAATTTCAATGAAAACTTGATTTCACTACAAAAAATAAATGAGATCGTAAGGTATTCAAGGCTTAAAAAAGAATTCAATCTTTTATACAAGAATTATATTAATGTATGTACAAGTATAATAATGTCAAGTATAGTTGTATATTAGTGTGTGTGTGTGTATAGTAATAATATATTTCTAATACAAAAAAAACACGTTTTTCACGTAAACCTATAAGTATATAATAATGAAGCTAGAATTTCGTCACCTTATTAGCATTATAAGAATTGTCCACCTCCACGATTATATTATTTAATGATTTACAGTAATTATAATCTCTATTTATTGGACATTATAAATATGTATGTATGTACATTTATACTTATAAATATACGTGAAAATTTTGATTTAATAAAAAGTATTTTTTAATCAGTATTTAAAATAATCAAAATATTGTACGTGTATTATATATATGTAAATATATTTTTAATTTAAATTAATTTTTAAATTCTTTTCCAACTGTAATCTTGATTTATTGACTGTGACAGCAACAATAAAGTTTTTGTTGTTGTTATTGTTTTAAATCTTAAAGAAAACTTCTACCATATGCATATGTATAGAAACGTTTTTATTTGTATATATTATGATATAATATACACTTAATTCTATAGTGAGATATAGATGATATACAAAATAAAAATATTTCTACTGATTTATTGATTGATCATAGTGGATAAAATTTTTAATATGTATGTATATGTATGAATAGTTTTCGTTGACATCCTGCAGACAAGTTTTAAATCTCACCTGTGTATGACTGTGAAATTGTAAAAACAAATTTATCTATACATTTTTATTTTAACTTTATACTGCTATGTATCTATGTATATGCTAAGAACTAAATTTGTAATATGTATACCTATATACATGTATGTACGAGTATATATGTACATACGGATGATAGTTTACTGAGATTTATTATTGTTAAAATAATATTTTTCTTTTGTGGTAAATTTTGAAATGTCATAATTCTCGACACCTGATGAGTTGATAAGATATACATTTATATGTTTTTTATATAAGTAGATATTAAAAATATTCAGATTTATAAAAATTATAAATTTAAATATGCATTACCTAATATAAAAGTTTCGAATAAGATTCGTTAATGTTAATTTATGGGCGGATTTTCAAATTACTATATAAATGCGATTTATACATACTTGCATAGCATAGCTGTGATGTGTGCTTTATGCAGGGACAATAATAAATCAAATGATAGATGGACAGATGTACATATATGTACATATTTTGTATTTTATACTTGGCTATATTCATTGCATCCATGTAGATACATTAGACATGTATGTATGCACGTTTATAACAGAGTTGGAAAAATATATAAAATAACCTAAGAAAATTTACAGGAAAATAGGTATCATATAGTCTTATGCATTTTATTTTTATTTTTTGTCACAATTTTATAATCAACTGTATACGCGTCAACCATTCTAAATGTTACCATTATGACGATGATGACGACGGTGATGATGGTATGGTTGGTTGGTCAGTGCAATCATATGTACCATATATTTACCTATAGTTAATATCGTTATCATAATAACAACAATATAATGAACGTATACGAATTACGAGTATATTCTACATCATGCTACATCCAATAGATTTTAACACGTTTACTGCATTTTGACAGCATGTGCCTTCTTTCTTTCAATAAAAAGATGTTTTTTTTTTCTGAATTTTTTTTTGTATTTTTATTACAGTGTAGATGCAGTGGCGTAGCTACCTAGGGGCTAGGCGGGGC
This sequence comes from Villa cingulata, assembly GCA_951394055.1. Classification (NCBI taxonomy): domain Eukaryota; kingdom Metazoa; phylum Arthropoda; class Insecta; order Diptera; family Bombyliidae; genus Villa; species Villa cingulata. The sequence continues at coordinate 49,396,459 of OX596018.1, forward strand.
AGTGCCCCGGGGCCCTCAAGCTCAGGGGGCCCTCGAATCCTTACCAGAATTTCGATCGAACTGAACTTTTGGAAATTTCTCCCATTTTCAAAATAAATATGACAGGTTGCAACCCCACTTTAATCATGACAACTAGGTTGAGAGAAATTCAAAAGTTATGCCTGGGGAATTCCCCTAAATTCTTTCTGTAGGTTGGCAGTGTTGTCAATTTGACGGATAGTGATATGTGCGTTTTATTATTCATCGATGTGCGTTTTATTGTGAATTCGAGTTAAGATTTGTTTTTCGAAAACGGTTAAAAAATTAATGCTGTATCAGGAGTAAGTAAGCTAATGTCAATAAACTTTTTTGTTCTGGTCAATATAGTGGTTCAATTTTATTTGATTTTACCACTCATATTGATGTCCGTTAAGTCAATAAATCGTGTCAAATCTATAGATTTCGGCTACAGCTCATTGTATAACGCGAAATATCGTGAACAAAATGCAAGTCACCTGCAGTAGGTATATTACAACAATATTGTATTGTTTAAATTGTAGTAAGCAAAATTGTAACACGTGTGTAACTGTATAAAATATATTGTACTTATTAAAACTGTACAAAATATATTGTATTTGAACACCTGCAAAAGTTAAAAGGAAAATAGTAAATAGGAAAAGAAAAGAAAAGAATAAAGAATAATTGTAGATACATAGAAATTAGAAGATTAAGCATAAGCATTTGATTATTACTGTATAATTTAATTTTTAGTATCATTATCATTTAGTTATTGCTTATTGGCGACTCGGCAAACTAAGTAGTTAAATAAAATTTGTTAGAAAAGTAATTTGTGTTTTATTTTATATATATTAGAAAAAAATTTTAGAATTATTTATATTAGAAAATTATGGATAAAAAGAAGAAACCTAGTGGTGCATTTAAACGCAAACAACGCCAAGAAAGAGAAAATACTAAACAAAAATTTCCCAAAATTGACAAGTTTTTTAGTCAGCCTTCTGCAAGTACATCTAATAGCTAATAGCAATTGAAAACAAAACCGCATCAAGCCTGGATTTAAATGAAGTCATTGATACTTTTGCGAAAACTAAAGCTAGGAAAAAATTGTAAATATATTTGTTATTTAATAATAAATATAATTGTTATATAATAAACCCTTGAATCTTCTCTATTTCGTTTTATTAGCCAAGCCTACACCAAGTATTAATTGTAATTTATGTTGTTACTGTTTAATATTTTTATTAACTGCCCTGCAGTGCACAAAAAAAAGCTTAAGTAGCTTAGCATTTTTAAAGTATTTGTATATTTCATATTTTTATTTGATAAAACCTAATCAGTTTACATAGCAGTGGGGCCCCATTTTTTAATTTGCCCCAGGGCCCTTGGTTACTTAGCTACGCCACTGTGTAGATGCTGCTATTATATATAGAGGAGAATGAGTAGTAAAATTCATGCTGATGTTTTAATGATGATGCATTCATTTACATATAGAGGCTGTATAAATAAGTGTATATCTATTTTATTATATTCTGAAATCTTTAATCTCACCTGGATTACATGAAGTGTTTATATTATATTGGTATATATAATGCACTTAGCTACAATATAGATGATATGCATATTAAAATATATGTATATCTACATGTAAACCAGTTTCATTCATGAAATCTTGTTGGTAATATAGTACATGTATATATATGTACATACATATAATGAATAAAAATTATTATTTTTTTTTTAACTTTGTTGTTGATAATATTTAACTGAATATACAATAATATTTTATGTATATGAAAAACAGCAACAATATATGTAGATATATTAACAGGTAAGATTTTATAGAATATATTACTGTAACTATTTTATGATTTTATAAAAATATGAAAATAATGGAAGCTGGAGAGAAAAAAAAAACCAGAACTTGTTCTTCCACATATTTCATGTATATTATCTTTGTACCTATTATATGTATGTTAATATTGATTTTCCGTAAAGAAGTTAAGATGGTGTAAAAGATGCTATCAAATCTTAACGAATACATATGTACATAAATATATAGATTTGAGTTTCACATAAAATTAAAAAATGACCATCTAATATGAGTGTAAAAGGAACTACAAATCAGGGCTGAATATCATTTCATCATCATCATCATCACCATCATCATCATCGTTGTCATCTTCTATCTTATATGCGATACACTCGCATTTACATATACTCGCACGGGATTGCGTACGGACGAGTATATTTTACGGCAAAGTGACAATTTTACTTCAATATTGATACATAATTTCTTCATTTCGAATTCGACTTTTATATAAAATAATTTTTATAATATAATTTTTGTAATACAGTAATAGAGAATACGAATGATTCTTATACATTTTTTTTTCTATTACATATGATTTCTATGTTTTCATAGTATATATAAGTATTTCATGATACTTCTTCATAACACTTGATGATAATCATATAGGAAAACTGAAAACACTTCATTTCTGATCGTTTTAATTGAATAAAAGAAGATGGCAGAGTTATTCACTGATTTACAACTTCCTTTTTTATAAAATTATGTAAATATTGAGATCTTTCTCCTTATACTCGTATACATACTATAGTAAGTATGTAAATGTATTAGATACATATATTAATATTACGTATTATTTCAACAGTATCATGCTTGATAACTATACGAAAACCTATTGATACATATATTTAGATGAGATGTATACATATTCTACAAATCTAGTCCAAAATATGACTTCATTCAGATATTTTTTTTCATACAAAGAAAATAAATTTTTAAATTTGACCACCTACATTGGATTTAAGTATACATATGATAACAAAAAAAAAAGTATAAATAAATAAATTTGATAATTTTTATATATATGAAGAAAATAAGTATCTAGCAAATCTGTATCAGATTTCATATTTTTCACCTGCTGTGAGTATAAAAATTATACGTGAAATTTCCGATGTAATGTACATATGTATATTTCCGATGGATATATTACTCATAATGTATTTAAATTATCTTGATTATATACATATATGTATATGCAATAATTAAATTTTATAAAATATTTTTATTCAATTTTCTTGTTCTGTTACATACATTATGTACATACATATGTAGTTATTATGTTTGGTTAAATGATATTTTTTTTGAAATTCACAACATTGATATGTCTTCATTATTATCTTCATAAAATCTTTTTATTATTAGCTTACATCTACGAATATATACAATTTCAATCTTACCGTTATGATATCATTCGTGTATTAAAATGTTTGTGATACTTTTATAAATTGATTAGAAATTCTTTCAATTCCAATATATAAAATCAAATCAATATTGCATCAAATATTAATATGTATATACGTTTCATAAAATATTAATTTTAAATGTTTATTATCTTTACTTTCATGTAAAGGATGAGTAAGCATATACATACGTGTAATCTATATCTATGATAAAGCTATACATAAATAAAAGTATATATACCTATTTATATATGTACATAATATTATGAAATATGTATTATAATGTTCACATCATATCAGATAATTTATATATAGCAATTTATCAAATTATTATAAGAGAGAGGATGGCTCAATGTCAGATCATTTTCACTTTTCCAATTTGTCATCATTAACAAAATCAACGAGACAAGTACTATATAATGTATGTATGTATATCGAAAAAGATAATTTTAAAAACAAAACCAACAAAATTATATAAAATATTTATTATTTCTATATATTTTATCTACACATATACCTATATATCTGAGCAAAAATATATATACGATACGTATGTGTATATATATATTATATTCGTAGTGTACATTTAAAAAATAGAAAACCAGGAAATATTGTAACAAAAAAATGTTTTTTTTTTGTAAAATAACAAAATCATGCACACATAAAACCACGAACATCATCATCATCATCAGTACCATTGCCTAAGGGAAGTTAAAATCAAACCGAATTCTACTTTGTTTGTGTAATATATACGAATAATATAAATATATGTATTTATATGCATATATGTATATATATGAATAAAAACAGAGTTTTCCGTCATAAAAGTTCAAATATATACAAATATGTATATACGTACATATTTATATATATTCACACATTATATATACAGCATATAATAATCATATCTAGACATTATATACTATACAAATTTAGTTGCTGATGAAAATCTCATCCCTCTATGGGTATATATTAAACCCTACTAGTAAAATTTTGTCATCAGGCCGTTAAGGCGGTGTAGAAACCTCAGAGCCACTTTATACAGTTTTCACACTTTTCCACTTTGTACCAATCGTATACTATGGTTGTAAATGTACATTATGGATCTATCTACATACATACATAGGATTATTATATAGGTGACATATACATACAATGTCGAAAGTATATACTCTCGGTCGATATATCACATATTCATCATCATCATCATCATCGTCATCGTTTTCTTATATTCCTTATGATTTTTATCATCCCTTATTTTATGCTAATTTTTTTTTCTTCGTTTTGCTCATTTAATATGTTATTTTCAACCCTCTTAGAATATTTTTACGTTTCATGTTTCATAAAATATAGATATATAAAAAAAATGTATGTACATACAAATATATAGGTAACTATAAATATGTATTTCACATATGTATTTACACACTTACATTTTACCATACCATATTATACCTTATACGCTTATGCCATATACTACACATAATAATAATCTATATGCTTATATGTAATAACACACACTACCTATACACAGCACAATAAAAAAAATTAAAAAATAAACTTTATCGCTTAAAACATACGTACAAGCACATATGTATATATGCATGTATACTTAAGCATAAAGTATCTACATTACATATAATTTGGTTGGTGTTCGTTATTTTACTTTTGTTCAATTATAAAATTTCTTCTCTTGTCTTTCTGCCTGTAATCACATTTTTCACTCTTCACATCCTTCTTTATTTTACAAATTTTCCATATAATAATATATAATATCAGTAATCATCATAGACATTTAAAACTGTTTGGAAAGGAGCTGACGTGAGACGACAAAAAACCGGAAAATTCGCCCAAACATCTCATTTCGAAATCATTAACGCGCGCAATTTCCTCACCCGAGCATGTGTTGAGTATCCCATCTGCACTTTGGTAAAACATTAACACACTCATACATTGAAAATTATTTTGAACCGTTGAAGAGTTTATTACGTACTTTACCATTTGCTTGAATTATAATCAACTTCATATGTTCGAATCTGTATATAGTCTTTAACAAGTACATATATAGGCATGTACTTATGTATTTCACTGGAAAATATATAAAATAAAAATTGCAAAACTATACACGAGTATGTTGCTCTACATCTATACATACATGCATACATACATACAGATACGTACCTACCTAATGTTTGTGTGTATAGACATAAAATTTTATAAGTGTGTAAAAACCACTCGTATTTGGGTGGTGTAGCTGTAGGTGGTGATATTAACCGACGGAAATTTTCAATAATTCTTCTGCATCTTTAATAGAACTAGCAAAAATACTCGTACAGGAATTGTAGTATCATTTCCTTTTTTGATCCTTGATAAAATTGCGATACATTTAATATAAACCAAAAATTCATGGAGGAAAATTTGTATATTTGTTTGTTTTGCTGAAGAGCTGCCAAAGCTATGTAGCTCATTTTCATTTTTTCACATGCATATATATAAAGATTATGGTAATGCATCTATATGTCTATAATATCTATACTATCTATTTATAGTCATGGAGACGACATATACTGCTGATAATATCTTACATGAATTAAACTCCACCCACTACATTTGGATCATTACAGTTCCCCACAAAAGCTGCATAGCAATTGAAATTAAAATATGTATGCATTTGGTGAGACGTAAACATTATTTTTTGTTTGAGTTTGAGATTGAGCTGAGACTGAATACTGAATACTGAAATTGTGGGATTTGAGATGTTTTGTTAGATGTTATGTGTTCTCTTTCACTTGAAATGTGTTGGTCTGGTCTACTCACATTTTTTTTTTGGATTTTCGATTTCATATAACATTATTTCAATATGGTGAAATATTTAAATTCACCATGAGGAAAACTTTTGTATGCTTTTTATTACTGCTCCCCTTTTTATCGTATGTAAAGTTTATATAAAATCTTTTTTTCAAACTCCGCCTTTTGAACAAAAATGGCTGCAAATATTCAATTCAACAAAGAAAATTTCCCTGAAAAGTGCATCGTAGACCTTTTGCATTTATTTTTGAAAGAATTAGGTATATTATATACAAGGTTTGGTTGGTATTAAAGTTCAGTTTAATGTTATTCTGGTTGTAAGCTTATAGCAATTTCTCTTGTACTTTTTTGTTGTTTTGTTTCTGATGGAATTATCCTTCAAGTCAAAATCATTTCTTTTACATCAAATAAACAAAATAAAAAGAAAAGTTACAAAAAAAACTTTACTTACACATGTACACATGCATAAATGTTGTATGTCTGTCTATAATATATCGACATATCTTTTTAGATTTGAGCAATTATTAAGTTTTCTTATTTTCTTGATCATCTTTGAATTAAAATGGATATCTTTGGGTTGTGTAGTTGCACAATTCCTGTGTAGAAGTCTGCATTAATTTTGGTCTAAAGACAGAGATCGAATATCGAAAGAAGAATATCGTCATATATTGTGTAGTCATCACTGTCGTTATATTAAATATTACAAGTACAACTTTTAACCCTGTTTAACTAGCCTGTCTTTTTCATATTATTTGATGCCGTCGGCAGCCATAGCTTGATAAACTATTGATTGGAATTTGGAACAGGGTTACTTTATGTATGAATATGAATAAAAATTCAAATAAAAGGGTTTTGTATGTAGCTACAAATTTACATATATATAGATGTATATACTTATGCTTGTACCTATGGTTATAAAGAATGTATTTTTCTATGAAAATAAAATGTTTGTACATTTGAAAATTTTATTTATATGATGCGGTGCTGATGTACATAAGTATACAACACGTACAACGGTACAACCATATTGTAGCATGTCAATTTTTTTAGCTACATATTGTAGTAAAATGAGTAAAATAGTAATAGTTATACAGGGCAAAGTTAGCAATATAAAAAAAAAACTAAAAGAGTAATTAATTCACCTATGTATATCTGCAAATCAAAAGAGCAAGAGTTATCAGGATTTCAGAAAAATAAATATTTATCTGTAAGTAGTTATGTATTTTTAGAGTGTGAGTCCTTCGAATAAAATTTTCTGAATTCTAGCATATTTTAGACAAATATGTGAGGATGAAGAAATGACTTCTAAATCTCCTATTTGCGAATTTCAATTGACTAAATAACTTCGATTGATGAGCCCATAATATTTAATAAAGAATTTTTAATTAAAACAAAAATATTGACAAAAACAAATTTGAAAAAGACAAAAACAAAAGTAAACAAAGACCAAAAATCAAAATGTTATGAAAAATTAATTTTTTTATTTTATTTTCTGTTTTTCGTTATTCGTTGAATTATTTATTATTCAACATAACTTATATAAAATAAAATAAATGTTTTTTTTTTATTTTTTCATAATGTTTTCAAGCATTCATATAATATATATATGCATATATAACATATAGGTAGATTGGTAAGAATGTACATGTATGTAGACGTATACATATACTTTTATATATTATACGGTTATTTATATGGCATACACTTATGTATCCATCCATATGTTTGTACATCTCTAAATGTATATATGTATAGGCATGGAGAGCAAAAAATTGTTATAAATTCCTTTATTCTGAAAAATGACAGAAAATTATAAATTGAAAAAAAAAAATGAACAATAAAAACAATTCTTATAAATGTACTCGTTATTCGTAATGCAGTCAGTGCGGATGAAAAAATTAAACAAAAAATAAAAAGGAAAAATTTATCAGAATTATTATTATTTTTTTTTTTTCAACTTATTTAAAATATGTATTTTTTAATTTTTTTCATTACGAAATGACACACAGAAACAGAATGCAATTATATTGGTTATATAGTTTTTTGTAAAGTTATAGATAAAATTATACAGATACAAAAATATACAAAACACTCTGTATAGAAATAAAGATTGAAAAATAATTTATATATGCACTTGCACTCGTAGTTAGCTAAAGTTTTGAGTGTATAAGTATGTTTTTATAGAACGTTATTTGCATATATAAATGTAGAATTGTAGATACGCATATATAAACGTTATATATCTGATCTGTATTTGTATATAGATTGTTGAATTGATGGCATAAATCAACGTCTAGTTTCAGAGACTAAGCGCTGATTTTATGATTTATTGAATTTATGTTTGTTTGTTTTGTTATAAATCCTCAAACATATGTATGTGTATGCATAGTTTTGATATTTATAACATTCATATATACAATTTTTCTTTATCTCTTTTTATGTTGAATATATCTTCAAAATTGATTTTAGTTTTTTTTTATATGTTTTGTGTTTTATTTAGAAAATTATAATTTTTTAAAATTTTTAGCATTTCTATATGCCCATCACATTATGTACATTTATGTTTTCTTTGTTCATATTACTAATGAAATATTTTGAACTTTTGCGAGAACAAAAACATAACTAAACGAGAACATAACTAAAAATTAAATTCTGATAAATTAAATGAAATTTATTTAAATACTCGTATTTATATCTTATTTATTGTAACAAAAAAAAATTAGTTTTATACGCATACACATCATAATTATCTTGAAAATTAAAAATATTCATAATGAGCATTTAATTGATGGTGAATAACATGTAAATCTTTTGTTTTTGAATAATTTCCTTTAAATTCTATACATAATTAAAAAGGTAATTAATAATGAATTCATCTTTATATTATCATTAGTTTCAGTTTACTTTAGTTGTATAATTTATTAATTTCAATTAAAACATTTTGATAGACAGAATTAATTATGTATATTTGTAATCATCTGTCTGTATAAGTATATATACGTATTTACAAAATATTATTCTATATGATATAGGTAAAGTGTGTATGTATTTATCTATTTTTTAAATAATATCATGGCATACAGCTTATATTGTATTTGGAAATGACAGATTATTATGTTATATTCTGCATGGTTTTTCCAGTTATATATTATGTTTATAAAATTTCACAAATATAAATTCAAATACATTTATTATACTGATTCAAAGTTTTCCAAAAAGTTTCATATATGATAACCCTGATTTTCAATAATAAAATTCTAAAATAAAAATAATACAACTCGCATACCATATACAGAAAAACATATATGTATTACCTATATTCGAATGTATGTATGTGTATCTCCCACTTGTGAGAATGCAGTGAAAATCGATTTTTTCTTGTTGTTTTGTATTGTTTTTTACAATTTCTTCTCCTTTTTTACATTTTTTGCAGAATAAATTCATGCACTATTATATGTAAACATAATATATTTATAGGGTATATACGATATAAATGAATAAGTTAAACAGAGGAAAAATGAATTTAAAATAAAACCGCACACAGATAATAACGTCAATGGAGACTAATTTATAAATTTATGCAAAAGATGGGAATGATATAAAATGAAGGTAAAATATTTATACATACATATGTGAAAGAGTATATATACAACATACAATAAAAATAACATTCCAAAACTAAAGGAAAATATTTAAAAGTTTTCAATATTTTTCATTAAACAGAAACAAAATACAAATTGCAATTGAAATATTTTACATTTCATTCGTTTATTTACAAAAAACATTTTTTAAAGTTTTCATAACTTTATACGGTTTTTATATTCGCCTCATATCATGGGCATATGGAAAGAAAGAAATAATTGCTGATGGGATGTTTTAGTATTTAAATAATATTAGGTATTTTTCTCCCTTTGCATTTAGTTTTGTATTATTTGTGTAAGTATATACAAAGTACAATACAGATATTTTTATTTAGAAATAAAATGTTTTTAAATGGGTAATACGTATAATACTTTCTCCCTCAGACATTTCTCAATTATTATTATTTCATTTTCCGACGGCATAGAAAAGTTTTTCTGTTATAGTTGAATGATATTTTGGTTGTTTAGAACATTACAATGATAAAATTACGAAATATAATGCATATGGAAACTGGAGTATTTCTTTATATATAAATGTTTTTTGTAACTGAGTGAATAAATTGAAAATTCATCTCGAAGATGTAACAAAATAATCTATAGAAACTAGAAAGTATAAAGTGGAAATATGCTATAAATTTTCTCATAAAGATCTATTCACAAATTTATTAATTTTCTGTATAATTTTTTTTTTCTGTGAAAAATAGAAAAAGAAATTGATATACAAGAGGTCGAACATTATGTACTGTGGGTACATACTATATTTATAGTATTTATATCTATATACGAAAATGTTTGTGAATAAGTTTAAAGTTATCTCTGTTCTGTATCTCTTCTATAAATAATTTGTAATATTTTTCTGTGGGCACCTTCGTAGCTTATAAAAAGAAAAAAAACAAGGATATCGAATACGCATATCTAGTGTGTTAATGTGCACTCGTATATAAATTCTTTGTATGTTTTTCATTCTATAAAACTATCTGCTGTCTATCTATATTTTTCTATCTATCCATCTATCTATTATATGATATCAATGTGTCGACAGTCACAATACAAAAACACTAGAAGGAAAAATAATACAAAAACATAAGTGAAAAGATACGTATATGTCGCATCTAATATGTACCTATATATAGTGTAGTAAGTATATTATACTAAAAAGGTAAACTCAGAGAAAATGAAGATGATAATGTGTGGGTGGGTGCGCGGATGACAATAGTCATGGAGTCAGGGAGTCAGCGAAAAACTTTCTTAGAAAAATATTCATTTAGAATTTGATACAGAATTCTACATTATGTACATACATATATACAATACACCAGAGCTTCTATATGAATAGCCATAATGTTCACAAAATATAAAATATATATAATAAGAAAATATTCACTAAAATAAAGAAAAGAATATTATTTAGTTTAGAGTATGAAAATAAAACTTACTATAAATATGTATTTGCAACAAAATTACATATACATATACACAAATACATATACACATATACATATATATAAATGTTACGGGGTGTAAAATAGGTGAAACAATAATGAAATACATATAGAATAAAGAAAAACCATAAGTTATTATAACACAAGTACAAATTTTATTCATTTTTAACATTAACGCACACGAATAATTTAGTGTAAAACGATTTATGTACTTTGTATATGTATCACATGTGAGTGGAATATACACCATACTGTATCACTGTATGTTTTATATATAAAGCGAGAATCTCAATTTGTTGAAAATGTGTATACGAAGATTTATATAAAAAAAAATTTTTTCTTTTTCTCTTTATCATTTAAACATTAATTTTTATATTTATTTTTAATTTTGACTTTTAGTATTTTTTTTTTATTTTATATTTTCTGATATTTTATTATTATTTATTTGTTTTTTTTTTTTTTTGTTCTTTATACGTGTTGTTCTACTATATTCATATATTTGCTGGTTTTTGTCATTTCAGTTATTCAGTGCTGATGTGAAATGTTAAACAAATGATTTTAATACGCGTTTAAGTGTAAATTGCCTTTAGTCATTAAAAAATGGCAGAAAAATGTATAGGTATATAAATTACAGATTGTTTTATATATTATTATTTCACCTACATAAATATTCACACGTATATGTATATATGATATTATGTGCACGTTTGTATACATTATATACGCTGATATTTATATGCAATAACAAATAATATTTAATATTTTTAATGACAATAACCAGAACATGGTAAATTGTTGTTCAACTATAAAATACAACATAAATTAAATAATTTTATGATGAAAATTCTTTTATTATATTCTTTTTTTGCTCATTTTTTTTATTTATTTATTTTATTTTTTAATTTATCTTTTTATAAATTTTGAACATTATATTTGCAGATACATATATGTATGTATATGAAATGAATGTAATGTATCGACTACACACAAACTGATTTATTATTTGCAGTACTATATATTATACGAGTATATTTTTATGTATATATACAGTACACATTTACATTCCATATAAACACGTACATGTATCTGTATAAAAGTATTAAAATGTATAGATATGAATATTTTTTTTAACAAAGAAAAAATGAAAATGAAACACATAAATTCATTCTAAAATGATATTTTAACTATTTTCAATGGAAAGGAAATAAATTTTATTTGAAAAAAAATAAAAAATTTCCCTATCTCCTATATATATGCTGTTCTATTATATTATTCATTCACATATGTACACATTATTTTTCGAATAAATTCAAAAATGAATATTCTTCATTCCATTACTGTGTATAATAAATTTTAGAAAATATTTGAAAAAAAAAAACACTGAAAACATCTAACATACACTGTCTACATAACATATATGCAAATTAACACATTGAACAAGTTTAGATTGCAAATTTTTATTAATAATGAGTAAATTACCACCTACTGTGTTATTTTTATTATTATTATTATTATTATTATTGAGATTTTTTTCTTTTATTTTCCAAAAAAATTCGTAAGAATGACGAAAATGAATTTTTTTTCAATTTCATAATTTTCATGGTTTTTTTTTTTTTTTGAATCGATATTTTCGATCGAAATAAAATTTGACATAATTTATGATAACGTTGATTTAATTTAGTTTTTATAGTGCTAAATATTTAAATCTTTAATGCTAAAATTTAATTTTATTCTTTGGTTTTTTTTTTTTTTGGTTCGTATTTATTCAACTGCGTTCAGCTACAATATTTTTTTTTTCTTTCATATTATTAATGTTTAATGAAATGTGAATAAATAATAAATTATTTGTTCGAATCGAAATGAAATAAAAATAGATATACAGATCTCATCAAATCATCATTTTATTTATAACGACCAGGATATAAAATTATTAAGAAATTCGATATACTAGCATACAGATGTGTATAAAGATTTTTATTTTTATTAAATTTATCTTAAACCAAATACGTACCTACAGAATATTCACGAAATATCAAATTTCTAATTTTTATTTCATAATTTGATTGGAGAAAAAAATTAATTAAATTATATCATAAGTTTTATTCTTATATTGTTACAAAAATTTACGGAAGCTAGTAAAAGAATTTTTTTTCAGATTACATATTAAAATTCATATTGAGATCATACCTGATCTGATAATTCACAATAATTTATTTAAAAACCACAAATACATTTTTTTAGTAGCAATATATTTTGTTATTATTGAAGAAAAATTCGTAATTATTCGTGGGTACCTATATGCTGCATTTTTTCCTTTATGACAATTTGATATTCCAGATTTTGATATTAAACGAAAGAATAGTTAAAGAAAAAGTACCTTACAATGTGATTTTCAAGACTATAATCACTTAAAGTTCTATAATAAATGTTATGACTATACTCTACTCTACTCCCAAAATTATTAAAATTCCATTGAACTTTAATTATCGATTTATCGATTTTATTTCGTTTTTTTTTTAAAGATGAAATAAAATTTTTTTTGTTTTGAAAATCGTGAAATTATTTTCGGTGAAGAGTAGCCTTGCATAAGCGTCTGATTAAATATTTCAATAATAAAGTGTAAAAGTAAACTGATTGTATACGTAAGAATATTCATGTTTAAATATTTCTATATAAGTATTTATGTATAATTCATTATGTTTTTGTATGTAAATACATAAACATCTATATCGTAGAAAATGTATACATTGTATATAAGTAATTTTTATATAGAATGAAAATTGCTTTTCAACCTCATTCTTCCTGTTATGCCTATATTTTCACTTTGTCATGTATTTTTTTTTTCATTTCTCTATATATACCTACACATAATGTAAGCAGATTTTTCAATCATTTCACCGCTGCTAACTCGACATGAAAATTTCAACTTTTCCTATACATGTGCATGTGCTTATATATGTATATATGTGCTTATGTAATATTCGTATCATACATATGTTTCAGTTAAATACATATGTAGGCAGATATAATCATGTATATATAACTACATTATTATATATCACATCAGATATCAGTAATTTAATTTTCAGAGCGCACCAAACATTATCCACACGTTCGCATATTACAAATTACATACTCATTCCTTGTATTCATATTTTATTTTGTGCTTATTTTCTTTATATCCTTTTTCAATTTTTTTCTTTTCTTTCTTCATTTTTTTTCTTTTTTATATTTTATATTTTCATCCATATATAGCTAGAGTGAATATGGGGTTACCTCCCAATTTTCTCGCTTTATAAAATTTTCTTCAGGTATGGTTTCTTTTTCTTTGTGTAGTTGCATATGTATGAGTATATTACATACACATACATATACACTATATGTGTTAATGTAAATATAAATTTATAGTTATCTACATAGGATACATACATATAAGTACCAAAATTCAATTCAATTGAATACTTTTTCTTTTTTTTCAGAATTTTATTACCATATATGTATGTATTCGTATTTAATATATACACATTCATATGCATATGCATTGACATACTATATGTTTTTTACAAACATATCTACATATTTTCATATATGCTGTAAATCCGATATATAAATATAGGTATATAAAATATCCGACCATTTTTCTCTTTTTCATTTCTTTTTTACAAATTTACATTTTATATACAAATGCAATACATAATGTACGAATAATTTGTAAGACGAGACATCACATACTGTAGTGTAAAATATGTATATCGTCGGTATTTCGAAATCATTCCATAAGGAATATTAAAACTGTTGGCAAGTAAATAGAAAAGCTTTTATTGAATGTACTTCTATGTATATATGTATACATATATGCAGGTTTTTGTTATATATTATCAAAGAAAGCAAGAAAAAATAAACAAAATAAAGCAATAAAATGAAAATGAAATGAAATAAGTACGAAAAAAAAATGTAAGATGAAAGTAATAAAAAAAAAAATTGAACGAACTTTTCAACCCTAATACTCTAATATTAGGGAGTTAAATCAAAAATGATTGGTTCTACGATTTATGGCGGACATGATGAAACATATACGAAGCAAATACAAATATGTGCCGCTTTACACACATGTTTTCATCATATACCTACTAAATATAATATACACATAAATAATCGAAATATTCAGTCAGACAGTTTACTCTATATCCTCATCCTTTAAAAAATTTCAAATATACACATATTGTGTGTAAATATCCTTATTTTTGCAATATACAATTATACATTTATAACATAACACAT
This sequence comes from Villa cingulata, assembly GCA_951394055.1. Lineage (NCBI taxonomy): Eukaryota > Metazoa > Arthropoda > Insecta > Diptera > Bombyliidae > Villa > Villa cingulata. The sequence goes on from OX596018.1 coordinate 49,411,895, forward strand.
ACAGTCTCTATTATATTGTGTATTCGGTCGGTTAATATATATAGAAGCTAGTAAATGTATGATTTTCTATAATAAAAATTTCGTATATAATAATTTTCCATATTTGAGAATATTTACTGCATATCCACATGCATATATATGTACATATGTATAAAGGTACTTCTCCACGATGCAATTTTTCTTGCGCGAAATTTGTCTTGCATGCAAGAAAACTTGCAGTACTTCGTACACACGACGCAATATTTCATGAAAAATATGCAATTTTTCTATCATGCAAGAAAAAAATATCTTTGCAAGAAATTTTTATTGCACGAGCACTTACACGAAATTCTCATTTTCTTGCCTATGCATTATATGTCAAATATTAAATATTTTTTATTTTTTCAATATTTTAAGAAATGAAAGGCCTACCTTTCTAATAATAATAATAATAATAATAATAATAATAGAAAATACATACCAAATTCACAAGAAGTCACAGCACAACACAACATAAACAAACGAATGATAGATAACACAGCAACCCATTACATTTTACTCAACTGATTTTATTGCATATGCAAGAGAAATATTTATTGAAATAAATTTTTCTTGCGCGAAATATTGCATATCTTTCTGCGTACACTATGCAATAAAAAAAATTGCTTGCAATAAGAAATATTGTATGAAATACGTTTTCTGTGCAATATTTCATCTTTCTAGGCAGCGTACACTTCGAAATAAATATTTCGTGCAATTTTATATGTCAAAATCGTATTGCATGCAAGAAAAATTGCATCGTGGACGAGTACCTTAAGAATGTATACGTGTTTTTATGATGTATAGCATAGTGCATGTGTAAATAAATAAATAAACGCTTATGTTATTGCTTATATTTTATATTTTATACATTATAAACAATTAAAGGTACCTATATAACAAAAATAGTACACATATCTATGTATGTCTTGAAAAAAAAAATTAATAAAATACGGAAGGAAAAAATGTTATGGTTATGATGTTTGTACATACTAGATCCCTGTAAATGTTTATATGAGGGTGTAGAAATTTTCATACTATAATGTAATACATAATACATTATAATAATACGAACATGCATGTATGAACACAGTCATTTTCTATAATGATAATGATGATGATGGTTTGTGGTATGAAGGAGGAAAAACGAAATTGAATATAAATCGTAAATAGAATGAAAATTATAAATGAGTAATAAGTTATAGAGTATGTTGTATGTATAAGCAAATATGTGCTTTTATGTTTTATGTATCGAAAGGATAATCGACAAACGATATCCAAATTGATAAATTAAAGTACATAAATTAATAAAGTGAAATTTACTGTGCATATACCAAAGATCCCCATTATTAGTTATTATTGCTTTATTTTCATTTTCTTTTTCTTATTTTTTTTTTTTCGATTTGTGAAACTATTTTTGTTATATTCTTTGTAAACAACCACAATCACACGGTGAAAATAAATAAATTTCTTAATTTTTTTCCTTTTTTTAGTATCAAATATGTTATAGATATATAGTAGATTGTATAGTTACTTGCGTAAATAAAAGTAAGTAACTGAAGTTTTGGACCAACAAGAAAAATAAATGTTAAACGCATTTCAAATTTTCTTTGTTAAAAATTTTAATTTTGAATTTTTTCAATTCAACTATAATCAAAAGAAAAGAAAAAAAAAACAAAAAAAAACGAACATGAAACTAATAACCTGGCGTTTTTGATAGCGTATTAAATTTGTAATTACACAGTAGATTTTGTATAACTTCGTATATGTATCAACTTCTATTAAGTGTATGTAAGTATGTATACATACAAGTACAAAATCACATATAAAAGTATGCGCCTAGACACAATATGAAACGGACTCTCATATACAATTTTATCCATGTTCATTATATGTATATGTTTATCTGTGTGAATATTTTAAATTGATGATGAGTGATGCAAACATAAATCAGAGCTCATCATTATCATGATATGGCTCCGTATTCATTGATGCCTAAAAGATGCATAATGTATATACGTACAAGTATTTCTTCTGAAATTTATCGTATGTAAGTACGTATAAGTATTTTTGTAATGACGGCATTTTCATTTATTCTGTCATCTTTTTCGTTAACTTTTCCTTTCAATTTTTTAATTTTTTGAAATATTTTTTTGTTTTTTTGTTTTCGAAAATTTTCATTGACAGGGTGTGAAATTTTAATAAGAGCTCCTTTACATCTTTCATTCTAGTTTTTCGGTTTTTCATTATGATGATATTATACTTATATGCTTATATGGTTTGGTAAAATGTAAAACAAAAAAATGAAATAAAAGAAACAAAACTGAAATTTATGATGAGGGACGAATTATATGCATGTCTGTGAAAGTGTAAACGGTTTGTTATGAATGTATGGTCCTATATAAATTTCTTTTTCAGATTTTATAGCATTCTTAAATATGTCTATATATGTATGTACTATAAGTATACTTTCTTTTCAATTTTTTTCACATTATTATTTTTTTATTAATTAGTTATCGGAAAAAATTCGGTTGAATGCTTATTTTATTTTTTTCTTCTGTAATTTTGTTCTCGATTTTCAAACAGATCTCATCAATTAGACAAGGGAATAGAAAGAACAAATATATATATATATGTAGTTCTCATGTTACATTTCTTGTAAATTTTATATGTGTAGCTGCATATCTGTATAATGACTGAATGTAAATATGATTTTTTGGTTTATATGTAAAATTTTGCATGGTACACAATTTGAATGATAGCTGGAAAATGAAATGAATAAATGAAATAAATTTTCTTTTATTGTTTCCGGCGTAAGTAATAAGTATTTCCTATAAAGTGTATACGCGTAGTTGAAAATTAGTAAAAAAAATATATAATATAATTTATTTATTAGCCATTTCGAATTATTAAAAAACGGATTTCTGAAACGTTAAAATTTACTTTAAAAAAATTTATAAAAAGGAAATGAGGTCATAAGGACCAGCATATAGAGTAAAGTTAGAGACAAAATTCTATAAAAAAATTAAATTGAAGTAATGAACACTACTAATACACAAAACAGTCTTCGAAATTTTACAGATCAAACAGACCATCAAATTATTATATGAATAACATAAATTCTTATAATTTTCTATAAATAATAATATGAATTCATAAACTTACACGTATAATAAGAAAATAATAATATGTATAAAATTATGGACCTCCTATACTTAGCACCTGCATTTCAAATAAGTATAGTATATATATACTTGACTATAATATTCACAATTACCCATCCATTATCGTAATTCTCATGTTAAACCAATTTAAAAATATTTATCTTTTGATTTTATCAAAACAAAACAAAACAAAAAGAAATGAAAAAGGACTCTCAACTGGCTATAAATTTAAATTTTTAAATTATAATCAATTCTGTTTATCTATCTCTATAACTGTACGATCAGTGTAATTCTTTAATTGCGGCTAAGGCATAAAATATAGATACGGACATGTATAAAGGAACTCATTTACAAAACTCAAATTCAATCAACAGGATAGAAAATTTATAGGTGTACGTAGCATTTTACTACACATAATATTATCGAAGGTATACATAAGTATATGTACCTATATAAACCTAAATTTTGATCCCTGCTGACTAAATTACTTTTTAATTTGTTTTCAGTATATATTTTTTTTGTAGAAATTCAAAAAACTTTGCAATTACACATATAGATTATGTATCCTGATAATAATCGAGTAGAAAACAAATTTTCTAATTTTTCTTTTGTATAACTACTTATTTAATATATAGGTTATTTTGGCCAATGTTTACATTAATGTCAAATATTATCTTCTTTTTTTACAAAAAAAATTTATTCTACAAATTTATAATTACAATGTTTTACATTCTTCCTATATTGTATAAATAAATGTATACATACGACGGATGATGGTAAGAAGTTGGTTGCAAGTATGATTTTAGACGTATAAGATTAAATTATGCAATTATGTTATTAAGCTTATTTGGAGTAGGAATTCCTTCCTAAAAGATTATAGAGTAATAATTATGAATTGCAAATATCAATGAAAATTTATGTAGATGTCAATTTTGTATTTAATGTTCCAAACATATAAAACGTATTCGATAAAATTGAATCACTAATGGAGAAATCCTTTCAAAATTTAAATTTAGTAATTTAGAACATACATATGCATATATACGTATGTGGTATGGTATAAGAAGCTTAAGTACAGACTTTTCGGATGTGAATATGAAATTATAACTTATTCTAACTGTCGATGAATAATTAATAAAGCAATTAAAAACATTCTGTTGTATTTATGTTTATTTTTTTTTTATTCGTTTCGGTACAATTTTTATTTTAGTCATTTGTAAGGTAATATTTTTGCCCTACTTGTGTATCACTACTTGTGTGTAATTGATAAATATGTATGTAGTATTATGATTTGTTCATTTCGAAAATGTCTTCATCAAATTTTCATTTTAAAGAATTAATGCCATAATATCTAATTTATATTTTAACATTTTATATATTCAATTCAATCTAATTGATATGTAGATATGAATTCGAATATAATACTACACCTCTACATACATTATAAAAAGGACATCTGCACACAAATATAAATATTCTCCTGTTTTTATTCTAATTTTTCATTTTACAATAGGCAATTAAATTTCATTTATTGAAAGTTTTTCTTATATGTACATAAATTGTATGCATACTTATTCATACTTATAATTATCTACATACATACACATATTGATATATAATATATATGAGTATATGTATTATGTATAATGAATATAATATGGAAACAACATTTGAAACGGATAATATGATGTAATTAAAACTTATGAATTTTTCATTGTTATTAATTATGTCTTTATGCGACCTTTTTATTTCATGCGATAATGATAAAATTGTTTTAATATCAATTAATAATTTCATATAACTACTATATTTGTTTGTATGAAAAAATATGTAATAAAGGATATTATTATTATATGCGATGGAATGAATAGCATCCATATATATGTTGTATACGCATGTAAATGTATAGAACAAAGCAGAAATTCTCATTACAATAAAACAGAAACCATTTAGGTATTCAGAACAGAAATAAAACACTTGTTTCCTTCTTTTGACTAATTACTATCCTTGATGATGTCTTCATTACAACCATGAAAATCGACAACAGATCTTGTACACATGTAAGTGGATACACTCGATATACACTCGTAATACATGAGTATCTACTAACGTTATTTTAATAGTCTGTCGTTTTTTTTTTGATGTTTGTGTGTAGAACAACAAATATAGTGTAATCCGTACATACATACATATACATAAAATCGTAGATTTAAAAAAAAAAGTTCATAATGAAACTCAATTTGTTGGTGGTTTTGGTTAATACTGTTAGCTATATGTAGAAAGAAGTCATTTATTCTTACATTTTATATCTTTTCAATTCGTTTTAAATATTTATTTATGTTACTACGAATGAATGTACAACAGTATATCGTATATCTGAATTGAACGAACAAATTGTCTGATTGTTACATAATGTACATACCTACATACATACATACACTTAGTGATACACAAATAAATACAACAATTGATTCGTTTTCTCAGAAATACGGATTAAGATTGATAGAATCGATAGACGTACACATATTTCTATGCAACTTTGAGTAATCTATCAAAATCAATTGGAAACGGTGGATAGATACAGACTACATGCATTCATATAGAATATATAGGTAATAAACTGTGTATAATGTATAATAAAAATTCAATGAATTGAGAATAGATGTAGTACGAAAAAGGAGATGATATCAACATTACATACTGTAGTAGAGTCCAGTATTTTAATTCTAGTGTTGTGTGTGATGCATTTAAAATGTTTTAAAAATTTAGATGGACACAAAATAAAATAAATTCATTGTATACCTATACCCACATACTAACGTATGTAATCGTTGATTGTATAATATTTTAAAGAACAGGTGCTGTTACTTTTATTTGAAAATTTATATGTTTATATCGTAGCATTTATTTTCTTTTTTTTGGAACAAAAAGTGTTAGACTAGATAGTAGAAAACAGTTGATTACAAAATTATCCATAGAACATTTACTTATATTATGGACGCAAATTCAGGTTTATGATATGAATTTACTTCCATTAACAAATTATTTTTGGAAACGAATATCCTTTTAATAAAAGCATTATAAGGCACTCAAATTCAAATAATTATGAAATGAATTGATTAAAATGTTATTTAAATAGAAATTTAATTTAAACGAAATTGATTTCAACTAATTTCATATCCCACTGTTTGATTCTTTTTTTCATTCAAAAAATTTTTTTCAAATCATAGAAAAAATAAAATAAAAGATGATAATAAAAAATTGATGTACCTGCGCGATAATCTATTGTTATACAATTTTTGATATATAAGATTAGCTTAAATTCTTCTAGATAATAAACGAGGGAGGGTTTTCATATACACAAACGAGTACAACTATACAATAATTTTTTTTTTATCAATTCTTAAAAGCATTCCGATTGACAGATATACTTGTATGCATCTAATCGTTTATGTATTATTATGAATGTTTAATTTTTTGATTTTTATTAAAAAGTATTTGATGATAAGGCTGTCACAGGAATGATTCAAATCCATAAAGTGATCTGTCTTCAATAATATTCAATAAAATTCTTAGTAAGTAAGTATACAACAAGAACAAGTACTATACATAATATATATATATATGTATATAATGTAATTGTATGTGGTGAATTATTGTTAATCTTTTCAAAAATTGACTTTTTTCATTGATTAATCAAAAATATGATATTACTATATGCATGAAATATGAAATAAAATATAATGTAAGTAATATTCTATACAGAATTTATGTTATTTTTTTTCAAGTTTAGACATTTTTCGATGATGGATTCGTAGAATTTAACAATGAAACAGTATTTCATCTTCTTGAATATGAATCCTTTTTTAAACTTTGTTAAAGCAACAACAGTAACCGTAGCTAATTTTATGATATGCTTGTCATACATATATGTATATTGATCACATAAAAAACAAAAGAAATAGTATTTCACTTTGCTTAATTTTTCCTGAGAAATTTTAAAATATTATTTTTTTTTTACTTATTTACATATTATATAAGTATGTATATATCTGTGAATTATAATAATTCATGAAACAAATGATACAAAATAATTTTTAATTGAAATAATAAGAAAAAATTACTTATACTTATACTTATGAGGGCTTGTATTCATTTATTGACATGATCACGAAAAAATGTTTTATTGCATTTAGCCTTGCTTAAAGTTACAAAAAACAATAAATATGTTTTTATTTAAAAAAAAACAATTGACCATATAACTAATATATTTTCTATACAATTGGCAATGGTCCTTTAAAAGCTTAATCACGTTCATATAAAAAGAACAGAAAAAAAAATTTATAAATATATAAATAAAATGAAATCAAAAATTGAAATGGAAATTAAAATAGACAAATATAATAGCACCTACAATTATCTTTACAAAACAAATATACTGTCAAAATGCTAGAGAAAAAAATAAATGCCTTGTATAAATTTAATAAAATAATGCATCAGTTTATAGAGTGACTTTGCAATATAATGTAACTACATATATGTACAGCAGTTATCTGTGGATATTTACACAACGAATGGTGTAAAAGTTGAAATGATCTCAGTTATAGCCGTTGACACCTAAAAACAAAAAAAACCCCATAAAATAAGATCTTATGAAAAGTTTTAAGGCCAATATTACACATTGAAAAAAACAATTTCGTCTGTTATTTCGTTGTGCTCTCTATTGTAATTTAGGGGACAGTCACGATTCATTTATTCTTTGATAATCGCATGTTAAGCTTTCTTGAGTACCAATGTTTTTTTGTTTTTTTGTTTTTTTCTGATTTTTCATTTTCTTTTGATTTCATATAGTTGGACATTGGGCAATAGACAAATAGACAACAAGAAAAGATAATAACAAAAAAAAAAAAAAAAAAAAAATTTGTTGTAAGGCCAAATATACAAGGAATTTTTCATGTCCGAATCTAAAAACATTGACATTTTCATTTCTCATTATAATGTTGTATATACTTATACCCACATACATATCTAAATCTAACTAATATTGACATTTGATCACCCGCAATTAAACCAAAGATAACACTACACAGATTGGTAATAATAATTATTATTGTTATTGGATTGTATCTCCAGTAGCAGATATCTTAAATTACAAACTTTTTACATTCATATAATATACATACATTCTATAATTGTAAATACATACACATATACATATGTACGAAAATATAGGTGTACATCAGATAAAATGCACGTAGACTAATCGTGTTAAAGATTCTGTGTGATTTTGATGTTGTTTTTACGACTTTCATTTACTACCTTAGAGATCATTTTGAAAAGATAAAAATTTTTTAAAGTTTTAAAATTGAAATGAAAAAAAAAAACAAAAAAAAAACATTTTTCAATTTTATCATTTTCAAATTGTAATTATTTGAAGTGTAACAGAAGTGATAAACAACTACTGGACTATGTTTTCGAATGAGATACAATCCAAACCAAAGTATCTATGTAATTTATATGCAGATAAATATGAATAGGTGTATAATAAGCAGTTAAAATATACATATGTATATAATAAATTAACTAATCATATATGTATGTACAAGCAACATATTATATGTAAATGTATGTGTATACATTCACAATGCTGTATAAGTTAAATGCTTTGCGTAAATAATTTTCACAAAGAAAAGAATGTATACGAGAAAAAAGAAAAACGATTTTATTCTATTATGCACATATATTTTATTTTGTTTTTCCTTTTTTTTATTTTTGATAATAACAAGATAATATGCTCAACCATTTTCATAAATAAATAATAAATACATATGTACACATGTATAAATGCTATGAGTTTTATACTAAAATCTACCAAAATCATATAATATCAGTCACACCAATCAAACGAATCTGAACTGTGATTGATGGGACTTTTATGTTGGTCCGGCATTTGCTTTCATGTCAAAATGGTCGATCGTCTGCATTTACACAAGCAAATACATATGTGCATATATGCATAATATATGTATACAAATTGTATGCATGTACATTTACATATGCTATAATGCTATAATGTTCTTGATGTTCAATAAAAATAATGTACATACGTAGTATATATATATACCTACTCTAAATATGTACATATGTATATTAAAGTTATTCCGAAACATGAAATTCCTTACAAAAAAACCTTGGATTCCAACATTCCATTGGATCAACATAATATACTCATGTATGTGTATATGTTTGTGTTTGTGTGTGGAGTTTATTTAAACTCTAATTAAATATCTTGAAAATTTTTGATATTGATGATGATGATGTAGCGATCAACATTTTTGGCTACTTATAGAAAGATTTTATTAATAATAATAATATTAAAAATATTGGTGTGTGGTCATCAAAAAATGATCGTATGTATATACACATATGTACATCTTCATTCGTAGTAGCACGTATAGTATTTGATTCATTGCAATCATCATTGTGAATAATAGCAACAAAGATCAGTTGTAACAGTAACAGAATCACTACATCATCATCATCATGATATCCAAAAGATAAGTTATTAAAAATGATCACATATGTATGAATGCATATAAATACACAAATATTCATGTGAAAATAATATCTTTAGAGATCGTTATCAAAAAAATGTTTTGCTGAAACTTTGTATTTCCTAATAACCTGATCGATCAAAAAATCAAAGAAAAAATCTTCAAATAAAGCAACAAAAAAAAAAAAATCACTACATATGTAGATACGTATTTCGTTTTCGAAGAAAAGATATCAAATTAATAATTTCTTTTGATCTACAGTTGGAAGATAATGTCCGATTGTTGGTAGTAAAAAAAAAGAAAGAAAAAAAAAAACAATTTGACTACCGTATAGAAATAACACTTCGCATTATTGTATAGAGCTCTACATATCTAGTATGTGTTTAGATACTTTCTAATTATAAGTTAGCCTTAATTGGATTTAATTAAACATCAAACTAAAAGACATTATAAATTTTGGTTATTACCAACTTTCATGTTCTTTTATTTTCCTTTTTGTTCATGGTACGTAAAGCAACAGATATACAAACAAACTTGATCAATAATAATTTTACTAATTAGAAAATATCCACGCATGTATACCCCGATTATTTAGAAAAAAAAAATGTTGACAAGATACGCAATCATGTGAGTGTTTGCGTGTGTAACATTCATACACTGAAAAATGTAATATAAGTATGGGCAAATTGCATACATGTATATGTGTCGATAAGTATCAAAAAATTGAATATGAAGTCAATTTTTTTTTGTTTCTGTTTTTGTTACGATGACAGTGATTGGTGTCTTTTAATTGTTATTGCAACAATTATTTGTTAAAAGTGAATCGTGTTTTATGCCCCAATAATATTCGAATTCGTATCGTACATTATGTATACATATCGATTTCTTAGGACTTGAAGTATCACAATGTATATACAATTACTTACATATACGTATTCAGTAAATTAGGTCATATATCTGTAGCACATTATTCATGCATACTTTGAATTTTTTTCGATTGGCCTATATTTAATTGAATTATTGAAATATTTTTTTGTGTTGTAATCTATTAGAATTCAAGTGGTCATAAAACCCATATAAAACATTTTTTTTTGTAAGTTTTATATCAAACTATACTACAGTTGCGAAACTTAAATGTCACTGAATATGTGCTCATTCAAATTTTTAATTTAATTTCAGCTTGAAATGATAAATTTCGCAAATTTTTTGTGCCCTAAAATGTAAAACCATATCCGGTTCATAGATTAAAATGGTTCACTAAAACCGGACGTTGAATCTGAGTTTACAACTTGAAAAGTGTACCTTACATGCTTTGTCTATATGACTATAAAATACTTAAATGCTATTCGTACATATAGCCATCCATATTTTACCTACATTATTCATTATGTTTTACTTTCAACTTCAACCAATTAGTATGGCTTGGTGTTGGTATATGATTAATTCAGTTTGAACCAAATAAACCACTGAATTAATCTACACTGAATTAATGTACAACGGTACAACATAAAGAATATTGAATCCAGAGCTTATATTTATTACTTATATGCTTTCCAAGATGCAAGAATCTGAAATTCTTCTCCCACTACAGTGCAGTGCATAATTTACACAAGAAAATATTATCTCAGATACTGTTTAATAATATTCGAACAAATCGAGTTCCTTCTATACAAAAAAAAAAAACAAAAAAAAAACGATAAATGCTTAGACTAATATTTCCATGTGTAATAAATGTCCTCGCATTAGTTTTTAACCTAAACTTCTATGAGCAAAACGTGTCTATAATCGTACGGGTGACCTGAAAAGGATGTAATTTCTTTTGTTTGCTAAAAAAAAACATGCAGCAGCAGCATACAGTTTTGTGCTGTTAGGGTAAAAAAAATTAAATTAAAATTCAAATATAGTATAGTTTCAACCTTGAGGGCAAAAAGTTCAGGAAAGCACTGACGTCCAAAATGCTAAAACCGGCGCTGTGCAAACCGAAAGAAACAAACAAACAATTTTAGTTTGAATATATGTATTGTATTAAATGCAAAATTTTCCTTGAAATTATTCAAAATGTCGTCGTAGTATTTATAGCAGTAGTATAAGAGTATATCATATATTCAAATGGAATTATGTTGTAATTATTGCTAATGATCATAATCGATGCATGAGAGTACATACTATATGTGCATCGTCTATTGTCACTTTTATTGAAGAATTTCAAGGTATAAATTGTTTATTGTTTATTATCGGCTGACACACCTACAAAAATAGTCGCGTATATATGGAAAGAGTAGAATGTAGAAACGATTTTTTTATTGACATGCAATAAATTCATTTTTTTTTACGATTCATTAATTTTAAATTTCATATGAAAATTATTTCCAGTTCATTTTGGAAGATTTAACCCTTCAGTCCCGTTTAACAGATACGTATGTACCTAGGTACTGGTAACTCATTTAAACTCCCTCATATTTTAATATGAACCTGATGACGCGAGAAACGAAATCAACATGATTTCCTCTTTTTTCATTATATATATTTGAAAATTTCCCAATAATAATTATGTAACTAATTAAAATCCTTTTCATTTCTCTTTCCATCATTTTTTTTTTCACCTATAACGTATTTTATTTACACAATGAAATGAAACTCGAAACAAAATTAGAAGACATTCAAAATTTTATTTTTAGAACAACAATTTTTGAGAAACTCTTATTTGCTCGATTATGTGTTTGGGTATATTAATGTTTGTATTTATTTGTTTCTGTAATTATATCGTAGCTCATCACATTCATTTTTTATATTATTTTTTTTTTTTTTTTTGTAATAATAATAATGAAGTCATCATAACTTTTTATACTGTTTTTTACATACTTATATACATAATACGTCAAAAGTTTCCATTACTATTTTCGACGTTAATAATAATCAATTTAATTTATTTTTTCCATAATAACTTTTTGTTATATTTTTAGAATAAGATGTTATACTCGTGCTTGTATTATACAAATATCAAGAAAAATGAAATAAATTTTTGATGGACATCTGCTTCTTTGTTCATATCCCATATCCTTTGTGTACGTGTGTAGAGGTACTTGCACACATATACATATTTAGTTATAATTATTAAAGTATAGAAAAGGGTAAATTCAGAAAATATACGAGTAGGAATACAAAATAATATTTCTAGCTTTGTATCTATATATAAGTTTAAAAAAATTTGTTTGTAATATAATTCACTTTTTATTAAAACATTTTTTTTTACTTAATTCTTGTCATTAAATTTTTCAATATTTTTGACCCCTAAAAAATTAATTGTAACAATTTTCATTACAAAAAAAAAATTAAGAGAAAAAACAAAAAATTAATTTCATTATGTGTTTATGACAGATGTCTGATCTGTTAAAAAAGGATAATGTTTTTCATGTTATAATATACTCGTATTATTTCTCTTTTATTTCGTTTAATTTTCTTCTCGTTCATATATTTATTCAGAGAGTTGATCCGCTTTATTAAATATAGTATATGCGACACAATAAATTAATTAACTGTTTTCTGTGCGATAATATAATTTTGTTGTATCAAATTTATCCTTAAAAAAAATAAACTTAAAACAATCGAAAAGAAAACAACGAAAAAAAAATACATGCATATGTATGTGAATGTATATACTCTTGATCTAAGTATATATGCATATTTATTCATTTTAAAATGAGAGAAAATAAAAAATGAAATAGTCAGTAGATACACTTACACATATACGAATTCAGTGTGTATCTGCTGTTATATTTTTATTGTCCGTTTTATTATCGAATTTTTATAATTTTCAACTTTTTTACAAAGTTTATCGACCTTTTTGCACAACATACATACATATGTACGTCTTATTACTATGCTGTACAATCCAGTATATTGAATCATTAAACAAACGAACCAAAAAGTTAATCTTCAGGTAATGAGGATGTCTGAAGTTATGTCTACATTTAAGGTTTTACTCGTATATACACACAACATAAATATGGTTAAATGTTATGAATTAAGAAAAAAAGGATGAATTTAAGTATTTCGTTTGCTTGTAAATATACTGTTACTGACATGTACATACATATATATAGAGTGTACATTATACAATTAAATATATAGATTTATTTTTATTTTTATATATGTATCTGTATATATCTGTATATTTATGTAAGAGAGTATGGATTTATAAAGGACCACCAAAGTATCTGATATACACCAAATAAAAGATAATAATATTTTTTGCTGTTTTTCATTTTCGTTATAGAAATAATCGGCATTGTGTGGCGTCTCGAATATCCTGTCCGTGTGTCGTTATTCAACAGCTTATAAGAGCTTCTGTTCCCTGTTATTGTGTTTTTTGTTTGTACATATACATATATACATAATGTATATTATATAAGAAGTGTATAATATCTTTAAGTACTTTATCCGGTAATCAAAATTGTATTCTTACTTAGATTATTTATTTTGTATACAATTTATATACTTTTCATACACACATAAATGCATTACATGATTCATGCATGTATGTACGTATATCCATATAGCATATTGAAATATATGAGTGTATTATTATATTTACTCGTGGATATGAAATATATTTTTTTCTTTTTTTTTTTGTATTTGTTGTTTAAATTCATTGAATGCTCATTTCTTATTGTATTATGATTCTTGTTTTTCAGTTCTCACTTTATAATTTATATTTTATTTTTTTTTTAAATCTCACTACATATATTTAAAAATATTTATGCAGTTACATCCAGTAGTTTTTTTTTTTGTATTTTATTTTACTTTTATGTGCAATGAAATAATCATATACATATACATGTACGAGTATATACGAAATACGAAAATCATCTTTCATGTCGTCTCCCTTTAAATCCGATGAAAATCCTGTCTCTTCGTATGTAATCAGATACTCAACACTTGACTTAGTAAATTGCATAAAATTTAAATAAATTTTATATACATGTAAATATATATACTCGTATGTACAAGCAGTGGCGGATTTTATGACAAAGCGCCAATTAGGCGTCACTCAAAGATGCTCAAAATTAATTTAAAAGTTTCAAAATTAAAATTCAATAATGAGTACTCATGATGTGGGAAATACTACTCGTATCAGCATTGCGTATACTATAGCTACTGTATTAGTCAAAAGAACTCCACTCCATCAAGAGTTACTGTGTACGGAGTAGAGGAGTAAATATTAAATGTTGTTAGTTGAATTTTCGTATTTGTCATGTATAATATTCGCATTCTACTAACAGAGAAAATCAACTTATCCCGTGTTAAACAAATTAATAAAAGAATACATTTAAAAAACTTTTTATTCCTGCTTTTTTTAACATCAAAATTATTTATAATGTTTTCACAATCTAAGGATGATAAAAGTTCAGATTCGATCTACAATACTGACAATTGTCGCCCCTTCCAAAATTTCCTGTCCAGCCGCCTATGTTGCCGAAGTGTAAATCTAGCCCTGTGTAGAAGACAAATTAATGAAGATACATTTTGAAAATGAACATAAAACTTATAAAAATATTTTATCCTTTTTTATCCGGTTTACTTTCATATAGTAGCATATGTATTTACCTATATTTCCCTATTAGTATTATACACTAGTATATGTACTTAATTCTATAATTTTTTATAAGAGTATACCTGTACAGTATACATACATATAAATTCTGTACACATATTACTAGCATCTACTAGTGTGTATATGATATAACTATATATCCATATAATGGACACACACACTTTAATCTAAATCTCTATATTTCTATTATTTTATGAGCACAGTAATACACGAATTTATATATGTACATATAAAAATACGCTATTTTATTTTTTAATTTTATATTTGAATATTACTACACATACACACAGTCTGTTTTTCTTTATCTTACATGATTTCAGTCCGCCAATTTCAATCTAAGTTAGCACCAAACATTTCTATTATGAATCGTTTCAAATGAATATCAAATTGCAGAGTTTTCTTACTAATATTATTAAGTATTATTATTTTTATTTTATATTATTATTATTATTATTATTATTATTGCATTTTTTTTTGTTTTGTTTTGTAAGAAAATATAAAGAACAAATTGGATTTTCAACAGTAGCAGTTCCAATATACGCAACATCAGTAACAAAAATATAAGAGAAAAAAAACAAAATCTTAAATGCATTAAATGAACTGTAATTGTAGCAGAGTACATTATTAAGAAAAATTTTAGTAACTCTTCAAAAATGTTTTCATTTTATACTCCATAAAGTACATGTATATACCTACCGATATATCTACAGCTACACATATACAAATACATGTATGAATATTTTTTATATTATTCAAATAAAATTATACAAGAAAATTTTATAATATTTCGAAGGCACGATTAAGATATCAAATAATCAAATCGTGTTAAGTTATATTTATACAAACATATGTAGATATATAGTATTTACGGATTTATATTTCTTTATACTGATACTCTATACAAACACATATGTTACATATATTTATATATAATGTATGTATATGTATAGTTACAGTTCACATAACAATACATGATACTTTCAGTATTTACTATGAGTATCCACTTAAAGATGCTGATGGAGTCATGTCATATCATTATTGTCTGCTGTTTCATCTTTATTCAAGATTCAAACTTCATTTAAAAGAACAAAATATGTATGTTGATATTGTTGTTGTTGTTATTATTATTATTGTTGTTGTTGATTATGATGACTTTGTTTTAGGATTCATCATAACATATAAATACATATTAATTGAAGGATCTCAATATGAATCTGTATAGATGATTACGTCTTTAGGGCATATGATTGGCATCTTATATATCGTGTATCATACAAGTAATACACTCTTAAAACGAATACAGTTGTAACAGGAAGCAACAACTTACTTATTTGATTAATTCAACTAACGATTCACATCGAATTTTAAGAACCATCATATTGTATGAATATGAATGGATCTATATGGTAATTAAGATAAGGCAATAATTATTACTATCTATCGTTTGTGCACGTATGTATACTTTTATACTGTTGTATTAGTGTTATCATTATATATACCAAGTTAGATAATAATAAAGATGTTCGAATATGAAGATGATTTCCGTCCGTTCCAGATATAATATGTGCTCATATTTTGGTAATTTCACAAAAAATATGTTGTTGATATGCTCTGGAAAATATTGACTTTTTAATATTCATATCATCGTCTTTCTATCTACCTACATCATATGTACATAAACATTTCGTTTAGACTATTTGTTCAGGATGTAGAAATGTGATCATAGAAAACATATGCAGATTATACTCTGACATACTTAAATCAAAATTTATTTGTATATGTCTTTAATCCTTTTTTATATACAGACATACACTTGTAACAGTTTGTTTCTATATTATTATATTTCATTATAATTTTTTAATTCCTTGATTTTAAAGTTTCTTCTTTCATATTATCATAATGCGGTCTCTATTATCAGACGGACAAGACAATTATTTCTTAAATGTTATTTTTTCTTGTTTTCATGTGAAGATGAAATTCAGTGTTTCAAACTGTTTTCTTTTTTCTTCTTCTTCTTGTTGTGATATATCTTTTATTCATATGATACTCGTATGTAATAAGATAAGCAATATATATTTTTTTAATAAGGAATCCCAACAGGATTAGTTTATTATGTTGCACAAAAATTTGTATTATTTTTCATATTCGATCACAGTCATCGTATACATATTTTTTATCATTTTATTTTTTACTTCTGCTATCATGAAAATAATTCTGGTTCATAATCCAATCCAATGTAGAGATACATACCAATTTTTTTTTCTTTTCTTTACAATAAAATACATACATACCTTGCTTTTACGATGCTCATATACTAGAATACGTATATTTTATTTTACCTCATTTGATTTCAGAAAAATATGAATTATTGAAAGTGAGAAGAAAAATAAAAGAAATGAAAAATTTTAATTCTATGACTCATAAACTTGTCACCTGACAAATAAAAATGTAAAATAACCAACATACATATAAAATGTAGAAAATAAAACGAAGAAAAAATTGAAAATGACATCAATTTAAGTTTAAAATTTAGTAGCGACATTTATATGTATGGAGAATACTGTACACTGTTCTTTATAGTAAATACACATAGTACTGAATTCTGTATTTGCAGATACAGTCTATACAAAAAGAATCAGAAAGGTTAAATAAATTTGCTACCTACCACTTTTGATTCCTTTTTCCTTTTCATTTTCTTATTCTTTTTGTTAATTTATTATTTTTTTTTATTTTATAATTTCGAATATCAAAGATTCGAGCTATGGTTGTATCATATTCCCAATGTGTAAATGTGTACAAATACGAATACCAATATAATATGTAAAATGTAGAATAATATTTTTAATAATTCTATTCTTATTTGATTACCAACAGAGGTATAAACACGCAACCTGTCACCTAAAACGAAGGTGCGAATTTATTTATCGAACTGTCATTTGGTTTGTGATCTTTTACGAAATACCAGAAATATTTGAGTTCATTCAATTTAGTTAAAAAGTAGGAAAAAAATATTCTTACAAAACAGCGTTCAGAGAATCAAAAGATGAAAACATATCAGATTAGAAAGGTGTGTGCTGCTGCTATGATATGTAGGTATGTGCGATATAATTCGATAAAGAAAAATAATGTGAAAAAAAAAGGAAAAACATTAAAATCAAGATGATACAAAAAAAAACAACAAACAAATGAATTTCAGAGGAATAAAACAAATTCAAAATTAAATCATAAATTTTATTTTATACAGATTTTCTTACGTACATAAGAGTTCACTTCTGTTTGCATTATTATATATACCTTCTTGTACAGATTTCAGTGTATTCACGTGTGGCATACAGAATTCTGAACCGATAAAATATTCGTGAAATGGGTAATCTGGCACTGTATGTCATATACATAAGAAAAACAAAAAAACTTGACAAATAATTGAGTGAATTTGATGAATAAATTTCGAATGTAATTTGATAATTGTGACAAAGATTAAACGAATGAATTTTCGAAAATTTACCATTCTTGTATTTGATACTTGTTGTAAACGGTGTTTCAAATACCATAAAGAATTTCTAGCGTATATCGTATACCAAAATTAGCTGCAATATGATTCTACTGCTAAATACTTAATGTATCTTCCTGTATCTCGTATATACTTCTTATAGTGCGTAGTGCAGATCAAATGCAAAAGAGAAAATGTATTTTTCTCATGAATTAAAAGAATTCTTGATGTTCTATGTCATTCTTTTGATATTTTCGATTATTTGCATTGAACCCTTGATCTGTAAGTTTTTCAGACATCACTCAAAAAGTTGTACACCACATACACATTGGTATTATTCATATCATTACCCTTTACCCCATTACCTCAACATATTAATTACGTATAAAAATCAAACACTCATGTACCTATCAAATGTTAATTAATATATGTATTATGCAAATTAGGAAAAAATAAAAGAATTTTCTCTTTTTTTGTAATTTTTCTTTTCAAATAATTATTTTTTTTTTCACAATTTATTTTGCTTTATATTATCTATATATATATATATATATTTATAATTATTTTTTATTTTTATTATTTATTAATATATTATTCAAATGTTTTTTATTTTTATTTTTTGTTTCATTACATGCATATACATATATTTAGGTTAGATATATTTATATAACATGCATATTGCATTTTGTAATATACATACTACATTGTATTACTATCATTATTATCATTAAATTTATTACAATTATACAATTTCTACATTAAGAACATCTTTTTTTTTTCTTTATTATTTATATAATATATTTTTTTTTTTATAAAATTTATTTCTCATAATTATGTGTATGAATTTATTATAGGATAGGTATATTATATTTGCATTTATTCATTTTTTTTTTTGTGTTTATGTTTTGTTTCGCTATTTATGATTAGTAGATATTATATGTCAATCACACAACTATTATATAAAATATGAAGAAAATAATTATGATTTACAAATGAAATGAATATAATTTGAAAACATGTACACATATTTTCTCATATATATATATATATATATATATATATATATATAAAAGAATAATACAAGAAAAAAAAATTAATTTGTAAAAGACATGAGAAATATATAAGAGATCAAGTTTGTATTATATAGACATCATTTTACAATTTAGAATTTTATATACATTTACAATAAAATACATAAAATTTGTTCTTTTGCATTTTACTTTTAACTTCTTTTTATACTATTATTCTTGTTAATTTCAAATAATTTTATTATATTTATGAGCTAAATATACATATGCATGTATTCTAAATCTACACAATTTATTATATAATTTATATTATATGTATATTTTTTTAATAATATTTATTTTGTTCTGTTTGTTTGTCAATATATGTATGTAACGTACATCAGTGATTTACATACTTACATTATGTTTGTGTATCTATTTATATGTACTATTTATTGTTAATTACTAAAATATCTATAGGTACATGAAATATTACATTATCGGACATTTATTATAATTTTTTATAATAATTAATGTAATAATTATTATTATCATTATCGTCAATTATTCATATACATTATTGTTTTTCATCTATTATTTACCACACCATACATACATACATACATATATGTATTTCTATATTTTATCTTTTTTTTTCTTCATTTTACATAATTTCATTTTTTTTTTAATATAATTTGAATATGAAAATTTATTATTCATTGTTTTAATATATTTTATACATCATATGTATGTATGTATGTACTTAAGGTATCTATCTATATAAATTTATTTTTTATAAACATTTGATAAAATGATCATTATTTAAAGTATACAATGAACATATGAAATTTTGTTGATAAAAATGAGAATAATTTGCAAATATATCATGTTAAATGTTCTTGTTATCCAGAGTGTTAAGAATAAAAAAAAATAATTGTGTACATTTTTAAATGTGAATTACTAGAAATTTATTAAGGTACAAATTATGAATGTACATATAACCATGTGTAGCTTTATTCTGATTCAATAATCTTTCGATTGCATTGAAAATAATCAACAAAATTGCCAAAAAATGCTAAAATTTGTAGATACTAATAATTATCGATTTCAATAAGTTTTGTTGTATCAATTTCGAAATGGTATAAATGAAAACGAAACCAGATTTCAAAACTGAGTTCAATTTTTCTATTTTGTGTATAGGAACAAATTGAATACAGTATAAAATATATACAATGTTTTGAATATTTCCTTGTATTCTCTGATATTCGGTTTGAATGATACTCATACTCATTCATAATGAAACGAACAGTTTTAGTTACACAATTCGAATTCATTGAACATATTATGACAAAAATATAAAATAACATACAAATAATTTGCAACTAAATATAATAACAAAATAACAACAAAAAAAAATGAAATAAATTTTATTTTAATTTTTTTTAATTTAATTTTTATTTTAACTTTTTTTTTATTTTGTAACACAGATTAACAAGCTTGTGTATTTTTCATTTATTTGGGAATTGCTTTTTACATTATTTTTGTATTAGAAAAGAAAAACAATATTATAAAAAAAATATTTATATATTTTGTGAATTACAATTATTTACATTTTATATTTACATTATTAAAAAAAAACTTTGTATGTAACTATGTATCTTAGTTAGTTTCTTATACACGTTATTCTTTTTCAATTTTTTATTTTTTTGAATTTAATACATAATACTGATACTTTGTAATTTAAGAATAATTAATAATAATAAGAATTCTTTATAATATATCAAATTTTATACATAACAATAAGAGTGAAATTCAATTTATTATACACAAAAATTTAATTATTTGAAATTGTTTTCAAAAATTTAAAAAATTTATGAATAATTTGTTTTTAAAAATTTTTTATTATATTTTCGAAATAAAATTTCAAAATTGAATTTATGAAATTAATTGATTATTGAAATTTTTTTAAAGGTCGAGATTATCGAGCTGGTGTAGAATAATCCGAAAATAATTACTTTTGTAGATGAAAGCGCACTCTTATTAATTTTTCTTATTACATATACACGAAGATATAAATACATATGTATCTACACACTAGTATATATGGAATAAATATGTCAATCAGTTAAGTGATTAGAGGGTTAAATCATTTTGATTAATAATTTTTCTTTTAAAATAAATAATTAATTAAATCATTTACTAACAAGAATATTAAAAGATAAAAATTAATATAAAAAATAAATAATAAATTACAAAAAAACATATATTCATACAACACTTACTTCAAATGTTCCTATATATAGTGTTTGATGGAGTATGCATGTGTATGTGTAATAATATATAAAGCATATAATATATGTATTACATAATTATGTAGATATTAATTTTCTACTTAATTTATTTTGCTGTTAAAGTAGATTAAGTAACTTGTTTTTTATTGAAATTATTATTTACAAATAAAATAGACTCTGAACTGTTTTTTGTTTTATTTATTATTTATTTATATTTAAAATTTTTTTTGAATGTTTGTAATTATTTACATAAAACAGAATACAGTGTAATATAATATATGTATAGCATATAATCTAAACTAAGTATAGACAGTTCATAAATTATTTTATATGATAGAAAACATTCAGACTACAGAATTTACTATTTATTTATTATCT
This sequence comes from Villa cingulata, assembly GCA_951394055.1. Taxonomy (NCBI): domain Eukaryota; kingdom Metazoa; phylum Arthropoda; class Insecta; order Diptera; family Bombyliidae; genus Villa; species Villa cingulata. Next base: position 49,434,411 of record OX596018.1, read on the forward strand.
AAACGAAGCAATTGCAAAATAAACAGAAAATACATACATACGTACATGTGCGCTTATATGTACACTATCATTATTATACATTATAACATTTTCAAAGATATAATATTGTACAAGTATATAGAAGTGATTAATTGATAATTATGATAATTACAGGAAATTGTCAAACTTACCTTCATGTACATACTTATAAAGGAACCTCATATATAAATATTTTATTGCATTCACACGAACATATAGTACAATCGCATATTTTTTTTTTTTTTTTTAATCACAAATTTCAATTTATATATATAAATATATTATGTATATTATTTTTTATTATTGTATCTACACATACAATATATAATAATAGGACCATTCACACAGATAACTATACCTACAAATGTATGTAAGTATAGTATATGTATTTCGCACAAAATAATAGCCAACAATAAAATGTCCGCAATATTATGGAGTATTTGAAACAAAAAGTGAACAGATTACATGAATACATTTAGGTGTATATATATATTAGATTTTTCTACATTATTAGTACATAAATTTTTGAAATTGCTATAATAATTGTATTCATTTTTAATGGATTCCATTCTTTTAATTGTAACTGTGATATAGAAATTATTTACTAATTTGGCGGACTTCTTGGCGTTGGTGGATGCTGTGGTATCTGATAAGGACTAAATCTTTGAAAATGTTTAGCTCTCATATCAGGAGATGGTGATCCAGAACTTGATGGTGTAGATACCGGTGGCGGTGGTGGTGTTCTTGGATTTGATACTGCACTAGCACTTGCTAAAAATCCAGCTGATAATTGCGGCCACTGTTGCTGCCATAATCCAAGATTTAAGGCATTCAAAGCAGGTCTTTGATACATTTGTGGCAATAACAATTCTGTATATGGTGATCTACCCCACATCTGTAAATGCTGACGTGCCTTCTCTAATAGAGCTACAGACGCTGCATCAGCCTCCTGCTGTGTAAATTGTGGAATTAAAGGTTCAGGAAATAGTCGTAATGGTGCTCTCAAATGTTGCTCTAATAAAAGTGCATCCATTGGATCTCTGTAATCAACAAGTTGTAATCATTTGATTAATTGATTAATTAATTATATTTAAAATCATTGAATAGAAATGATTTACAAAATAAAGAAAACACGAAATGCGATAATAAAATGAAAAAAAAAAAAAAATACTGAAAAATGAAAACAAATTAACGAAATGTGATGCGTTTGCAATGAATGTAATAGATTGGCTCTTATCTGCATAATGTACTCGCGTTTATTATGTGTGCATGTAGTTATATTATGTATGTATACGGTACGGATACACATTACTAGTAAGTACGCGTTTACTAGTTGTGCACAAACCATACCATAGTTATACAGGAAAATTTTCTGTGGTCATACAGAACTCATCACGAATCTGTGCCAAAAGTAATTAATCTTCTTGAGGTTCAACACCGTCGCGACTCTGCACTCTTTATAGCCATTTTCGCAATTTAAAACTTTAAAAATTATACTAAAAGTAACCATTCGAGAATTGATGGAGCCATAAAAAAATTATTTTTATACTTTTTCGTTTCATTGTATGTTGGAGGTAGGTAGAAATGAATGTATACTCATATACAATCTTATTTCGTATAAATATACATTGCTTATGTATTCATATGTACGAATATACGACTATTTATGTATTCAATGTACATGAATGAACCGATTGAATCGATGTTTTGATTTTTATTGATATTAGCTCATCATGAACTAGAACAGAAAATAATACGCACAGGTATATAGGTATAATGTGAAATATTTCGTAGACATAGAGGCATACCAATACTTACATATATACATTCATTAGTAAAAGTGCATTGGTATATAAATGAAGATATTTTGCAAAAAAATAAAAAAAAAAAAACCAAAATTTGTTGTGTTTTACACTGTAAATTTGAAAATTTTTCTATAATAATTTCGCTATGTATATATGTATATGTATACATCTACTGCATATGTGTATTATATTATTATATGTATATTATATATATTTATGTATATTGTATATGCATAAGCTCATAGGTGTTCAGTTATTGCAAAAAAGGGGGATAGGTTAATGATAATAACATTTCGTATATCGTTTCACCATCAAAGTTAAATAGGCCGCTCTGTAATTTTTGTTCGCGCCGTTTCACATCAATTGCCGATGAAATGTTCTCAGTATGTTAAGCTACGTGTATACATCAAGGTGAAACACGAATGAGTACAGAACACAAAAATAGCAAAAAAAAAATTTTTAAAAAATAATAATAAAAAAAAAGCACAAAAAAATAAATAAAATAAAATAAAATATTATTGCATACGAGTAGTTTGCAAAATGCAATAAAAATAGAAACAGAATAATAAAAACAAAAACTTTACAAGGCCGTAATTTACAGAAAATATAGAAAAAAATTTTCATTTTTTATTATAGGTATTAGGTGTAGTAGTGTGTACGTGAGCATATACAGGATGGGTATGAACTCGTTCAATACGTTTCCAATATCTTTAGTTAAAAACTTCATTAATATATAGCCGTAGCCATTCAATAAAACATATTTATAACTTTAGGAAATACAAATAAGTCAGTACATTAATGAAATATTAAACAAAAATGTAACGAAAAGCGTAAATTAGTGCAGAAAACAAATTGCAATCATGAACATATTTATGTGTGTGTAAAATATGTGTGTATACATATTTTAATAAAAAATTTTAAGAGCAATAAAAGTTATTACCCCCTTTGTTGAATGTGCATCATTACATGAATATCAGTCAAATATCGAATTCAGTAAGGCGAATATACACCTGTTTTTTAGCTACGTATATAAAGGGTGATCAAATTAGTGGTATTATTTATTTTTAATTTGAAATAATAACAAAAATGGTACTAAAGATTAATATATAATTTTTTGTTTATCATAAATATTATTTGGATTTTTTCTTTGAAAATTCGATTCTAAAAGTTCGATTTTTAATCAGTTGTTAATTCGACTAAACGAAGAAAAAATGCAATCGAGTTTTATCACTCATTTTGTCTTCGAGCGCAATCTATGAACAATAATGGATTTGCTTCAAGTCTACAGTCAAATCTGCAAAATTTTAGGCAATCTTTTGTCTTAAGCTTTTTCCGTCAATGTGCTTTACTAAATAATACAGAATACAAATAATTATAAAAAAAAAGAAAAAAAAAACGATCGCTTATATGATATTCAAAAAATTCATAGTTCATAATTAGCACTAATTCGATCGCCCGTTCTACAATCTTTTAAAATACAGTGTAATCGAATACAAGAGAAACCTAATTTGTTTGATTCTTGTAATTATTAAACCTAATTTTTATAACTTTGGATTTTTTTTTTAAATTTTTTTCTTCTCTTTTCACTTGTACACACATATTCATTAATATATAGGCTTGAATATAAGATACATTCTTGTTTCATATGCATTTTTAATTTTTTATCAGATGTAAACATACATAAATAACGATTTTCTTTGACATGCATCATATGCCTTCAAGATAGTAAATAATATCGAATATGCGTGCTTATAACGCGCGAAAATAAAAGTGAAAATTATTGCCTTGTATGTATGTCGATAGTTATACCTAGTACATGGTATATTAATGGTATTGTAGTTAAAGTATGTGATTATATACTGAAGTGTACAATTAAGTTAAATTTTCATCGCATATATTGTTTATTGTTTTATTGTTCGTAGTGTATAAAAAGAGTTCGGATTGTTGTCAATACGCTATAACTATACTTCAAGCATTTACGAGTATGTTAAAAACAAAACGAAAAAAAAGAATGTTTTTTCTTTAAAACGAACTGCTAACAGTAATTTTCGGTAAAAGCAGAGCAAATTAAAATTATGTTAAGATGCAATCAGAAAATAATCCTCTGAACAAATGATAGCAAATTAACAATTTTCGAAAATGAAACCACAAACCTCATTTAGAAAAAAAAGTGATAATTTTCTTTTTTTTATGATTAATGATTATGCAGGGAGCACAACAACACGAACACGATTACATTCACTTGTTTACTTGATATAATTATTTAATATAGTAATATTGAGAAATATTAAAATAATAAATTTTTGTATTCACCTGTCAAAATCGGTCAGTCTTGATGAATCTCGGAATCCTTTTGCGAATGGATTCGAATCTATTTTCAATTTCGTAATTAATTGATTCTGATATGCTGTAACAGCTGTGAATACTGTTTCTGGAAAAACGTATGTTTTATGATCGACTTCTTGAAGTTCTTTTGGTGAGGTGGGTACACTTTGGCCTGGTCCTAATCGTACTAAATGTATTCTCGGCTGATATCGATGCATTGAATTTAAAACGATCTGTAAAAAATAGAACAAAAATAATTCATTCATTAATCCATTTAGGAAATAATAAAACAGCTTTGAAATTTTGTTATGATATGAATACAAAATTCTATTAAAGTTTTAAGCAAATAATTTTGAAATTTATCTAAAAGTTTCAATAAATTACAAAGCTAATATAAGTATTAAATTTTCTTGAAAACATCTACTGTATATATTGCTCAATAAAGAGTAGAATTTCAAACAATTAAAGTTTTTATCACTTTAAGAATTACACTTATCATTCGGTTATCTCTGCATTCATATCTAATATTCTTGTAATTTTTTTTCCATTTTTGCTTTCACACATAACAGCACATAAACCTTAGATGTAAAATTATTCGCAACCCATTGTGCCGAATACAGTAAACAACAAACTCATCATATTCCCTTCTTAAAAGATCGATAGAAATAACAAGAAAAAAAAAATTCAAATTATCTGCACACATACATATGTATAGGCTATGGTACATACTTTGTTACATTTTATATATTATCCACCCACAATTGTACGAATGTGCTGTTCGCATACATTTTCACTCTATACACACAGCACATAAACACTGTTCTGTGTTACAAAAAAGGAAAAAAAAATGTGTTTTTTTTCCATTTATTTTCACTAAGAAAGTTTTTTTTTTCACGCCATTACACTACTGTTGCTATATATGTACCATTATGTAAATGTAAATATGATATGTAAATGTGTGTTTACATATTTTCAAAGTTTGTTGTTTTAATAATGGTTGTGCAAAATTAAAATAAAAACAAAAAAAAAAAAATTTCTCTACATATTATACTTATACACCCTATATATGTATATTTGAAAATATATTTATACATATACATATATTTACATAAAATCTGCTTTTACCCTGTGTACAAATATCAAGTATGTGCATATATATTTTCCTGTTTATGTGTATGAAACCGAATCTAAGTGTTATCATCATAAATTTTCCCTTATCAAAATAGTGAAAAAGTATTTTTTTCTTACTTTTTCTAAATAACACAATACACATACACAATATGTATGTATGTAAAGGAAGGTGGTATGAGCACATGCTAATACTAAATTCAAAAAAAACAATCCGTATGTATAATAAAAAACTGAAACAAAAAAGGAAAGGGAAAAAGTTGAAATACCACAGAGAAAATTTTTACCTCATATCTAGGTTTTTATTTTATATATTCCATTTTTTTATATGATGTATTTTTTAATTTTTTTTTATTTTAATTTTTCATTTTGGTCTGTTCAACATGCATGTAATTTTTTTCAAAATAAAATGCTGGTGTCCTCGAGTTCTCAACCTCTTTTTGTCTACGTTGATTTTCCTTTAAATAAACAAACACAAGATAGATTCAGTATACCTATACGAATAAGCCAGTATACACACATATGAATACATACGAGTATATTTATGTATATTTCCAATCTCAAATGTGCACGCAAACATAGATTTTCATCCCTGGCTTTCTATTTTCTTCGTTCATCTAGCTATGTATGTGTATAAATTTGAAAGTATGTAGGTGTATATGTATATATAAATTTGAGAAGTCTTGCAATTACAGACGACGATATACTATATATTCGAGTATGTATCTAGAGCTAGACAATGTATACAGTTGCCTAGGAAACGTTTGCCGAAGTGAATTTTCTTTCTATATACATTTATGGCACACACACAATTCAAAGGAGACGTCATTATCTTCATTTCTTTAAATATTTTCTCAATTTTATTCATCTTTCTATACTATACGAGATACGAGTATATGTTCAATAAGCACATATATAGTGAGTAAATAAAAGACCCACTAAAATGTGTTGTAAAATTTCACCACATTTACAGTATTTTACATACACGTACATACTTTTCTACATGCGTTATACATACTTTATAATACGTATAGTTTAAAATTATCATCCCCAAAATGTTCTGCTGTCGCCGTTACTATTTTTGATAAATATCGTTGGCACGGTTATGTATCAGCCTTACAACAAAACGTATACACATACATTTGTATATGTAGTTGTATAGTTGTAAATTATATGTACATAATGCAGTATCCTCGTGCAAAACAGTTAACAATAAAGCTCAAAGTATCTTTATTTTATGCCACCCAAGAGGTATTTCGAAAGGAGTTCGTTTAAGTGTGAAATATGGTTTGGACGATTCTTTTGTAAATATATACCTATTCCCATTACGGCATAAACGAGTAAAAAACAAATTGAAAAATAAATGAGAAAAAAAAATCAGTCTCCGTATGTACATAAGGAAAAATACAATAATGATAGAGAAAAATAAAAAAATTCAAAAAATGTTTATGACCTGACAACCCGCTTTCTAACTATACAAAAGTAAATTTTATAAAAAATTAAATAAAACTCAAACAGTCTGATGTGTATGTAGAGTAGCGCATGTCTCCAAGTTTTGAAATTGTTTTTTTTGTTTTTTTCTCATACTGTTCAGTGTTCATATTTTAGCTTTGTTGTATAATAGACTATGAGGGTGGTGAAGGTGGTGGTGATTGTATAAAAAATGTTTAGAGAATATGCAGAAATCAACTTTTACAACATACACATGTATACGATATTTTAGGAATGAGAAAAGAAAGATACATAATATCAGATCCATCTAGAGGGTGCTTTAAATTGCTAAAATGGCGTTTCAAATATCAACAAACAAAAACAAGATGGGGAAATATCTGCACTGTATGTATGATACACTGCAAAACAGAATTGTATTGTTGATTTATAAATGATGAAATGTTTAAATTTTAATTCAGATAGTGTACAGGACGGATTATAACCTGAATTTTAAGTGTGACAGGTATATATTCCTAGAAAGAAAAATATCTTAGACATGGTAACCTACAAAACTGAATAAATAGGTAGGTTGCTTTCATACATAAGGAAAATAATTTTCCTAATAGTAATTCTCTGTATGTAAATGTGTGTTCGTATGTACATTATAGAGTTAGTAAAACTGAAATTTAAAGCTGTTTTCGATGAGTATGCACACACTTGTAACTTTTATTTTTGTTTTTGGTTTTTAGAAGATATTCCATGCCAAATGATGAAGAAAAATTTAATCAAATTTAAATTTTGACATCGAAAAATATATTCTAGGAAAAAGCTTTAAATTGTGTACAGAGAAATGAATTTTTGTTCATTCATTTATTTTTTTGTTTTTGGTTTCTGTAATCTTTATCTAACATTACTTCTTATTTACAATTCCATATAACAAGTACAAAAACAATTTCTAAAGTCGAATAAGACAGAAAATCAATCACAGTATAAGGTACATTTAGAATGTGTTTATATCTATGTTGACAATTAATCAGATATATAATTTGAAAAATCGCTTGACAAAACTGTTTGAATAAGAAAAAGTGTCCACATGTATCAAGCCAACACTCTTACACTCAGTCCTACAGATAGATGGATGTAGATATAGATAGAAGAAGTTAAAAAAAGCGAAACAAAATACTTGTTTACAAAATATTTTTTCTTTTCTTTTTTCTATTATTTCATTTGTTTTCTTAAAATCTTTGTCATTCGCACCAGTATCTCTACGAGTATGTTGTATGGATAATAAAGAAAAGATTATGTGACTTAAAAGATATCTAATATTCACCTGTCCATTTTTATCCATTTCATTGTTAGTCAATTTGACTTTCTCGAATGAAACCACTTGTTTTCTTAATGCTTCACAACTAATTGGACTGTCAGGATGAGCATATAATCTAGCTGGTGGTGGAGGATCAGCTTTCCCAGCTACAAGCCATGAAGATCGATGATAAGCGTAACGATACCTTCTTGAATCTACAGCTATAATATCCAATAATACAGCATATCTATCGGCCGGTTGAATTTGTCTAAGTGGACCTGAGAAGCTTACTCGTAACGTTGGAAACATACGTCTGAAATATATAAACAAAAAAACAAAAACCATTACATTTATATGGAATATAAAATAAAGAAAATTATCGTATGGTGTCAACGACATTCACTTACGAAATAAAATTGATTACATAGATGGGTTATGTGCCAAATTGACTATTTTGTAAAAAAGTTTAGCTTATAAAATATGGCTCATAGATAACCATAAGATATTAAAACTTTATGTGGTTTATAATATGTTTGTAGCCTAAAAAGTAACTAGGTGGATGGATCATAGATCCGTAATTTTATTGTGAAAGGGAAAATTTTAATTCTTCTTTATAAGATAGAAGCATAGAAGTATTATTCTGCAATATAAGAGATATGAGTATGAGTATGTACGGAACAGATATTATGTGTAAATAGTGTTTGAAAGGACTTTAGAAATTACATACTATCAATTTCGCTTGAATGAAAAGGCAAAGCAGTATTTATGACTTAATACAAATGTAATATAGACACAGAAATATGCCAATATTTTTTATGAAAAAAAAAAATTAATTCCTGTTTTTTTGCTTTTTGTGATGATTATACTATCATACATGCATATTTATGTCGATGAAAATACATGCAAATGAGCGTTGAGTTAACTTCCTTCTTAGCGCTTCTTATCTGATCGTCAGTTATAAGCTGCTAACATGCACAAACTCATGGCACATACGGATACGAGTATATGTATAGGGTGAATTAAATTTGTACAGCACCTTTCTTTCTTTGAATACATGTGTGTGTGTACAATGTATGTGTACAATTTTTTTTTCAACATTATTCCTCTTTTTGTTTTGGTTTTATTTTTCATATTCTTTCATATTCCATTTTGTATAATTTTTATTCAGTTTTAATTTTTTCTGTTCGTTTTTTATTACAACACATAACATGATATTACAATTTTTCATATAAGAACATATACATATGTACATGTATGATGCACTTTTTATATTACATGCTCGCGTATGCATCATCAGCATAAATTAATAATTTCTTGTTTGAATACATACCAATGTACAATCCACATGCATGTTATGTTGAAGGTATAATAATTCCATTCATTGTCACATTCCCATATGCATATTTTTATTAGTTTTTTGTTTATCAGAAACATTCATATATTCAAAAATACTTATACCTACATGACGACTGTAATATAACTGCTGTGGCTTGTTAGATATAGATACAAACGTTTCGATTTTCGAAACATTCATCTTTATCATATTTGCCCTATAAGTAGGTATACGTATATGTATGTGTACAATGTAAATAATTTGAAGAGTTTGGTGGCCCTCCGGGAATTTATCTTATGTTTTAACACACGCTCACCTTAATCTTTTACACACAATTTTTTTTTATCGTTTATACATATTTTTTTGTCAGTTTTATCATCTCTTTTTTTCAATTAAATTCTGTTGTCAATGGTATATAAGAACATATTTATAGAGATGATTTTATTTATGTATAATGCTCATATTAAATGTACACATTTATACATAATGAGATATGTAAAAGTAATTCGAAAAAAGCATATTACACCTCACACGTCAGGTGACACTACATAAGGTGGAATTGACGGATTCAATAATGACAATAGGCTGATCGATAATAACTACACATGTGATTAAGAACACATAAACACATATGTTTATAATAATGTGTAGAAAGTAATGGTGATAATTGTGTATTATTTTTATTATCAATATTCAAATAAACTTGATGATCTTTTTCATTTCTATACATTTTGTTAGCTGCAGATTGTTAGATGTGAGTTGATGTATCATAGAAGGAAGAGTAAAAAAATTTATGAGTACGAGGTACGAGTATGAAACACATAATTTATTTAAATGAAGGAGGATAGATGATAATGATTAAAGTGGAGGATGATTAGTGCGTTGGTTCGTTTTTACTTTTTTATTTCAACAATCACTTGACACATAGCTTGCATAATTAGCTAGGGTGGTCGTTTTATACCAAAATTGACGTGCATATACATCAAAGGCCTTGTAGTAAATATGTTCCAAAGTGGATAAATGACAAATGAATATTTGCAAGTGCATTGGTAAATTTTAATTCTTAATTCCAACATACATATATGAGTATGTAGATGTTCAACAAAAAAAAAGAAAATTTCCTCTTATGTAAGTGATTTGTTTGGAAATTTGTTATGGTCTAAAGTAATTTTCCAGTTTTCGGTTATAATTGTATTTTTTTTTTCAGTAATCTGTACCGGAAATCTATTTATTCTCGAACTCTAATTTCGGTATTGAATTCAAAAATTAAAAGAAAATTAGGAAAAAAATGTAAATAACAACTTTCCTTAGCTGAAAAAATAAGAAATATGAATTTTCCGCATTTTTATATGAATATTAATTTTTATTTAAATCTTTAATTTAACTGTTCAATTTGTACACATTTATTCAAATTACGTATATGTATATCTGCGTTAAATTTGTTAATAAACCTTTTCAAATGCAATCAGTGCATAAATATCACCGAAATTTTACAGTTTACTTTAGCTAAGTGCTGTGAAATCAGTGTTTAATGCGTGTAAACTTTTCCATTATAAATATTTTCCATGTGTATTTGTAGTATATATGTATGTATACATATTTTTAGTTTACATTTTTTCAAATATCAAGCAAATTGAGTAAATCAGAAAATTTTATTTAATACATATTTCATTTTTCGTTTTTCTAATAGTTGAGCTTGTTTCACTTTTAATTTTAATTAATTTCAGTTTCTATTTTTTTTTTCATTTATTTTTTTGAAATTTTCTTGCATGAGTAAAAAAATCTGATATGTGCATTATTAGTAGAGACATCAAATAAAATAAAAATTTTAAAGACACAGGTTTTTTTTCAGCAATTTTAATGAAAAATTAATGAAAATTTTAAATACTGGTTATCCCATAATATGTATAGAATAAGTATGTATATAATAGTGCATTACAAATTTATATTAGATTTTGATATAACGATACAGTCTAAATACAGACTTTATTGCCTATGTAGGCTTTCAACAGTTTGTTCATTATTCTTTTAAATTTAAGGAAAAAAATTATACAATTATACGAATATGTACGTGTATAGTATAGAGGTATACGTACTTCACAAAAATATTCAAATTGATTCATTTTCATCGAGCGTGTTAAATACTACATGTGTAATTTTGTAAATTTATTACTGGTTTTTAATTCACATTTATGATATTTAGCGTATACCGTATACATAGATAGATAAACATTATAAGATAAAAATTAAACACTACACTTATACTTACATACTTATGAGTTACGAGTATCTCATCATATTCAATTAGAAATCGTAAATACAGTCATTTTTCATTTATTTTCAGTTTTTGTTAGATTATAATTTGTTACAATATTTAAAAATGAATGATAACGTAAATAAAAAAAATATGTACATACATAATTTGTTATCTTTGTATAAATTATATGAATTCTTATGTACATCCACATGGATGAATGACAAAAAGGCAATTTTAAGAATAAATAAAATATGAACAAAATAAAATAAAAATTGTCATCAAGCGTTGCAATAACAATAATAATAATCGAAACCCTTGTTTATTTTATAATTTTTTAACTGGTGTACAAACAAAGTATAAGGATAGTATACATCAAGAAAAATTTTATAAAATTATGTATCATTTATATAGTAGATACCTTTGTCTAATTGTGGCTTTTAATTTATAACAACTTCATTTCGAATATTATCTATCCGCACTATACGAGATACGAATGAAATGTATATAAAAAAGGTTCGTTACACGTCATATTTTATTAAAATACTCAAATTCTGAATTTTATTTCAAGTGAAAATAATTAATTTTACTTTAATGGACATTTTGTGGCTGTATTTTCATTTCGTATCCATATATTTTTTAACTTTTACTATTGTTAGATCTCATTAAATATTAAAAATTATATAATATCTAATATAACGCTAAAATGACAATCAACTGACTATATCAACATAACCCAACAACTTAAACATTAAAATTGAAAAAAAGAAAAAGAAAAATTTAAATTGAATTTTATCACATCATCTAATCGCATAAAATTAAAAATTCTGAAATACAAGTTTTCAATCTAAATTAATCTATACCAGAAGGAAGAAGAATACACTAAAGAACTAAAGGTTTTTCAATGATGGGTATATGCGGCATACATTACGTATACAGACATATGTACGTTTTCGGACAATGTATAATATGTGTATATATGTACAACGGAATAATAAAAAGTGACAGAATACACGGAAAGAAATTAGAGCATAAGAAATAAAAACAATAAAAAATGGAATGACTGAAATTAAGATATAAAATTATAATATCAAAAAAGATAATAAAATGTTTTTTGATGACATATACACCAATAAAAAAATTATGCGAATGAAAAATTATTAAAAATGCAAATTAGTTAGTTACATATTTGTGATATGATAAAGGAAATACACGTAATCATATGTGTATATGCTATAATTATGAAATTTACATTTATACATTCACAGTGACGAATGTGATAATTTCATAATCATAATAAACAACAGGATATATAATTTGTATAGATTGTACCAAGGTATCATATTTATAAATGTACAAATAGTGGAGTATTGCAAGCAGACAGACCCTTGTGGTAAAGTAATAAAATTTCAAATTAAACGTCACTTCATATACAATGCTATTCATGTGTTCATACAATTTATTTAAAAGCGCATAGACTATCAAACGTTCGTCATTTTTATGTAAAGTGAAATACAAAAAGGAAATAAGAAAATGAATGAAAATATGAAAATTTACGTTATTAATGAAATGCACGTACATATGAGTATATAAGTTGGTTAAAAAAAAATAAAATATGCATAAAATAAAGTAAAATCGTTAACTATGATGTAGGTATCTAAGTGATCAAATTGTATATCTATAATTCGTACAAAGATAAAGAATCTAGTAATATAACTCTTATGATTCTGTAAAATTCTTCTTCCGTATTAGATAGATACACTTTATATTTTATGCAACTTTATATATGTACTTATATAATGGTGATTTCTTATCTCTCGATGACGATGTAAATATACAACCATATTCATATGTATGTATGTGTTTATTCTAACAACATTAAGATGATATATGTATATGAATGTCTGTTCATTTACTAACAATAGAAACTAAAAAAGTTTACAATATATTCATCAAAATTATGATATACTTTTCATTGAAATGGATCATGTGCTCATTAAATTGTTACAACAATGGTCAAATTTTATTGCATACATCAAACTCACATATACATATTTATATACTTTATGTATTACTAATTACACACTTTCTTACATTTAACCGTGTGTAAATTTTTACATTTGAATAACAGAAAATCAAAAGGTAGAAAAATTGAAATAAAAATCTTTTACGCGTATGTAAGTCTAAGTAAGTATTATGTATTATGTATGTATTATATGTTATTCGTGTGTGTATTCGTCGTTTTATGTTCTCATACTCATAATTCATAATATAATACAAGAAAAAATTTTTTTTTTGAAATGAAAATTAAAAACAGAAGAAAAAAAAATTGTGAAAAAGAAATTAACAGCTATAGCTAATCATAATCAAAGGTGTGTACGCAATAACAACAGTGAAAACAAGCTGAAATAATGTTTTATTTTATTTTAATATTTTTTATATGTATACACACATTTGTAAGAGTGGTTAGCGTTGGTGTTATGTTGTTGATGATGATGATAATGATGATGATAGTGCTGATAATGATGCGATGATGATAATAATATAGCGATATGATGATATATGTATTAGATGATGTGCTACTTTATTGCATAAAGTGGAAAATTTAAACTTCATTACTAACGAATTTTCATCTACACATATAAATTTTCGTTTTTAAATTTCATTCACTTCTTCTTAAGGATTAATAATATGTAAAGTAGATTTTTTATTTTATTGTAGACACATTCATATAACAGTGTGGTACAATTTAACGTAAAATTGAGAATATTCATATTAATATTAATTATTGTATATAATATGTAGTTCACTGTTTGCAGGTAATTAAAATAAAAGCAATACAAGAGCATACCATAATGTTAATTTAGTTAAGCTATATAAGATCATTAGATATACTTACGTGTACATAAAAGTACCTGCTGATAATATATCTAAATAATGTACACACAAAAATTAAGTATATGTACTATGTTTGTATGAAAGTTGTATACAAACATATCTACTTAAAAGTTGAATGAATGAATATACAATTATGTATTACTATTTTATATTTTTATTTTATTATTTTTTTTTGTCATTAAATCATTTGAAAAAAAAAGTTTAAGAATACGATAGGCGGTGGCGGTTGACGCGATTCAAATAGAATACATACCTATACGTAAACATTTTACAGGTCTGTATGTACATACATATATGTGTATACATGAACAAGTTAACACACTACTCGTACTACAGTATACCACAGTACTTACAACTAATTTCATTTAAAAGTCACTATACCTACTATTATACTCGCATGTTAATACTGTATACAGACAAAACAGAAAGCTATAAAATATAATAACAAATGAAAAATTATGATGTAATGTTAACACGTTAGCACAACCGTAAAATAATTTAAATGTATAAACGCAAACGCATACTTTGTACTTAAGTATGTACTCGTATTAAATATGTAAAACGCACATACAATAACATTTATGTACATATTACTATACCATAAAAAGTCATTGGTAAATTAATAACAAGAGTAGCCTGCTGGTATTATAAGGTAAGAAGAAATTATATTCGTCATCATTTACAGTGAATTTCATTAAAAGAAAATGTTTGAAAATTGAAATATGAAAATTAATAATAATAAAAAGAAAATAAAAAAAAAAAATAATATAATGAAAATATGAAGGAAAATTAAAAAAAAAAAATACCGAAAAATGATTAGGAGAAAATTTAATATATCAAAATGTTAACGTATCAACGATATATTTGTATAGAAAAATATACAGTTGAGTAGATGTCAGATGGATAAAAGTACATACACAATAAATTTTTTTTTATATAAAATAATAAAAATTACAAATTATGTGTGTATTTCCAACAGAATTCACATATGTATATAATAAACAAAATGTTTTACTGCGACTATATACATATGTACACACAATCACACAGGTAGTATGTTCGTATATTAATTCATGAATTCAGGTTGAACTGACCAACTGAATATTAAAATCATAAATCATGCTCCCATTCCGTTTTGTAATCCCGTTCAGTTTTCTTAACTTCACTGTACTAACGTACTAATGTGAATTTTATTTTTTAACAAAAATTAAAACAAAAAAATTAAATAAATAAAAGTAATAAATATTTTTTTTTTTATTTTTTTCTACTTTATTATTTTTTGGATTTCATGAGAAACACGCACGCTTCACAATTTAAATAGTGTATATACAATATACGAGATACGATAGTATGTGATAATAACGTGCGTGAAATTTGATGTCCATGTTATTTCAATTTCTATTAGGAAAAGAAAAATAATAATAGTTGGAGAGAAAGAGAGAAAGGAAGAACAAATTGAAAAATAAAAAGGAAACATTAAATGAAAAACATTAAAAGAAATTTTTTTGTAATGGTATAAAATTAATAATTTGTTATTATTGCTATTATTATTATTATGATTATGTTCATAATGATGATAATGTGAATATTAAAAAAATCGTTGATTTTATTTTTTTTTTTTATTTTGTTCAAAGTTAATTTCTATATTTAATTTTTTTAAAACATCACAAGCCTTAAAAATATTTAATTCTATATTTTGTAAGGCATGCATGTATAATGTGTATATGTATGGTGAATGTGTGATAAAATTTTATTTCATTCTTATATACACATTTAATGTTGATAGTAATTATGAAAACATATACTCGTATTAAATGCATGAAGATATAATATACAAACCGAAATTTTATTTCACTAAAAATATTGCTCATCATATGATCATTACATGCATGGTATATTAACGGTACAAAACATTATCTTTTAATTAAATATTTTTAATTGTACAAAGTATGTAAAACGGTAAAACTAGTAAATTTATATAAAATATAAAACCGGGTATTAATTAAGTCATTATACAAATTATATGAAAAATAAAATATTCAATATGTATATAATAGTATCCTGTGACAAAATATTATTCCTAAAATAAAAATGAAAAGAATTCTTTCGTGAGAATTAGCTTTGTTTAATGACCACTAAAACTACTAAATCACTTTAGACTAGATTAAGAACAATGAGAAAGTTTATTCACAAGTTTGGTTTTGTTTTATATACTCTGATTTGTGTAATTATGTCTACTCTAGAGCACTTCAAATTAAAATGTGTCTGTCTTTTTAGAAAAAGAAGAGTAAATTACAGCAATGTTTGGAATTGGAAATTTACATTGACATTAAAAACGAACTCTTTAATTTCGACATTGCGCTATCTCCTGCTGCATTGAAATATAATATAACATTATTCTAAACTAAACTGTACTGATTCACTCTTATTTACTCCGATCAAATAATCATTATACTGTAGTATGACGCGAGAAATTTGTTTGGTTCAATTAAATTTTAGCTTAGAAACGTAAAATTAATAAATCAATATAATTTGCCATCACATCGCATCACCAGAATCAATTAGTGACATGACAAAAAAATATTAAATCCTAAAAAAATTAAAATCTAAAAAAAAAAATTAATAAATGGAAGAGAATGAACACTTTTAATGACATACAATTCTGTCATAAATTTCTCTATTATTAAAAGAAAAGGTATAGTAACATAATGAATATCCTATTCCAATACGGGTATTTTCTCCATATTGTTCCATTTTTGGTAAATAATTTTCAAAATTTATTGTTTATTGAGCTTTCATTGGCACGTTTATTTATTTACATTTATTTTGTGTTCAGTGTACGTGTAAGTTTTAGATCATATAATTTAGTAGAAAGCAATAAAAATTCTATAGGATCCTGGTACGCAAGAATACCTTTCGTTTATTATTATTATAAATTCAATTGACCTATTTGTCGTAGAGTGAAAATAAATAGTAGATGGTTCAGGTACAGTTAATATTTCTCTATTCTGTAGGCCACTGTAGGTGTATTTACAAAAAAGAAATTTAAACATAAAGCATTAAGCATAAAGGTGTTTCTATTCAATTTAAAATAACAAAAAGAAAATTTGTTACTTCATCAATTTTGTGATTTACTTATGCATACAATGTATAAGAAACCATACTTCCTATATAGATAATGTCATGTGCATAAACACGAAACACCTCTTACTAATATTGAAAAAATGAAAGTTTATTTAATTATCAAATGGTAATTCTATAGTTAGTCTATCGCTATCCTTCTGCAGTAGATAAAATGTTTTTGGCTTTAAACACACACAAAAAAAATCTAATTGTTATGTTTAATAAAAATAAAATTTTAAAAATTATGCAACATAAATGTTAAGCATTTTCGATTAAATAAAACTAACAATAAAAAAAATTTTATCAATTTGTGGCTATTAGAAAAACAACGAATTTCAATAACTGCTGTCATCGAGTGTGTGTCTGTGTTTAATGTCACAAATTCATTATTTTTTTCACTTTTTATATTTTATTTTAATTTTTACTTTTATTTTTTCCATTTCATAGGTATAGTTCGTATGAAATTGTATACGTAAAGTCTATTATCTTCGCGACAGTATAGTGTATTATGTATGCATGTATGTTTAGGAATACATTTTTCTACAATGCTTCTAAACGAGTACACAATAGATTTATAGACATGCGAATCACACATTAAGTTACAAATAAGCTGTAATATCTATATATATGTATGTAGTTTTTCTTTTTTGTTGCGTATACATATTTTATGATTTTAAAAAAAAAAAACTTGATGAGTTGTTTTTCATTTTGCTAATTTTTATTCATTTTTTACCATTCCTTTTTCTTTTGACTTCTTTTCATTTATTTATTTATTTATTTTATTTTTTATCTGTAAATGTTCGTTATAAATTAAAATCACAATGAGCAATTGCTTGAATGTATTATTTTTCACATTATTTTTAGATTCCTTGTTTATGATTACAATTAAAAGCAAAACTGAAAAAAAAAATAAAACAAGAAAACAATACACAGGTATTCATCACCACATATGTCATTTTAGTGGACGATATTATCAGTAACACATCATCACCTCAACATATATACAATATGTTGTATGTATTACCTATGCAAAATGTTATATAATGAAAAAGGGTTCAAATTACTTTACTTATAATGGAGTAAACCTATATTATAATGGTAGCTATGGCAAGTATGTAGTTATAGCAATTAGCAAGCAAATTACAATTCACAATGACGATGATGATGATGATCACGATGATCACGATGTTGATAGAAAAAATTGACTGAATGAATGGGCTAGAGTCATGATCATCAATGACAAATTACAGTGTAATTTTCAACAATTTTCAAATAAGTGCAGTAAATATAATTTTCTATATAGCAAAAACAAGGCAAAATAGCAAAACATCTTTAACATCTTCTATATCACATATTACTTACGTTACTTTTTATTTAGTCAATAAATTTCAGTGAAAAAATTGTAAAATATTTTGAATACCCCTTTTGATGATTATTTTAAAGTAGCATTTTTCGACATATTTATAAGAGTTTAGTAAAAATGAGTTAATATTCGTATTACATAATTTCCATGTAGGATTTTTATTTAAATCCTGAAGGTTCATAATCATAAATAATTATAAGGACTTTCAAAATACTTAAATGAATTTCATAAACGATCCATAAAATTTGTTTTAATATTTAAATGCAGAAAAAATTAAAATAAAATAAGAATTTTTTTGCATAAA
Organism: Villa cingulata; assembly: GCA_951394055.1. NCBI lineage: Eukaryota > Metazoa > Arthropoda > Insecta > Diptera > Bombyliidae > Villa > Villa cingulata. The sequence goes on from OX596018.1 coordinate 49,453,696, forward strand.
AGAATATTTGCAAATCTCATATAAACATCGTCTTCGTCATAATGATTGTGTATAGGTAAATATCTACAAGAAGACATTTATATTTATGTATTACATATGCTCATACATATCTAATATATACTGTTCAGTCTGTTGGTTCTTTTCATTTCAAAACCATTTATCTTTCTTAGTTATATTTTCTCTTAAAATATTTTTTATTTCTTTTATATTTTGAATAAGTTTTTATTTTTTGTTGTTGTTGATTTTTCTTCTTCTTTATTTTGTAAATTTTATTTTATTTTGAATAATGCTTTAGCAAACAAACGTGTCGAAAACCGAAAAAGCTAATTTAACACTTGTCACTTAGCAGCACTTAATCCTCAAACAAAATTGAGTCCCAATAAGCCACCAATTTATGACCATTTTTTGGTGCATATCATATCATATATGAAATAATATTATTCGAATATATAAAATATATGCACTTGTATATATACGTATGGGTGCAAGTATATATATGCATATTTGAATTAAATGTATAGAATAATATGGTAGATGTTTTTACTACATGTACAAGTATGCTATATATATTACGTTTAAAATTTCATACTTCTTAAACCACAAATGATCAAGAATTTATTGAAGATTTTATGAATACAAAGATATTGAGAAGAAAATTATGAAGAAGAAAAAGAAAAAAACAAAACCATAAATTTTGTAGGTAAGTTGCTTTTATTATTATATAGAATGTTGTTAGGTGTTGCAGATATTATTATGATAGAGTTTTGCACAGGTATGTAAATAGTTACAAATACAAACTAAAAATATATACAAGTCATGCATACGACATACACGAGTGATACAAAAGTGTACATTAATATCAGTGTATTATGTGGAATGCAAACAATATCTTTAAGGTACTCATGTCTACAATTTAGTCAGATATAGTGTATATTATGGATATTGAATCAAATATAAAAAACAAGTGAGAAAAAAAAATACTAGTAGGTATTACATACATATATTTATGTACACAAATAAATAAATTCATTCAAAACCTGGTAGTACATAATCTGTTGTATATAATGTAGGTACCCCACATTTATAATAAATATAGAATATACTCATATTAATGTATAAAAACATATATTTATGTTTTGTCTGGGCAATTTGTTTTTATTCTACTTCTTATAAGAGTATACAAATATAAAAAAGGTCTACAACAAGTATTCATATTTATACAGGTTATGATGTAAAATAAATGACATTCAATGGTCATTTATTGTAGAGCCTATTATGAACGATCGAAAATTTTTGAATAAACAAACAGACTAAGAGGTGAGAATTTTAAATTGATTGGAAAACTTTATACATATACAAACCTACGAGTTTGTACACATACATATGTACATATGTTGTACTTGGTTGAACGTAAATATTAAACATCATAAATGGCTTAGACTTTATTTTTTTTTTGTTCTTATTTTTGGTATGGTATGAATGGTATGAAGAAGAACGTTGAAAAAATAAAAGATTTCATAATTTGAAAAAAAAATTTTCTTGAATTCAGTACTGTCATATAGTATATTGTACAAAAAAGATTTTAGGCATAAAATAGCAGGTATGTGTATGTACGCACACCTACCAATATGTGGCTCTATATTCTTTCCTATAAAGAGTTTTTTTTTATTGGAAAAAAAATTATTAAACATATTTCTGGTCATTCCAAGTTTTGACATTTTTATGACATATTGAACCTTATTTTAATAGCCTTAATTTTTTTTTATTCAAATTACATCTGTTTTTATCGTATTGTATTATGTGCGATATAAAAATGAGGTGTTTGTAATGTGACTACTACCAAATTGTCTGATCAATATATACAAAAAAAAAGTAAAACATATAAAACAGCTTATTAATGTTTCATCAGTGATGTAGGTTGTAATGTTTCAATTTAGGGGCATCTCAGTTTAACATTTATGGATTAGTAGTACTCGGTAGGATTTTTATCGAGTTCGAAATAAAGATGTTACTTATATGTATATGTCAAGTAGGTATAAGCACATGTATGTATTATTATATAGTCAATGGTATAAGTGAATGTTTTTTATTAAAAATTTTATATGATATGCATATTTTATTTGAAGATCATATTTTATTTACAGAAACTATCATTGGTTTCTTGACAAAAATGAAATGAAAATGATTCAAAATTGAAATTTTTGATAATCTTTAGCAATTGTCCAGTAATATTCTTAAAATTTTTAGACAACGTCATTGGAAATGGAAATAAGAAAGTAATAAATACCAGATAACTTTCGGTCAAATAAACTATATGCACATATCATTCTCATATATGTATAGCTAACAGGTTATTGATACACATACTAAATATTAATACTATACGTTAAATAAGAGAAGTTTTGAAGCTCGTGGCCATAAGACATAGCCTGGATGTCCTGCTGTGTTTGGTATTTCTTCTTGATTTTTTACGCTTGTTTTATTTTTCTTTTTTATCATTCATCTGTGTGTATAATAAAATCGAAAAAAAAGAAATCATATTTCTTTACGACAAGATTTGAATGTAATTTTAATTTTTTTTTTTTCATTCTTGATGAATTTGGACTAAAACATTTGTCATACCAGGAGGGTCTTCTTTTTATACCTTTACCAAAAAGCAAAAAAAAAATGTATGTATATATATTTCTCCTTTTTCATAACAGAGAATATTTTCCGTGTTGAGAGAAAATAGCTTTAAGGCACATATTTTTTCCTTAAATTTTGTTTTCTTTTATTCTTATTGTCTTCGAAATACAAAATGTGTACACGCATTTTTATGTTTTTTAATAGGTACGAATATATACGTACGTTTATATAATGTTTATGTATGGTATACTAAATTGTGATGTATTTATTCTTTTCTGTGGGCCTTTTTTAATCATCATTGTGTGTCACCAAATATTTGTTTGCAATATAATTCTGATGTATATTTTGTACAAGGCATATTGTATTTGATTTCACACAGTCAAAAGGAACACTATATATATGTATTATATGAAAAACATTAAAAAAATCTACGGGTGATATGTCAGGATATATAATATGATTCTGTACATGAATAGCTGTATCATATAAATGTAAACTGTAATGTACATATACATACGTATATGTTTGTATGTTATGTTATCCAAGAGTTGTATTTCATATTATACATGCGTATAAATATTAATTTTGAATAAGGTTTACAGTTTACACACGCTGCTTAGTTGTCAATATTTACCTTTTGAAAATTTCATGGTTTTGTTAATTGAACAATAGTCAAGCCAAGATCCATAGCCAATTCTAACGAGCAATATGAAACACAATAATACTATAGTATTAGAAAAAAAATCGATTTGAAGATGAGCCTTATTAGCAGGACATCAAATTTGATACGGTATTGAGAATTACATATAATGTAGAAATTAAATGCGAGAATCGTAATTGATGTTGTTTCCTTGAAATTACAAATATTTTTGTTGATTATATATAGACTGTTATTGTTATCATTTATAATTTAGAAATTTTATGAAATTTTTGTCTATGCATATGTGAGTGTATACGTAAACGTACATTTGCTATATATCACCATGAAGGTGTAAATGGTTTTTTGAGATCAGTCCATCATCCCTGTGGGATATCATATATATAGTCTTGTTGATGTACAAGAGACCATATATGGTATATACGTGGTTAAGGATGTTTTTAATGATGTTTAGATCTAAATGGATGTTTAGTTATCTAAATTTCGATAGTTTTTTGAATAATTTTCATTTTTGTGATCGTTGGGGGTTTAACTAAATGTACTTTTATTCGTATGTTAAATGTGAAATATTCGTGATCGTAACAATGTTGTTGATTTTTGGTTTTTGTTTATGAGATTTTATATATTATGAAGTGGTGTCGAAAATATAGATGATGACCACACGAGAGTTCCAAGAATTTGAATGGTGTGAAAGCCGATTTTTATTTTTCTCTTGTCAATGCAATTGAACAAAATTTGAAAAGATAGAGTGACAAGGAATTTAATGTATTTCTGAATGAAATATTCACCTTGCTACATCTAACAAAATAAGAAATTAAAATTTTTATATTTATAGGTACTAATTTGTAAGTGAACGAATATAGTAAATGAAGTAGGAAATAATTTTTATTGAGTTATTACCAAAATTTTTTGATTTTTATTTTACAAAAATTTAGATAAATTACCTTTTCATCGCTTACAGTGATAGTTTTGTCGAAGCACACACCAAATACTTTTTTATAAATTTCCTGGAGCTTCAATTAATCTACTGTAAGGCATTTGGTTTCGAACAAAACAAAAATATTATTGATCCGTATGAAAAGACTCAAGGCGTGTTAAGAAAAATTAAAAATAATCGACAATAATTTGTTAGATTTGTAATAGATTCTCGATTTACGGCATCGTATAATGTAGCATCATTGAGAATTTTTTCTCATTACTTCCGTGAGAATGAGAAAGAAAAAGTGTTAAAAAAATAAATCCAGACATTTTAACAGTAAGTTAATACATAGTTGTTTTATATTTACTTCGAATGATGGTACATACAATACACGTAATGCAACTATATATATAGTGCCATTCATTTATACAACAAACTCGCAATTAAACAGATTCAGAAAATATAATCATATACATCAAAATATGAGCAACTCACTTATTGTATCAGCGTATCAGCTGCTTATGTCATAAAAACCGTTACAAATGTACTACACCTGTATTAATAATAAATACCAATACTATTGTACTGTAGATGAAAGTATTAAAAGTATCCAGAAAAATCATCTTGGATGGAAAAAAAGTTGGGTGGTAGTATACCAAAATTAAGAATCCCAATAATCTTACAAAAAGATACATATTCATAAAATTAGTCTTTTGAAATAAAGCGTAAAAGAAAATGTACTTATATATAAAAATGCCGACGGCACACTTATTTAGTTTATTATAAACTGCCTAGACATATCCGATGTATATCTTCCATCCTTTGAAAAAACATCGGTCTAAGTCACATGCAATCAATGCTTCAAAAATATTTTATTTGAGACTTGAAAGAAAAAAAAATTGTAAAAAATAGACCGAATATGCTATTATATCTATTTGTCTTTAATTGCAGCAATTTTCATTTTTCATTGTTGTATATAATAAAGGTGTTATATGAGGATCACACACGTTCAAATTTTGTGTATTATTTACAAATGCAACCAAAGGAAATGATACTATATATATAAATGAAATTATTATGTATTTTTAGTTATTTATTATACGTTTGATGTGGTTACATTTTCCGCTTTGATATCTTTTCTTTTAATTAAGATAAAAAAGAAGTGTCAAACAGCTATGCGACTATATTATACGATTATACATACATTATATAATACATTCATATGAATTCCACATCCAGATAAACAAAACATCAAAACATGCACGGTAAGAATATCCGAATTTTTATATGTTGAACATATGTGATCGTCACCGCATCATCGTTGTCGTCATCATCATCTTATGATCTTATAGTAACGGCATTATACCAAAAACATTAAAAAAAAAAGATCACGTCGAATGATATTCATCAAAAATAAAGGGACAAGTTACATATATCTATATTCATGTATGCAGTTGCAGATACATACTTGAATGCAACACTTAAACATGATAAGCGCCAGGACAAAATAAAAAACTAAATACTAAAAACAATAAAAACAAATAACAAAATATATATTTATATACCATACACACATTACAAAACGATTATTTCGAATGATCTGCAGATCAGATGGAAAGATAATCATCATCAACACAGAAATAAAGAAAATTTTAAGTTTTGGTTATTTAAAAATTAGGTACATGTGTATATAGTGTTGATGGATTTCAGTAAATATTTGGTTTGTATATGTATACTGTATAGTGCAAACAGATTAGAAATTATTGATTTGAAAAAAATAAATAAATGCTTACAGTAAATAAAATACAAAATGATATGGGTAATTGTTGATTTTTATCTTTCATAGAAAATAACATAAAAAGGATCAAATCATAATATTTTTGGTAAGGTGTAATTGATTGTATTCATTTAACACAGATTAGAAAGGATCAATATGGATTTATGCACTCTATGTTTGCGTACACTAAATACCGAAATAGATTTACGAGTACTTTTGTTATTTTGTCAGAAAAATGTCAAATTCCAGATTGAATTAGAGGCAAATACATAATAAGAAAAAAATTATTCAATTACCTGCCAGTTTTTGTTATAATCATTTCTGTCCCAAGTTCATGAAATTTATCCCATAATTCTTTTGTTTCCAAATGACATTGGACGGGCTTAAGATCGTCACAATTACATGATCCGGTAATAGTAGGACGTGTCTGTGAAAAAGTTAAAATTTGATTAGATTAAGTTCTTATTTGAAAGTTTTCTTTTCAAAATAAATTCAAGGGAAAGTACCTATATACTTACTTTTGATTAATTGAAAGAAAAAACATTGATGTGTTAAAATTTTAAAAGTTTTAGATAAAATTTGAATTAAAGTGAAAAGTAGAGTTGTATACAAATAAAATGAAAGTAAATTATATCAATCAAAGATAACTTTACCAATTTTTCATTATGGTTAGATTTGTAATATACATACATACGTACGATAAAAGTAATAAAGAAATCTGGAAGCGATAACAGTATAGAGATTACGTAAAAGATGGTAAAAGTATTAAAAATTATTTTTAAATTATTTAATTTGAAATACAGAAATAATACAAAATCATCAAAAAATATTCTTGTTCTGGTGCACGTATTTAATTTTCTCAACAAATTTAATTATGTAACGACACAAATAATATAAATTTCAAAATTATTTCATTCTCATGAATACTTCAACGTCACATAAAAAAAATGTGTAAAATATTTTCAGTAAAAAAATAATTGTATATTTAAAAAGAACTCAACAAAAAAAAAAATTATTTTTACCTGTACTGGTTCCGGTGATAATCGATCATCTTCTGATGGGCTTGGTGGTGATGCACAAGATGCTTGGGCCACCCGTGCTGTACGTGTAGGCGCCTCTGAATCACTACATTGTTCGACATCAACATCAACATCATCGTCAACTTCTGGAAAACGATCAACTGATAATGGACCTGTAATATAATACACACCAAAAATTATCTATATATACTTGCAATAACAACATAAATATCTATCTACACACGTATATATAGTTACAATCTCTATACATCATCTGTTCATACATAACAAAAAAAACCAATAACCAAAATAAAACACGAAAGCAAAAAGGAACAGATATAATGATGACAAAAATATTAGAAATATATACGAGAAATAATGAAAACATAAAAATAAAAATAAAAGTGTAAAAAAAAATATTAATAAACTATTATACGAGATATGAATACTTTGAATGTATCATTCATTTATTGAATTGGGTATAACATGATTGAATTTTTTTTTCTCATATGCTGTATGGAAATATACAGACACACACATCATTGATAAAATTAAAGAGACTTAACATTTTCAATTTGAAATATAAATATGTATGATCTTTCATATTATTATTATTGTTTTTTTTTTTTTTTTTTGAATTTTATTCATTTTATCGTTTCTCATTTCGAAGAAAATCATAACAAAAATTATTATTATTAAATCAAATCGTCAAATCTTTAATCAATTTTGAAAAGTTTTAAGGACAAAATCATTTATCATCTATAACTCACATGTTTCATTGTCTTAAAATTGTTTTGTTTCTGTTTATGTTCTTTTTTTTTTTCATTTTTTATTTAAAATTTTTAAATTCTTGTTTTCATATACCTACCGATCGTTGATATTAATTTTAATTTTAAATTTATTCAAATCAACATAAAAACAAAACATAAACTGAAATTTTTAATAAAAATTTATAAGATTAACATGTATAGATTATTGAACATGTAAAACAATAATTTATACTACATGCGCATGTAATTTACGTTAAATATATGAATAATTTTTTAAATGGTTTTCTCTAATATCTGTAATACATCAAAAAATAGACAACTTTTCAATTTGAGCATTATACAGTGAGTTTGCGTTAATTCGAAATAGTGTAATTTTTTTTTTCAATTGAACGACTATAATGGGAGTACTTTATAAATTTGTGTTGCACACGGTTTTATGATATATGAGATAAATGGTAATCGATACATCTATGGGAATTTTATTTTAAATGTTACAATATGGTATGAAAATAAATGTAGTCAAAAGGTATATGAGTGACTCTGAATTCAAACTCTGAAAAAATAATTAATGCTTGAATGAAATGAATTCAGTGAAAAAATGCTTATGTGTAATAAAGTTGCAACTCAGTGCAACGAACTCTCATACAAGCAAAAAGTATTCCTTAAATTAAATACCAAATTATTAAAAATTATTTAGTAAATTAAACGAATCTACTTTCATTTTCTCTTAAAAATGTTATATCCCTGTCGAATGGTTCGATATCAGAATAGATATTTTAATGTGTCTGTGAGAATTAAAAGCTAAGAACTGAACTAAATATTAATCAGGAAATTTCATAGAATTAAAATTTAATATAAACATGAAATAATTACACTATGTATGTAATGAAAACGCAAATAAGTATATGTATGTATATATACACAAAACCAGTATATATCTACTGTGGGTTTTGTATATATGTGAAAAAAAATTTTATATAATGAAATAACTGCATGTAATATACCTGTAGAATACTTTGTATATCTATTTAGACATAGCATAAATAAGTATAAGGATGTATAAGTGTGTTTTAATAGTAACATCATTAATTATCTGACAACGTTGAAGAAATAGAGATATTAACATTTTAAGTACAGATTATTTTTCTTTCTTATCTAAGTACAGATAGATATATTATATATATGAATTAATATTTTATAAAGAAAATAAAATATATACAAATAAATATACAACAACAACTAATCCATTACAACCAGAACTTTTTTATTCAAATCATTTGTTGTTGTTTTATTTTTTGTCGAATTTGGTTTTATATAAATGCTTCATGGGTGGTCATAGATAATTTTTCATTGCACGACGAAATTAAATAAATGAATGAAATGTATATATACACTCAAGACTCAAGTACAGTGTATAATATTGTGTAGATACATAATATGTTATATAAAAAACAAATCACTAACAAATTTTCATCAAAGATATTTTTATATAAAATTACACACATATTCTTTATTATAATGTACATACATACGTGCTATGGTGCTATACTATATAATATACTATATACCTATATGTATACTGTGTATAGAGAAAAATTAATACATGATCAATATTTCAAAATAATACCTCAGATAATGATATTGTATATCTGGAATAGTTAATTTTGTATTTCAACTTTTCATGTATAATCAAAAATATCACTAAATTATTGTATATATGTGTACATATGTCGTCTATATATTTATATATATATATGAAGGTATACATGAGTTTAAAGTTACATATAAAGATACAGTAAGGTCCGAATATAATCTTGATAAAGATCACGTTACATTTTGTCACGTATTGAAAATATCTGATATGAAGATTTTGAAAATGATTTGTTTCTTTTTTGTTTTTTATTGTAGGTAAATTTATATATATACATACATATATACATTATATAAATAATGTATCCATATCCGAGTTTCTTTCTTTAACTTTTTTATGTACTAAATTTTATGTAAAATGATCAATTAAGTGAATATTATTTAATTTTTTGCCTTCTTTTTTTTGTTTTCATGTTTATTTGGTTTTAATTCTTTTGATTACCATTTATAACTGTCTGAATAAGTAATGTATCATATAATCAAAATAAACAAAAAAGAAAACACTGAACTACCTATCTTAATATTTTTTTTCCAAAAAATTAAAAAAAAAATGTTTTGATAGATGTAATGGATACTTAACAATCCAAGTTATACAGATTTATAGAAAAAAATAACAAAAAAAAACAACACACAGTGATGAGAAAAAATTGCTTTAATGTTTTGACTGTAATTTTTTTTTTTTATTGCTTGTTTGACTATCTATATACATATATACATATGTCGTATATCATTCATATCTATATATATAATTTCTCTTAAAAATTTAAAAATATTTAGCTAGTTGTTTAAAAATAATGAAAATTCTAATACAATATAATATCGAAAATTCAGTTTTTTTTAAATAATTATGAAAAAATTGAAATACGTGTTCAAAAATTTATCTTAATCACTGTAAACTCATACACATATATAATATTTTACACCTACTTCCTGCGTTGCATGTATATTTTTATGTACATATATTTCTAATCGCTTAATATCTTTTCATTTGTGTACATAAAATGATACATAGTGTGGAAATCTTGTTGATCGTGTCTGGACAATCTAAAATCGTGATCATAACCACCTTAGTTTTTGCATTACAATTTACTATTAACTATCATTATACAATATTATGTTTACTCCTATAAAATAATACAAATTTTAGAATTAAAATTTAATATTTAATGTACTTATATACATACATACATACATACAACTTTTTAAATCTGCAACAAAATATAGATACAATGGTATGCACCAGAAAAAGAATATATGATGTGAATCTAATTATAATACGATGATAATGATGATAACAATATGACAATAAACGAATATGTCGGCTGCGATAATGACGATTATAACTACACGACGGCAACATTGATGATGATGATGATGATGGTAATGATGAAATAAATCGTGTAATATGACATTATACGAGAATGAGTGTATGAAACGATTAGATATTACATAGTTAAAATTTTCATATAAAATTTATTACAGTGATTGAGAAACTTAGATTTAAATTAAAAATTCGGTTCAGTATATTTTTCTTAAAGAATGTATATAGCAATATGTGTACATGTGTTAATGTACACTTTCATGTACAGAGTACTATGTACGTACAGGTAATTTATATCTTCTCTGTCGTGTATATATTGATCAATTATTGTATATAGGTATTATGAAGTTTGTGTTCTACATTTTTAATTAAGTAACCTTCTAGATAATTGAACTTCATAAAACTGATTCATATAATGATCATGCGAAAATTACATCATTTTCACGCTTATGCATATATGTATATATAATATATATATGCATAATTTTACATTCAAAAATGTGTGCTTTAAAATTTTATGATTTATTTGCATCAGAGTACAGATTGTATTTATGTACATGCATACATTTACTTAGTATAATTATAGCGCTAAAAATTAGACAATATGACAGTCATTTGATTCTCGAAGAATTGAATTCCCTTTCAAAAAACGATGAAAAAAAAATTTAATGTTTTTGGTCAATTCACGTTTACGTATGCATGCATGTTTAACGTATACATAGGCATTCAAAACCCAAATGATAGAGTTTGTGTTGGACGAGTAAAGTATTATACGTATCTAAGTATGTGATAATGCTTGATTGAGATAAATTTAATTCAGAACTACATTATATACACAAAAAAGAAAAACTATAAAATAAATAAATAAATTCAAGAAAAACAAAATTGGAAACATCATAAAAGCTGATTATATCAAAAGTGAAAAAATGAAATCTGTTTTCAATAGAAATTGATCATTTACTTGTATATGTATAATTTTAAATACATAATGCATAACTATCTATGTATATATATGTATGTACGTATTTTTTATATGCATTCACTGGATCTTTTGTATTGTTGTTAAGGTGTCAAACAATTTTATAAAGATTTTAAGATAACGATCAATATTTGCTTATTGACAAATGATTTTCGATTACTTTATATTTGTTGTCCTGAATACAAATCAATAATAATTGTAAAATTTGCAAATAATCAAAAAGAATCGAAAATCATTTATATGTCTATGCCAATACATATATACATTCGAGTATAATTGTATATTTAGTTTTAAAATTATGCGTAGGCAATTTTATTATAATGAATTTGCAACACTCAGCAACTTTCGTTTTATTAATGACAAGTTTTTCTAAATTGAATTTGATTTTGAAAAATTAATTCTGATAAAAGACTTTCAATTATGTACAGTGGTACCTATCTCTATACAGTGTAGATGTATAGATAATTTAAAAAGTCAAATGAAATAAAACAAAATCCTTAAGTTAAATGTTAAATCTAATATTGGTAAGATTATGAAGTATTATTCATGAATTAAAACTGTGAATATAACTACGAACTGTGCAGAAGTCATCATGCATACATGTTTTTATACAGACAAATATGTATTCATATTCTTATTCAAATGAACGTCTACAGGTGTTATAAAAAAGATAAAAACGGGTTTTTTTAAAATTCATAATTGGTTTTATTTATTCTTCAATTTTTTCTATGTCTAGCTGTTAAGAAAAAATTTAAATTTGTGAAAAGAAGAAAATAAAATTCCGGATATGGGAAATTTTTCATATAAGATTAAGAACAGATGTAAAGAAAATATATATGTTTTTTTTGGAATATGGAAATGTACGAGTATAACTAATTGCAAGAATTTTAATTAGTGGAGAGTGGAAAATACAAGTTTTTAAGAACAATTCGACAACTTTCAATAATCGATTCGATTTTATCTTTTAATTATTGATTTTTAATTATTCTCATTGGTAAAATGTAATTTCATCTCATTAATTGTCCCAAAAGAGTGATTTAAATTCATTTTTAGTTTTGTTATTGAAAAACAGTGTCATTTTAATTCATTTTTAATAGGTATGCCTATTAGATTATTTATTCATTTTTTCCAAAATGAATATTACAACGTTTACGATTATCGCAAATTTCAAACAATCGTCGGTTTGTATAATGTGCTGTACTGTATCACTGAATTCGAATATTATATTCATTTAATCTTTGTATATGTATACATACATACATATGTGTATGTATGTTCACAAATATAAAAGTAATTTTGTCATATGATAAAATGTCCTTTTCATTTTAAATTAGTATATATGTTCACATATATATATACGATTTACAGCATATAATTATGAAATAAGTTGCATTTATTGTCTGTAATTTCAGTTATATTCTCATAGATTAATATTGTACGGGCTTTTACATGCATATTCATATATGTATATATGTACATATTTGTACATATGTAGTTACATTTATATGGATACACATTTCCATCCTACATTATTCGATAAATAGTAACACATTATTTGACAAAATGTTTAAATATCTTTTTCAATGTTCATTATCTAATCGCAATGTATATTTGTACATTATGCATGTAAAATTTAGGCAAACAGAAATTTAAATTGTTCGTCTGTTATACAGCTTTCGTTTTCAATGTAACTAAATTAAATTCATTTCATGTTACATTTTTTGAAATGTTGTTTGGTCGGTTGTATAGTTGTAGAATCGACTATTGTTGTCATTTATTCATTTAGTGTCGCTTCGCTTTATATAAATGGGGCGTGTCGCGGTCATTACAATCACTTTTTTTGAGTATAGTTAGCAATGACAATTTGCGTTTTATCTACATTAAAATATTCACATATGTATGTACTTACGGTACGTGTAGGTACGTACTCAGATATATAGGTATGCATACATCCTGATACATACAACACTATAAAAATGATACTATAGATTCATACAGTGGTCAGCATCATCATCATTATCTTCATTGTCGACATTAACCATCATCGAAACTATTTTCCATTCATACTGCCTATAGTAAAATTTTCAATAAAATCAACTCATATACTCTTTAATATTTCTACAATCTATTATGATAAAATTTCATTCATTTCACATTTAAATTTATGCATAACTGCATTCATTTATACGTGTATCTATATAAAACATTTATATTCCACATATTTACATGTATATAATACATATCTGATATTACATACTCTAATATCAATATATTTGTAACATTCAATGCTGAATGCATTTATATTTCGCCTCATTTCTGATCATATTTAAAGCATAAAATTAGCATTTTTATGTGGGCATATATGTATGTAGGAACTGGACATCAACAGGACGAACAAATGAATGAATTACAATTACAAAACAACAAAGTAATGTAGAGGAAAAGAATGAAAATTTTTAATTCACGCATGTACATACGTATGTGCTTACATACTATGGTAAATATGCATTACGTATACATGAGTGAAACATATTGATATTATAATATACAAACAAAGTGCCTATAATCCGTATACGAGCGTAACGTAAGTATGTATATGTATATATAGTCATAACTATTCGAACACATAAAAGTTTGTATGTGTTCACTATTAAATGATATTGTTTAATGTAATTTCGCGTAAAATGAAAATTAGCGCCCCGGGATTAATTTGATGATTTTGAAAATCATGAAAATCTGTTAAAATTACTAAAATGAAAATGATTTTCAGTTTTTTATGGCATTATTATTTTTTGTATACTCTCAAAACTATACAATATGACAATATGAATTTTATATTAAGCATAAATTTGTGTGTGTGTGTGTGTGTATATGATAAATGTGCGTATATAGATTAAATATACATTATGTATACCTTTACCCGTATATACATATATCAAAGGAGATTAATTAAAATTAAAAAAGTGAAGGAAAAAACTGTTGTTGTTGTTTTTATTAGTGGTGAGGCAAATTTTTAAAACTGCTGGAAACTATGTACAGAGCTATAATGCGTAATATGTATATGTATATAGGTTTTATGTTATATATGTATGAAGTTAATGTAATTAAATGTCCATAAAATGTTATTAAAAGCAAATATTATTGAAATGATTGTCATTACATTTTAGTTTAATTCTAAAATTAATTATAGATTAAAATTGTATAAAATTATTTTTACCTATACATATATAATTATTATACCTATACTTATGTGCTCATTATACGTGTATATGTATAATGTATATATTATATGTTTTATACCTAAAGGAATAGATTTTGCACATTATAAAATTATCTCTCATTACATCAATTCGAATGTGTTGTTCTTATAATCAATTTTTAATTGATTTTAATTATTCTAAAACAATTTTTTAACAGTTAATTTGAACAATTAACGCTGAACTGAGTAATTTTTATATTTATGGGAATACCTACATCAATTACATTTACATAACATTTTGTTGAATTATGCGCAATGTAATGTAATGTGTAATGTAATAAAATAACAAATTAAGAAAGAAAGAACAATATATGTAATTCACATGTCCATACAACAACGTTTTAATTTTATGGAATACACATCTAGATATAGGTATATGTATAATGCACGTTAATTAACTTTGAAATGAAAGCAGAGTTCATTTGAAAATTTTATAAATATTAATATATGGGAATATTGCGTGTTTTGTAAAGATGAGAATTGAACAATCTTTGGATTTACTTGTATGATATTCGATTTTCATTTTGGTAAGAGTACGTGAATTCCTTCAGTTATACAAACTAGAAAAATGAAAATTCATAACTTTATGTGGAAGTAAACAACATGGAAATTATTACAAAATATTTAATGTTACTTACGAAGATTATACATAACGTAGGTTTGTTATTTGATTTCAATTCTCTAAAGTTGAAGTACAAAATTTTGATTATGTATAGGTAATTGGAAAGTATAAAATCGATTAATTTTCTAATACACATAAAGATCCTTAACGTTTGATATTTAATTTTTCAAAAGACTTTACATTCTACATTCTATACTTTCTAGAAAATTATTAATTGTAAAGTTCAGTTAAAATATAAATCTTGTTCAACTTTTTTCTTAAATTATTTCATTAATTATATAAAATGAAGTAGGTATATAGACTATACATGAACATGAGTGTAAAATTCGCTTCAAATCAATAGTTAAAGCTTTAAGAACAGGATGAACGAAATGCTCAATTTGCTTCCTATATCCTAAAACATCTACAGTAATTTAAGGAAATTGAAAATAGGTATGCTCATACCTACTTTATATATTTAAAAGTGAATAACATCTACAGTAATTTTCAAATGTAATATATACTAATTTGTACGTATACGTATATTTCATATTAAATATTATATAAGAGAATTATTTTAAGAGTGAATCAATCAATTCATTGTCTTTGAAAAAATTCACAATAGGATTTATTTACCAATTATTTGACACCAAATTATTATAAACATTATGCTTACTTATACTCCTTTCAGATGGCTCTCGACTTGCAGCACCTCTTGCCATTATTGCAGCTATTGAGAAATCTGTTGCACCTTTTGATGCCGCTAAATTACCATTACAATGATTTTGTGTGCCTAATATCATGTTTTTTTCAATTTGACTCAATAGTAAACTGAACAGATTTCTTTTCAAATGATAATTCCAAAGCCAAACAAAAAACAATTTTTCCAAATTTCGATTAATTTTTAAAAATTTTATTTCTACTTTATTAACGAGGAATAGTAGGCGAACGCAATTTTAAATCACATAATTTAATTATTATAACTAAAATGAAAATTTTATTTTTCTTTATTTTGTTAAGATTCCTTTTCACAAAATTCTTATCAACATCAACTACTTTTAAACACCAATTTTGAAGGATATAAACTTTTAAAAAAGTCAGGGAATATTAGAATTGCCCTCATTTTTCTTAAATGTTAATAATTTCACTTTAAAGAACCGATTATGAACCGCACAAAATAGAAAATTAGTGAAAATATTGAAATAAATTTTTTAAAAATTTTTCCGAATATTTTTAAATTCTTAATTATATCAAATAATTAAATTCTAGGTCACATTATTTATGTTCTCTATTTAAAAGATTAATTATTTGAAAATTAATTTACAAATTTTTTCAAAATTATTGTAAATTGATTTCTGCTTATCGTTTTGTTTATAATATCAGATTTGAACAAAAATCATGATATTTAAATATTATGAAATTTGTCTTCGATATTCGCACCTTTCAACAGCTATCGTAATAATAAAATTAGCAACCATTTCCATTCAAATAATCCGTCGTCGCACAATCACTTTTATTGAAATAGTTTACAAAAAAAATGTTGAAATGAAAAAATAAAAAATGATCTATACATAAAATTACCACGTTTATTTTATTGTATAATTCAATCGATCTTTATATGAAATATTCAACGTTTCAAATCATCATCATCGTTCTATACATATAACACACTTATAATAAATATTTATTCATATATCAACTTGTTACATGATATTATTATAAGCACTCAGGTAAAAATTTTCAATTCAAGAAATTAACAAAAACCCGTGTGAGCCTTAAGGCAAACAATTGCGAACTGAATTCAAGCCACGGTCTTCGGTCACACCATCGTGTTTCTGTTTACTATGGTCTCTGACACTCTGGCCAAACCAAACACAATATTTTATTAAAATTAACAGCAACAGCCATTATACTGCACTTGTATTCGTATAATACTTATATTCATGAACGTACATTTACAATTTCAATATTCACGCAAAAACAGATACAGATACACTTATTTTTCCGTCAAAAGCAGTTAAAAGCAAGTTAAAAGTATCTACCTCTCAAGTATCTTATACAAACTGAAACCGGAAAGGCCAGAGGCTGAACCGCTAAACTCACAATGAAACTGTTAAAAGGAGTCCACACCGCTGTCAGCCAACTTATTCATCCGCACATAATATTTTGTTGAATTGGAAAAATAAGTAAACGCGCGTAAAAAGAACAACAGAAAAGCAATGTTGAACAATATACGTGTACATATGTAACTTATTCTTTGCTAGAATTGGCTTAAGATTCAACACCCCACAAATTATTTCTTGGTATAGGAAGGTGGCAGCCTTCACTAGTTCCTTTCCAATACTCCATCCATTTCATCTACCACACCAGAATATTCAACAGCAGCTGTTGATGTTTTCTTTGTTTTTCTTAATTACCGAACTTGATTTGACATGCAGCTAACAGCTCCCTCACCCTATATACAGTGTATTTTCAATATTTTCAAAAGCAACTGTTAAAATTCCACTTTTAAGATTTCCCACAAATCACCCACAAGAAGTTAAAACACAAACGGTAGATAGAGTTCCTCCTCTTTGAGGAAAACAGAAAAACAAACAAAATATGTATTTGTCCACCATTTCCACTGAAAACTAGTTCTCAAAACCACGCCCTTACTCCCCTCCATAAAATGAGTAAAATTAAATTTTGAACAAGGAAAAAAGAAATGGTGGATGAATGAATAGTGGTGAAATTCTCCGTTTAATTGAGTGAGAAACTTTAAACAGAAACACACCAAAAGAGAGATAAAATGTTTGAATAAATAGAAAGGATGTCTTTTACCATATAGATAGAATACATTATACACATAACACATATGTATTATTATTATGTTATGTACGGTGTGGATGTGGTACACAAAGTATATAACATACAGAAAATTTGTTTTTCACCTGATTTAGAGTTATTTTCACGAAATAAATGCAAATAAACTTTTGGTTTGTATCTCAGATACCTATTTGTTGAAATTTTCATAATCAAATAATTGTAGGAGAAATAATGGCACCTCCAATGATTCAGATCAAAGTAAGTAATGGCGACTAAAATAAATACCAGCTAGTTGGGTGGTGTGCGGATCCTCCTTTACATGTGTAATTCTTTACGAAGTGCTTATTAGAAGTAAATTGGATATTTTAGAATTGGTTGGTTTGTAAAATTGGTTACCGCCACATTATTTTGTTTTTTTGTAGACTTTGATTTTGCTTTAACTTGAATTTGAGGAATTTGAGAGATTTTGATTTTTTATTTTTGTTCATTTATAGGTATCTCATGATTGGAATTTGTATATCGTATAGTAATGTAAGTAATGGTAAAGATTTTCTTTTTACAAAGTTTTTATAGAATTGATGAGAACTCATCTGATAACTAGATGAGAAACGGATGAAGTGTGAGAGAATTATTGCGATGCTTTTATTTCATATGTTGATTTTGATTGTTGACTGTGGAATGGATGCAGTTGGAGTTTTATTATTTTTAAACACTTGCCAGTTGCCACAATTAGGTACATCAGATGATGAATAGGAAGAGGCGGGAGTTTATAATGTTACAAATTTATATATTTACTTCACCATTCATCTACTAGATAACTTTTGTACAGTGAATATGCTGTATTTAGTAGCTTTGTCTATGTTCATGTTTACATATTTTTCAATACTAATTTTCAACTTTTTGCATTCGCTTATAATAGTGATTGTTTCTACAGCAGAATCATTTTCTTACCATTATCGTCGAGTGTATATTTTTTAATGTACAATTTTCGTGACATATGTATAGGTAGGTACTAGATGTTATAGGTCCCTGGGACTGGTATATTTTATTATTTCTGTTTTACAAAAAATTGAATTCATTTGATTGATTATACACAAACAAAAATTGTGGTGAGAAGAAAATTATAATATGCGTTTGACATTTTTTATTTCAATTTCAATTATTTAAATAAACTCTAAAAAATTTTAAATTTTCCTTCACCTATATGATACATTTCATATATTAGGTAATTTTTTAATAATTTAATCGCATAGTTATGAATAGAATAGGTTTATAAATTTACATATTTCATCGGTTTCATAAACATGATTGCTTTTTATTTCTCGGAAATAATTTTTACACGTGCACACACATATAATATTATTTGCTTAAATTCTTTTAAATACTTTCTCATTTTTCCTTCATTTCGTACTAACTTGAAATAACAAATTAAAAAAAACGTGTTAAGAATTTTAAAATGTGTTCTACATAAAAATACAACATTCATCCTTTCACGATATTCATCTCTTCTTATACCATGTTAGATAAATATCAATTTATAAGTATATATATAGATATGTATGTTGAGTTTCACGTTATTATACCATGCACATAATAGACATAAATATCGAAACTTCTTCACATTTTCAAATTTTATGTTCTGTAAAGGAGCAAAAATATTAATTATCCTCTTTCTTTATTATTCATTTTTTTTTATTTTGTTTGTGAAAAAAGGAAAATCCATATTATGTGTGGAGGTACGTATGCATGTACATTAACAACAAATAATTCTTTTAGCAGATATGAAATATTGTATTTAGACTTTTAATTAAAATGTAAATGTGTAGGTACCTATATATTGTATTCACATTCTATAATATCGCACGCTTATATAAATATCTTACAGAACACAGATTTGATAAACAAATGCCCAAAAATTGTACACGTGATAAGTATAGAGATATGTACATAAGTGGTTGTGTCGTTGTATGATATAATATTATATATATAGATATATTCTTATGGTAAATTCCATCCATGGAACTATTTAGAAATTTAATTGGGATATTTATAAAAGTGTGTAAATATAAATATATGTATAAGTTTGTACATACATATATGTACGTAGTTTTGTTCACAATTACTCCGATTCTTAGCTGTTTATTGGAAGACACAGATGTGACATTTTGTTTAAAATGGGGAACGTTAATTATGTATATAATGTAATATCATTAAAAAGACAATCATCAGAATAAAGAAAATTTTTTAGTATCTAACTATAGATCTATATATTATATATACATACATTTAGTGATAGAATATAAAAAAATACAATAAAAACAAAAGAAGTTTAAAGGATTTAAGACATACGAGCTATACGAAACAAAAATAAAATTTTATCGAAAAACGTATTTTCGATTTAAACATTTACTTTTAGGTATACATAATTTAACAAAACGTTATATAACAAAAAGGGTTTCATGTTGAATTGATGTTCCTAATCGATTTAAAGTTAACTTTTATTAGAGTTTCATGGCTTCATTGAATGTCATCTAGAAACGAAAATTCCGTCGGAAGTTAATTTAATTTTATGAGGAAAGTTTTCCACATATAAACATTAGTAATTGCGGAAAAGGATTAAAGCGTTAATGACTTCAATGCTTCTGGTATAATAATGATGTACATAAATACGTACAAGTATAATTAAAAAATAATAGACCAACTCAGAAAAGGTAGTTGGAGAATACTGAATTCCTTATCCTAAAAGATACTTAAATTTATTTAAAAACTGTTAGCTAGTTTAAAACTATATAATATATTACTTATTAGAAAAAAATCAATAAAATATTCTCAATAAGACAAAAGTGATAAAAGCTTTTCATGTTTTGGTGAAAGAAAAAATCTTACTATTTCTGTCAGTTTATTTGATGCAATTTCCAAAAGACAAATATTTACCTTACATATATGTATTATGTATGTCCACCACACATATGCATTCACATGTATAGACCGCATCATAAAATCACTCCAATCTTCCCTCTAATATATAAGTTGAACAACAAATAATAAATAAATGTATACAACAATATTACAATTTATCACCCTTCTTGAAAAATAAGAAAAAAATTCTAATATACTCGTAGGTAAACATATTCCATCTAATTTACATATTATGGCGGTGAAGTATGAAAACTGAAAATAGAAAACTAAATAAATGAAAGTCATTCTTCCTGCCATTTCTTGTAGACAGGAAAAATTTTTTCTGTCTTCATTCTTTCATTTTCTTTTCGCGTATATATAGACATACTGAAAAAAACAAACAAACAAAAAAACGAATCCCTTGACATTTTATACACCACATACATACATATAAGGCATCATAAGGTTTATGTATATGTGTATAGAAATAGAATACCTAGACTCAGCTGTGTGCAACCGCAAAGGTGAATCCTATGCAAACAAAGAGGGTTTCATTTCTTATATACATATCCATTTATTCATTTGCATATAACCATCCAACGTAAATAGAGTCCACAATATTTTTGTGCATATACGAGTACTGCTATATACTCGTATAGGGATATAAATGCTTTCATAAATACAATTGCACCTTGTAATTTCTATAATGCCTTCCCATATGCATACCATGCATGAAATAAACATTAGTGTTATTCTACTACCTATAGTATATATACAGGCAGGCCAATTATTTGTCTCATTTTTTTTTTAATATATAGTCAAGAGCCAAGAATATCATTCCCTTTCCATTCCCATGCTTTAAGTATAGAATAAATACCTACCTATATTTATTGTATATTGAGTATAGAAAAAGTACGATAAACGATGTGGTATATATACATTACCTGGAAGGTGTATCTATCATTGCAATGGCGACATAATTCAACACAAACACATAACAGAACATTTATATACAAAATGTATTCAGAATCAATTTTAAATTCAGAGTGAATAGTATTTCTTAATTTATTGCAATTGAACAGTTTTCTGGTTTTCAAATCCATTATTACTTACAGATTTAGATTTTCATTTCTTTTTTCTTTTTTTATTATTCATTTTCTTTTTTTTTTTGAAATTTTTCTTTTCCAACAAATTTTTTTATAATCTAATTTATCGTTCATGTGAAGTATATGTTTAAGATATTTTTAAATATTACATACAAAACCAAAATCATAATTATATCGTCATAAAATTTTTTATACTACGAGTAAATTAGTATATACATTCGTATTGGTTCCAAGTGGTATTTATGTGATTTAAATGCGTATGTTATATAGTGAGCGGTGTTACTGAATCAATTTTCAAATGAATTTTTGGAGTACATTTTCCGGGCAATTATATACACAATTACTTTTTGAATTTATGAAACTTTTTCTATAAAGTAAAATATTTGAATTCACTAAAATATTTATCCTTTCAATATATGATCATACTAGTAAACTTACTCAATCATTTTATCTTTGACGTAAAATTTTCTTGAAAATTCTTTTTAATTACAAATGCCTGGTCAAAATCATATATATTATATATAATCATGAGTTCATGAGTATTGTATATAAAAATAAAACATAAAACTTTTATTCTTTCTCCTACATTAAAAGTATATAAACACACAACTATACTCATAAAACAAGTCACCTATTCTCTGATGTATATACGTATTTATTTACAAAATATTTTCTTCAAAATTAGGTACATTATAAAATATCATAAATACTTGAACATCAAAGAATTTTCGATAAAGCAGATTTTTCCTTTTAAATTTGAATAGTAATAACTCACCACACTTTAAAAATATTACTCATTCGAATAAAAAAGAAAATCATTTTTGAATGGTTAAAAAGGTTAAATAATTATTTCTGATAATGATAAATTTAAGTAAAACGATAGCAGACGCCTTTTTATTAAATATTTCGTCGAAAAGGATCAAAGAGAAATTAAATACCGGAAAAAATAGCCTATATACCGTATAAAGTATGACATGTGTATAACGATATAAATATAACTATGTAGTATTTTCATTATAATAAATATGTATTTACATATACTCGTACATCACATTATGTAAATAGATAAACACTCTTGTGAAAACAGAATCTAGCTGTGTATAATTCGAAAGTAATTAATAAAATTTTTGAAGGCGAACACTTAAAATTTGTGATAAGTACGCAGATTCACGTACGTATTTAATATACTCGTAAGATTCAATCAGATTTTTATTTATATAATAATGGGCAAGTAAATAAAAATTTAAAGAAATATATAGAAAGAATAATGAAATAATGGAATATTAAAAAAAAATTAATAAGCCACGTGTTTAAGCGATAATTAAGATATTGATGGAATGATGTTAGTACATATTTATGAAAATTAAAATCTCAAATGCATTTACATGTTGTATACATACTTGTATATTGGAGAAATTAATGGTGTTGATAAATATTGAAAGTGATGGCTTCTGGTTTTTATTAAAATCGAGTTTTCATTTTGTTTTTTTTTTTTTTCAATTGAATGTACGTTAACCATAACCATATAAGAAATGTAATTAAAATAAAGCAATTGCTTGATAAGGATTAATTAAATGTACGTACTAAACTGCTTATACTATAAAATCAAAAACTATATTTACTTATGGAATGATAATGTGACTATATATATGGAAATAAATTTCGTTATAAATCATCTTAGTCAAAAAGAACCCTTGATTTTTTAATCAAATTGATCAAAATTAGTATATATAACTTAAAGAGTTCATTTCGAAAAATTTCTTCCGTATAAAAATGAATTCGAATTTCATTATTTTCCTTTATTACTTGATTTTGATCATAAGAATTTATGAATTTGTTTGCAATATGTTGCTAAAATAATCTATGAAATATTATTTTATTAAACATAGAATGTGATAAAATTTCTATATCTGTATAGAGTGCGTGCATATATAGATACGTACATATTTCACTATTTCTTCACAATTTATTATTTCGAATGCAAAATATATACAATACCATTATTGACATTAGAATTATGGATATATGTATTAAAACACATATGTGGACTAATTTTGTTTCTAAGGATAATAATATAAATAGAAGACTTCTGTCATTTTATAAAAAATTATATATACAAAATGTAAGGTACATTAATGTATGTATGGAAGAAAATATATTATACAAATTTTGCGCTATTCCATATCAAGTCCGCATATTTATATAGACAATGTTATGCACATAACATAAAATTACATTCATCTATATAAATGTGTTATTTTCTTTGTTATATTAAAATCATCTAGGATTTATGTATCTAATTTAAGACAATTTCAAGCTGTTGTTGTTTACAAAAATGAATCCTGAAAACCGAAAATCGTGTGGTAAACTATGTAACATATAGAAGAACGAGGAAAATAAAACTATATTCTATTATCTATTATGTATATATGAATATGTACATATAATATATACATAGTATACCTACTATATAATAGGTTTAAAATTTCTCATATATGATGGTTATAACAATGAAATCAAATTGATATGAGCTATAGTGTCTAAACAAAATGATACGTCTAATATCCATATATGTATCTACTCAACATTTTTATTTTTTGTTTGTTTCGCTTTTATAATGGACAACAGATGGAATAAATTTGTTATGTTTACGTATTTAAATTTAAGGATATTTTGTCATAAGATAAAATATCAAAACAGCAATAATATACTATATATACTATTCTTATACTTGTGTATATCTACATATACAAATAATATGAGTATATCAATCTTCTCTGGCATAATATATTTGCGTATATTGGTAGTATATATGTGTATTTTCAAATGAAAAACTGAAATATCATTAAAAATCCAAAATAAAAAGAACAGAAGAATTTTTGAGTTCCGCATAACTTTGATTGCTTTGATTGATTCATATGTTCATTTTGTTTTTTGACTTTTTTATTTATTTTTTTTATTTTTTTTTTGTCTGAATTTAAAAATGATTGTAAATAAAAAAACAAAATAATCTGAAGAAAAAAAAAATGATGAAACCTCAATTATTCAGAGTGTGCTTAACACTTGAATGCGTGATTAGAAATTATTTT
Source organism: Villa cingulata (assembly GCA_951394055.1). NCBI lineage: Eukaryota > Metazoa > Arthropoda > Insecta > Diptera > Bombyliidae > Villa > Villa cingulata. Next base: position 49,479,172 of record OX596018.1, read on the forward strand.
TCGGAGTCTCTTTGAAGAGTAATTGCTACATTTCAGGCCATGAGGTCCTTAAACTATACGTTTGAAACTAAAATAGAAACCACTGTGTTTAATAAAGAATCAAGAATGAATTGTTTCTGATTGACATACTTACTTAATTTTTTTAGCAGTTTAAAAAAAATAACTATCCACATGTATGTGTTAAATAATGTGTCTATATGTATGTATTTACGTACGTATTTGTAATATGTTTCAATATATAATTTCTAAAAGACCACCAATAAAGTCATCTGGGCCAAATATTCAATTATTTTGTAATTTATACTTTTTAATTTTTTTGTCTACATAAATATGAAATAATATTTGAAATAATTTGTTTTTCAAGGATGAACTGCGTTTTACACACACCATACTTCTTAAATTAACACACTTCAGACCTTTAGAGAACAAAAAGTCACGCAATTTAGAATTGATTTTGTTTCTTTTGTTCTTGACATTTTTGACATTGCATATATTCACACATATGTATATATATGTAACCGAAATGGATGAAAGGAACCGGCGAAAACGAATATTTTTTAACAGTTTTTTTTTTCCAAATTATCTAAAATTTATATGCACTTATGATGTATATACATATTTTTTATATGTATATGTATTTATGTATTTACATTATACATATGCAGTAAGGTAGAAGTGAGAAATTACTCCTGAAAAATTTAATATTTTTACTTCCTTAAAAGTATAAAACACAAGAATAAGACGGGGAAAAAATTGTGAAATGAAAGGAAATGTCAAAATTATTGTTATGAATCTCAATAATTTTTTTAAACTTTATGTATAAATACTATTACATATGTATGTATACTTATAACTTATGATGATATACTATAGTAAGTATGTATATTATGTTAACAATAAAATATGAAACGAACCAAACACGAAGAATTCAAATACCTAATTAACTCCAAATTAAAAAAAAAGACCACTATTATTATATCTGCATAAAACTGTTCAAATTATTCTTGAATAGAGTATAGGAGGTATGATTCAAGACAGTAGTGAAACATTTTTTAACATATTCGTTATTTTTTTGCTTTGCATTTTCTTTTAATAAACGAATAGATTTGTTTGTTTTATTATTTTCACGGTTTTATGATATTCTCACGTAATATATATATACCAACATTTATATATGTGTAGGTATTCAAAATGGCTGCTGATAAAAATTAAAGGCACAAACATACTAAAATGCAAAACGAAGGGTAAAAAAAAATACAGTGGCATAATTGAGGATAATCGTATGAAAAACTTCGTGGAATGTAAAATTTTAAGTATAAAGAGTTTAATTGCCATTTATAAAGAACAAAAAAATTTTTTTGAATGAAAAACAAAAAATAAACAAGTAAAGAATTAAATTTTGTGTGAAGAGATGAAAAAACAAAGAAATGATATTGATCTTTTGTGTAAATAATACAACTGCAGAAAAATAAAATTCAGATAAAAACATACATAATTATATATATTACACGTTTATGATTGTCATATCCAAATGTACATGTTTGTAAATATGATACCGAATAAAAAAATATTATTTTTATAAATTATTGATATACATTTCTTTTTTTGTATATATGTACTCGTATAAAGAAGAAGCAATATGTTTTTACAAAAAAATTTTATTGTGTATATAAGTAGTTTTTTAATATAATCACTCATTCATCATACATGGAAACAGATGATAGCAGTAGCAGTTTATATTGTACATTAAAAAGAAAAAAAAAATTACTATGTAATTATTGTACACATATGACATATACATAAGTATAGAAGCAATTATATTCTGAAGTGTTAAGTTAGTTACGTGTCAATTGTTCACAGCAGACTTTTAAGACCATCTGAAATAGTATATAGATGAGAGAATTATAATTATACACATATACATATGTAAATATATTTATTTGTAATAATGCGTATATGTGAAATAATTTTTCGCCTGTCAGAAAAACATAATTCTTTCTCTTAATTTAATTCTTTTCGACTTTATTTCTTTTTTCTCTTCTTCACCTATATGTACCTTTTCTCTATTCTATATATACCATGGATGGCATAGGGTAAAGGTATTAAAACAAATATTCATAAATGTTTATATAATATTCCATTTTCTTATTCTGGCAATTTATTTCTTCACTTTATTCGGTTCGTATTTGTAAGTTTCTTATAATTTTACGTCATGGCCGATTATTGCTTATCATCGATGATGTATGATCGAATGTACATATACTCGTATATGCACAACAATGATATTTCAAACATAAACTAAAATCTTTGGCCACCCACTTGATGACAACGGGGTGCTGTTTATTCAAACTGTTTGTAAGCTGTCACTTGTTCTAAAGTTCCAGATGCTATATGCATAACATAATATTCTGGGCATTTAATATCAGCAAGCAAAGCGATGTATATAATGTACTATGTACATCTAATTGATGAAATCTCACACACATGTACATATGTATAAAAATATTTATATACCTCTTCTCTCGTCCGTATATCTATTGTACATTGTAGATTGTACTATATATAACCGTAAACGTGTAAGAATTGTGTTCTCCATCAGTATCATACTTATGTATATCTACATATGAAAGTATTATAGGTAGTAGATATACACCTAAATTTATTTCTTGTTAGGTATTTTGAAAAATTTTTACTTTGCAATATACAATGTGTGAATGTGTATGTGATTGATAATTTTTTGATAAATGTCTTAAGATAAATTCTTGATATCAAGATGCTGAACAGTTAAAGATTCAAACGAACAGGATAACAAAGTGATGTCTATTGTTCTTGGTTATAAAGATCAACCAGCTTCTTTAGGATTTTCTTATGATTCCGTTTTTTTTTCTCATTTTTTTTTGTTTGTTTTGAACTTGTAACGTAAGTGTTGGTTACTAACATCCTAATGTATACATATACTCTATGTACTTATATTACATTTATATTTATATAAATGATTGAGTATTCATATAAGATTAAAAGGAGTCTAAGTGAATAAAATATATACAAAAGAATGGATGGATGGAAAATATGTACATAAAAAGAGTAAGAGATGACTCTGAGGAGGATATACATTGTACCTGACTAGTGATTATACATGGAATGTGTAGGCATATCAGTATATATGAATATGGCATGAATGTATGCATCAACAAGAAGAAAAGGGGCTATGGGGGATTAATAAAACTAAAACCATAATCCTCAACAGTGATGCCCCCATTTGAGCTTGTATACGAAGTAGATCGACACCAAAATAGTAGTAGATTGGTGCTAAATAGTAGTAAATCTCAAATTAATTTCTAAAAGGCTGGAGATAAAAAATTCGGTAAATTTTACAAAGATAAATCATTATTATTAATGTTTGTACTTTAAGAAAATCCTTCCATGATTCATTTATTTCATTTTTTTTTTCAGTTACAAAAATTAAAAAAACTAAAATAAATTTTGAAAAATAACAAAAACATGAAAAAATCCAACTTGAAAAATAATATAAACAAATTAAAATTTCAAAAAATTTAACAAAATAAAATTAAAAAAAGGTAAAAAAATAAAATTAAAAAAAATTATTGCTTGAGTTTAAATTGTCCCGAATGATATGTAAATCTACTTGAATATTTAAGAAGATCTTCTGACGGTGTCCAAATTGATTCTTCTTCAAAGTTGATTAATAACTTACTTAAAAGAATATTTTCGGTTGTTTTGACAGAAAGTCTGTTTGTTTTTCTAGTTTTTAATAAATTCATATCTGAAAATATTCTCTCCGCAGCTGCACTGCTATGAGGTAAAATTGCAAGTTTAAGCATATATTCAGCAAGATCCTTATATAAAAATTCACCAAATACATTTTTGATATTTCCTAATTTGATCCAAGTTGAAACCACATCTTCATCCTTGTGTTGAAGAATTAAATCCGTTTCGGCAACTAAATTTCTCCATTGGTCATTTAAAAGTTCTTTGCAAGATTGTTCATAATATGGAAACGAATTCAATAGAGGCAAAATGCACGGAAGTTCACCTGTAGCAATTAATTCAGGGTCAATGAATCTTAGAAGATTAAGCCTCTCATCAGCAAAATTAACTCTTTTCTTAATTTGAATACAGAATTCAATGTAAAAATTTTGAATTCTTTTTTTTACATTTAATACTGCAGAAGAATCCAACTTCGCTTTTTGAACAAATTCGTCAAAATTTAAACCACAATATATAAATGATGGTTCTATTTGAAAATTATTATTTTTGTAGTCAATGTCAATATTTTTGGAATATTGTGGTTTTATAAAATTTTTATGAACTGTAAGTAGTAATTCTTTCATTGTAGGAATAATTAAATGTACTTGAGTAGATTCAGACTGGAACATTTTATTTGCTTTATTCACAAATTTTAAAATATATGATAAAAATATCAAGTATAGTTTAGACTCTGAACTTTGAAAGAATTCAAATATTTCTTTTGCATTTGAAGATTTTGTACGGGATTCTTCATGGCAATATAAAATAAAATAATGCAGCAAAGGCTGCCATTGCTCTAATATTCTGTTTGCAGCATCTTCATATGATAGCCATCGTGTACTGGCTAAGCATAAAATTTTATGTTGCATCACATTAAAAAGTTCTTGAAAATCCTTTAGCTCTTCCTGTCGTTTAGGACTGTGTGAAAAATGTGAATGTATATTTTTAATATTTTTTTCTATATTTTGCGGTAAAGTTTTAGCTGCTGCAGATGCAATTAAATGTAATGTATGACACATACAGCCAATATAAAATAATAATTCATTGTCACGCTGTAGTTTTGCTTTTACACCATTAATATTCCCAGACATAACTGATGCATTATCTGATGCCAATGCAACCATGTTTTTCAAAGGTATTTTTTGTTCTTTAAGTTTATTTATTATTGCAGAATAAATTCCATCAGCATCTGCATTTTTTATTTGCAATAATGCTAGAAATTTATCCTTAATTTTTTGCCTGTCAGAATCAAATATACGGACAACAAGAACTAGAGACTTTACCGTGCTTACATCGGTAGTGTCATCAATAATTAATGCAAATAAATTATTTTTCAGATAATCAGATAGTTGCTTTAATGCATATGGTGCTAAAATATTATTAATTAAAGCAGTAGCTTTAGTTCGTCCACAATTTACTTCTTTTGTAGAATCATAGCATATTGCTTTAAGTAACCCTGGTAAGGAATTCATTAATGAAAGTGATAGATGATTTTTAATACAATACATAACTAGCATGAGCTCAATTTTTTGTTTTGAATATTGTTCTTGAAGTGTATTACTTTTTTGAATTATTTCAATTATATTCAAACTTTTAGCTTTATCATTTTCTTTTTTTTTATGTGAGCTTGTTTCTTCGTGCCTTTTCAATAAAGACTTATTATTCGCTAATTTTGTAAAACAATATTTACAAAAGCAACAATCTTCAACTTTTTTTAACCATGGAAACAAATTTTCCCACTCAATTTTATATTTTTGTTCATATATTTTTTTTCTTTTACGATTTTCGTCAATCGAATCAGATCTGATGAGATAAATGTAAAAATATATTTATAAACACTAGTGGTTTCCTTAAATAAAAATTAATAAATATTATACTTACTCAGACACGGACGGGAATATTGTTTTTATAGTCAATTCTTCAGAATCTGTATTTAATTCTTTGTCACTGTAAATAAATTTAAATTTGCAATTCACGATTTTCATTTATTAAAAAATATTTTCTCACCTCAAAGTATCACAATTTTTTGTTATCGGCTTAAAAAATCTTTTCATTTTAAATTAAATTTTGCACCACCGGTATTGATTAAAAATTGAAAGTATTATGTATTATATTGTATTATTTCACCATGATTGTATTGAAAAAAGCACATTTTAAAAAATTGTGAAATGCTAAGATTTACTGGTAAGGTTAAGGCTGGAACAGCTGATGAACAGATATATTCGTTCGTTTGTCTCGTTCCTACTTGACAGTTTTCTTGATGCCGACAACATACTTTTTATATGAATGGAAGCAGAACTAGTCTAGTGCTAGTCATATAGAAAAAAAGCGAATGAACGAGTTTTTCATATTCAAAAAAAAAAAAAAAAAAATAGAACGAGAGAATAAAACAGAAATACATCTGTTCTGTTTCAGTCTTTATTATAAAAATTATGAAAAAATAGTAGTAGATTTCGTTTGGTGCGAAGTAGATTTTTTTGGTCACAAAATAGTAGTAGATCTACTACAATTGTAGTAGGGGGACATCTCTGATCCTCAATAACTTTTGACAGTTTTCTTAAGTGATTCTCAGTTCATAGCAGGAGGTGACTTCATATACATTATCCCGTAAACATCTATACATATAACTACATGTAAAAAATATACGTATACCTCTGTATGTTATATATGCAACAATTCTTGTAAAAAAGAAATCTAAAATCTAATTGTACATACTTCTATACCAACATGCGTATAAAACATGTATGTATGCATAAAAAATTTTTCTATTCATGAAGATGATAACAATTTCTCACGCTTGTTTATCGTTCGTAACTTGCAAGTTGTACATACACGATTATCTCTCGTCGATATCTCATTAAATGTCAATATCCTTTTAGGTGGTGAATTGTGATTCTTATATTATCTAGAAATTTTTATTATTTTGTATTTCTATGACACATTATTAAAGATATATTTGTATGATTCGAGATGCGAGTACTATATACTTTAATAGTACGAGCAGGTCTTATTTTGTCAGTTCTCTTTTTTTTCTTCTTCGGATAGTGTCACACAAATTTAAAATAAAAAAAAAAAATACATAGAATTTTATAGATTTTATTAAAAAGAATTGATAATTCTTTTTTGCTTCTTATTATTATTATGAAGCTGTATTTAGAAAGTTGCAAGTCATTTTCGACTATAATAAGAGCATAAAAACCAGGCAGACACATCGGCGCGAATTAATATGATTGTTTTGTTTTCTTGCTTTATAGAAATTTTTAGACTTATTGTCGCCATACACATAAATAAATCTAACAATTTAATAGGTATTTGAAGGCAATACAAATTTTTAGAACTTTGATGCAATTTTAAAAGTTTTTCTATCAATTTTTTTAAGAATAATGAAGAGCACGTTCTAAAAACAATTTAAAAATGATACAAGGAAAAAAAAATTTAGTTTATCTTTTTCATTTGTATTGTTAAGAGAATCATAAAAATGTCAAAGAAATACTGAAAAAAAATGTTGATTTTTAGGACACCTATTTAACCAACATCCGTCATAAAAATCTATTATTTCATATTTAAATTTCATTCAAATACATATAAATACATGTGACTCAGATTTTACTCCAAATCCTAAACAACAATCTAAATGTTAAATCCTTAAGAAATTTTTTTTATCGTTTTGTTGATATTCCAATTCTACAACTAAATGCGGTTAATTCCTTCTGACATATCATCCTTTGTCACCTTTATTATTATATCCATTCTGATAGTTTTTTCATTTATTAATGGATATGCATGATTTCTCGCTTCCATAAAAAGGAATTCAAATAAAAAAATCTATATTTTATTTTTCTTTTCATTTTTCCCTTAAGGATTACTATTCTTTAAAACCTCTAATATCTAATATGAATTCAGGTGTGACTGTATGAGTATACAAGTCTTAGCTATGTATATATTCGTAACATATACCTATTCATTTCTATATGCACATAACAATAACAAATACATAAAAGTAATGATTTCTGATTTTTCAAATTAACAGGATATATGAGAATTCGAAATGAATATAGGCCTATTATCCATTGATATTTGACATCCAGAAAATATGCGTTAGATTCAATGACAATAGCTCGTAAATGTGCAATTTTTATTATTTATCAGAAGGCTATTATATACAGGGATATCGAATATGAGATACAATAGTGACACTTAATTGCAAACCGAGATTGAATGAAATATCCATCATTCAAGAAGTCAAAACATCTCATTATGTGTTTCATTTTTTATATTGTACGAGTATAAAAAAAAAGTTAAGCAGAAGGGAAAATTAATTTTTTTTTTCTACAGAACATCCGTCTCTGTGTATGATCTATTTTAAAGGATCCAGTTTTTTTTCTTATTGCTATACGAGTATATAGTTGAGATGCTGATTCTTGAAACGACAACGAGCAATATGGTTCATTATTTTTATCTGGCTAAAGTTTGAACACATGATGATTTCTCGATCCTTTACGGAAGTGACTTATCTATTTTTTCGGTTAACATTTGAAAACGTTAATATGCGTATGTATATGTAGAAATACACATAAAGCACATACAATATGTACATAATTTTAGTATTATAAGCAAAGATAAAGAAGCCCACCATGAATACAACTGTTTTGGTGGTCCTAGTTTTCTGTTATGTTTGTTGCCAATATTTTTGTTCAAGTGTCAAATTCGTGGTGTCATCTTTCAAAGAGAGAAAAAAAAAATATGAAACTGACAACATTAAACGCGTAAAACTTTATAGAAAAACACCAACAATATCATTCTGATGCATATGCGTTTTCATATTTTCACTATAGCGTTGACATTTGAATTTCTATGAATGAATACAGGCTACACGGTTGTGTTGATATTTAGTTGCATTTATGAATTTATGTACTCCTATATCTACGTACATGTATCCTTTTTATATGATAGCTGAGTGAGAATGTTAAATTCTAAATGTGTGGTGGATTTAAAAAATTTTGGTCAAAAAATTCCTTTATGAAATTTCATATATATTTCATATATTTTGCTCCTTATTTTTTTTTAAATTAATTAGCAAAACAATCTTTGTGTGAGATCTTTTTTATCAAATTTTGGTATTACGAAATAATTTTTCTTAAACTAAAAAAATAAAATAAATTAATAAAATTTAATTAAAATGAAATAAACACTCAAATTTAAAACATAATTAAGTCTGATAATTATTTTTTTCTGTACTATATATACGTATATTATAACATTTTACACCTTTATTTGATGTCATCAGTGTGTATATTTTTATTAACTGTAACACCATTGTGTACATTTATACAATTCAATATTTATCTTTTATTTTGTGTTTATGTTCTAAATGCCTTTTTACTATATACGACATTCGAGTTTAACATATCTTCAACATCAACCCATAATCGAATTAATAAACTCATATACGTATAATTTTAGGGTCCTTAAATAAATGACAAAATTTAATTTCGAAAACATTCATCGAAATGATTTGTGAAGATGATCATAAATTATATTCTAGTTTATTCTGTGAAATTTGATGTTGGTTCTGTTTGTAAGTAAGTATAGTATAGTACGTGCATGTATGTAACATATATATGTACAGCACACATACATACGAGTATAATATATTTAAAAAATTTTGGGTGCAGTCACACCGAGGGATTATTGGACAATCAGAACAAAACTAAAAAAAATTGTAAAAGTAAAAAAAAATGAAATGAAATGAATAATATGTACGTGAAAAAGATGATCATCCCATTCGAAATAATGTACATACATACATAAAAACAATGATAAATTTATTACCATTCAAGATAATATATAATAGGTAAATACATATAAACATATAAACGTATATATGTATATGTATATAATGTAACAAGATGAGCATATATAAATGTATATATAAGAGCGATATTTGAAGATATTATATATAGTGTAATATATCTAAATAGGTACCTTTGCTGCCTTGTTATTACATACATTTAAGAAATACAGCAGTTTAATATATTTAAAACCGCAAAACAGGATTATTATAAGCTCTCAGCAAGGAGAGAGGTGTGACATTTGTTAAGTTGCGGATAATTTTAGAGGTTGTTTCAAATAAATAATTCTTGTGCTTCTTCTTGTTATTTTGAACAATGATAATAAGATGAAATGAAAGAATATACAAGAATAAGAAATAAAAGTCAATATATGCATGTACAATGAATGTATAATTTTTATATCAAATTTATATAATACACTCGTGTCTCAATGTAATATTATGTTTGCTAAAACTGATAAAATTCAGATATTTTATGTGTCATGGATGTTGATTTTTCCTTGAAAACTAAACAGAAATAATGGCAATAATCTTAGCGTTTTAGGAAATCAACTGAATTTAAAGTTTCATATATACATGTATCTATATATTCGACAATAACAAAGCAAATCTGATTCTAGCAGTCATGGGAAATGAATTTCAGAACGAAAAAACGAAAATCGAAAAAGCATATACATATATAAATTTGGTATAAATATCTCAAGCATAAATTTACGTATATATACATACATACGGACAGATATACAAATTAGTAATTTTGTAAAATACTATAAAAGTTTGAAAAAATAAATTCAAAAGCACAGGTGATAACAATATGTAGAAATAATTAATTTGCGTATCTTGAACGAATTTTAATTGATGATGCACATGTTGCAATATTTTTTTTATTAACTGAAATCAGAAATCGCATGCATAAGGCTTTGAGTAACGTGTGTCCAAAATTCAAATGCTTAAATTTTTTTAATACGGACGGGTACTTAAAATGTTAAGTAATTCAATAATAAATTCATTTTTTTTTGTGTGTGTATAATTTTGTGGTTTTTGCTTAAAATTGCAACCATAGCTACTATCCTTAATAATTGAACATGATGCACTGACACAAAAAAGACTACCGTAATAATTATATTGTAATCATACAAATTGTGGTTCAATAATAATCGCATAAACTCAATTATCCATTTTAATTTTGTCGTTTCGTTCGTTTAGAGAAAAACGGAAGTCTTCTGCCAAAAATTGAATTGTCTTTTTATTTTCTGCATTTCTAAATTTATATAAATAACATCGCATGCTGTGCAATCATATATAAGAGTAAATCCTATATATAGATAATATATGTTGTGAACAAAACCACAAGTCAAGTCATTTGAGTTATTTTCTTATGTGAATGAACACACTGTTGCATTTTTTTTCATACACATTTTAGTTGAAAACTTTTCAGAATATTTTATAAGAAATGGTATTCGATTCGAGGTGGACAAATTGAACGGGTGCTTGATGGATGCAATTCAACCATTTCGTGTACTACTACTGAAACTTAAAATGTAAATGAATTAAAAATGTCATATGAATGGAGGTAATTTCATATGAAATTACACTTATTTTAAAATTTTTTAAATACATTCCATTCCAATTAGAGCTGCTGTATACTGTGTTACATTGAATGTTAACGTATTAGTACACTCTCTGATATTTAATTATAAATTTCGGTAAATTATATTTCAATTTGAGGTTATTTAAGTAGTTCAATGTTCAATGCAATTGTAATATTATTTTCATTTTTTTTTAATTATTTGGCTTTTTAAAATTATTATTTCTTAAATAAATTGTGGTTGTATACATATGTGAAAATTACATAATAATTTAATATTTGATATTTGAAATAAATTTTCTTCAATCAAAAAAAAAAAAACTTTTTGAAAGAATTTAATTAAAATCAAACAGAAGAATAAAAATTCAAATTTTTTGAAAAATTTGAAATATCAACAATTCTATTTTGCATTTAATGCTTCGATAATATCTGTGAAGAAAAAAAAATTCTTTCGAATTTCATAATTCAGTAATGAAGCAATATTTCGATTCAAAAATCATTTTATTTTCTTTTAAATTATTTGTACAGTTGCAAATACTCGCAAATACTCGTATGTACTATGTGTTTGCTTATAAATTGAGGTATTATGTATAAATATGTATACTATACGATCTACAGAAAAAAAACATATATTCATTAATTTTATCCTTGTAGCAAATGTTACAAGAATCATTTAAATATATATTTCATTCTGATGGTTTTTTATTAGTATTTTTTTTTCTTGTTTTAATATTGTTCAAAATAGATGAAAATTTTCTAATAAAATATGCTCCAAAATAATCTTTTTTTTTTAAATAATTTTCCACATATTTATACATTTCATGATATTGTGTGCACAATATGCATGTGTTTTACTGATTTTACATATAAATGTGCTTTATAAGAAAATATCAAATAAGCAAATAGATTCATCACCAATTTTAAAAGCTATACAATGAACTGTATATGTAAGAACATGTACATACATTTGTGTAACATATCAAATGTTTAGTATCACATACAAATAAATATATATAATGCAAATATTATTATTCGTATAATATTATTATATAATAACATATACTTATACATTCATATGTATATAAGTATAAAATCTGTATAGAAAATATGTTCGGTTTATATGAAATTTATTATAATCTCTGACACGTTCTTTATGTATACATACATACATATGTACATAATATAATATGTAAGATATTGTTGCAATACATTATATAAGTTCGTTTACATATACATAATAATAGTTTCCACACTTTATACAAGAATAATATTGGGGATCGCATGTAAAGTGATACCGTGTGATACATCCATCCATCTAAACAATTTAAGGATTCATTTTGTTGTAGAGTAAAATAATCAAATCAATGTGGTATACGTACATGTAGGATAATATAAATAAGTATATTCATTTGTAAATAAATACACATATATACGAAAATAAAATAACTGTATAATAATACATATAACAACGTAGCATATGTTTTAGATTGAAAATATTCTGTACGCAAGAGAATTATTAAGTAACCCGTTCGCAATTTGCCAAAACAAAAATTTACATTTTGCAAAATGAATAAAATATGATTCTAATACATAGTTCAAAGGTTATTACTTATACATGCACATACATTATGTGTACATCGAATATAGTTGATATGAAGTTTAGGATTACAACTATATAACTGATATAAGCATAATTTTGAAAATTTGTTTCCTTTTCTTTTTGATATTTGAATACTTACTTCACGTATAATATCAGTGTATGCACCGATCTGTAACATTTTTTATTTCTGTATTGTCATAAAGTTTATTTAATTTTCTTTTAAAATGGCGCACTTTTGATGATTAAGTGCAAAACATAGCAAAAATATATATAAAATTCAATATTGCAATAATTTCACGATATAAAGTACATATAGATTGCGTGACCACTCATTACATCAGTTCATCAGCAGATTATATAGTATAGTATATGGATATAATTTGAAAAAATTTTATTTTTTTATCGTACTTACTTTTTAATTTCCTTATTTTTATCACATGTTTACAATGCATATACTCATATGTATGCATGCATACAAAACAAATTTTAATGCATATACAGAGGTGACATTTTTAATTACACATTCACAATACATGTAACTTTATATATATACAACTGCAACTCATGTAGGTATAGAAAATTTCATAAAGTTATTTATTTGTTTTATACCCGCAGATTATATACATACTCGTACATACGTACTGGTACAATGTTGGTATGCACAATACACATAACTTTATAATTGTTGCGTGATTTCGTGCTAGAAATTTCATGTTAAATTTTTCTTCTTTATTATTACTAATTTTTAATATTTTGTTTTCTTATTCTTTGCTGCTTCATAGACTTCATTGTAACCACCCACTTGGAATATAATGATTACATATTATAGGAGGTATACAAAAGTATATGTATATGGCAAATTCATCTTGTTTACAACAGGTGAAAAACTATGGAGTTTCATGAAATCAAAAAAAAAAAACTTGTTTATGTGTAGATATTTAATTTACTTTTTGAAGAAATACGTTCATATAAGTATATACTCTGCAGCTCATCAGCTACGTATTAAATACAGTCCTCTATACTATATGTTTCGTATAGATAATTCCGTCTGTAATAATTATTATTCAAAGAGGTATGAATGACGTGCGTGAATTTGTGAAGGTTTAGTTCGTCATTGTGAAAAATTGTGAGGCCTTGAAACTGGGCTTATGTAAAATAATTGGAATGATAATAATAATAAAAAAATGATGATTATTTTGTATGTAATACAGGGGTGAAAGCGGCACCTATATACATAATATATATGCCCACTAAATATTAAAGGTCTATATTAACGTTCATTTCTTATTCGTATGATTTTTGTTTGTTGTGGTTTTAGATTTAAAGAAAAGCTATATACATTTTTTCATGTTTCATTTTCCTTATTAATATTTGATGGGTATGATAATGCGACAGTTATTAGACGGGACGGTATCTTTTATAATTATGCTTTATGCATATTTATGTGCATATATCTAACTATGTTTATAACTTTTGTGCACATTATTTAGAATATATTGGAATGTTTTTAATGTAAATTATATGTATTTTGTAATATAGATCGTTAGATTTGTAGTTACCTATACATAATATAACGAATAAAGTTATATATACGTATGCTTGTATGCATGCAAAGAAAACAAAAATTACGAGCCTCTCATGCATGCATGAGATACAATGATAATAATAGTAATAAAATGACGATATTATTAACTTCACAAGTGATAATAGCATTTATATAGTATTTTCTATTCATATAAAATACGAGTATATGGCATACACGCACACATATACAAATAATATTACTTCTAGTTGCATTTTTGAAGTACAGAGTAAAGAAGTAAATAGCAAATAAAAACGTATTATTTCTGAATTAATATTTTGTATATAATAAGTATATGTATTTGACTTTATTTTAATTTTTGGAATAAACAGCAGGATACATTTGAACTGAACATACAAAACCCGATGATATTTGTTTATAGACGCAGCTAAAAATATAGATATATACACGTATAACATTTATTTACATACGCAATTGTTTACAGAGGTGTATAGTGTGGAAAAATATGAAGGTATATTTAACAATGGCCAACCGAAACAAACTCAAAATATTTCTTTAGATGTGTGCACAGTGTGTACACATTAAATGCATGCATAATACAAAATGGTCTGTTGTTATATGAACAAAAAAACAGCACGCCATGTCGACATTAATTAGTGGTAAAAAAGTGGAAAGTGATTTATGAAAATATAAGTAAATATGCATCTACATACATACACATATTGTTAGTTCTTTGTATTCACTTTTGACTTTTGACAATTTTTCGGATGTACTATTTTCAACAATTTTTTTTATTCCTCTTTTTTTTTGCTAAAATATGGATTTTATTTTAAGTCCTTCCAAATTTGAAATTTTTATTTTATATAAATTTTACAGTATATTCAATCATATTATTTAATTTTATAATATACGAGTATGTATACTTATATGAGCATTATATGGCACTATATACAAAATTAAAATGTGCGTTGCTATATGCCTATACGTTACGTATATTATATACTTATACCTTTATTGGGGGATGCGTGTTATGTACTTATTATGACCAATTTTATGTGCTCTATTTACATTGAAAGTTACATACCACCGTTCACTATATGATAACTGCTACAATTACCATTGCACAACTACATACATATACTATATTTTTATAATATGCGTTTATATTGTTTTTATATTGCTGATATAACCTTTATTTTTTTGTTTTTCGCTACCAGGAAATTAACACGTTATGAAAATGTCGACGCATAGAAATTTCATATAAGCGCATGGTGTTCATTTTCATTTAAAACTTTTCATATACTTACATACACACATATGTATAATCGAGGTATTGTATGCGATATAATATTATGTCGTTTTTCTATTACTCTGTCTACATAATATATGTACTATACGTACGGTGTACGGTGTAAGAAAGCGTATATTCGTATAAGTGATGACTTTCGAAAAGAATGTGATAATAGTTTTCATTTGCATAATATGTCTATTATATTTTCCTCCATTTTATTTAATTTGTTTATATGAAAGGTTTTTTTTTCTGTTTATAATGAGGAAACATATAAGTAAATTTATGTAGAATAAAAAACAATTTCATTTTTCGACACTTTGAAAACTAAAAACATCAACCGTCTAATAATAATTTATTGATAAGAATTTTTTCTTATAGCACACAGTCGTATAAACAGGTAAAAGTTAATGAAGTTAACGCACTCGAAGAAAACAAAAAATTTAATGAAATTTTCAAAGTTAAATTTATACACCTATATTTAGATTAAAATACACATATCGATTCTTTGAAAAATAAAATGAAATCGAATAAATCATTCATATTATATGTATGTAGATATAAAATATAGTGAAAGCGATGTGATAAAAAATATCTATTCACACAAAAAAAATAACAAACCAAAAAATTTGCATCATCATAAAAAATTGCATTTATATGCAAATTATTTTTGACTGTCTCTTATACATTTACTTACATATCTGTATACATATGTATCAGTATATATGTATGCATATTCATGTAGATAGATTGGATAAATTTTCGTTTTGTTTTATTTTTGTGTGTTAAATTTTTCAACCCTTGTCACCCTTGATTTTAAATTTTATAAATAATTTTGTTTCCAGTCTACATTTAAAGTATAATGAAAAAAAGTAAAAATAAATTTTTATATTTGTTTTAAGTGCATATATATTAAATACATACATTATGTATGTATATATACACACGTATATACACACTCACTATTCATTATATGATACGGTCATATTCGTTCAATTGAATCTTCAATGCCAGAAATGGTTGAAAAAATATTAAAATTTAAATACAAAATGAAAAAAAAAACAATGAAAAGCAAAAAAACTTATATACTCATATTATGGTATATGTACATGCATGGATTTATATATCTAAATATAAATGAATGTATATGAGTATCGTAGATGAAATACAAGAGATGAAGGCAAATAAATTAAACAGATATTATATCACTGAAATAAATATTTATTCTGAGATTATGGTAAAATTATATTTTTATATGAATCTTCACACGTATGCAAGGTACAAATTTATGTGTTCAGTTATACATATATAAATAAGTATATGTATGTAAATGAGCGTAAATTCATTCTATAGTACATATTTTATACTTACATATTATATATTTATGTATTGCACATTGTTGTTTTTTAAGGATGAAATAATTATAAATAAAAAAAGAAAGCCAATGACTTCCATGTCCATATTTAATAAAGAAGCCTACATATATGAAGAGTATATATGTGATACAAAAGTACCATATTATACTCGTACGAATATAATTTACATAATGTTATACAGATATGTATTGTATATTTTACAAAATATAAAATATACATGTTTGTTTGAAAAATGTTGAATAATCGCATTTATATAGTATAGGTATATAGAAAAAAAGTGTTTGCGTCAAAAGAAAATGATAGTATAGCTTGTCAACTAATTTGCCTATCCAAACAGGCTGACAGATGGGACTGGTTTTTCTCGCGAAAAGAAACGTCAAGTTTGTATAATAAATACGAGCATATATTCACATAAGGTTTTTACCACCAATTACCATCATCGAATTTATGTGCGAATGCGGATATATGTTTATACAGCATGTAGTGTTTATTAAAAAATCTGTTCAGACCAGACCAGATTTAAATGTTAAGATAAATTGTTCGCTTTAAATTTTTTTTTTTTTACTCTTTTGTGTTAATAGAATAGCATTTATTCAATTTCTGACACAGAAGTATAAAAATAAATTATCACATCTAAACATAAACTATAGGGGAATTAGGAAAATTGTTTAAATTAAAAAAATTTTAAGACATATTAAGAGCAAAAAGGAAAAAGTATGTACACGGAAAAAAATTATGTGAATCGTAGTTATTTTTTTCATACAATTTTCGTTATTGACGTATCTAAAATCGGGATAGTGGCTAATTATAACTGCAATTGCTTTATTTTTCTATCCAAGATCAGCTACAATTTACAACCATTATTGTATTAAATTTCAATTTGATTGCTAAAAATATTACATTTGTTAGCTCCTTGATAAGCTGATACAGATTTGTTAATAATGTTTTTTTGCTTTACGACATAGCACTATTTGGAAAATTATATTACTGCAATAGCAGTATTGTTTAGCTGAATTTTATATGTTTGTTGCATCCTTTGCTAAAAAAAAGAACTTGATTTGCAGTTTAGTATACACAACTGGATATAGAAAAATAATGCAATATGTTATAAAAATTGCTACATTCGTTATACAAAGATGTTTTATGTGCTATATTTAAATGAACTTTTATCATCATTTGTAGCTCAAAGTTAAATGAAATTTGCTGCATTGCTTATTGAACATAACTCTTAATATGATTTTGTATATGTAGATTGGTAAAAAATATAGCTCATCACGCCATGTTTTATTACTTGATCAGATATTTTGGAGTCTAGAACCAGCAAATAAAAAAAGCCCACTGTGTAATATAATTTTACTTCTCATATAATATTTTAATGCATCATTTGTCAAGTAATTAATAATTTTAAAAGATTTTTTCTTTTGAGAACATTCTATTGATTTTGTTTAAATTTTTTACAATGATTATAAAGATAGACTTATAGACAATGATTATAAAGATAGACTTCTTACAACAAATATAATTATCTATTATTTTATTTTTCATGTTTTTAATATACATATACATTCTTAAGATTAATTTAATTCCTTATTTCTTAGACTACAATTAATTCAGAATTAAATTTATGTAAATAAAATGTTTTGAGATATTCTGAGTCAAACTTCTTTATTTTAAAGAGACTTGTTTTTGCAATGATATGACAATAACGATGAGGATCGAATAAAATAGTATTTAATTCATTTAAAAAAAAATAAATAGTTTTATCTTGCAGAACACAAATAGCGTCTATTAAACTATAAACTGGATAGATTTCATTAAATCCAGTCTGCATTACCATTCCCACTTTAATCTTATTTTTGTTTAGTGAAATCCAATTGAAAAATTTCAGATCTTCCGTTTTCAATTCTCCATCTTTTAAATAGTTTTGAAAATCGCAATTGATTAATTGGCCAAACTGGATGCAATCTGCAAACATATCTTGTTTGTAAAGCCACGAACATTCTTTCAACATGTACCTATCTGCTAATGTTTGGCAAATATTTTTTCTTGAACTAGTTGATTTAGCGATTTCTTTAAGTATTTTATGTTTAGATTCAAAACGCATTGACCAAATATTGATAAGAGGACCGATTGTGTTTAAAAGTCTAGGGTAATGTGTCATAAAATGATGTTTTGGTTTCAAACCTAACTTAAAGTTTTTGATAAAAAGTGAATGATGATTTTTAATCAAATATGTCAGTAAATCTATATCAGATTGAACAATGCAATCCGAAAGCAAAACTTCAATAATCTTCCTAAAAAGAAGATATATTTCCCAAATTTCGTTTCCAACAGGTATCCAGTCTCCTATTAGAACACCGAAAAATCGTGAGAGCCACATCATTTCTGAAGCTGAATATTTCAGTTTTTTTACTTTTAAGTGATCTTCACTGATCGTTTGTGGTTTGTTAATGTGTTCGTATGAGCCGTAATCAAACATGTTTATTCTATTATTTAATATCTCTAGATCAAAGTATTTTTCATTTATAAAATGCTCTATAATAATTGAAATTTCAAAATTTAGTACACCTTCAAAGATGTCATGCATGATATCTACGCTATAATTTTCTGTTACGTGAAATGTTTCTATTCTATTAAATATGCTTAAAGAATTTATTCCTGTTTGTGAAATATTATTTGTAGTCACATCTTCCTCATAGTTTTCTCTATTGCGTAGTAGAGTGATATCTTCGATACATGACAATCTTGTTGCACTACGATGCATTTTGCAATGTCTACAAAAATAATTTGCTGAAAAGCTATCGGTAAACCCTAAAAGACTATTAACACCTTTGTTATCCCCCACGCAAAATGCCAAATAAAATCTTAGTCTTAATTCACCAATTTTTATACCTTCTTTATTTAAAAATTTAAGTTGTTCAACAACATTGCAAAAAATACGATCATTACCGTATATTTTACGATCTAGGCTATTGAAAAGCATATTTAAAAAAATGTATTCTAGTTGGGAAGAGTGACTTTTTGGAAATACAGGGCATGTAATATACACAGCACCGATATTTTGTAGTCCAGCGCGGGAGCCTAAAGGATTATTTGCTTCAAATTCATCAAAATAAAGCATTAAAGGAAGGTAAATTGAATCGTCCGAATGACTAGATAAATTAGTTATTTTCTGTTTCCAAAACTTAGTTTGTACAATATTTTTTACTGTTTCTCCCGGTAATGAATTTAAGTAACTAAGGTAATTTTGAAGACGTTCTAATGTACCCGGAGATTGGAAAAATTGGTGAAGAGTTGCTTTTATATCGACAATAGCGGCTTTTACTTCAATGTTTTTCACAAAAACTTTTGCGTTTTTTCGAACAGTTTCAATACGTTGACCGATAATTAAGGGAATTGATTTTCGAAAATTCATATTATTTTCCATAAATTTAAAATTTTTATATTCAGTAGATAATTTATTCATAGACATTTTCAAAATCATGAAAGTTTCAGAAACTATTCGAGAAATATTTTGCTCTCTGTGAGATAAATTTTGAATAATAATTTTTTCTAATTCAGTTAAAATTCCACCGTTTAAATAGTTAGACATTATTTGAATTATATTCTGTGCAGTTTTTCTGCAAATATTATGATTACTATAAATTTCTGCCAACAGTTTTTTATTTGCCAAACATATTATATTTTCTAATTTTGTAGTGTCACTTTTCGCATTGAAAATTTTATCGGTAACAATGTCCATATCACTTAAACTATTTATACTTTTAAAAATAGGTTGATTATTATTGTTAATTGTAGTCACATCAGTGTGAAAATGTTTTTTCATATGCTTCTTAAATGAATTCAATAGCGTAAAATATCTAAATGGCATGCAAGACTTACAAATTAATGTAGTTTCTAGTTTGTGATACATCTTTATATGTTTAATATAATATTCTAAAGAACTATTCACTTTAGAGCATTTATAGCACTCCATTTTGTACTTAACTTGATACACTTAATTAATTGTGTATTAAAATTATACTTATTGTATTATTAAATGATTAAAACTAAAAATATATATATAGATTAAATCGACATTTTTTTATTTAGGTATCTTTAAAATGCAATATTTTTCAACATTTTATTTAATTTCTAAAAGAAATATAAATAGCAAATGTTTTAAAACTTGACCGACAAATATGGACTAAATCACAAATATTAATATTGATACATTTATATTGTTTTCAACTTCATTATAAATTTTAAACAAATTTAGTGAAATTTTATTCAAATTTGATTCTGCAAAAATCAATTATAATGAACTTCAAAATTATTTGAAATCCTTAAATTGGCTTTAACACATATTATATTTCGATTCAGAAAATTATGGGTCAAAAAAAGTCAAAAAAAAAATTAAAAATAATTAAAAACAAATATTTCAATATCAAATGTCGATTTCATCTTTCACACAGATTATATAATACTTAATATTACATATGCATGTATGTACTCTAGTATGACTCGCAGAAATTAATGCAAAATTTACGTAATATTACATAAACATTTTAATTTTTTTCAAAACTTATGAGTCTTACTCTTACTTAAAATTATTTAAATCAGTAATTAAACTGTTTACTGCAATAAATGACTTGTCCCACGCAGTATTTATCTCATAAATATACTTTTGCAGGAAATTCCAAATCGGCTCACAAGATGTTTGATATTTTGCGTGCAACGAGCAATATATTTTAAAACAGCTATCCACTGCTGATAAAGGTGACTCCACTTCGTATAAAATGTCATTAACTGCTATATAACTAGCTTCAATTGAATCTAGATGGAAAAACAAAATAGATTATTAATTATTAGAATATTATATTAATTATAGAATATTAATCATAACAATTAATTTCAAATTGAGTTTTTTTTTACCAAAATTTTCTCCAATGAAGCAAATTAGTGGTTGAAGCGTTTCTTTCGAATCCTCTAGTATCTTCCTTTTTTGATTTAAAGACTCCGTCAATAAAGTAGAATCCTGAAATTTATGAAAAATTAGATTATTTTACAAATTTGGATTTTTAATAATACCTTAATCAGAAAAAAAAAAGAATCCAGTACTTCTTTGCGAGAAAGTTTTATGCGTTTCATGCCTTTTTGTTTCTTACCATATGCTGAAGAAGAAAGCAAATGAATTAGAAGTAAAAAACCTGTAAGATTGTTCTCATTTCTTGTTAAACCATCAATTTCCTTATTTCTTTTTTTTACAGTACAATATTTAACAATTTTTTTGTTAATATCTGACCATTTAGAGTAAAGTCTATTACAAGTATCAGTGTACGTTGAATCAAAATCGTCAAGAAGAAGAAAAAGTCCTTTTTGTTGTTTTAAAATTGGAAATCTGTTCATGTAATCTTTAATCGTCAACTCATTATTGATCGAAGTTATCATTTTGATTCTATAATCTCGTGTTTTTGACCACAAGTCTCTAATTTTTTCATAATTCTCCATGTTTGACTCAAGGTACTTTATGTTATCGTTTAATTTATCGTCATTATTTTGTTGTATAGAAGAAAAATTTTCCTTCTCTGAAGCAGAATTATTTGTTCTCAATTTATGTTTCAGATGATTATATGAAACCCATAGCTTACCTGCAGCCAAAGTTTTTGATGACTTATTATATGGAACAAAATAAATATTGGAGTCCTCGTTTGGGAATAATACTTTAATTTCTTTAGTAAGTGTTACGAATCTGTCTGTTGTTATTTTATATTCATTTCCTTCACATCTTTCTAGTTCTTTATGTATTATTGTAGTTGTAAGAAGATTCCTGTGCTTATTATCAAGATGACCATATTTTTTATAATAATTACTAACAATGACCCCGTTGGGACATTCAAGATAGTTTTCTACTTTCGAATCAATTTTTTTCGAAGGTTCTAAATTCAAGATTTGGGTACTTGAACATGGTACAATTTGTGTATTTGTAAAGTTCGTTGAAGTAAAGTCAAACTAAAATATTATTTTCAAGCAAAATTATTTGTCTGAATACATCAATAAAATATGTACCTGAGACAAATTATTTAGAAATGATGTGTTTATTAAAGTACTTGGACTATCTATGGAAGTTATAGATTGGTATGACTGCACTGATGGTGTTACAGATCTACAAGAGCTGCTTTCCTCGCGTGGCAGAGACTGTACAAAATAATTTATTTTCATTTTTTGTAACAAAGACCGTTTTCATAAATTCGCATCTTGTGTGAGTAAATGCTCTAACTAAATTGCGTTTGCAAAAAGCAAATTCCTTATATTAATTCTGAACTTGCTCTAAAAGTTTTATTTTATGAAATTAATGCTTTTGCATGTAGATGCTAAATTTCATTATAAATGCATGCAAACGCAAATTGTGCACATTGCGTATTTATGAAAACACTCAGTGTATTGGTTTTATAAGGACAAAGAAAAAACACTCACCTGCCAATAAACTGCAATTTCTTTTTGATACCTCGACCAAAATAGTTGCCGAACTCCAATTTTCGTTATTAATTCTTGCACCACGATATAGTCCAAATTCAAAAATGCTTCTTTCGAAAATCCCTCTTCTAAGTAAATATATTTTTTAAGTTAATTTTGTATAACAGTTTTATTATTTAAATTTTTTATTCTAGAGTATAGAAATAATTCGAGCAACTTCAGGTTAACTATAACAATAAATGCACGATACTTGTTGGGCATACCTGTATCGTTCACAATCACAATAAAACATTTATAGTTTTATATGTAATGTGTATGTAATTTTAATATGAAGTGTATGAATAAAAAATATAAATGCAATAGTATATAAAAACATATTCAATTTATTTCGCCCATAAATTAATTTTAACCATAAAAAATTAACTTAATAAAGATTTCTATTGTCCATAAAGTGTACTTCTACTGTATAAAATTTCAAGCACATGGTACGGTACTTCGTACGCTATACGAAGTGATGAAGAAAAATGCATGATTTGTTGATAAGAATTTTTTTTTACACAAGGAACGAATTGATTTCTTTGTTTCAAAATGTTACTGTGTATTGCGCGACAATATCAATAAATATTGCTTATCACGGTTGAAACATTTTTCTATGATTAAAACTAATTTAAAACAAAATAAAATTAATGTTTTTATACATTGCATTTATACATTTTGGACACGCACTCCACATTTGAATTAAATATTTAGTAATTCAAAATTTATTTTACTCACCTTGAAATTTATCAAAAAGTTCTTCAAAACCAATTTTTTTTAAAAATTCTTTTATAAAGTCAATATCATTCATTTTAAAACAAAAAAAACAAAGCACATTTGAATTATTTTAAGTAATAATAATTACACTTACAAATTTAAAAAAACTGAACTGGTTGGCTGAAGCCAATACGTACGAATGAGGAAATCAATTTTAAAATGCTTAACAAAATTGAGACAAGTATAGATATCTATAAATCATTTACTGTTATTATGATAAAAATACTTGCAATGTACAATGCAATTTTTATATATTGTTCAAATTAAATATAGATATACAAGAGAATACCGAACAAAATTTAGGTTTATTATTATTCGCAATAAAAAATAACAAAAATATAATATAAGTATCAGTTTCTTATACATAATTATCTCAATATGCGTTGTAACTAAAACACGTATTGTTGCATATATTACTGTTTAGAATAACTGTCATCATACTTCATGAGTTATAATACAAGGGCAAAACAAGTTTTTTATGTACAATATGCGGTTGTATATAATGCAGACAATGTAAAACAATATGTTAGATAATGTTATATAATTTAACGAGAAACAGTTATAGATTTATAGCATTTGGAGATAAAGATATCAATAGTTTTTTAGTATGATAAATATACAATAAGTCTTACAAATATTGCTGTAAATGTTATAATGGTAATTTGATGGTAATATATTGAATGAAGCAAAATTGTTTTCTATTTCTGTCATGTGACAATCAAATTAAGATGTGCGTTAAATGCTTTTTGCAATTTTTTGTGACAAATAATGTTATAATACTTTTGCATTTCTGTATTACAATTGGGGAAAAATCATTTTTTTCCGTGTATAGAGACAGATAATATTGGTAAAGAAAGACCTAAATTTTGAAAAAGTTTGAAATAAAATTTTATGAGGTAGGATCAGAGAATAAGAGTTCAAAAGTTTATGATATTAAAAGTAAAAAAAAATTTAAATTTAATTTAAGAAATTAAACAAAGAATACGTTTTTTTTAAAAACACAAAACAATTACTATATATAAAACAGATAATATACTCACATAATATGTACATATATAAAATTTTCTATATAGATAATTAAGAATTCTACACTTGGATTATGATATAGGTTTTCCAGAATTTTCTTTTGAATTTTTATGAAAATTTTCCATTAAACTACTTATGAATAATTCATCATTTTCACATCAAAGAATCAATTCACAATTTATGTGGTTTTTAAGATGATTATACATGAAAAACATAATTATACTAAAACATCTAGTATTATACATCTATACATACATTTTCGTATAAATAAAATATAGAAAAAAAATTTATTTTATAAAGAAATTTCGTATGCAGCTCCGACAACATAAAATAACATCTTACCACATAAAAGACTTTTAACAGTGAATGAAAAACATATGAAAATGAAATAAAAAACAAATATTTAGAATTAGAAAATGCCGAAAGGCTATATAGCAAGAGAACTTATTTAATATACGTAGTAATGTAAAACAGTGTAGTACAAACTGTGTAAATACATTACACATGTTTATCTATACATACTATACAAGCAATAGAAGGAATTGATGACAAATAAAATTTTTAAGTTTAGAAAAGATCATAAAAATTTCACATAGAAAAGTGCATGTAAAAAATACATAAAACACACAGTAATTTTGCGAATTTTCATCATTATTATATGTATGGATGTTTAATGTATGCTATACAGATACATATAATCCATAGCTCTTACATGACAGATGACACATAAAAGATGAATTTTAAGAAAAACATGATATTCAAAAAATAAGTACAATATATTAACTGAATAAAACATCCTTATATGTGTGGTATACATTCATGCGCATATTTAAATGTTCACGGAAAAAAATTATGTGAATCGTAGTTATTTTTTTCATACAATTTTCGTTATTGACGTATCTAAAATCGGGATAGTGGCTAATTATAACTGCAATTGCTTTATTTTTCTATCCAAGATCAGCTACAATTTACAACCATTATTGTATTAAATTTCAATTTGATTGCTAAAAATATTACATTTGTTAGCTCCTTGATAAGCTGATACAGATTTGTTAATAATGTTTTTTTGCTTTACGACATAGCACTATTTGGAAAATTATATTACTGCAATAGCAGTATTGTTTAGCTGAATTTTATATGTTTGTTGCATCCTTTGCTAAAAAAAAGAACTTGATTTGCAGTTTAGTATACACAACTGGATATAGAAAAATAATGCAATATGTTATAAAAATTGCTACATTCGTTATACAAAGATGTTTTATGTGCTATATTTAAATGAACTTTTATCATCATTTGTAGCTCAAAGTTAAATGAAATTTGCTGCATTGCTTATTGAACATAACTCTTAATATGATTTTGTATATGTAGATTGGTAAAAAATATAGCTCATCACGCCATGTTTTATTACTTGATCAGATATTTTGGAGTCTAGAACCAGCAAATAAAAAAAGCCCACTGTGTAATATAATTTTACTTCTCATATAATATTTTAATGCATCATTTGTCAAGTAATTAATAATTTTAAAAGATTTTTTCTTTTGAGAACATTCTATTGATTTTGTTTAAATTTTTTACAATGATTATAAAGATAGACTTATAGACAATGATTATAAAGATAGACTTCTTACAACAAATATAATTATCTATTATTTTATTTTTCATGTTTTTAATATACATATACATTCTTAAGATTAATTTAATTCCTTATTTCTTAGACTACAATTAATTCAGAATTAAATTTATGTAAATAAAATGTTTTGAGATATTCTGAGTCAAACTTCTTTATTTTAAAGAGACTTGTTTTTGCAATGATATGACAATAACGATGAGGATCGAATAAAATAGTATTTAATTCATTTAAAAAAAAATAAATAGTTTTATCTTGCAGAACACAAATAGCGTCTATTAAACTATAAACTGGATAGATTTCATTAAATCCAGTCTGCATTACCATTCCCACTTTAATCTTATTTTTGTTTAGTGAAATCCAATTGAAAAATTTCAGATCTTCCGTTTTCAATTCTCCATCTTTTAAATAGTTTTGAAAATCGCAATTGATTAATTGGCCAAACTGGATGCAATCTGCAAACATATCTTGTTTGTAAAGCCACGAACATTCTTTCAACATGTACCTATCTGCTAATGTTTGGCAAATATTTTTTCTTGAACTAGTTGATTTAGCGATTTCTTTAAGTATTTTATGTTTAGATTCAAAACGCATTGACCAAATATTGATAAGAGGACCGATTGTGTTTAAAAGTCTAGGGTAATGTGTCATAAAATGATGTTTTGGTTTCAAACCTAACTTAAAGTTTTTGATAAAAAGTGAATGATGATTTTTAATCAAATATGTCAGTAAATCTATATCAGATTGAACAATGCAATCCGAAAGCAAAACTTCAATAATCTTCCTAAAAAGAAGATATATTTCCCAAATTTCGTTTCCAACAGGTATCCAGTCTCCTATTAGAACACCGAAAAATCGTGAGAGCCACATCATTTCTGAAGCTGAATATTTCAGTTTTTTTACTTTTAAGTGATCTTCACTGATCGTTTGTGGTTTGTTAATGTGTTCGTATGAGCCGTAATCAAACATGTTTATTCTATTATTTAATATCTCTAGATCAAAGTATTTTTCATTTATAAAATGCTCTATAATAATTGAAATTTCAAAATTTAGTACACCTTCAAAGATGTCATGCATGATATCTACGCTATAATTTTCTGTTACGTGAAATGTTTCTATTCTATTAAATATGCTTAAAGAATTTATTCCTGTTTGTGAAATATTATTTGTAGTCACATCTTCCTCATAGTTTTCTCTATTGCGTAGTAGAGTGATATCTTCGATACATGACAATCTTGTTGCACTACGATGCATTTTGCAATGTCTACAAAAATAATTTGCTGAAAAGCTATCGGTAAACCCTAAAAGACTATTAACACCTTTGTTATCCCCCACGCAAAATGCCAAATAAAATCTTAGTCTTAATTCACCAATTTTTATACCTTCTTTATTTAAAAATTTAAGTTGTTCAACAACATTGCAAAAAATACGATCATTACCGTATATTTTACGATCTAGGCTATTGAAAAGCATATTTAAAAAAATGTATTCTAGTTGGGAAGAGTGACTTTTTGGAAATACAGGGCATGTAATATACACAGCACCGATATTTTGTAGTCCAGCGCGGGAGCCTAAAGGATTATTTGCTTCAAATTCATCAAAATAAAGCATTAAAGGAAGGTAAATTGAATCGTCCGAATGACTAGATAAATTAGTTATTTTCTGTTTCCAAAACTTAGTTTGTACAATATTTTTTACTGTTTCTCCCGGTAATGAATTTAAGTAACTAAGGTAATTTTGAAGACGTTCTAATGTACCCGGAGATTGGAAAAATTGGTGAAGAGTTGCTTTTATATCGACAATAGCGGCTTTTACTTCAATGTTTTTCACAAAAACTTTTGCGTTTTTTCGAACAGTTTCAATACGTTGACCGATAATTAAGGGAATTGATTTTCGAAAATTCATATTATTTTCCATAAATTTAAAATTTTTATATTCAGTAGATAATTTATTCATAGACATTTTCAAAATCATGAAAGTTTCAGAAACTATTCGAGAAATATTTTGCTCTCTGTGAGATAAATTTTGAATAATAATTTTTTCTAATTCAGTTAAAATTCCACC
Organism: Villa cingulata; assembly: GCA_951394055.1. Lineage (NCBI taxonomy): Eukaryota > Metazoa > Arthropoda > Insecta > Diptera > Bombyliidae > Villa > Villa cingulata. Next base: position 49,508,172 of record OX596018.1, read on the forward strand.
GTTTAAATAGTTAGACATTATTTGAATTATATTCTGTGCAGTTTTTCTGCAAATATTATGATTACTATAAATTTCTGCCAACAGTTTTTTATTTGCCAAACATATTATATTTTCTAATTTTGTAGTGTCACTTTTCGCATTGAAAATTTTATCGGTAACAATGTCCATATCACTTAAACTATTTATACTTTTAAAAATAGGTTGATTATTATTGTTAATTGTAGTCACATCAGTGTGAAAATGTTTTTTCATATGCTTCTTAAATGAATTCAATAGCGTAAAATATCTAAATGGCATGCAAGACTTACAAATTAATGTAGTTTCTAGTTTGTGATACATCTTTATATGTTTAATATAATATTCTAAAGAACTATTCACTTTAGAGCATTTATAGCACTCCATTTTGTACTTAACTTGATACACTTAATTAATTGTGTATTAAAATTATACTTATTGTATTATTAAATGATTAAAACTAAAAATATATATATAGATTAAATCGACATTTTTTTATTTAGGTATCTTTAAAATGCAATATTTTTCAACATTTTATTTAATTTCTAAAAGAAATATAAATAGCAAATGTTTTAAAACTTGACCGACAAATATGGACTAAATCACAAATATTAATATTGATACATTTATATTGTTTTCAACTTCATTATAAATTTTAAACAAATTTAGTGAAATTTTATTCAAATTTGATTCTGCAAAAATCAATTATAATGAACTTCAAAATTATTTGAAATCCTTAAATTGGCTTTAACACATATTATATTTCGATTCAGAAAATTATGGGTCAAAAAAAGTCAAAAAAAAAATTAAAAATAATTAAAAACAAATATTTCAATATCAAATGTCGATTTCATCTTTCACACAGATTATATAATACTTAATATTACATATGCATGTATGTACTCTAGTATGACTCGCAGAAATTAATGCAAAATTTACGTAATATTACATAAACATTTTAATTTTTTTCAAAACTTATGAGTCTTACTCTTACTTAAAATTATTTAAATCAGTAATTAAACTGTTTACTGCAATAAATGACTTGTCCCACGCAGTATTTATCTCATAAATATACTTTTGCAGGAAATTCCAAATCGGCTCACAAGATGTTTGATATTTTGCGTGCAACGAGCAATATATTTTAAAACAGCTATCCACTGCTGATAAAGGTGACTCCACTTCGTATAAAATGTCATTAACTGCTATATAACTAGCTTCAATTGAATCTAGATGGAAAAACAAAATAGATTATTAATTATTAGAATATTATATTAATTATAGAATATTAATCATAACAATTAATTTCAAATTGAGTTTTTTTTTACCAAAATTTTCTCCAATGAAGCAAATTAGTGGTTGAAGCGTTTCTTTCGAATCCTCTAGTATCTTCCTTTTTTGATTTAAAGACTCCGTCAATAAAGTAGAATCCTGAAATTTATGAAAAATTAGATTATTTTACAAATTTGGATTTTTAATAATACCTTAATCAGAAAAAAAAAAGAATCCAGTACTTCTTTGCGAGAAAGTTTTATGCGTTTCATGCCTTTTTGTTTCTTACCATATGCTGAAGAAGAAAGCAAATGAATTAGAAGTAAAAAACCTGTAAGATTGTTCTCATTTCTTGTTAAACCATCAATTTCCTTATTTCTTTTTTTTACAGTACAATATTTAACAATTTTTTTGTTAATATCTGACCATTTAGAGTAAAGTCTATTACAAGTATCAGTGTACGTTGAATCAAAATCGTCAAGAAGAAGAAAAAGTCCTTTTTGTTGTTTTAAAATTGGAAATCTGTTCATGTAATCTTTAATCGTCAACTCATTATTGATCGAAGTTATCATTTTGATTCTATAATCTCGTGTTTTTGACCACAAGTCTCTAATTTTTTCATAATTCTCCATGTTTGACTCAAGGTACTTTATGTTATCGTTTAATTTATCGTCATTATTTTGTTGTATAGAAGAAAAATTTTCCTTCTCTGAAGCAGAATTATTTGTTCTCAATTTATGTTTCAGATGATTATATGAAACCCATAGCTTACCTGCAGCCAAAGTTTTTGATGACTTATTATATGGAACAAAATAAATATTGGAGTCCTCGTTTGGGAATAATACTTTAATTTCTTTAGTAAGTGTTACGAATCTGTCTGTTGTTATTTTATATTCATTTCCTTCACATCTTTCTAGTTCTTTATGTATTATTGTAGTTGTAAGAAGATTCCTGTGCTTATTATCAAGATGACCATATTTTTTATAATAATTACTAACAATGACCCCGTTGGGACATTCAAGATAGTTTTCTACTTTCGAATCAATTTTTTTCGAAGGTTCTAAATTCAAGATTTGGGTACTTGAACATGGTACAATTTGTGTATTTGTAAAGTTCGTTGAAGTAAAGTCAAACTAAAATATTATTTTCAAGCAAAATTATTTGTCTGAATACATCAATAAAATATGTACCTGAGACAAATTATTTAGAAATGATGTGTTTATTAAAGTACTTGGACTATCTATGGAAGTTATAGATTGGTATGACTGCACTGATGGTGTTACAGATCTACAAGAGCTGCTTTCCTCGCGTGGCAGAGACTGTACAAAATAATTTATTTTCATTTTTTGTAACAAAGACCGTTTTCATAAATTCGCATCTTGTGTGAGTAAATGCTCTAACTAAATTGCGTTTGCAAAAAGCAAATTCCTTATATTAATTCTGAACTTGCTCTAAAAGTTTTATTTTATGAAATTAATGCTTTTGCATGTAGATGCTAAATTTCATTATAAATGCATGCAAACGCAAATTGTGCACATTGCGTATTTATGAAAACACTCAGTGTATTGGTTTTATAAGGACAAAGAAAAAACACTCACCTGCCAATAAACTGCAATTTCTTTTTGATACCTCGACCAAAATAGTTGCCGAACTCCAATTTTCGTTATTAATTCTTGCACCACGATATAGTCCAAATTCAAAAATGCTTCTTTCGAAAATCCCTCTTCTAAGTAAATATATTTTTTAAGTTAATTTTGTATAACAGTTTTATTATTTAAATTTTTTATTCTAGAGTATAGAAATAATTCGAGCAACTTCAGGTTAACTATAACAATAAATGCACGATACTTGTTGGGCATACCTGTATCGTTCACAATCACAATAAAACATTTATAGTTTTATATGTAATGTGTATGTAATTTTAATATGAAGTGTATGAATAAAAAATATAAATGCAATAGTATATAAAAACATATTCAATTTATTTCGCCCATAAATTAATTTTAACCATAAAAAATTAACTTAATAAAGATTTCTATTGTCCATAAAGTGTACTTCTACTGTATAAAATTTCAAGCACATGGTACGGTACTTCGTACGCTATACGAAGTGATGAAGAAAAATGCATGATTTGTTGATAAGAATTTTTTTTTACACAAGGAACGAATTGATTTCTTTGTTTCAAAATGTTACTGTGTATTGCGCGACAATATCAATAAATATTGCTTATCACGGTTGAAACATTTTTCTATGATTAAAACTAATTTAAAACAAAATAAAATTAATGTTTTTATACATTGCATTTATACATTTTGGACACGCACTCCACATTTGAATTAAATATTTAGTAATTCAAAATTTATTTTACTCACCTTGAAATTTATCAAAAAGTTCTTCAAAACCAATTTTTTTTAAAAATTCTTTTATAAAGTCAATATCATTCATTTTAAAACAAAAAAAACAAAGCACATTTGAATTATTTTAAGTAATAATAATTACACTTACAAATTTAAAAAAACTGAACTGGTTGGCTGAAGCCAATACGTACGAATGAGGAAATCAATTTTAAAATGCTTAACAAAATTGAGACAAGTATAGATATCTATAAATCATTTACTGTTATTATGATAAAAATACTTGCAATGTACAATGCAATTTTTATATATTGTTCAAATTAAATATAGATATACAAGAGAATACCGAACAAAATTTAGGTTTATTATTATTCGCAATAAAAAATAACAAAAATATAATATAAGTATCAGTTTCTTATACATAATTATCTCAATATGCGTTGTAACTAAAACACGTATTGTTGCATATATTACTGTTTAGAATAACTGTCATCATACTTCATGAGTTATAATACAAGGGCAAAACAAGTTTTTTATGTACAATATGCGGTTGTATATAATGCAGACAATGTAAAACAATATGTTAGATAATGTTATATAATTTAACGAGAAACAGTTATAGATTTATAGCATTTGGAGATAAAGATATCAATAGTTTTTTAGTATGATAAATATACAATAAGTCTTACAAATATTGCTGTAAATGTTATAATGGTAATTTGATGGTAATATATTGAATGAAGCAAAATTGTTTTCTATTTCTGTCATGTGACAATCAAATTAAGATGTGCGTTAAATGCTTTTTGCAATTTTTTGTGACAAATAATGTTATAATACTTTTGCATTTCTGTATTACAATTGGGGAAAAATCATTTTTTTCCGTGTTATCACAAACGTGGCTACATATACTTACTTTAGGTGCAAAGTGCGACTCAGACTCAACTCATGATTAGTTTGTTCGAGTATTTGGGAAGTTCATTAACTTTTTATATTTTTGCCCACAGGCTATATATTTTTTTGGAACGCATTTATCAATTCGTCCTTTTTTGTCATATAATTTACGTATAGTTGCGATGATATTTTAATACCTTACTGCATTTCGATGCATACATTAAAATGTATGTTTATACATAAATACATCTATATAATTTTTCATTATTGGTATGTGTCAAAAATGATGAGTTCAAAATGATTACAATACGAATAATTTTCTTTTTCTTTTTTTTTTAGATGTAATTTATCGAAATATTTTTGTGTAATATGATTTTGTTCATTTATATACAAATTTATGTATACTCAACTACAGTAAAAACAACTGTCAATACATTATATGTGAATGTATATTCATGTACATATTTGTGTATACTAATTATTTTCAATTTTTCTATTAGCTTTTAATGTATTGATTAATGCTTAAGGCTTCACTTTTCAAAAGTAAAAATAACAAAAAAAAAAAAAAAATTATTTCATTTTTCGTATAATGTTTCTGGATGAAAACGTTTATTATATGCGATGTTGTCAAAAAGTTTGACAGAAAAATTGCTAATAAATCATAACGTGATTGCGTTATTACGCAATAATTTATGTATATAATGTATAATATATGACCGTATAGAAATGTAAGCGCATTACATACATGCGTATGTATGTGTAGATTTATATTTGCAGCATTAAACGTATATATGAAATGGAATGAATTCGATGATCTTTACAACTCCATTTAACCGCATTTAACTCAGTTTATACTTGTAATAAACGAATTTATTATGATGATGGTCAACTGACAACTTTGATTTTATGTGCATACTTGTACATTCTTATACATCGAAACAAATAAAAAAAAGTAAAAAAAAAAAAAAAATCAAAGGTTCAAGTACTCAAGGTGTATTGTCGATTAATCTGATAGTAAAATCCTTCAATTATTTTGTCAAATAAAAATATATAAAATATTTTTATTACTTAAAGGAAAGGTTTTGTTTTTTGTTTACTTCATTATTTCGTCAATTTGATAATTGAAATACAGCAAACTTTATGCTATTTCGCTTACCTTTCAATTAAACAGAATTTCTCGTAAAAATAATATATTTATGTATATGTGTATGTACATCAAAAATTTTCCTTTATTTATATCCCTCTATTAAATAAACTTGTAGCTTGTATATGTATACGTATCTTTTTTTTTTCAATTTCTTTTACATTAGATTCAAGAAAAGAAAATTTCACTGTAGCATTTTTACACATAAACGGACATAATATTTTACATATATGTACGAATAAATGACATGTACACAGACATACAGGTATATAACTCTCATGGCTGAATAAATTGAATATTTTTTCTTATATTATAATTGACGTCTTATAAAAATGATTGTCCAACCTCAACGGAAATAGTAAACTAAAATAAAGCTATACCATTAAAGGTATTATTTTGGTTTTCTTGTACGTACATAAGAACATGCATGTATGTATGGAAATATGTATATGTATATGTGCAATTAGTAATGGCGTAATAAAAATAAATTACATACTATTTTATTCTTTTAAAACATTGTTTTGTGGACGATAAAATTTCCTTCATCAATAAAAATGGATGTACATTAGATAATCCTTGAACTTAATAGGATGAATAAAATCCAAAGTATACTAGGTACATAGTGTAAAAAAAATGAACAGTTGTATCTGATTCAGAAAAAAAAAGAAATGAACAGCTTAAAAGTACTTTTCAATGTCTCATCCTCATACTTCATTCTTTATTTAAAAAAAAATAAAAAAAATAAAAAAAATTGGATGTAAGAAAAAAAATTGTATAAGGATAAAACTTTGTCCAAGTAGGATTATTAAAAGAAAATTCTTCTAAATTTAACTTCAACTTCATCATTTGGTTCCTTATATTATTTGTGTTGTTGTTATTATATAATTTTTTGTTATTTGTCTTTTATTTTTATATTTAAAACTGTATATAAATATAGAAAGATAACAGAACTTTGAAAGGTAATCACATGAATTCGAGCATAACCACCTGAGGTATCATCATTTTATTATATTCTTAGGTTACATTAGATATATGCATATATACGTTCTCATACATATGTACATATATAAGAGATCTCAATCCAAGCGAATTTTATGTCTTCAAATATTTAATTAAACGTAAATAAATTTTCAGTTTCAGTTATTTTATTTTACGTTCAATACATACCCACCCAGTATACAAACTTATAGTATACATATATCAGTTGTACCACATACTAACATGTATGTTTACAATACATACACACACCCTATGTTCCTATATGTAATATTTTATAGGATCCATTCATAAGTTTATCTTCTTTAGCTTTTTATCCTCATAAAATTCTTGTGATATAAAAATTTTCGTTTTAAATTATTTTTTATTTTTCATTTTTTTTTCTAATTTGGATATCTGGAGAAAAGGAAACAAAATAAATCTTTCATATTTCTATCGTAAAAATTATGAGTTTGTTTTACATTATTATTTATTCATTCATATTTTTTTTGTGTGATTGTGTGTATTTATAGTTTGTTATTAGCTATAGGTGTATAAGATATATACACAGCGTTATATGCATATTTTTACATGAAAGCGATTACGTAATAATGCAAAAAATGGATAATTTTTCAGTTAAACAACTCAGAAGGATGTACATAAATTTATTACGGTATCGTATGGAATATTTTTCTTTTAATTTTTATATTTCTTTACCTTTATGCCTGTGGTGGTATGGAATTGTAAAAGTCGTAAAAGAAATGATTTATTTGGTTTGAAGGACGTGAGGATTTCAACTGTATCGTAACTAAAATGAGAAAAAAAATTTTTTTTTTGAAAAAAAAAAAAATAGGAAGAATATTTTCCTATTATTACTATATTGACTTTATATTTCTCTCATTTTGTCATTGAATGGGTGAACATAACTTTATATTATGAACATAAGATTCGAGACTTTTAGAGGATGTACAATATGTACGTATGTATGTACATATATACGAACACATCTCTACATATCCATGCTTACATAGTGGTTGAGTGGTATGATCACTGGGTATGATATAGTATACTAGTACTCGTATAAAAGTTACATAGAATTAAAATATGGTGGAATGATAATTTTTTTTATTGCAATTGAAAAGTGTGTACATACAAGTATAATAGTTCGAGTACACCACCTATAAAATGCAAAAAAAAAAGAAGTTGAATTAAAAAAACTGTTCTAAATATCAAATAAAAACTTTGAAAATGCCCTTTTATCTTTTTATTATATAATATGTAGTATACATTTTAGTATACTCTGTTATATACATATACCTGTAAAATTGAGCACATACATACATATATACATTAAAATGCTTTGTCACAGGTGGCAAGGATTTAAAAAAAATTTTCTCGTTCAATTTTTTAAAATTGATAACCTGCCACTAGAGATTTTATTAATAGAACGTGTAATATATGCGCAAATAGATTTTTTTTTTATTTATTTCATGTCGCCTTTTTTTGTGGTTACTTTTGCCCTGCATACTCGTACATATAGAAAAAAAATCAACTCATATATAAATACATATGTATAATGTTTAATAGAAGTTTATACAGCAGTGATTTGCTTGCGGTTATTCATAAAAATGTAAGTGTACACTTGTTAAGGGGATCGTCAATAAATGTTATATGTACGCGAATTAATATACCTACGTGCATATATAGATATGTAATTATAAATATATAACATACATACATATGTACATATACAGATTTATTTGTCTTTATTTATTTATAATGATACAGGATAAAAAAGAAAATTTATACTGTATACGTTGGTGTTTAAACGATTATCCTGAATTAATGGAAGGTTCATAAAGATTTTGATTGATTGAACTTTAAAAATATGTACAAGAGAATGTGACCATTCAGAATAGCGAATTTTTTTCTTTCCTCTTGTTTGTCCTCTTAGTATTATTTAATAACGTAAAGTTAAATGAATATGAAAAAATACAATAATTTTATGGGTGGATTAATATTTAAAAAATAAAATGACGTCCTTGTCATTTATACATTATATACGCATATGATCTTGTATAGGGAACGGCAGAAAAATGCAATAAATATCATTAAACGATAAATGAATTTTAATGAGTTTGAACAGCATTGAAGGATAATTTTGATATACATAAACATATATACATATATATGTATATACATTTTTCTTTTCGTTGAGTACTTTTTCGCTGTTCTGATTTTACATTATTTTGCATTAATTTTTATATAAAATTTAAACAGAATAATCAAGCAAAATGATTTTCTTGAATTATTTGTTGTAAGGATTCGAGTATATGTAATTTTCATCATTTTACAATATAACTTGATAGTTTTTCTTTATTTTAAATTTTTTTTTTAGAAATGTCTTTCGAATTGACGATAAAAATAAATTTAAAATAAATTGCGAATTGATGTTATCTATACACATATATAGTCTACACTAAATAATAAAAAAAAAAAATAATAATTGAAAATAGACAGAAAATGAAAATATGGCACGCACTAAATCCTGTTATCAAGATCACCGGAACGGATTTACTCTATTTCGAATAATAAATCTAAACAAATATCAAATGGAGTGTATAGCATACAGAATAACTGTAAAATGATGAAATAATTTTTGAATGAGCGTTCATATTGTAAATTTTAAACCCAAGTTTTAAATTGACTGCAAAAATATAAATATACATATGTACGTATATTACATAGGATAAATGTAAAATCAGAGAAAAAAATTGCTTCTTTTAAATGCGCTGTTGTAGTCTGGATGGTGTAATGTTTAGGACGAAAAAAAGACACATATTTTTTTTTATCTGCGTGCAAAAGATTTAGTTCGTTTCGGTTGGATTACCGTTGCAAATGGGAGTTTTTTTTTTATTTTGTTTTTTTAGAAATTTAACATTTTTTTGTTCATGCACCTATGTATCTATATAGCATTTTACGAGTGTGTTTGTAAGTATGTACGAAAATGTGAGAATATAACAAAATATTTTTATTCTTTTTATAGATAAGTACTGATGCAGAAAGATATGCAATTATTTTGATGCAAAAGTGAATTGAAAAAAAAAAAATAGCAAAAGAATGTAACTATATATTTCGATTTCGAATGCGTTCAAATTTGGATGGTACATATTTTCGGAAAAATATCGTAATAAAATCGTAAAGTCAGAACTTTGGAAGGTTACACATATACTCTTCTCGTATACATATATGTATATAGAAGGAATCATACCGAAAATACTGAAACATAAAATTTCGTTGTTTAAAATTGTTGTAATTTAGATGTGCGAATAATTATTGAATGTCGATGAAAATTTGTTTAGGGCAAAAAAAAATGTAAAAAGTCAAAATAAACATTAGTTTGGATATTTTAGATTTTCTGGAATAAATTTCGAATTGCTTGGAAATCTAAAATACAAATATGCAGTCATGCAAAAATATGCACGTTATTCTAAGTATACAATTGTTATTTTATTTATTTATTTATTTTTTGTTTTTAATTTGTTTACTTCATTTTCATGCTACGAAATATTCTCTCAGGGAGAAAATCATATTTTTTCCTTTATTTGTCTTCTATATTTAATCAGAACAAAGAACGATAACATCATTTCCATTAGCTTCAAAAGAATTTTTTTCATTTTTAAAAATCGGTAATTTTGACTTTTAGCTTTCTCTTGTGGAAAATTTCAAAATCAAATCGTAATTTTTTTTCAGGTTTCGTTTAATTTCTTTTAAATTCCACAAAATGGACAATATGAATAGCCCTCTGGAGACAAATGAAAGAAAACGATTTTCTATTTTTATTATTTTTACTTTTGTATAACATAACTTATCTATGTGTATACATTCATATACATTTAATACTGATTATACATTACACTTTACATAGGTAATGGGTTTCCACAACAAAGAGGCTATTTGAAGAAATTTTTCTTATTTGGATTTTTCTGGTATACAGTCAGTAGCCAAAATGAGCAATACAAATAATTACTGTAATTTACAATGCCTTTACATATGTATACATAGTGTGTATTCGTCGTATATAACAGATCGTTTTTATTCTCGATTCTCATTTCTTTTATTCTTAATATTTCTTTTATTTATCTGGATTGCAGTTTTTAAAGAAAAATATCACACCCATGGGCATATATCAATACCTAAAAGAAATACAATAAAAGAAAAAAATATTATCGAACATATACCACATATCAATAGAAAAAAAAATTATAAAATTGAACGGAACAAAGAAGTGTTAAATTATTTGAAATTCAAATACGGTACATATAAAAATAAAGAGGAATTTAAAATAATTTATACAAACAGGACAATGACATGATGTTTGCAAACAAACCCAAAAATGATAACAATACACGAATATATGTGCATATAAAGGTTTTGCAAAACTGCTACAAAAATAAATGTAAACACAACGAATGAATTGCTTGTTTGTACAAAACAGCGTTGTTATTTATAAAAATATTTGGCCAAGATATTTGAAACGCCTCTACAGGGGGTTGTTTGACAATCAAAAGAAAAATATATTCGTTTTCGTAGTTTTTATGTGTGTGTTATTGGTATTATGGAGCAAATAATATAAGGAAGAAAAAATCCTTTTCTAGCTGGAACAGATGAAAATAATGCAAACGAAATTTTTAATTTTGAAAAATAAAACATTTCGAACGCAAAATCTGTAGCTCCAGCAGTATCTACAGAATAAGAAAATATCAAATTGGTATATTCATTTGGTTATCTTATAATAATGTGATTGTATCTAACAGGACAATAAAAGGATCATGTCATAGATTTGAAACAGGTGTGAAAAAGCAATAACAAAATATCTCAAAAATAAAAAACGTCAAGACCTTATTCGTTAAGTTAATGATGAATTCAATATGCGGTATAGATGAGGGCGTTGTCAAATCAAACTGACACCTTTAATTCTTTATAAGGAGCTCACGCCACGATAACATATCTCTAAGCACATAATCACATTCTTTCTTTTCGTCCTGCATTTAAATACAATTCTATACAAATATGGAATGACCGTTCTTTTCTTTAATTTTTTTGTAAATTTTAAATAAATTCAATTCCATTAGTGTATTAAAATATTCGGAAACTAAAAGAAAAAAAATTCAATGTAAAGGAAAGAACACAAAAAAAAAATGTTAATAATTTATGATGCGACAAGAAAGGTGTTCTTTTCATTTTTCGCTTAGCGGGAGATAATTACATTTTATTGTCGCGTGGGATTTCATGAATAAAAAAAACTAGAAAAATGAAATGTAAATATTTACAAATAAATTGTAAATTGTACAAAAACATTTCAAACATTAGATATACTAGTATAGTTATATAGGTAGATAGAAGATGTCCTTTCAAAAATTATTAGTCAGCATTTAAAAAATATAGATATGTATGTGCATATTTATTGTTTACATGCATGCGTAGTAAATACTCGTGTTTATGACCGTGTAGGCAGCAGCGGTTTTACCCTCTTCGGCGTCCGGTTCAATTCTAAACTTTTTGCTGTCTATAGGTTAAAACTTTGATTTGATGTTTTTTACTCTAACATCATAAAATTCCAATCTCTATTTTTTTTTAGCAAAATTTAAAACATTTTAATATTTCGAGTTAAATGACCATGTTTGTTAACCAATGAAAATATATAGGCCAAAACATTTATCAGTTTTTTTTTTGTATACACGGATCTGAAATTCTTCTTCGTACACGGCTACTACAGTGTAGTTAATAATTTAAACAAGAAAAGGAGAAGAGAAACTGTACAATGCGTATTTTTCTACTTTTCTTTCATTCTGTTCTTATTGGCGCCCCCATAAGATTTGGCGCCCGGTTTTAGTGAACCATTTCTAGAGCCGGGTACATTCGTTTTGGTATTTGGATGACTGCTTTGCTTTTAAAAAACTTAACTTTTTCATACAAGTAAAATTTAATATGTATATGTCCTGTATTAAAACATGGAATTACTTTTTATGAAATGTCTGCACAATATCTTATTATTCACTTAATTTCATGTACGTGTATTTCTTCTGTATAGATGGAAGATTGGAAACGGAGATTTTGCAAATAAGGAAGAAATTAATTATATTTTTCTTGTAATCAACAAATAATGAATTTTCTCAAAATAAATTACGCACATTCACCTCATTTTATCGTATGTACATATAAATAATTTATCTGCCATATTTTTCAATTTTCCAAAAAAAAATTGAACCCTTCCTCTTCCTCAATTATATACGAAATGTTTAGGAATATATCTAAAATATGAATATAATTTTCATGAAAATTGATAGGTATATTTATATAGCAAAATATCGAACACTTAAAAGCACTGAGAAAACAGAATCACATCATAATCACGATCATAATCATCATATCGACATCATCGCTTAAAACGATGACGATCTTGTACTGATCAACTGGTCATTTTTTTTTTAATTTTATATTTTTATTAACCTTTCTCTTATAGCTCATAGATTAATTTCATTTCTTTCTACAGCAAACATTTTTGTTTTCGTTTCATGAGTGACTTGATTTTTTTTTTTTCATTTTGGTTTTGTTCTGCTGTAATTCACATTTAATCGCTTATTGTTTTAAAATTTTTTCTTATATTTTAATGGTTTAATTTTACAATCACTGTAATATCCTGGTAAATATAACAACTGAATTCTGAAGTTCTTTAGTTGTTCTTTCAATTATTTTATACAAACACACAACAACTTTGTTACAAGGGAAAATTATGTTTTTAAAGAAAAAAAAAAATTGCCTTTCGAAATATAAATACCGTGCACCTTTTTTTCATTTTAATGGAAGGGGTGGTTCATCATCATTTATTACATCACATCCATACACAAAAATCGTATAGTATGGATACCGATATACCGATATACCGATATAAATATACACTTTTTCATGGTATTTTATAGTGTATGGTTATATAATCGAGTATATTCGTAATATTGTGATTGCGTTAATAATGATCAAGATCATTGATCGATCTGTTATAGATTTTTGTGTATTTCTTACCAAGTTTTTTTTTTATTCTTTAATTTTTTGTTTTCTTTTTAATTGACGTGTTGCACCATCTATAGTAAGAGTCAAAAGTGTATTGGCCAATATTTTTTTTTAAATACAATTCGCACGCATATATTTTGATGATACAAAAGAAACCGATCGTTGAAATCTCTTTGTCGGCATCATTTAAAATTATCTGAAAAATATTCTGATGCAGAAAAAGTTCGAAAAGGAGAAAAAATGATGATCGAACTTTATGATGATTACCACGCCTTTCTCAATAATTTTTCTGTTTTTATTTTACCTTTCATTTTTTTTTCCTGTTTTCTTTAATAAAATCTTGAAAAAAAAATAACAAAGAAAATTTGCTATTTTAATTTCCTGCTTTATTTTCTGAAAATTCTAAATTTTTACTAATATGATTGTGCAATCAATAAACCATTAACCATTACATATTGAAAATTTCTGGTATTTTTTTGGTCTCATTTTATGCTTTTATATACTTACTCTTACATACTTACGTACAGCATGCCTAATACAAATCAGTACGGAATAAGAAAACGCAAGGAACGAACAGCATACATATTTTCCTCTAGGCTATGCAATCATTTTTTAGACTCACTTATGGGGGAATTAGCGCACGATTAACACGAAACAACACTGAAATTTGCAAGTGAACATTAGCGTGTACAATAATAAACTGTACAAAAATACGTATAAAAATACATAATAAATTCGTACATATGTATGTGTGTATATATAAGCGTATATTATTGCATTTTAAATGCCGTTTACAGAATCGTATCGTATCTGACAAGAATTTTTTAATGCCTTATTTTGTGATTTTTCATTTCATATTAAAAGTTGATTTGTATACAGATAAATTTTGCAATAAATTATTTTCGAAATTATTTAATGCATAGAAGAGACCTAATTTACTAAGAAGAAATTTGATGAATGGAGGAGTTGAATAAATTTTTGAAAATTTTCGTAATTGTGTGTGAAATAACACGTATCATCTATTACATAAGTACATATGTTACATACTTTGTATGTGAACATAATGCATGTTGCATTACATATTATGTTGGATCAATTGGAAAGATTATAAAGTTGATTTATCCATATATGGTCTTTCAAAATGATTGCTTTTAATTTTTTTTTTTCATAAATCTTATTGAAAATAAACAGAAACCTTTGACAGAAATTTATTTATTGACTGTATTAACAATTAGGTTAATGGATCGTAATTATTGATTTCAAAACTGATGAAATTATACAGTTTTCAATTAACATTTAATGTGGCACACTTTTACACCTGTACAATGCAACTATTTTTAGCTTGGTTGAAAAGAAAAAGCATAGTTTCAATGATAAATTCTTTTTATTAGATTTATATGAGGATACCTATAATTTGAAAAAGGGTTCTCTATCCCATTGTTATTTCTGTTAAATCTAATAACTATCCACAGTATCACTGCATTATTAAAATAATTTCCTTTCACAGGATTTTTTTTTGGGTTTTAGTTAGATAACATCAACCTGATTATACTGACTATGATAATAAAAGTGTGTAAAAATAGAATGCAAGGTGTCATAAAATTTTTCAAATTTCTGTGAGAAAAAATTTGAAAATAATTTTTAGATGAGAGAAAATCAACTTTTTATACCCATTAAAAATTCTACTTCGTAGTGGTATGATATTTGTGTAACGTAAACAGACACCCATTTATATTATATATTTTTTTCTTTTGGTTTTTTACTTTAATCCTTTTATGTTTGAATTTGATTCCTTTCAAAACTTAATTAATAAATCCATTTAAAAAGGTTTCATAATGATATACTAAACACTAAGTAAAATTAAAATCAGGTTGTGTTTTCTCTAAATTCGAATAAAAAATCCGATATGCAAGCATTCTATTATTAATATACAACCACACTATACCAAAATTTAATGTGTCTGCTCACACTCATCGAACAGAAAACATAAATAATTCAACAACAACAACAATAAAATAGAAGCTTACGAACATATTTAGAAAAAATTGCCCTTTAGGTGTGAAGTAAAAGGATGCCGGCCTGTAATTTTTTTGTGTTAATATCTTATAGTATATTGCTATATTCTAATTATCCTTTCGATAATATTCTGTATATACGTAGGTATTGTACGGTATTGAATAGGTATACAAAAAAAACCGAAGCATATTATTATAACTGTAGCATAAACGCATATGTGTATCTGTATATGTATGTACGCTCATTCACACCGACCACAGATCGGTTCGGATCATTTTTGAAAAATAAAATCATTTAACCAAGTGAACTGCAATTACCAGCAGCAGTTGACTACTCTTGAACACTTCAAATACCGATGATGGATACATTCTGCTAATGTATACTAGTATTATTGAAGGCACAAGTATAACATAAAATTAAAAAAAGGAAATAAAACAAAAAAAAAAAAAATAAAGTACAAAAAAGCAAAAAATTTCATTTTTGATCGAGCCAATGATGATAGTGATCACGATTTTATTGTGTAGCATATATACACTTTATACACTGTACAACTTTCATTCTGGTGTGTGTTCAAAAAAAAAACAATGCAATTTTCTGCAAAACATATACTATAAAAACACAAAAACAAAAAATTAAAATCGTAAAAAATATTATGCGAACCAAATACGATCGCACATGAACTTATAATGAATTTGACGCTGATGATGATGAAGATGAAGCAAATTAGTTTTTCTAGTGATTACAAATAGAAAGGACGAAATTGATGAAGCCCATATTAAATAAATGTTATTTAGGATATTCATTGTATAACAATATATGAAATTGTGAATTAGAGGAGGATACCATCACACACTGTTTTTTGAGGTTTCTGTACAGTATATCAATATAATCAAAATAAAAGTAAATTTTGAGGCAAAAAAATAACAAAAAAAAATTATACATTTATGTAGTTATGAATATTTTTTTAGTGAGTTTATCGTCTTCAGAAAGGTGCTACTTTACTTAGCGGCTTCATAGATCTTTTGATCTCTGAAAGATTAATAAAAAGGAATAAGAAATTTAAGTAGTAGTTATACAAATCCACTTCAAATGACCTATACACATTTAATATAGACCATAATTCGAATGACGTGTGTCCAAAAAATTATATACAATACAACATACATATTACAGTATGTGTATGTTATTTAAAGAAAACACAAAATGACATGGTAGCTTGCGACAAAGACAAATTATGTAATTGATGTCAATCATTTGAAAGTGAGATAATGATTAGGTTTTCGTTCCTGTGTGGCTAATGTAAAACAGGAAATTATAGTCAACTTTAAAGGACTAAAATAACGCCTAAAAAAATAATGGTAATTGCAACTAATAGAGAGTAATTTGCTCACTACTATAATTTCGATTTTGGTGTACCGAAATAATATTTTTATAGAATATGCAACAACGATATTTTGAATTTTACTTTCAGTATACATATGTATATATGTATATATAATGTTAAGTAGAACTAACTATACCTTTGTAATTAAAGCAAAAATAAAATTCATTTCGATTTCACTCCACACAATTTCATTATTTCACTTCAAATTTATTATGATAAATTTTAATATATATTTTTTTCCTTTTTATCATTTGCTTTCTCTATAATGCGAAAGCGTATGTGAACAATTTATTCGATTTATAATTAATCTTAAATTCCCATCAAAATTAGATTTGCTTTTTTTTGTGTCATCGTATATATTTAAATTATGAAGATCACATCTCTGTCTGTACGGATGTAATCACTGAAATTCATTCATATTCTCACTTTTCAGAATAGACCACCTTTATTGTATACTACCACCACATCAAAACTACTAACCATTTTTTTTTTTTTTTTGAGTAGTAAAAGAAAGGAATTAACATTAACGAATGCAAGAATGTCTATACATCTGTATTGGTGAACATTAAAAATGGAGAATGAAATCAAAATGAAAAGAAGTGATTTTTTAACGAATACTTAACATATCACAGGTTTTTTGTGATGCAAAGTGATTGCCTTGTTCTCATTCACTTATCAAGATTTAAGGTGGAACTCACACGACTTCCATATCATCATTTATGATATCTGACTATCGTATATTTTTTCGGTATTTATACAACACATGCCTGTATATGTATTGAGACTACATATCATCCATGTAGTATAAACAAAAGTAAAATATCTTAAATATCTTTATGTACAGACGTACATACATGTACATACTCGTACATATATTTTTAGTTATTATAATAATGTACTACGTACTACTCTGTGACTTAACTCTGTCACTACATAAACGACGGTGAAAACGTCAAAAATTTATGCGCACCTACCTTACCTATACGCCTATACATATAAGTATATGTACCTATCAGTATAATTTTTTTATATAAATCCATTGCTTCTGTAATACTTTTTGTGCACATGGCATATATATAGGGACTGTATTTGGTATTAAGAAATGAAGAAAGATGCTAAAGGTATACTGGTATACGTTTATAACAAAAAATTTAAATATTATTATCTGAAATGGAAAATAAATAAAAAAGAGATTTAATAAACTCGATGATAGTGACAAGATATCGAATATAATATTCAGTTGAATATATCCATAAAAGTGATATATACCAAGTATGAATATCCAGGTACCTATAAGAAGGTATATTCTCAAATTAGTTATTTTGTAAGACACTTTTAAACTTTATTTATTTCTTTTTTTTTTTTTTTCATTATTTTTACTCTATTCTTATTTGAAAAATATGAATTTGATTGATTCCATTTAAAATTAGCGTTACAACAGGGCTCATTTAAACTTTATTTATTCGTATTCGTATAGCAATACTTTCATATCATAAAAGTGACAAAACGTTTCTCAAAATTTGATTTGATCCCGCCACTATATGTAAACGAGCATGTTTGATAAAATGAACAAATAAAATAAATTCGGATCAGTTTTATTATTCATTTTATTTATTTGCTCGATTTCTTACAGTCGTATTCTGTATGAAAGATTTAAAATATTTATGTCCATATTAATCATAAAGACATTAACAGTATAGAGTATACTGAATGGATTATGAAAAGAAAGAAAATATAATATAGTTAACGCGTAATAGACAAATTATTCGAAACTTCTGTTATAGTTGCATTAAATTTTAAGTTGATTTTATTTCGTTTTCATTCTATTTGATGGATTACTTCTCACGTGAGGGCTTTTTTAGTATACGCGTATTATATGTATATACGTACATTTATAGATTTTCTATTCATTTTTACAATTAATGTATAGGTAATAGGTGTAAGTAAATATATGGAAATGTTGAAATGACAAAATGAATTCTTAATATGTATATACCACCATCGCAGTTCTATATAAATTAAGTAAAGTGAAATCAGTTAATGTATGAGGATTAAAATTATTGATTACACTAAATGACAGATTATATGTATTATGCGTATATAATACACTCATATGTAGATGTGTGATATATCCATTATAATTAAAGGTATAAAAGTTTTAATATAATTTCAATAAAATGTTACTAATAAAGTATAAATCTCTATATATATCTATACGAATGTATACATTCAAGTGTTATATGAATTTGAAAATGAATATTCATATAGATACATGAAATAATTTTTCAACTGAAAATCTAAATAAATTTTCTATATTGTTTTTTAAATAAAATCATCGTTCAAACACATTCATAAATTATCTCTTAATTATGTAATTAGGTATGTAACATACGTACTTAGTATCTCATTTATCTTTGCGGTTACGATCTGGAAACCAATAAAATGGTTCAAGATTATTGTTTGTGATTTCCGTAACAAAAATAATATACTCGTACTTAATTCTATCATATTAACCCCATAAGATGTTCCTTTAAAATAGCCCCAATTCACAGCAAAATAGTATGTATGTATTTATGTGCGTATACATTATATACGCAAAGTTATTTATACATTTTAATAAAATTATTTAAGTATTATAGAAGAATGCGTAGTTTCCTACAAAGTTCCCTCATGGCCAGTATAAAATCAAAACTGATTGCTACCCTCTGTAAATAGATAAGTAAAGAAAACCTTTTGATATTTATTTATATCGACCACCATACTACCCACAAAATATAACTACCATCCCTGTATAATCACCATACCACCAATGTCCATTTAAATTTTAACATTGATTTGTCGAACGTTTTATTTGTTGTGTCACGTGGGATCCACCCACACATATTTCACATATCATCTATACTTTCTTTATATAGAATTCACAAATACATACAATTAGGGTTGTTTGCATATTCTAGCAATTCACTATAAGTTGTAGTTACCCTACACCATTCTTATCGTCGTTATCACTATCGTCATCATCTTTGGTATCATCATCTTCTAACCGTGCCATATTCTATAATATCCCTAGTGGTCATTTCGAATTATCATATTTATGTGATTTCCTTTTTCTTTATTCTAAAATATAAATACTTATATCTACGAGTAAACGTGTATAACCCAATCAGATATCTTATTTATCATAACAAAACTAACTTTAATACCCAGTTGTGAATGGTGCAATAAAATATTGTATTTTGGGTTATAGGATTGCCTTTTTTTTGTTAAATTCTATAAATAAGACCATACAAGCTGATGCGGAGTCAACAGAAAACACAGAGGCAACAATAATATCATGCACGAAATACGATTTCATCTTAGTAAGCGAATTTATTTCGATTTAATACATTATTTTGCAATACCAGAGAATTTGTATTTTCTTTTGCAACATTTGCACTCATTCCATTTCACCTTTTTTGTTATTATTTTTCTCATATTCTGTACACATAGTTAAACTTTTCTTCAGAACCTATTTACTGCATTCATCCACAAAATAGTATGTACCACACACAAATTATATAGTCATATTCTGTACATACTTACATCTTTGACTCAAGTCGAAAAAACAAAAACATATCTATACAGTAAAACAATATGGGAAGATATGTATACCATTCAAGGAAATAAGGATAAAATATCAAATCAAATGAAACTATGTTCAAACTTTTATTACGTACAGTATCTATCGTCCATTTCTACATATTTTTGTTATTTTATATAATTTTTGTTTTTATTTTCTTACTTTTTGGTGATATTTTGTATGAGTATATAGGTATTCTTATGGTATTCTTTATATTTGTATATCTATGTTACGCATATATCGTTCATATAAAATTATTCTAGAATTTATAAGTTTACTTTCCATTCGAAAAGACAAAAAACAAAGTTAGAAATCTTATTACGAACATTATTAGATCGGACATTCAGAATAGAAATGGTCAAATTATGGCGTATATCACTAATAGCTTCTGTTTTCCATAATTTTTCTTTTACTTTTTGTTTAGTTTTATATTCCTTAGAATATTTTCCTACACCGTATACATAGCTACACCTACAATACAAACTTATACTTAATATACAGAATAAAAAAAAATGAAATGAAAATCTAATTTCTTGCAGAAAGGATATATGAACGGGATGATACTTTTTGCTATTATATTTTATCCAATACATATTTAGTATATCTAGTAAATATAAATACATACAAACATTCATACACGTGTATTTAAGTACAAACCGGTACACAAAAAAGATTCATTTCTTCTTAACTTTTGTAAATTATAGATGAAATGTTAGCCACCCCATTTTTTTTTTATTTTTGGTTTTTGTTATTTTACCGTTGTCATTTTAAATTTTTTGTCGTTTTGCAAAATTGTTTTGACCATTCAAAATTTCTGTAATAACTTTTGTTGCGGATTATATAATATCGCTTAGTAATAGCAGTAGCAGTATAGTAGCAGTAGCAGCAGTAACAGTATAGTATAGTAATCGCTTGATCATACATAAACCGCATAATACATAAAAACGTAGAAAAACTTGTTATTGTCTCAAAAGCATTTCTTAACTGTTTTAACCATATTGGATTCATTTTTTATTGTTGGGACATGATTCTCATTTCTAATAAAATTTCTTTATTGTAAGTATGTATACCTCTTTTCTAAACTTTACATATTTATATTAGCTTTATGCACGAGTATATGACATAAAAATGATAATTTTTGTAATTCGTTTACATTTTCTTTCATTTGTTTTGCTAGTTTTGATGCAAATTAGTTTTGATATTTGATTTTATTGAAAAATTGAAAGAAAAACATAAAATTATAAAGGATAATAAGTTAATTTAAATAATTTAAAAGAGTATACATCCAGGTACAAATTTATGGTTTATCCAAGAAAAGACGAATAAATAGAAAATTTTATTGGACGAGTATAAATTACAAGAAAATTAAATTAAATGATTACACTTGAGAGTATTGGGTAGCATATTTATATGAATCAGTGTTGAATGGTTAAGAATATTTTGCAATTTTTGTCAAATCTGCAATTGTGGATATATTCGGTCTCATTATAATTTCAGTTTCAGTACGTCTTCAAAGTCCAATAACTTCATCTTGCAAACAACTAGAAAAGTTTTAATTTTGAATATATTTTCGAAACGTTAATGCGTGCATTGCATATTATAGCCACATGATGAATTCCATTTCTCTTCTTTATCAAAATCGAATATATGTTTTAAAATGAAATATGTACCTATTTGTTACAAAAACACAAAAAACAAAAACATTTCCGAACATTAAAAATAATTTATTTTATTACAAAAAGAATTATATACGCACAAGTATTGATTTTATGGAATTTTTTTTTATTATTTTTTGTTGATGCATTATCACATAAAATGCACAGGTATCATATAGATATAGATGATATGACCTAACAATTTTTTTCTCTGTATAATTATGCTACGCTAATTAAAGAGAAAAAATGTTTTGTGTTGTTGAATTTTTGTTTTCTTATAACGTTTGTTGCTGTTACCCTTTTACCTTTCACATGCATGAATTCAAATCAATCAAAATATTTAATCCCAAAAGTATAAAACAAAAACTTTAAATTCATTACGAAATCAGATATCATTTATTTATAGTAGTAATCATAAGTCAAAGAAAATATACTTAACAAAAAAACAAATGTACACATATATGTGTTTGTGAATGTGTGTATGAATAAATAAAAACACATAAAGAAATATTACTTCAACATAAAATTATAGACAAGAGAAAAAGAAAAAAACTAAAAATCAGTAGAGAAGAAAACTAAGAAATTTTTTGAATTTGATCTATTCCACTTCATTTAAATCAATTCCCCAAAAGCATCATAATGTAAGTTTAACTGTGAAAATTATAGATGTATTATATCCGCCCAGCAACTGTTAAACAAAATATATATATATTTATATCATATGTTATAATATTGTATGGCTAATAACCACCAAAACTGTACACAATATAACGTAATATATAAGAACCCAGAAAAATCGCTAATAAATTGTTTGCAATTAATCTCTTTTAGCTGTGTATAGTTCTCTTGCTTAAATCGAAACTTCATAGGTTCATGTTACAGAATTTGTATAATATGTAGTGTTATGTAGAATACCTCACCATCATCATTATCATGATGATCATCATCACTAGTTACACATTTATTTTACAACGTCATATTTTAATTTTTTCCTTTTTTTTTAATTTTAATTTAAAAATCTGATGCCAATGAATATACACATAGACTGCATTATATACGAGTATAGTACCATCTCCACATATTTTTATTTTAAATAAGAAAAATTTATTTCATCGTTAATTTATGTTTCGTTAAACGGATTAGAAAATTAAATACAATAAGAGAACCGATCCTAAAATGTTCGCCTCATTAACAAGACTAAGGAAATTAACTGAATAAATGATGTATACCCATATAAATATTCACTCTGTATAAATTCAGAGGTATAATACAACTATAGATGCCCACCAATAATAATATCCACATTACATACATATACGAGTATGTGCATATGTAAATAATAAGGTTATAAAATATACGCGAATTAATAATTTTGATTTGATACGCATACATTCGTTCATATTTTTTACTTCAATACAAAATATATCAAAAGATAATATACGAAGGCATTAGAAATCAATTTTCAACCCCATAAATGAAAATTATATGAAAAAATAAAAGAAAAAAAGGAAGAAAATAAATAATTATGTGAGACTAAACATTATGTAATACCAAAATACAAATGTTTCTAAAAGAACATGAGAGCTTATTGATTTTACATATGGAGGCATTGTTAAATGAAATGTTGTAACATGCCTCTGATTTTTCAATACCCATCTAAAAATAAAGGGAATTATAAATACAGGTATACTAATTATAATCGTGGATTCATTCTCACCAGGAGGATGATATCCCTTTAGATTGTAATATGGTATACACATTCGTACATATGTCATATTTTTTAACAATGATTATATGACAATGATGATGGTGTGTTGATGATGAAATTTCAGTCGTATGTTTATACATACAAATGTGTATATCTATGTATATTGCAGGTATATAATACGATTCAAATTTGAACTCAATGAATAAAATTAATTTCCATCAAATCTTTCAAAATTTTAATCACGTCAAAGTGACTCCATCATACAAGAGATCTATAACAAGAACCAAAATTTTGTAACAATCATTGAACAGTATATAATATGTACATTTTAAAATATATATAGATGTACAGTATATATATAAATGTTGCAATGTATGTGTATATTTCTAAGTTAATATGAAAAATTAGATGGATGACAACAACAATGGACAAACATTTTTGAATTTCACAAATTTAATGTCAGAAGTACGATGGTTTTTCACGATGATTACGATGATAGCAAATGCAAGATCCACGAATATGTAAGTATAATGTAATCGTATATGAAATGTAAATAGAATTGCTTCATCCGCGGTGCTAAATGTTTTGTTTTTTGTTTTATAATTTTTGTACGTGCTTGTTACCTTTACCTATCTATTCATCTATCTACCTATCTATTACATTGTTGCCTTCTTTAATGTCCAGATGACAAATTATGATCATTTGTCTAAAGTCAAAACATGCTTGATAACAATCGTCGTTAAGGTAATGCGGGGGCATTTACGACGTTAAACAATACCTAACAAAAAAATAAATAAATAAATAGAAGACAGGAAAAAAAACCAAAACATACACCGCGAATAAGTTGGAAAGAAAAAAACTTTTTCATGGGTTTAACTATCAAAATTGTGAAAACTTTTTTGATTAGAGACATTGTAATAGGACGTACCGCATACGGTCTTTTGAATGTATGTATGAATGTGCATATATATAAATGTACTTAGTGGAATACATAATAAACGTAACACGAAATAACAACAGTGATTTTCATCTGTTGATGTTAACTGCATCAGCGCCTAGTTAGTCAGTTTATCCAAATAGCAGTTATTTAAACGCCTTCCTCATTTTTCTTTTTCTTTGTCTTTTTTTTTTCTACAAAAAAAAAGAAAAATAAACGACGAATAATCAAAAATCAGCTTAATATGAAAATATATGCACAGATGCAGGACTTATGAAATCAAAGTACATTTTGGTAAGATTAGCAAACGATGATGACGATGAACTTCTTTCTGTCTTAAAAAGAAACATACATATAAATGAATTTATTTCGTAAAAAATGTTAACAAAAATTAAATTTTTTTTTTTCATAATTTTACTTTGATAAACATGCATATATGTACGATAATTTACCTATCTATATATGTAAATATTTGAATTCAAAATGAATTAAGCATAACGAATTTTATTTCTTGGATCATTTGTTACTTCATTCTTTGTGTATGTTGTTGTTTTTCTTTATGACTTTTAAATATCCTGCTGAGATCTTGAAACATTTTAACAACACTACCAAAATTTAAATTTTTTGACATTTGATTGTAAACAGAAATTATTTAGGTAAATGTGAAATAATTAAGTGAATGAATCCATCAAAAAAAAAAAACAAAAAACTATTGAATAAAATACGAGCACACATACACAAAAAAGTATGGAGAACTGTCGAAATTAACTGAACTGAACTGAATGAGCAGATAATTGATGTTGTGTATTTTATTAGGGATTTGAAGATTTAATATTAAATAATAAATAAATTTCATATCATGATTATTAGAACCGTATTGAATATAGGTAACAATAAAGGTGAATATAAGAAGTGAACTGAATTTGGAATAAACGAATGAAAGAAACTGTAACGGCAATTAACTACAATTCAAATTGAAATTATTCGATTTATTTTCTGCAATCTGAAATTAAAACTATACCTTCTTGAATTTTTATCGAATTAAAATATTGAATCCAAAAAATTGCAACTATCAACCACTAATTATTATTTTTTATATAAACAAAGACTCATCATTAACTCGAAAATATTTCAATGCTGTATCCTGTCTCAAGCGTGTACCTATATACTTACATGTATGGTTCAAACATCTATAATCTTTTGAAAAAAAATACTGATTTTACCCAACATCGTTGCCAAACTTGACACCAATTATTTTAACCTAAAATGCAAATTACTTAATTAAAAAGCAATCATGGAAAATTTACAAATTTTAATTTCCTTATAATTTATTCAAAATTTTACAAATCACCTTTAAAATGCATTTGTAATTATGATTAGTTGCTTGTACTACAGTCATGTACTTAATATTTGCGCGCATATTGATAAAAAATTAAGAGAAAAATTCTTACTTTACAGCTGCCTATTAATTAACAAATTTTTTAATAAAATAATTTTAATGTTTTCCATGAAGTGAATGCAAAAACACACTAAAAAAAAACCAGAAAATATTGATACACAAATTTTATGCTGAATTGCATGCATCCAAAATTTTATTTAATACGCACAGATATAATCAATGCAAACATTAAATTATCTATTATTACCTGTCATTAAATATCCGGAAACCATGATGATAGCCATAATTCCAGAGCTACCCAACGATGGTGGTGATGACGAGGTCTGTTTGTGTATAGGTAGTAAGTATACAGGATACAGGTACGATGGAATTCAATGAAGTGCGTTTCATGGTTTTCGTTTGATAATGATCAACTTAATATTTAGCTTTTAGTCCCTATTAGTTAGTTGGTCAATTCAAGTTTACAACCCTTTTTCGGCTGGTATGGGATGAAACCTGATTCTCTTTATACCTAAATCTGATTCGTAGGATTGAAAATTACAGGATAAAAAATAAAAACAAGAATGGAACAGGTGAAATTTTGAAAATCAATGGTTTTGTTTACTCATAATTTAAATTCGCATTAACACAAAATAGTCCTTTCTTTGTATTTTGTTTTTACTCTTTTATTTGAAATGATTTTAAATTACCACCATTTTATTTTTGCAAATAAATCTAAACATCTGCCGTTCTTTTTACATTACACTCACATGATATGCAGTATAAATAAACAGGCTCAGAACTCATGGTTATTCAACTTTATGTTTATACCAAAAATCATGAATTTTTAACTTCTTTCTTGTGAATTCGATTCCGTTTTGGCTTATTTTTAATTATTTATACGCCCTCTGAGTGAATGGTATCATCGAACCTCTCAATCAAATTATAAAATGCCGATTTTATTTTTTTTTTATTTGTTTTTTATTACTGTACGTATACCATCAACATAAAATTGAAGGAAAATAAATGTGAAAGAAGAAAAACAATGACCATTAGCAGAGCCAATTATCACGATTGTATACTTTACACAGAAAGTCCTGACATGCCTGACTAATAAATTTCTCCATTTTCTATGGGATATTTATTGTATTGAAATTAGATACCCACACATTTCTTTCGCATTTACAAAAAATTGAAAAGAAAACAAGATGAACTATATAAAGTATTCATATACACACTGTTCCCACATACCTATACCAATAACTTCGTTTTCTTCAAGAACTGATGACTCCTAAACTTAACTAAGTAAAGCTGGAATTTAATAAAATTTTTCTCTTCTAATTTTAGAGTTTCCTGCATGCAATTCCGGAGGGCGGTTTCGCCTATATCTCCTTTTCATTTGTCGGAATCTCTTTCAATCTTTCCACGCTGCTTATAGCAATAATTCGAATATTGTACGTAATTTTACGTAGCATTACATACATTTACAAAAGCAAAACAAAAGACGAAATGTAGCTGTATGTATAAACGCCTAACTTTTTATACTTGTCGGAGATTGAGAACACATTAAAAATCCATAAATCAGTTGATAAGGATGATTCCCGAAATGCTTTATTGACCATTGTTTTCGATCATTACTATAGCCTCAAGTTATTAAAATATGTGCACAGTATCTATACTAGTATTGAATGAAAAATGAACAAAAAAAGGAAAAGAAAAAACAACCAACAAATGATTTTAATGATGGGGATTAAGTTTTTTACATATACACATGTTTTATTTACTAACATCAGGCATCAGACTTTATTCTCAAGGATCATGAACAGACAATATGTTATATACGAGTATCAGTATGTATGAGATTTCTTAATGAAAAATCAAAATGTTATTCTGTACGAAAATCACCATAATATTACGAAAACTTGTTAATAATGCGAAAATCTTTGAGTTAATATTTTTATCGTAGGATGAATTATTTCCATAATCTTCGTGAATCAATACGAGTTCAATTTTCTATATTGTTAAAAGCAAATAAATATGATTGTACGTAATTGTAAAAGTTAAAGGTTTATCTAATATCTATATTATAGATTTGTACATATGGACGTGTGAGTATATTAGTAAAATTTTTGAAATTTATGAAATTAGAAAGGATAAACAATTTATAACGAACGTTATTTCTTTGTAACATAACGTTCATTAATGTAATGACGTGGATGTAGTATTTTGGTTTATATTGAAAAACAAATAAAATAAAATCACTACAGCCGATGGAGTTAGTAGCTAGCGCTAGAATTGTAAATTAGTGCACGCAAATTTACTTTGCTACACTAACAATAATAATAATAATTATAATAATAATAAAATCACTAATAAAAAACTCTTTCTCTCTTGTACGTGATATAGGAACAACATTTGTTTATATCTATTTCAAAAATTTAATAAATTATGCAACATACATATGCATGCATATGCATATAATCTGAATCTCAGACTATGTAAGTATTTAAAAAACTCGACTGTTAATTTTGATTAATTTCATTCACATTTATCATAAATTCAAATTTCAAATTGAAATTCAGTAAATCGTTTTTTACAAAATATATGAACTATTGTGAATGAAATATTTATTTCGTTCAGACTTCACCATTTATTCTATTCAAAAACCATCTATATTCAAATATTTAAACCAATTATTTATTCATTCAATTTCAATTCAATTAATTCGAACTTATTCCATTGCACAGCAGATGGCGTAATCAAAAGTAACGAGTAATGAGGTAATGAGTGAAGATTGCATTTTTTTTAAATTGTACTAGACGAATATTGTTATTGGAAAATAAAAATAACCGTCAATTAATTAGTGAATTTTCCAAAATGATTTCTAAATAAATGGCATAAATGGTCAGCTATAAGAAGTTTAACAAAAAATCTGATTAATTTGGTAAAAAATGTCATTTTATCATATCATATTTTACACTGAGAATTACAAGAGTTATAAGAATAATATGTATTAATTAATATAACGCGACTTATTAAAGAAATTATTTACTTACATAGACATTTTATATTATATTTATATTTTTTAAATCTATACGAAAAACGGAAAAGCCCTAGTTCTAAATATTTTTATAAAAGGACACTTTTACATTGGATATTACATATTCTGAAATATTACGCGCATATTTTTAAATGTTTCTTATCTTTCAATTTAAAAGTACAATTTATTATTATTATTATTATTTTTTTTTTGAATTTACAATCAACAGTTTTATTATTCAAAAATCGTTTAGCAAATAAGAAAATAAAAATTTGAATTTAATTTAGGATTGATATTAAAATAATATCATTTTGATAATTGCATTTTCAATTGTATATTTGCTTCAAAATTTTAGTTTTGATTTTTACAAAAATAGTTTTTCGTCTTTTAGATTTTCTTACAAACATAATTTAATTAAAATTATCTATGTATATTATGTTTAATTTAGACATGATGTTGTATTGCATTTGCTTGGATATTATTTCCAATTTGTTGCGTTTGTCCCTGTCCACCACTTTGACCTTGACCTACTGGTTGTTGTCCACTTTCAGTTAAACTTTCTATATCTGACTCTTTTATAGATCCACCCTCTTCATCACCGACTAAAGCACGATATTTTTTCGCTATTGCCTCCCAATCACAAACATTTTCGATTCGATTCTGATTTCCAGCCGCAAAGCTTGTTTGTGAACCTAATGGTGAAAGATGTACTACCGAAAGAGCAACAGAATCTGTTTGATAATTTTTGTTTGAAATAAAAAAAAGAAGAAAATTTTAATAATTGTTACATCATTCAAATTTTTTTTTCTCTTTTCTCAGTTGAATTTTTTCTAGATTTTGTCTTGAATATTTTTAATAAAAAGTGAAAATATAAATTTTTTTTTGCTGACCTTTTTTAATTTTCGATAACCATTTGGCACCAGCTTTTGTTCTTGGACTCGCTTGACGTATACCCATCATCTGAACCAGACTTGGACGCTTCTTTTTCCTCATACGAGCCTTTATTTTTTTGTTTTATTTTATTTAAAATTCAATTTTAATTTGTATTTCACAATGGTTTTTTTTTTCAATTCATAATCAATCGATAACCAATAAAGTATGTGTAGTCAAAAGTAACGTATGCAAACATATAAACAACACAATATAAAGCACACATATAATATTTACGTATACATATGTATATTATATTTAAAGCATCATTCGAACAAAAGCTAATATTTATTACCTTGATTTTATCGTATATCCAAATAAACCACGTTGTTATTAGATTTAAAGGTGATGGAGCTGTCGTTGTGCGGTGCATATTACGTATAAGTTTGGACAAACCAAATTTCCATTCAATATCAGATTGAGCCTGTAGAATGGAAAATTAAAAGCATGCATGGATTAAGAGCACTAATAACTAAACTACATAACAACACTAATATACTATAATAAACATTATAAACCAAATTTTCCATTTGATAATGAACGTAGTTCTTTTCGTTTTTCGTTTTCAAACAGATTATTTATTCAAACAAATTTTCAGAGGAAATTTACACTCACGATGATTTTGAATGAATTTTATCTTTAAAATGTAATATGTAAATTTACTTTAACTGTTCAATAAATAATAGCACATATGTATATATTATATATTTATGAATGTATATGAAATATTTGATAGTATACATGTAGGATTAATTATATTTTGTATAATTGTAACGATTTTAAAATATTAAACTACCGAAAATTTACTCGATTCAAATTAATTATTACCACGTCCACGGCTATATTTCGAATGAATGTTAATAATTATTATATAAATTTAGTTTCTACTAGTTTCTATTTTTACATCTGCTAACAATGTTTAATATATAATTCAGAATTGACCTAACAGTACAATATGCCGTTTCAATTATACAAGTATTACAATTTACAAATTACAATAGTAGGTAGAAATATAATATAAAGCTAATCTAATGCTACAGTGTTAATATTACTTAATATATAAAACGATGATGATATCGACACGTGAAATGATAGACAATGATTATGACGTTGATGCTTGTTTTACTACTCCACATTCGGCCATTTCTGACTTATTCATCGGCCTCCGATGAATCTTCTTCTTCTGTATGCTGTTCTTCGTATTGGTCTATGTCGAAGTCTTCACTATGATCAGCCCACGGTTTCATCTTGTCTGCACTAGTTTCAGTTACTTTTGGACCTTCATGTTCTCCTACTTTCTCGACTTTGTAACGATCAAATCCTTTATCAGCAACAATTTTATATGGTCCTAAAAATTTTGCTCTCAGTTTTAAGCCAACGCCAAATTGCGTCCGTTCAATTGCCACTAAATCTCCAACGTTGTATCTTCTAGCTGCTTTTCTTTTCTTGTTGAACGTATGTTTATTTTCATCTTGAATTTTCTGGATGTCTAATTTAGCTTGCTGCCTTTGTTCCTCTCGAATCTCATCAAATGTTTTCCGGTATTCTTCTTCGATGATGTCTATAATTGCCGTTTCAGTGTTGGTTTTCATTTTAACGCCTGTCATCAATTGGAATGGTGTTGTATTAATTGCTCGTTGAAACGTTGAATTCAGCACACGCTGAAATGGGCGAACAAATGTGTACCATTTCTCTGGATCATGTAGGGATAATTTAGTTAAACCGGGTATTAATGTAGCATGCAACCTCTCTATCTGACCGTTACCACGTGGGATGCCTGCTGTGATGAAATTTAATTTGATGTCATGAACTTTGCAATATTGCTGGAAACTGTTCGACGTGAATGCTCCGCCTCTGTCAGCAATAATTCTATTAGCATAACCAAACATGTCAGCTATTATTTCTAATTTCTGCATTACTTCATCCGCTCCAAGTGTTTTTGTCGGAAACAACCAACAATATTTACTAAACCCGTCTATTACCGCAAAAATGTATTTATAATTTTTCTTCGTGTTGTTCATGGGACCCAGGTGGTCGATGTGGAAGGTGTCTAACGGTTGTTCTCCCTTAGGTATGGGATGTAACATACCTTCTGCTTTGCCATATTTCCTTTCACCTAAAATACATCTGATGCATCCGGAAATGTGTTTGTCTATTCTTTTATCCAAGTTAGTGATGAAAAATTCTTTCTCAATAATCTCCTTCATTTTTTTCCCATGGAAATGTCCTTGTTCGTGCGTGTCTTTAATTATACCACTTATCATCTGATCTGGAACAACAAATAGAATATTATTATTAATAACTTTGCAAAGGATACCGTGTTGCATTGTATAGTCTTTGTATGGTTTTTCCTCCAATAACTTCATTATTGCATTTAATCTGTCATCCTTCTTTTGAGCGTCAGATAGTCTTCGTAAAAATTCCGCCTTCTGACCGATCCACATCACTACAGGATTCCTGCTGAGTGCATCTACATGTTTAAGTCTCACTCCTGGACGATGTTCCACTTGATAGTTGAACTCTTCTAGAAGTAATGCCCAACGAGCTACTCTTGTTGTTAAATCCTTTTTCTTGATTGTGCACTCAAATGCCTTACAGTCCGTTACTATTTTAAATGGTTGACCAAGTAAGTATACTCGAAACCTTTTTACCGCTTGTATAATGGCGAGCACCTCTAACTCGTAGCTGCAATAACTTTTTTCTGCTTGTGTTGTTGTTCTGCTCATGTAGTATACTGGATGCAATTCGCCGTCTTGTGGATCTTGTTGCAATAATACTGCTGCGTATCCAAATTTTGATGCATCTGTATGAAGTTCCGTTCGTGCTCCATATCGAAAAATACGTAATACCGGTTTTGCTGCAAGCGCTTCCTTCAATTCTTGAAATGCCTCAAGCTGCTTTTCTGTAAATTTAAACTTCGTTCCTTTTTTAAGAAGTTCGGTCAACGGTCTTGCCTTTAGTGCAAAATTGGAAATAAATTTTCGGAAGTAGCCAGCTAATCCTAGAAAACTTTGTACTTTCTTTGCTGTGTCTGGAATCGGGAAATTGAGTACAGCCTTGGTTTTACTAGCAGATGGCGCGACAATATTTTCGCTTATGTGATGACCCAAGTACTCTATCTCTTTCTGAAGGAACTGACATTTTTGCCACTTGATGTTAAGTCCATTGGTTTCAGCTACATGTAATACTCTTTTCAGTTTTCCAATACCTTCTTCGATAGTAGATGATGGGATGACAATATCGTCGACATATATGATGACAACATTTTCGTTTATTAATTCCCTGAAGATATAGTTGATATATTTTTGGAACACAGCTGGTGAATTACACAGACCAAAAGGGACTCGTAAAAACTCGTATTGTCCATCTTGTGTAACAAATGACGTATATTTCCTACTATTTTCTTCCATAGATACATGGAAAAATCCGTTTTCCAAGTCTAAAGTTGTGAAATACTTTGCTCCTGTCAATTTGTCGATTTGGTCCTCCATATTCGGCAAGGGGTAGCGATCCTTATGAATAATTTTGTTAATGTCTCGATAATCTACGCACAGCCTGTATGAAGCATCTTTCTTTTTTACCAAAACTACCTGGCTACAATAATCAGACAAACTTTCTTTTATTATATCTTTCTGTATCCATTCTGTAACTTGTTTTTTTATAATATCACGTTCTTGAGGTGGAAATCTACGTGGTGTTTTATAAATAGGTTTGTCATTAATTGGAGTGATTTTCATACTAATTGGCACTGGTGGTGAGTTAGACGGCGTGTATGATTTAATTAGTGAGGTGATTTCTTCTTGATGCTGTAAGTAGAGTAAAGGAGGTAAGTTAATGTTATAATTGTTACATGTTTCTACTTCAATTTCAGCTAAAAAACACGTAGCTTCCCGGTCTTCAGGACTATCGTTTTTATGGTCTTCATTTTTTTTCAGTGAACTAATTTTCCCTCTTTCTATTTGAATTGAGGCTTGACTCAGCACGTTCATTCCTATGATGAGATCTGGCTTCATATTACTATTGTCCATAATGTGCATCTCGACACTTTCAAAAATTGTACCATCGATTTCTACTGTGACAATGCATGATCCTTTAGTTGACAAATTCGCTCCTAAACTTGAAATGCTTAAAGAAACGTTATTATTTATGTATTTAGGTTTGATAATATTTAAAAATCTTTTTTGTAAGATACAAATGTCACTACCGGTATCTATTAGACCTTTTACTAAAAACCCATTAATCTTCACGTCATGATACATTGAGTTTTTTGATTTTACCTGTGTTAAAGTTGTTTTTGTATTTTTATTTACGTATAAACTTGCGTTGCTAACCGTGCATTCCGGTCGTTTGTGACCAAAAGCATTACATTTGAAACACTTTGGGCCTTTAGTTTTATCCGGGCATGAGTGAAATTCGTGCGTCGATGATCCGCAATTAAAACAATAGTTTTTTTTCTTTCCACTTTTTTGTCCATTTTGTTCATAATTCTTTTGTTCGTCATTATAATTGTTCTTATAATTACCGCTATTATTTTTACTTAGTTTTTCGTAGACCCATAACTTTTCTTTAAATTCTTCAATTGTTTTAGCACCGTATAATACTAATTTATTATTAGATATGTCTTTAATGCCATCAATGACATATGTTATAATTGAAGAATCATCGATTTCAATCTGTGATGCAATATCGATCATATTATAAAAATATTCACGTAGTGATTCATTGTTCTTTTTCTTCCGTTCTCTTAATTTATTATGTACTTCGGCACTACTCGTTCGGGCCTGAAATTCTTTATACAACGCGTTTTTTAACTCGATATATGTTAACGGTTTCGCTTCGTAAGCGATGTATGATTTTGCTGCACCGGTCAAAGATCGTTTACAAAAAATGAATCGTTGTAAAGAATTTAATCGAAAAGCATCCGCGTATTGTTCAAATTCTCGTAGCCATGCAGCAACACTGCAAGTTTCGTTACCGGCAAATTTTTTAATTATATTTTCAAAATCTGAAAAATTTAATTTAATAGAATAATCGTCTACCGTATTTGAATGCAATATTTCATTCGCATTGTTCGTATGAATATCAGGGAAAGAATCGTTTATTGAAAATCGGTTACTTCTACGATTTCTTTTATTATTCATTTTTAACAAATTGCGAAAGTAACACACTATTTTAATTAAAATAAAAAGGAAAAAGTCGATCTTTATTAAATATCAAATGAACTTTGAATGTTACAAAGTCTGCTTGAAAAATTTTAACGTGTCTACCGGTATTCTACAATCACATGTACTTTACACTGTGACTATACTATTATTGAGTAGAATCACACTCACGTAATTTATTGAGAAAAAAAAAATTGATTCTATTGCAATTTTATAACTTTTAATTTAGTTTAAGAAAAAAAAAAAATTTAAGAATTTTTTCACTACTTTTTTATATAACTTGAAAAAAAAATGTTTAGAAAAAAAATATAAAAAAAATACTTTTGTTGAGCCCCCAAATGTAGGATTAATTATATTTTGTATAATTGTAACGATTTTAAAATATTAAACTACCGAAAATTTACTCGATTCAAATTAATTATTACCACGTCCACGGCTATATTTCGAATGAATGTTAATAATTATTATATAAATTTAGTTTCTACTAGTTTCTATTTTTACATCTGCTAACAATGTTTAATATATAATTCAGAATTGACCTAACAGTACAATATGCCGTTTCAATTATACAAGTATTACAATTTACAAATTACAATAGTAGGTAGAAATATAATATAAAGCTAATCTAATGCTACAGTGTTAATATTACTTAATATATAAAACGATGATGATATCGACACGTGAAATGATAGACAATGATTATGACGTTGATGCTTGTTTTACTACTCCACATACATACATATGTGTAAGTGTTATCTAAAAATTTATTTCGATAATGATGAGAAAAAATGTACATATGATACTTTGAATGTGAATGACATTACCATGCACTAGATATAATGATATAATTTAGAAAACTCGTATGTTTTATTCAAATTTCAATTAAACATGCAAGAATCATAATAACAAATTTTTTTTATTATGACTTTGAAAATTTTCAAAAGTAAGCTTCAAGTCTGGTTAGTAGACTGGTTGCTGACAAGAGAATCCTTGTTATGAAAATATTTTTTTTTTTTCATAATTTTACTTGATGTTGAAACAAACATTTTGAATGTGTAAAGTAGGTAGAACCGTAGAACTGTCTTAAAAAAAAAATGAAATGTTAAAATTATACGACGTAAAGAATTAATATATATATTGCCTAATTTATTAATTAATTATTTAGTGATATTGTTTTTGAATAATAAATGAGTCATAATATATTTATTGAAAATTTTGTTAAATGAATTTAATGATTGTCTTTTTCAAATGATTTTTATGCAACACTTTTCAATTATGATTTCGAATATTTCGTTTGATTTTGATCTTTTTTTAAAATGAATGTTTTCGACTTTTAAAGTTTTTAATTTATCAAAATTTATGAAACTTGCATTTTATTATTCAATTTTAGATAATTCACTTTGCCAAAAATTGCATGATTGGCTATTATTTTAACTTACCATAATTACTGATAAATAATATTCAAAATATTTAAAAAACAGGATAAATACTTTTGATATATATTGTAACGTTAATGTCATTGTTTTCGTAAAAATCTCGTATTTACATTTTTGACGGAGTTTTATATTTTCATTTTCAGTTTTCTAAATCAAAATACTACCTGTATCCTTTGATATGTGTCTGACATCATAGCAATTAGCAGATTAATTAAAACGACAACTGACACCAACATATAAATTCCGAATACAATTTTAAATAATACATCAGTCCATAATGGTTGTGTCCTTTCTTTATTTAAGATTTTATCAACTTGAGTTTGATCCGTTGTCGTTTGACCGAATACAGCAAAAAATAACAATTCGAATGCCACAATCGGATTCATTCGTACTGTAAAAATATTTAAAAGATCGAAGGCATATGGGGAACAAAGCAAAATGAAAACAAACAAAGGATCATAAGGAATTTAGGATGCAAATAATTGAAGTTAATGGAAAGTGGATAGGAAAAAAAATACCTACGTATTAGTAAAGTTATTGTACTCTTATTCTACAAACCTGTATGCGTTGATATGTAACCGACATAATAGCAATTAGTAGATTAATTAACACTACTACAGATACAAGTAAATAAATTCCAAAAACTAGCTTAAATAGTAAATCAGTCCATTCTGGACGACTTTGTCGCATTGTATTTATATCACCGGTTGTTGTTTGTCCAAATACAGCAAAAAATAGACGTTCAAAAGCTAAATATGGAGTCATTTCTGCATGTAAAATTTAAGTTTTTCATATTTTTCAAATATAGAAAATAAACGAAAAACAAAAGGAAAAGAACAGGATAAAAAGGTTCACAACATACATATAGGAAAAAAGGAGAGAAAAATACATTATTTAATTAATTTTTCTTAATTCTATAAAAGTTTGAATTATACATAGGATATTATTCATAAATCAGCAGTGGACAGTTGCATTATGCTAGCTAACTCATTTCAGCATATGAAATATGTGAACATTTAAAGCCGCATTCTATGATCTTGATCTACGGTGTTTATCATCTTAAAATATTAAAAAGGCATTTTTTGTTTTAAGACAAAATAAAATTGAAAATAGAAAATTAAAAATAGTGTAGCAAAAAAATTTGTTTTTTTAATTTTTAGAGCATTCGAATGCCATTCCTTAGTGTAGATATCAAAATAAAATTATAAACTACATACACACTTTTCATATACCGAACCAACATTAAACAAAATCAAACAAACATTCCAGGATGCTTTTACTACAAGAAGTAAATTGTCTGAATTTTCATTCATCTGTGCAAAATTCAAACTCATAACAAACAAACAATCACATAAATCGCAGAGAATATATTTTCTAATATTATACAATAATATTTGACATTTTCATATTTCTCCATTCTCCACAGTGTAGTCGATATAACAACCTAAAAATTAAAATTTAATTTTTATTAAAAAAAAATTTTTTTTTTAACTTAAATTTATTTTTAATATCATCCCACATGCTCCATTCACTGTAAACTGTAAATAAAAATGCAACAACGCATAGATAGATACCGATATATAAGTATAAATACAATAAGTATATCACAAGAAATAGTGAAAAGAAGAAATACAATCATATCACGTAGATGACGTTTTTTCATAACAAAAAAAAAAGACATCCAAATTTTGGAAATTTATAAAATAATAAAAAAATATATTATATGTAATATAAAAGAAAACACAGTCTGAAGCACATCTCACATTGACGGACATTTTTTTTCATAAATTATTTCTACATAAATAATTATTTCATCTGCATTTTATTTGTTTCATTTTTCACGTTTTTTCACAAAAATAACTTGCGAGCCATTACCAAAAATAAATTCTAATTAACAAACAAACAAACAAATCATTTGATTGATTTATCAATCTAAATATATATATATGTATATATGTAAATGTTACATAGCGGCATAAATGTACGTATGTATGTATGTATAATAAAATACAAAACAATCAATTTACAGAAATAGATATAAGATTAACGAGAAAGTATACAGAAAACTACAATAAATTTTCATAAATTTTACAAAATAACGGCGTTAAAAATAATAAAAATTAAAAAAAAAAATGTTTTCTCATTTTATACATTGTTCTTCTTTGAAACAAAACAAATCTTCTTATTAA
The DNA here is from genome assembly GCA_951394055.1 of Villa cingulata. Classification (NCBI taxonomy): domain Eukaryota; kingdom Metazoa; phylum Arthropoda; class Insecta; order Diptera; family Bombyliidae; genus Villa; species Villa cingulata. The sequence goes on from OX596018.1 coordinate 49,547,345, forward strand.
AGAACAAAGAAAAAACAAAAAAAAAATAACATAAAATTTCAAAACGAAAAAATACTCATGGCATCGCTACATAATTAAGAATTATACATATTTCACAAGTTTTTATAATTAAAATATAAAAAGTCCATCAAGTGACTTACTGTCATCCTTGTGCTTTCGGCGATTATCGGTATAATAAATTCTTTTATTATCGCTATCTGATTGAAAACTCTGATAGCGCATAAATTTTATAGACGAACTGGCTGAATTTGATCCTGTCAGCATTAATAGGCCTGTCGAATTAACACCTATATATATATATATATATATACATTTCATAATAGTAAATTTTTATTTAATTTAATTTAAATTTTGTTTAATAAATTTATTCAATTAATACTATATAAATAAGAAATGTTCAAAAGTTTAAAAAGTATTTAAAAAAAATCATTTAGTTTTCAAGTTAAACTAAATCGTCTCCAAATAATTGTATAACGATTTACTTCATTTTGTAAAATATGCGAAATTATTTATTATCTTATTCAAATACATACATAGAGTAGAAGATACAAATGGACATTAAAAACAGTTTTTGGAAACGATTTAATTTTAATTTGAAAATATTCAAAATAAAAATAATAATTCAAAATTAATATTATTTTAAATTGTAATTGGTTTAAATTAATCTGAAAAATGCATTAAAATTATTGAAAATTTGAAATTTTAATTAAATTTGTAGAAAATTTTAAATGAATTTCTGCTTCCATTTAAGTATACCTATAAATTTCAATTATCTTATATGTTAAAAATTTTGTTTTTTCATTGAGTCTACTAATTGCTAATATCGTTTTCATTTCATCAATTTTTTCTTGTCATATGTCACCGTAATATGTACAGTATATTTTATTGAATTATATTTAATATAAAAATCGTACTTACCATCTCCAAATGACGGTGCGTTTTTTGTTTCTCGTGGTAATTTTCGAACTTCATCCGGCGTTAAATTATGAAATGATTGATTTAATGAAACGATATGCATGGAGAATCCAAATACGAAAATTGCTAGTACAGCTAAAAATCTTGCTAAATCCTTTAATAGATCTCCAATTATAATTGCCCATGGACCGAACAAATGATGAAATGATAAAAAATCTAATATTTGTACACACGCCAACAGAAATGATAAAGCGAAGCATTGATTACGACAGTATATCAAAGTTGGCCAATATTCCTTTTGAACAAATAATAATGCGGCGACATGTACACCAACACCAGCCATACCCAATAACAATACCATTAATTTTATTGATCCTAATCCAGATTTATCTGATGGATTTGTTAATTCGAATAATAACAAGCCACTTAGCCAGATGAGCAAACCCCATTCGTACCAATAGGGGATCAAACTTGGTCGAAGTACTGGATAAATTGGTGTAATTCCAACTATCGACAAGTGCAGCATTAGGTAAATGTGAGACGTTAAATACGACATGAATTTTATGATTGGAACTTGATTAAATTTGTGTCCTAATGGAAATGTAAATCCGATCCAAACTGGTGGACATAGAATGAATGCAACTAAAAGCAGGAGAATTTTCCATCCTGACCATGTGAGACTACCTCTCCAAAGTTCCTATGGAGTTAAACAATAAAAAGTCAGATTTCTATCATAATATTTAACCTAGTCTAACTTCATTCTGAAGTTACCTATTCTTTACCTGAAGATATCTTTGAACTACAATATGTGCTATCACCTCCTTTTGTTCATTTTCGATCAATACATCAAGAAATTCGACATTTCTTCTATCTGTGGCAGTCAAAATCTTAGCAGCAGAATCAGGACCAGCTGCTAATGCTAATAATTCAGTTGCCATAGCCTCACATTGCTTTCCAGCAGCAATTAAATCTTTAGCACGTTCTTTTTCCTACGAAACAAATATAAAAAAATTAACTCTCTTTTTCATTTGACACATGAAAATATTTAACTTACTTTTGTCGATAGATTCATATAAATATTAGACAATTTAGCCGCAGTATCCGCTGGAGCCGGAGACACTAGTACAAATTCTTGTATCGGCTTGTTATTATGATTCTTCGAGACTACCATCAAATTATACACAAATCTTTTATCTTCCATCAGTCCATACGTATCGTGTTCTTTATTCATCAAATATTTGAGAACATCGTTATGTCCTTCGGAAGCTGCAAACCAAATTGGAGCACACCCGAAATTTGTTTCAGTTTTTGGAGATGCACCAGATTCACACAACAGTTTAACGACGTCCAAATGTCCGGCTTTGGCAGCACAATGTAGTGGAGTCCAACCATTTTTATCGGTTGCATTTATTTCTGCGCCTTGACCCAACAGTATCTCCACCATTTGGTAGTGCCCGTGCATGGCTGCGATGTGTAATCCAGTTTTGCCATGACGGTCTACACTCTGGAGGAGCTCTGCTGAACGACTCAGAAGCAAACCAACCACTGACATGTGTCCACCGAAGCAGGCTAAATGGAGTGGGTTATATCCCTACAAAATCCAAACAGAAATTTCACAATTAATATTATTATTTATTATTGGCATTGAGCCGATAACAGTTGTAATCAAATTTTTTGATACTCACATTTTCCACAGTTGCAGCATCGACTTGAACCCCGGCAGAGTTCAATAATAAACGAACAACGTTTTCATTACCAGAGTATGCTGCTAAGTGGAGAGGAGTCATTCCTGACTCTGTACCAAGTTCAGGTACTAATGATTGTCCGGAAGGTGCTTCAGACTTTACAGTAGCTGGGACACTAGTGAGTAATTCTCGAACAGTGTCCGCCTGGCCATAATATGCAGCGACATGTAAGGGTGTTAGTCCCAACTTTTTGCTCGATATTCTTAGTGAATTTGTACTTTTGAGAACTTCTAAAACTTGCCCATGACCATTCTGGGCTGCTAAATGTACCGCAGTGAAACCAGCTTTATTCTCATCAGTACACGAAGCGCCTGCTCTAACTAAAGCTTTCACAACATCTGCATGTCCTCCTTCAGCCGCCAATTGTAGAGGTGTGGCATCGGTTAACTTGTTTCTGGCTGATATCACACCCGATCTGTCAAACTTCATCAGCTCTTCTATCACTTTAACAGATCCTTGTATTGCAGCAATATGTGCACAAGTATTACCATCCTTACTGGTGGCATTCACCAAACTAGGATGCTGTTGAAGAAATAATTTGGCCACTTCAGAATAGTTATTTTGTGCCGCAACATGAATAGGCTTCTGCCCAAGATCGTCTGTTGCATCAATATTAGCACCAAGCTCTAAAAGTAGCTGACATACTTCCATTTGACCACTTGCTGCAGCCAAATGAAGCGGTGTTTGTTTTCGTAACGTTAAAATATCTATGACAGCATTGTGATCTCGAATTAAAAACTTCACCAAGTGTGTGAATCCATTCATTGCTGCTAAATGCAGTGCTGTTCGACCAACTCGAGATTTTGAATTGATGAATGCCTTATGAGTTAAAAGTGCATCACATACTTGAAGAAAACCATGTTCTGCAGCGAGATGAAGAGCTGATCGGCCTTCAGTATCGAAGACATCTACTCGGGCGTGATTTGCTAGAAGGGTGTTAACCAATTCCATATGACCTCGATGACAAGCAATTAGAAGTGGAGTCCATCCCACTGATGATTGTCGATTCAGGGCTTTTTGGATCTCAGTCGGATTCATATGAGATATCATTTCTGTCATGACATCATTATTTCCTGCTATGGCACAATAATGAAATGCAGTTTCTTGTGAAACTTTTGTTTGAATAGAAGTATCAGCTCCATTTTCTAATAAAGCTCTGACAACTTGCTTATCAGATTCTGGGACTTTGACATCGTCTTTGGTTACTTGACAAGCATTATGTAATGCAGTTGCACCTTCGTCGTTTATAGAATTTATATACATTGTTGCTTTGTCGGCTCCTTGTTTTTCTTTGACAGTGTCAATCAGATGTTGAACGACTTCCACATGGCAGTATCGACATGCAAGATGAAGAGGTGTTTCTCCAGTCTAAAATTGTAAATATATTTTAAACAAATGGCATATTTTCAGATAAATATCTTTTAATCTTTTAGAAGCAATAGTCGTACGATTGCGTGCGAGCGCTTTTAGATGTGCGTTTTGTGCATTTAGTGCTTATATTTCATTGCTTTTTGCACAAAATCTTACATGCGATTTGAATAGAGGATCACCACCGTCTTCCAAAAGTAACATGATTGTTGCTAAATTTCCATGTCTTGCCGCTACATGTACTGGTGTTTGACCATCGTCTGTTGTCAAATTAGGTCCAGCGCCTGATTTTAGAAGCATCAAAGCACATTTATCTCCGTCTTTTACTCGAGCTGCTATGTGTAAAGGCGTTTCTCGAAGACGACCACCTCTCACATGAACATCTGCACCATAACCTAAAAGAGTTTCTACAACGGCGGGCTTTGCTGATTCCACAGCTATATGCAATGCTGTATAATTTTCCTAAAAAGGTTTATTCACAAAACACATTTCTAGAATTCCTAATAAAAGTCTTACATTTGTTGTAACATCAACTTTTTCTCCTTTCTGAAGTAAAGTATTTATAATCCCCACGTGACCATAACGTGCAGCTGTATGTATACTTCTAGCACCATTTTTATTCGGCATATGTAAGTATACACCCTTCTTAAAAAGCATTGTGGCACATTCTGCATGTCCGTTTAAAGATGCAATATGCATCAAAGTACTACCATCCTTTGTGCGTTCAAAAATACTAGCTTTAAATTTATCCGCTAAAATTTCGATAACATGTGCGTGTCCATTTTCTGCGGCCAAATGCATAGGTGTTCGATCTGAATCATGAAATTCAAATTCGTTATTGCATTTAATTAAAATATTTTAAAAATTGTTATAAATAATCAAAAACAAAATGATGATTTTTTTATGAACCTTGATTATCGGCAATCGAAGCAGACGCTCGTACTCCATAAAAATATTTAAGAAGAGATTCATCTCCTTCGGCCGCTGCTATATGTAAGGGTGTTTGTCCTTCACCATTTTGTGTATCAACATTCGTTCCATAATCAACCAATATTCTGACCATGTCGACATCACGTCGTCTAGCCGCCAGATGTAAGGCTGTATCTCCATTTGCAGTGGTTGCCTATACATTAAAAGCAAATACATAGAAACAAAAATGAATTTTATTTAAGTTGGAAATCTAGATCACCGTTGAAAATTAATTAGGTCAAAGTTATTTAAAAATTAAAAAAATAGTAATAAAATACTAGAGTAGTGTACACGTGAAAAGTAAATAATAAAAGCAAAAAAGATCCAACAAGTATTCAGAAATCTCTCACCTTAGCCTTACAATTGCAGAACGAAATGTTTAGCAAACACGTAAATTTTTATTAAAGTTTATTCAACAAAAAGTTTTTATACTTTAAGTTTATATTATTAAACAATTCAACATTTACAATGGGTACGTATGTATATAGGTATTTGTGTTTTATTTTTGCCTTTTTATTATGATGAACTTTCACTTTATACAGTGAACGTCCTGAAAATTACTTTTCAAGTCAATGTATTTGCATTTTTTAAGGACATACGAGTAAGTATTAAATCTACATAAACGTTGCATATACTCCTATCCTATGTACTTGAAAAGTATCGTTATTTCTTTGTCCTATCTGCATATAATTATATTTGTATTTGTGTACGTAACATTGCGTTATTAAATTTCTTATAAAAACAAACGAAAAATTTGTTTAGTCTTCCTCTTTCAATTTAATTTAAAGTTTAAATGTTTTGAATAAAATCCATAAAAAAGTTTGCTAATTGTGCGAAATGTTTAGATGCTTAATCATAGCGTGACTACGTTACTTTCTATTAGTACTGATACCAATAAAATTTATACAGTATGTAAATTATACTAGATTATTATTATTACGAAGAATATTGCAGTTGCAGTAATAAACGATCGAAATGTGCGGAAATAATGTGGTATTGGTGTGAAACCATAAAAAAGAAAAACTCTTTTCGAGTTAACTTTTATTTTTATAAAACCGAAATATTAAGTTTTTTATTTGTATCTGATGGAATTAATGCAAAGAAAGACTGCATTTTTTATGAGTGTGATATAGCTAGGAATTTATTTTTTTAAAGAAAATAAAATTTTAAATTATTGAAATTCGGCATTATAGGATTCTATAGTATATACAAGTGCTTGATAAAGTACGAGTATAAGCACGGAGTATAGTATGTAACTTGATTAATTCTATGTGAAAAATGCAGTTATTTTAGATTATAATAAAACAGCGGAAATGAAATTAAAATTGAATCATTTTTCAGCTAGATAAATATTTAAAAAATGTTTATTTATATTTTTTCTTTCATTTAAAGTATATAAATAAAATAAAAATTGCCTTTAGTCAAATTATAATCTCTAAACGTATTCAAATACGTACTTTTCTGACTCGAGAAATGCTCTGAAACCATAAATTTTGATATTTTGTATCTTTTGATTTGTTCTTAGCCAATATATTTTTAATTGGAGCCATGTTGAAAACGGTTTTTCAAAAGTCTGTAAAATAAAATAAAGAAATGAATATTCGCGATATTTTTATCATTATTAAAATCTACTAAAGGCGATTTTTATTTTGTTTAATTCAACTACATACAATGTTCACTTTAAATACTTTTAATATATGTACTTTTAGACCCCTACTCTCTACAATGTTATATACATTCACTACATTTATACTTGTGTATATCCATTACTGAAATTAAAACTACTAAATTTTCATATTTACAAATTTTTTAAATATATATATAGTAAAAAAATTAAAAAAAAAATTGAAATAATATAAAAAAATGATTTTAGGATTTGTCTTACCTTCAGTTGTTCAGCCGTTTGTGATGATAACAATTCTCTGCACATCGATTGATTACCAGCCTCAACCGCTAATAGGAGCGGTATTTTTCCTCTCTGTGAACCAATAACATCATGTATTAAACCTTTCCATGAATATTGACGATTTTCATTAAAAAATTTTGATTGATTTTGTAATTCTTTGGCAGCTAAATTTCTAGCGAATTTTTGAAACATCGCTTTTGCACGAGTCTTTTGCGTATTACGTTCCATTTTAATCGATTTCGAATCAATCGTAGAAATGATTATTATTTAAAAATCGCATCAATCACGTCTACATGTAAAATTTAAAATTTTTCGATTTTGAAATTCTAAAAAGCAAAAACTAATTTAATATCCTTCAAATTGTTTTCGCTGTAAAATTTTTTCTTTGCGATAAATTCATTTTTGAATTATGTATGATTTCTTAAAATGATTTTAAAGAACTAAACTGAATACAGATAGCATTTTATATTTCCTAAATTTATACTCATACATGCATAATACATACTACGAATATTATATCATATATACATTCTTGGATATTTGCAATTTGAGTAAATAGTCTACAGAAGTTAACAACAGTACATGTATATGTACATTACACATACATTGCTGTATTTACATGCAAATTATAAAAAGTTTTAATTTTAGTTTTAACATTATTTTCTTTTTTTCTTACATTACTAAATTTTTATATACTCGTAATTCTCTTACTTTATCTATTTCAATTCTTTATATTCATGTTGTAGTAACATAAATAAAATCAAAAATCATAAAAAATTATAAAAAAGGAGTAAATACAACGAAATTAAAAACGAAATTCAATGAAAACTATACGAGTATATATGTATACGATTACGAATGTAATAAAATAAAATGCTTAAGGAATAAAATCTGAATTCAAATTCATGTATATTTTATACAAAATATATACATACAGACACTAGATTTAGACATATGTATATATTTAATTTTGTGTACAAACAAACTAATTAAAAATGTTGTTTATAAAAAATAAGAACAGAATAAGCTCTAAGGAAACCGATAATAAAATTATAATTTTTTTCTTTGTCGTTGAAAGTTGCACATGTGGAACTCTATGTGCCGAATATTTATTTATTGTCAAATATAAAACAATAAAAATAGATTCAAATTTATTAAACACACGTGGAATGTATTTAAACGAAATATAAATTTTGTTGATTAAATTTTATTACGATTCAAATCTGTCAGCATGTATGACAGACATTATACCTCCAACATATGTATTTTCAAAGTACCTATAATTATTCAATTTTTTAAAATACAATCTTTATACAATATTCTCTTGAAGAATTTTGTAAAAAATCAATTTCGTGTATATCAAATAACAAAGACAAGAAGAAGAATAATACGAAGAAAGAAAAAAGGAAATTGAAAATATTAAAGAGCAGTAGTATGAAAAAAATGTTCAAAACTTTTACATTTCATGCAATAAACAATATAAGAAAAATATTTATTAGGTATAGTATCATAATTCGGAATATGAAATATAATTAAATTTGCATTACTCCATATAGTAATCGTACAATAAAATTTCATAGTTACGAGATAATAAACATAAAGGTATATAAAGTAGAATTCATGTATACATATATATTCATACAGCTAAAATTCTAGTGAATATTTCCATAAAATCATATATAAATAAGTAAATATTATTCTATTTTTAGTTCATTCTTTCAAATTTTCTTCAAATAAAAAAAACTATAGTCTGAATTTGTACAAATACATATTCCAAATACCAATATGTAAATATTCATGTATGTATATAAATATAGATACACTGTATGCAGAGTATGTCGTGTGTGTTACATGATATCCTCAAATAAAACATCTACCCAAAAAATTAGTCTTTTACTTCGAAGACTCTATATGTGCATGTATTGGCAATCAAATACTGTTGTTACTGGTAAAAATTTCTAAACAAAAAAATATATCGATCTAACGATTTTCGTTAACTTACATATGTACATTATGTATATACATATATATTTGTATGTATTACTTAGGTCTGAATACGTGAATTTTGTTTGAATTTTTCTATAATTTATTTTTATAGCTTGAAAATTAAAATAAATAATCAAATCGATTATTACATATATATTGAAATTATTAGGTGTTTTAAATAGAATTAAAATTGATTAACGCTCGATAAATAGGATATAGAACCAGTAGTACTTTTTAACAAAAATTAAACAAATTAAATGAATTCAATTCTTATAGCATTATCATTAATTGATTCATAAAAATAAAATATATGTATTAATTTCTTTATGTAAAAAAAAAAAAACTGAGAAAAGTGTAAGGATTGTAAGTATTTTTCAGAAGTTGATTAAATGCTGCATCGAAAACTACAATACCACCACATTACATAAAAAAATTTATTAGAAACTTTAAATATTATTCCAAAGAAAAAACTTTAACTACAATTGAAAAATGATTTTTAAAAAAATCAAAAAATTTGAATATATTACAGCAAGAATTACAAAATCTGATATTTTCAAATAATAATCTTCACATTTTGACGTATTGATCTTATATTAAATTTGCTTTTTTTATACGTACCCCATCAGTTTTAAGTCGAATATCTTTTCCTGCTGCTGCTAGCAGAACTCGTAGTATACTAGTCGCTGTACCAGTTTGGCGACTTGCAACTATATGTACTGCTGTTTGTGATCTTAACTATTGAAAAAGAAAAATTTTTTTTTATACTTTTAATTAAAAAATTTATTTTGTTTTTTTGTTTCCAAACAAATTTCTGCGTTTAAAAAAGAAATAATAAAACTTTTAGAAAATTTTAAAATAAATTTTATATGTAAAACTATATAGAGATCGTTGTGAAGTAAATATTTCCTATCAGCTTCGTGTTTCAACTCAAACTGTATTGAAATATTTTATGACTTAATACTTGAAACATAAAAAATCTATGTTTCATATTATATACGTAATATTCTGAGGAGGTGTTAGAAATATATAATATTCCAGTGTACATATATTTGAACCTATAAAAGAATGGAAAAGAATATATATATACATACATATATGTATGTATCTCGAAAACAATATACCATCAGTTACTTTCATGAAATTCCAATTATTATATACTGTATGTAAAACATAAATATGTATATAAATGTGATTTTATATAATATGTACATATATTATGCTCATAAAATTATTATATAAAAATTATATGTGTGAGCACATTATATGCAAATGATACATAACACCTATAGAACACTTATTATTCCTCATATATGTACGTACGTACATAAGCCTACATACACATGCTTATATTATGTTTGTAACTAATATTTTCTTTCATGTTTTTCGTCTTTGCGTATTTTGATTTGATATGAATGTATGTCAATCTATTTCTGTGTAATAACACATAATACTACATTATTATGTATATATTATTATTATAAATAAAAATGAAATGATCGTTATTACATGAATTTATGAAACATTAAATATATTTGATAAATTGTATAAAAAATATCTATGTAATAAACATGAAATTTGCAAGAAATTACAAACCCATAGCTCATACGTAATAAGTATATACTAGAAATATCTACTAGTAGAAAACATAAATATTGTAATATATACTTCTGTACTATGTACGTACATACATTACTACATATCCAATAATTTAAATATCATAAAAGTTATACACATGATTAGTACATGTTTACATATACATATACATAAACAGCAATACGACTAATATAAATTATATTTTTAGTTACAAATATTACCTATATTCCATTATAAACGAGTATACATACTCGTATAATCAAAAGTTTTAGAAACAAATAAAAATAAAAATGAATTAAAAGATGATAACGAATGACACATGATGTGTATTAAATTTGAATTTACTTCAATTAAAGTACAAACAGTCTATGGTACAAATTAATAAACATAAAACGTCATTTCATATATACATACATAGATATCGTATCAGAATCAGAATATTTTAAATAGCAATTTGTATAAATTTAAATTTGATATTTTCATTTACTTTTTATGATAATTTTGATAGCTACATATATGTATATTATTTTTTATTTTGTTGTTATATGCAATTAATTTGATATCAGAAATGTTGATTTGATAGAGAATGTTTTGTAGAAATTTCACAAAAGAATATAATAAATAACGTTGGTTTAAAAACGATACACATCATCTATTCATATACGTACAAATATTCTTTGGATTGTTATGCATAGGTGTGTATAACCGTATAACAGATTTAATCATTTTAATGTAAATTTTTCATTTCGTGTTTATAAAATATAAATTTTTTTTTTTTTTCAATATTAGAAAATATATGGAAAATAATTTTTAATTTAGATTCATATGTACATTACTATTAATTTCAAGGTGAAATAATTGCATTTAAATGCGTGTATTAGAAAAAATGTACAATAATTTCAAATATTTTCACCTGAAATACGAAGATAAATTTTTCAAATTCCTCAGTACATTAAATCTGAATGTGTATATATTCGAAATAGAAGAACAATGTTGACGGAAGTAATATTTTCTTAAGAATTCATTTGAAGAACTAAAAATATATAATATGTACAATGTATAAATCTTGGAATTTTATTTAAAACTCATTTACATAACATCATGTGTACTATTTTTCTTCTTCATTTCTACGTCAAATATCTATTTAATATATACACGAAGCTTCGAATTAAAAATTCAAATGAAAATTCGAAAATGAGTACCTACACATACATGGTGTGTAAAATACCACTCGTACTATCTTAGCGTATACTTTATGTACTGTAATACACCCAATACCCAATAAACTTCATTGCTTAGTCGAGAGTTTAGAGTATGTTTAGAGTAGAGGAGCAACTAAGTATTATATGTTGTTAGTTGATTTTCCCGTGTTTGTAATGCATAATATTCGCAATATTCTACTGGGAGAGAAAATCAACTTTTCCTTAAGAATGAAAATACGAGTAAGTACACATAATATGTGAAATACTTCTTGTACTATTACGTACATTACATCTAAATTGAATTTGATCGATCATGTTTATTAAGTAAAAGTCTTTACCACTTCAAATTTCAAATATAATTTTTTTTTTTTTGTATTTTTTGTTTGTAACAATATGTTTTCTATTATTTTTTCAATAAATAAAAAATATCTAAAATTGTTATATAATATGTACTTGAGTTAGTATTTTGTATAACAAAAATATATGAAAATAATATTCATACTTATTTCAATCTACAGGAAATAATTTTTTATTTGAAAAAATAACCTGAAATAATTGAATGACATGGTAATTAAGTTAATAAAATATTATGACGTATAAAAAATAAAATTGCCATTGTAGACATAGTATTCTTAGAAATAAAAAAAAAAAAAAAAACCAAAATAGGAATGACCGAAATGAATTAAAATATTGAAATAAGAATAACTTACCCCACCCGTCGAAAATGGATCAACACCACGTTTACTTAACAGTAGCTTAACAACATCCTCACGCGAATACATTGCCGCTATATGAAGTACATTGTAATTATCCTAGAAATTAAAAAAAAAGTTATTTTATATGTATAGAAGTTTATCTATGTGTTGAGTATGTAGACATTTTCTTTTTTTGGTTTTTTTGCTGATATGAACAAGAATTGAGGTTAAAACTTCATTATTGTGATTGGAAGAATTTACAAGGTGTGATACCTAATATATGTATGTGTTTACTTATAAGAAAAATATAATAATTATGAAAATAATACAGGTATGTACATAATAAATGTACAAAAATATGTACAAAAATGTATGCCAAATATGCATATTATCGATGTATACACATATGTACTGCATTCTATGTTATTATAATATCTTAATTATAGCATAGTGTACATAAATATGTGTGATTATGTTTCCAGTTCATTTTGTATCGTAGATCATCAGTTGAATATGATGGATCAGGATAATTTACATAATCACATACCATACTCGTACATATGTACGTATTGAAATACATATTTTAAAGGTAATTAAACGATATATAAATACTTTTATGTCGAGTTTATATGTTACTAATAACTAATAATAATCTGTTGTACAAAAATTATGCCAAGTAATTAAATTTAGTATCAAACCTAACCTCCTAAACTAAGTATACAATCACATACACCTACACATCTTCTTATATATTTTGAAAATATTCATTTATTAATAATAATAAATATTGACACGAGCTTTTCTGTATTTATTATATTTTCATGTTTAATTATTATTCATTGAGTTTTATTCCTTTTTTTAGTAAAACAAAAGAAGGAGTAATACGCCATATGTTGCAATATATTAACATAAATTTTTATTTTATTTTCATATTTTATATCTTTCTTGCCTTATGTAGTAACGGGCAGAAATATTTCTTTTAAGTGTGTATTTAAATGAATATACACAAGAAATTCAGTAATCAATTCTTCAGAATTTTTTTTTTTGTTTTCCACTAACTTAATATTTCTTAGAAATCACGAGCACTAAAGATTTCGGGTGTTATTTGTTTGATAAAAATGTATATGAGTAATGACGCAGTTAAACACCAAAATTTGCAAACTTGAATTTGATATTCAACAAATACATAAATTTTTTGGAAAAATTCAAATTTAATTTTATTGATTTTCGTAATTAATTTGAAATACATATGTATATACTCGTGAGTATAAATGATATATCAACAGCAGTACAATAGTCCTTAAGGAGCCTTGACCTAAACAATTACAGTGATTTTTTCCTGACCATATAGTCTATATACCATGTACTAAGTATATGCACCTACAGTTAATTGTGGATTGCGAATTACAGAGAGTTACAGAGTTAAAAATTTAATTACATACGATATAGGGATGAGTATAAATTTTGATAGCTTAATGAAATTTCAATTCTCGAGAACTTACATATTTTTTATATGCATACGGAAGAAATAGAGAGTTTCAAAAGAGACGTTCATTCGAGAAGAGGTGATTTCTTTTTCAAGTAATCCTTGAAAGAATTGCATAAAATCCTTAAGAAAGTTCACATTTTATTTATTACATTTTAAAACGAATAATTACTATTATTGAAGGTTAAAGGTTGTTAAGAACATTGAAAAAATTCAAACAAAAAATACATTACATATGAGTATATATTTTATGTGTGTAATATGTATTTATTTATATAAAATTATTTTTTAAAATATCCTTCTAGCTCCTAGTAATACATTTTAACTATTTTGTATATATAGTTAATTATTATTATTATTTTATTTTTATAGAAGAATATTTTAAAATTTTTAATTTACACGCAATACATAACCGAAATGTACTACAAATGTACAAGTACGTATGTCGGTATGTACACATAATGAAAAAATAAATACTCAGAAATGTTGCATTAATTATTTTTAACTATTTTTTTTATTGAGGCGTTCGTATGCTGATGCAATACATACTCATATTTATAATTGTAAGACATATGAAGGTAGGCATACAATATATATTTTTAGTATGTAAGTTGTGATAGTAATCTGGTATAGATTTAAAGTGCATTTCTGTACATACAACTTTTCATACGGGTATCACATACGTAAACTAAGAATAAAAAAAAATACTGAAAAATGATTAATAAATTGCAGATATTATAAATCAAAAAATATTTTCATCATCACACATCACTTAATTAAATAATTATACAGTCACGTATCAATTTCATACTCTAAATTTATAAAATGAAAAAAAAAAAATTCAATGTAACACGTATTTAAATGGACAATACATATATTTAAAGAAAAAAAGGAAGAAATAGCATAGGTTTGAATCAAAGTGTTAATTATTTACTGTAATCATTGAAATATTTTCATTGTAATAAAAGTCATAAATCAAATCATTCCATTCACAAATATGAAGGATAACAAATAAAACACACAAATCCTAGAATGCACAGAACTATAGGTAGCTGTATAGTTAGTTTAGTTAGTAAGAAGTCTAGTTAGTTAGTTTTTCGTCACAATGATAGACGACATATTCTGAAGAAGAACTAATTTTAATTACAGATAAATATTTACACAAATTCTACGAGTAATGAATACGCGTGTACATAATTTGGATGGCGTGTAATTTTGTTCAAATTTATTTAATTATGCTTGAAAATAAAGCTTTTTCAAATACGGTGTGCATTGGTGTGCATTTTTCTCACTGTTTTTTAAACAAAAACAAAAGAATTGAATAATTGTGAATATATCTGTTGTCTGTAGACATTGTACACTTGAACAACAGAACAAAAAAACAATAAATTTACGATAAGATATTCCCCAAAAAACAAGATTTCATATTCATAGCATAAAGTAGACATAGCATTCCTTTATGTATCACCCACAGAAATATAATTAGAAAGGACTAATATTTTTTTTAAAAAAATGTAAGTAATTAGCTAACTTAAATGCTTACAAATGTTTTGCAAAATTCGTAAAGATAGATATCTGAATAACAGTGTTGGATAATGTCAATATTAAAAGAAAGATTTCAATGAAAAATACTGCCACTTCTACAGTAATTTAAATATTATTCTTCATAAAAACAGAATGAAGTCTATTCGAAGCATTTTGTTGGAATTAATTCTAAAAGAAATTCAATTAAATGAAATGTCATAGGTTTTATGATTTTTGCATGACACAATAATAATTTTCAAATAAAAATTTTGCACATAATATACACATTAAAAACTTATACACATATATGTTAGGTACGTATATGTAGATTATTAGCTTGTCAATTTATCATTCAAACAATTCAAATATCAGATTTCTAACTTTACCGACAAATTATAATTATTTCACTTTCTTAATGCATTTCTATATACTCTGCACCTACATATTAAATGTCCATACATACATACAAATGCTCTCGTACATATGAGCGATAAAAAAGTTTGTACGTAAATACAGTATGTATGTACATATTTATTTGAGTATTATGAGTATATTTCACAAATGCATAACAGTTAATTTCATAGATCTAAGATAACTGATTTCATTCTTCTTTCATTATTTTTAGATTTTAACTATGAACATACATACATATTTCCAAGTATTATGTATACAAATCACATAGTAGGAGTGGTATATATAATAAAAAAATATTTTGATATAGTTAACTCAATTATAACTATAAAATTATTACTGTGTAGTAAAGAGCAAAAAATGTGATGTAGTATTGGTATTGGTGGATTGCAAATGATTATTTCTTCTTGACCTTAGAAATTTTCTTTAATGTGTATAACAAAACACACAAATAATTAAATAAAAATTTAGATTATGAATTCCACTTGAGTCATGGTCAAATATTTTATTCACATACTTCTTGTAATCGTATATGTAGTGTGTATATGTTCTTTTAATAGCTTCCAGGATATCTCTGATTTAAATTGTCCACAAACATACGTACATATATGTATGTACATGCATATTACATATTATTTACTTATTTTTAGGTTTTAATTATTCTTACTTGACATTTTTTAGTATAGTTATTGGTATAATAATGCATAGTAACCAAATTAATAGCAAAGACATTATAGTGTTTGTATACTTGAATTTTACTTAAAACATCAACAGCAACAGTAATAAAATCAAATTTATAATTATCAAAAAGTAAAAATAAAATAAAATCATAACTAAAATTCTTTTGTGGAGTGACGAAGCAAATCGTTAAAAGTGCTGTTGTTCTATTTAATTTACTATAAATAATCTTTGTTTGTTGTTGCTGTAAAATGTGTAAGTCATGAATTCAATATTCAACTTATATGTACTACTTATGTACATATAAAATAAATTTTTGTACCAATATATAACCATAAATTACACAACAACGCTTTTTATTACTATACTGACCTATACATTAGAGTGTTCTAAATAAAATGGACATATTACAACCACTCCAAGGAACTTACAAAGAAGAAAGGTCTTTATATGTGTGCCTTTAATATGTTTCAAACATTAAAATAATTTTACTAAATTATAGGACAGCGATTTTAATAACTTCCTTTTAATGTTTCTTATGTACATACAAAATGTAATGTAGGCGTTTGTATAATGGGTTTTTTTTACACTGATTTTCTGCAATGAAAAAGAAAATTCTAAATGAAGAGAAGATAAACAAATTTCCAGATAAATATAACCTACGGAATGCATGCAATTTTCTTGACTTACTTACATGTATGAACGTTTAAAGAAAGGTGCAGTTTTGTTTTTGTGTATTTTATCCTTTAAAAATGTTACAAAACACAAGAGTTTGTTTTTTTTCTTTTAAAAAGAAAAAGTGCCCAACTTAATTTAGTAAGAAAGGCACCCCCACATTTTAAACATCAAGTGAACGTTAAAAACGGATATAAGGATTGGCTTTTGATTATTTATTGGAAATCTTTGTAATTTGACTAATTGAGTGTATAAAATGTGTTATAATGCGATACATTATACTTTGATTATGCTTTGAAATTTCCGGTAAAGGATTCATATTTACGCTGTCATAAAACGACGTAAGACGTGTGTGAACATTTGTGCAAGAACATTTTTTTAATTATCGATTTCTTTAGGTTTTTTTTACCATAGTTTTAGTTGTTTTACTGAAATTCATGATCGGTAACATATCGAAGGAAATTAGTAAAGCATTTAATAACAATCAAAATAAGGGAAAAACCGAAATTCTATTGACCTCATCCACATATTACACGCAAATTTTACCTAATTATTTCTGTTATTTTTATGTAAGTATGTGAAAAATTACGATAAATTTTACAAAGAACTTATCAAATTTTTGTGGATACATATGATTTGGAAGGAGTAAAATCAGAATTACTTCTATGTTTTTGTTTTATTTCAAAAAAAAAATTATAATATTTTCACGAAACGTTTCCGACTAGCCAAAAGAAAAAAAAATTAAACAAATAATTGACCGTTATTATTATTTTTGCCCAATGCCATAAGTGGACAGTACTTGCTAATAAAAAGAAAATGAAAAATAAAAGAAATTAAAAAGCTTAAACAAAATAAAAGCAACAGACGACTTTAGTCATAATCCTTATTGTACACAGTATGTCCTTGAAGTAGTTTTCAATCGAAAAATGGCTAATTTAATATTGTTTGCTTTTTTTATGTAACGTACATATACATACATATGCTATACTTATATGAAATAATTTCATTATAAATTTTATATTGGATAATACATAAAATAAAATTCCAATATCATATACTACAAACAAACGAAACATCTTCATACTTATATACACTCGATTTTGAACGCTAAACATACTATACATATATTTGCACACAAATACAAAAAAAAATTATTTTGTAATTATTATTTCTTCTATTACCTATATGCCATGATTTTATTTTTCATTCATAATATTCAACTGACTGCTTTATATACTTCTAATTACATTATTAAGTAGTTGTTTTAAAAAAAAAATTAATAGAAAAGGAAAAACAATATACGAAAGACTTGTACAAGAAATTGTATCGGAAAAATTATGTTTTACTCGTGTTTTCATAACTCGTGTTTATTATGTAGAGTATGTTTGTGAGTCTATTTTTTATAGTCTTTGAAATGTATTCGTTAAATACGAGTGTACTATGCATACAACAATGTGTGCAAGAATACATAAAACAAATAAAAATAAAATATAAAATTTTCTGGTATATATTGGTCACTTAAATCATAACCATCGTCAAAGAAAGATTTAAACCATTTGATAAGCAATCCTCCTGCTGACTTTTGAACACATTAAAACAGTAAAAAAATAAAATAAAAATGTTTACAAGCGTATTGAGGTCAAGGTATTTAATGTCGCGTCGTCTTATGCGAAAAGTAATACAAAGAAAAAAACATGAAGAAAGTAACTTTTTATTTTTATTTTTTCACTAATTTTTATATATGTATGAGTGTAATGCAAAGTTTTTGTCTAGTTCTTAAAAATGGACAACAAAAATTCCTTTTTTTTTTAAATTGAATAAAAACTTTTTGGTTTTGACTTTTGTATGTGGTTCAAATGATAACTATCCGTAAAATGCAAAGGAATTAATTTGTAAATGATGGGATACTTACATTATTTCTGGCCCCAACATCACATCCTAATTCAATCAATCGATCAATTAATGCAGTTTTATTATCTTTTACAGCATACATGAGTGGAGTCATACCAGTTGCCTATATATATACAAAAAACATAATCAGGGAAGTATTTTTTTTAAAAAATATCGAAAAATAAAACATCATATTTAATATATAAAAACAAAAATAATAAGGAAACGATAATCTGTTTAGAGCTTAATGCTGCTGGGTTATTGCAGATTTTATTTTAAACTTTCAACGAAATTATTGACATGAATGATTAAAAGTTATAAAATCAACAATTTTTGGTTAATTTTTTTTCAAAAGATTTAGGAATTCAAATCAATTTTCAACTAATGCAACAATTTATTTTCTCATACATTTTTTTTACAGGATTCCCCTGAAAGTAAGATAAAGCCACAATAGCAGCAATTCAATTTAAAATTTAAATCAATATTGAATTGCATTCTTATCGCACTTTGTAGCATTACGTACGTATGTAGATATTCAAATTTTTGCATTTTTCTTTTCTTTCTTAGACTCTTAAAACATTATTTTCGTGCTACTATTTTTAGCTTCTAGATAGTCTTTGACTTTGATTCATACATGAATGTAGATAAGATTTAAATAAAGTACAATATTTCATGTGATTTAAATAAGTAGAAGAAGCTAAAACATTTGCACATTTGTTTGTGTTTAGTTAAATGATATCCTTTCCAAAAGGACATTATTTTTATTTCGTTTTCTTCAAGACATAAAATTAATTAATTGTGTAAAGGTACTATCTTGAAAGCTTTTATTTGATAATTAAATAGAAGGTCTTTAGTTTATTTATATCCAGAGTATTATTACTCGTATAATTGTTTGTTTTTTCTGCTTTTTTAGTATTGAAGGTTTATTTTATATAAGATGTAGATTTGTTTAAGAATAAACTTATTTTGTATAAATTATTTTAAAAATAAAATGTTCACGCAAATATATGCATATAAATGCTACGAAATTTTTCACCTTAAAACACAATACATTTGTCTACAAGAAATTTTTATACAATGGAATTTTATGCAATGAATATACTATACCACTAATAAGAAAATATATAAAATCCATTTGTCTTATATGTAATATGTGAAAATAAAATGTGCATTTACATAATTATCTGAATTCTTACCGGATCTAAAACACCAGCCAGAGGTGTATGATTTCCATCTTCACCAGCATTTGCAACATATTTTTCTAATGCTTTAAGTGTTTGTTCGACTGGTGTCCATTCACTTTTCATTGTGAGTGCCAATAATTTGGCAGCAGCATCACGTATTGATGCACCAGCACTGGACGGTTTTGATGATGATGATGGCGTTTCATCTGATTTTGAATCTTTTTTATCACTGTTACTTGATGTTTCATCTTTTGGATCACTATCAGCTTTACTAGCTGGTGTAGCTCTTTCGCTTGGTCCAGAATCTTCACTATTTGTTGTCCCACCAACGCCACTACCAGAACCAGCACCAGCTCCAGCACCACTTGTCCTTTTAGGACCTCCACCTTTAATTGGTCCTTTCCTTCCACCCGGTTGAGACATTATGAAAATTTATTTTAATAAATTAACAAAAATTCCATCCAGTACCGCCCAGAACAATAAAAGTGATAATTATCCAAGAATCACTTATTTTCATTTTTTCAAAAAAAAAAATTCAATAGAAAGGATATTGTCAAAGACAAAATTAATTCAAAAAAAAAAAAAAAATCACAAAAAATGAAAGAAAAAATTTATTTCACTTTTACGAAATGATTACACAACACTTTTTTCTCTCAGATTAGTAAGTAAATTATTTTTCATATTTTCTTTACAAAGAAACTGAAATTTTTGTCAATATGTTGGTTATAATTTCATTTCCAAAAAAATTCTAAGAAATTGATTCGATTTAAGCATTCTGCACAATATTTTGGAACTTAATTTTCAAAATAAATGGCCTAAAAGATTTTTTCTATTTGAGTTGACACACTAATTGTTATAAAAATACATTTTTCTTACAAATTTCTTGTTTGAACTTTTTATATTTAAATTGATATACTTGTAATTATGGACTGATTAAAATATTTGAATCACACTTAATTTTATATTAAAAAAAATTTCTTTTTCCATTACTTAAAAGATATACATAGAAGTTCTTCTACAACAGAAATCGAATACAAAAATTTTATTTTTTGAAACCGTTTCGAATGAAGGCATCTGATTTTCTAAAAGTGAAATTCAATTTTGCGATAAAATTTTCTGCTAAGAATTTGCCCTCTATTCATACATAATCATACATACAATTACGAATTACCAAATGTACGTATGTGGATAAGTAAATTAAGAATGTATTTGTGGTAGTTATAGCAAAAATAATACTCTAAAAAAATTATAAATAAATGAAAAAATAGGTAGAAAAAAATAAAATAAGCATAAGAAGTAAAACGGGCCTTAATGGGGTAAAAATATAAAGAAATTTAACGGTGACTTGCGCAAACATTTAACCGTTTTCTTGTTTCGCACACAAAACAAAAACAATAAAATTAGAGTAATAATAGCAGTAACAATAAAAATATGTAATAATGTGTTATAAGAAAGTTAGTAATAAATAGAGTTTTTATTTAAATAAAAAAAAGAAATCTGTAACGCTTACTACATGTAGGAATTTTTTATACATTCGACGCTCAACTTCAAATTGAACTTGAAGATTTGAAAACTTTCTATAGTAATGTACATTATTTTGTAAATATCCAAAGAAATATATATATATACCAAGAAAAACGTGGTCTTTATGATCAACATGAAATTATTTTTAATTTTTTCTTTGCTGTGTGTTGTGAAATGTTTTTTTTTTTTTCATTTCGCTCTCAAAATCGTTTTGATCCTGTTGCTACGGTCTTGTTTAATCGAATATAAAATTATTGAAATTATAGAATTTGTTTTCAAATACATTCATGCAAATCAAAATATAAATCTGTTAACGAAATATTGTGATACTTGATTTTGTGTGACACAAAGTTAAAGAAGTGGTATAGAGTGACAGAAAATCAACAGAATTTTTTTACACTTAGAGATAATTTAACATGTAACCAAAGTTACGTTTCATACATATACACTACTGTGTATACATAGTATTCATGTTTGCTTAAAATCAAACATGCCCCAAAAATATTTAAACACTATTTTGTTATGGATACCAATACGAATGTATAAAATTTTTCTATCAGTATTTACGAGTAAATGTTTTGTTTTATATTTTTTGTAAACAAAAATGTGATAATTCATCACTTATGTATCGTAATTATGTGTATGTACATAGTTTGTCATTTTTAACAATTTGCATGAGTATTGCAAAATTTTTAACACTACTGAAAGCAAGAATCTATGCCCTAAAGTCATTTTCAAACTAACAAATACAAAATAAAAACAAAAAATAAACATGAAAAAATTAACCAATGAAGTTGGCTTCATTTCAACTTTGAAAATATCCTTTTCAAAAAAGAATTTTATTTTTACTTCACTTGTTCGTTTTAGATTTTGTTTTATTTTTGCCTTTTTAGAAGCGTGTAAATATATAGGTAAAAATAACATAAAAAATAATTGTTTTTGTGATGTTGTTGTTGTTGTTCTTCGAAATAAGAATGGAAATGGAAAGAAAATTTGCATAATAATATACACAAAAAGGAAGTAAGTAAAATGAAAGGAAGAGAAAAATAAAATAATAAAATCCTTGATACATGTACTAAAATGCATGTACCCAATGTATATCTATATTATAGAATATGTGTAGGTACACAATATGACGGCCTTTAAAAATATCATTCAATATTTAAATACTATACTGACCCGTCCAAAGCAATGAAGATATGCCCATCAACGTTGTTGTCTGCATGAAAGCACGTTTCATTCGATTTTTTATTTTTCCTTTTGCCTTTCAATTTTCATTTTCAAGTAGCTAGTATGCTATGGGGCTATAGTTGTATGATTGTGACACAAATCAGTCTCACGCAACTTCCGTTTTATTATAAATTCTACTTTAAGAAAATTCGTTTACATATTATACGAAATACAACACTTAAAGAAACTGTGTCAGAACATTGATGTGATCCAAAATTAAAAAGAAAAACATAAAATTATAACATACTAATCCATTATAAAAAAAAGCCATTCAGTACTAAAAGAACAATTCAACTATCTTACTGAACCACTGACATTAATATAATTTTTTTCTTAATTATTAAGCCACCAATATTTTAATTTATCTCCCGTATCCAACTCGCGATCACGCCCGATGGACATTTACGGCAACCCAAAATAACATCAAAATACAACTATTACACTAACTCTGAAAGTTATGTTACGAAAAGAACCTTACTTGTTCAAAATCAATTTCTATCTACACTACCATAACAAAATATTCAACATCACACCTCGCATTGATTTTGTTAGTCATCCATTCTATTCACTCATTCATATTGCCTATGTCCCGTGATCGCGAGAAGGATATATCATATATACCTCAATACTTTATCCTTTTTAAACCATATTACAACCAGGCGGGATTTCCTGGTATTTCTTATATTTATCGCACCATCTGTGCCTTTCTTTGATCGATCCTAACTTAAACGATTCGGAGGTATTTTCCAAATCCTCATTTAACATTGTCGGTACCTTTTTCTATTTATCCTTTCCTCTTACTGAATTCCTTATACTAGCAATAACCCATAGTGTCATAAACATTTAGACGACAGAACATAATTCTGCCTCTGTATGTCATATACACTTCGTTTATTACTTTTCTTCTGAATTCATTATCCTAGCAATATCCCATAGTGTCATAAACATTTAGACGACAGAACATAATTCTGCCTCTGTATGTCATATACACTTCGTTTATTACTTTTCTTCTGAATTCCTTATCCTAGCAATAACCCATAGTATCATAAACATTTAGACGACAGAACATAATTCTGCCTCTGTATGTCATATACACTTTGTTTATTACTTTTCTTCTGAATTCCTTATCCTAGCAATAACCCATAGTATCATAAACATTTAGACGACAGAACATAATTCTGCCTCTGTATGTCATATACACTTTGTTTATTACTTTTCTTCTCTTATTTAAATATAGTTCATACTATCTTCAATGCATTAAAACTTAACCAGCGGTTAAGATCAATCATTGAAGAATTTATTCGTTTAATGTCGAGTCTATTACAACTCGGCCAACCACTCTAACACTGTCCTCAGTGTCGTTGTATTTTTCTTTTATTAGTTCATTTCAACTTATGATGATTCATGTGTTACTTTGTTTTACTCACTTTAATATCTTATCATATTATCATCTTATTCTATCATTCTAATTTTATTGTATCCTGCATGTTTCCTTATTGTTCTTCTTCATCTTCTTCTTCAAAATCAAAATTAGCTTCTTCTAAACTGAACCATGGCTTCAGATGGTCTGCAGAATGTATGGACTCGTAAGGTTTCTGTGTCAACTGAATTGTGTCCGGATCTGTAACCAAATACCTATCATTTCCAACTTTATTTCTAATTTGATAAGGTCCCTTGTAACGCGGCTGTATCTTCTTTGATTGTCCTGTAGCATTAGGTTCCTTTCTGATCATCACTAACTGCCCAACCTCGAACTGAATAGGTGAACTTTTCGTACTATTATGCTTCAGGGCTTGTTTTGCTTGGTTCGCCTTTATACGTTTTAATGCGTTTGATCTTACTTCAGACAAAGGTAACTCTTCCTCTTCATCTTTCCTACATTCACTATGTAAGGCAAGAATTAGTTTGTTTTTCAATATGTTTCGCGGTTGGTAACTCATTAACAGCTCTTGTGGTGTTTGTTTAGTAGTGCTGTGTTTCATACTATTCAGTGCCCATTGTATTGCCGACAAATTTTTATCCCAATCTTTCCCGTCCTCTAACGTTGACATTGAACTTATTGCCGCTTTCACTGTTCTAAAATATCTCTCGATTTGTCCGTTTGCCCTTGGAGTTTTAACAGCAGTTTTTATATGCTTGACCATATTTTCTTCACAATATTTCTCGAAGTCTTTAGCAGTAAACGCTGATCCCCTATCGGTAATAATTTTGGTGGGCATACCAAAATATTGAGTAATTTCCTCTAACAAGAGTATGACAGATTTTGTGGAAGTAGTTTTAACTGCTTTTAACACTACAAATTTGGTGAATGAATCAACTAAACCGATAACGTGCTCTTTCCCTTGTTTACTTTTCGGAAAGGGGCCTAAATGGTCTAAATGAACAGCATAAAACGGTACTGGCTGTCGTTCTGGTTCATATAATGTATATCTATTTTCATTATCGCTTCGCTTATTATAAGCACATTCGATGCATGACTTGAGATACTTTTTAACATTTTGAGACATGTTAGAGAACCAAAATGTTTTGCGAATATTGTTTAAGGTCTTTTGTAGCCCACAATGACCCATGTCGTCATGAGCAGCCTTAATAATTCTCCAACGTACTCCACTTGGCACCGCAAATTTCTCTCCTGAATCGGTTTTTTTGTATACTCTGTTGTCTTTTAAAACGAAATTATTTTTGATAACGTAGTTTTCGGTATGATCTATCAAGGATCCGTCTAACACTTTTCTTATTTCATCTAGTTTAGAGTCTTGAGTTTGCAAAGTTGAAATCCAATCTTCTAATTCCATGCCTACTACTAATACTTTATTTGCAACTGTCTCGGCTTCTATTTCCGGTTCATGCGGCATGCGACTCAGAGCATCAGCATGACCTAGTTTAGTACCAGGACGGTACTCCATTTCGAAGTCAAATTCCAAAATTCGCAACCACCACCTAGCAATTCGTGGAATTATGTCTCTTTTCTCTTGTGTCATTTTTAGTGAAGAACAATCTGTAATTATTTTGAAATGTTTGTTTAATAAGTAGAATTTGAAACGGTCTAAGCTTTCGACTACAGCTAAAGCTTCCAATTCATAGCTGTGGTATTTTTGTTCGTTACTTGTTGTCGATCTACTAAAATAGCTCACAGGCTTCAAAACACCACTCTCTTCACGTTGCATAAGAATGCCTGCTATTCCTCTGCTACTTGCATCTGTGTGGAGTTCATGTTCTTTATTGACATCATATATCGTAAGTAGTGGTTTTTGGGACAGTTTTTCCTTTAAAGTCTGGAATGCTTTTTCTTGCGTTTCGGTCCACATAAATTCTTCACTTTTCTTTAATAATTTATTAAGGGGCAACGCCACTTGAGCGAAATCTTTCACAAATCTTCTAAAATACCCTGCTAAGCCTAAAAATTGCCTAACTTCTTTAACATTTTCTGGTCGTTTATATTGCTCGATTGCTGCTGTCTTTGCTTCGCCAGGTTTTATTCCTTGAACAGATACTTCATGTCCAAGAAATTGAATATTATTTTGGAAAAATATACATTTTTCATGCTTCAACGTAAGTCCTGCTTCCTGTAGTATTTTTAAAAACGATTCTAATACTTCCAAATTTTCTTCTACTGTCGACGTTGCGATGAGAATATCGTCCATGTATACGACTATTTTGTCGCTTTTAATAGGCTCTAAAATTCTCGACATCATTCGCATGAAAACAGCTGGGGAATTCGTCAACCCAAAGGGCATTCTTGTGAACTCATACTGTCCGTTCGGAGTTACAAATGATGTAAGGTATCTTGATTTTTCAGAAACCTTAATTTGATAATACCCACTAAGAAGGTCGAGTGTTGTAAATATTTTTTTATTTGATAATGAATTAAGAGTTTCCTCTATGTTAGGGACAGGGAAGGCTTCACGTTTCGTTATCGCGTTTAATTGTCTATAATCGACACACATTCTATGTTCGTTATTTTTCTTTTTCACTAGTAACACCGGACTCGCGAATTCTGACACGGAGGGTTGAATCACGTTTAAATCTAGAAGTTCTTTAACCGTATTGTCTAAAACGGGTTTTAATGCATATGGCACTTTATAGGGTCGATATTTCACTATTTTATTTTCTTTTAACTCTATATTCATTTCAATTATTTCAGTTTTACCTAATTCATCAAGGGTTAATGCAAAACATTTACGGTATCTATTAATTAATGTTATTAGTTTATCTTTAATTTGTTTTGAAATTTGAATTTTTATATTCACTTGTTCAATATCAATGACTTTTAATGATTTTATTATGTGAACTGATTTTTCAGATTCTTTCATTTCGATTTCGTTATCTTTTTCTAACTTGAAGGTACCTAAACGTTTAATAATCTTTAGGCCTGGTCGATCCATGAAATTTTTACCAATTATCAATGGTACAATTTGAACATGATCTTCAACAACCATTATATCAATTGCAAAGGCAAAATCATCGACTTTTAAAATCTTATTAACTTTCCCTATAACCTTATTTTTGCTTCCACCAAATCCGTACAATACTACATCCGATGGCTCAAGATTATACTTTAGACGTATGGCTTCTGATTCTTTGAGTATGGTACATTCGCTTCCCAAATCAAGAAAAGCTATCAGAGGTTCACTTCCTAGAAAAACGATCTTATAGTATTCGTTATCCAAATAACTATCATTGGATTCGATCTTTTTAACAGTTTGAGTTTTGCAAGCACGAGCAAGATGTTCAGTTGAATTACACTTAAAACATTTTTGGACTTTTTTAACGGGACACGTATTAGCAAAATGACCTACTTGGTCACATCTGAAACGGCGTTTTTCCTTTCTGGCATCCTTTTTATAGTTTTGATTCTGTACTTCTTCCCTTGTATTCTTATATGGATGGTATTTTCTTCCTTGTCTATCATATTGATGACGACTGATGCTATTTTTTAAATGTTGCTCTTTCTTATACATTCGTCCTAACAGTTCATTACTTTTTCTTTCTGTTTCAGAAATTTCTTCACAACGTTTTATGTGAAGCAATAATTCATTTAAACTTAAATTATTACAGCTCATTGACATTAGAACTGTGGACAAATTTGAATTACTAATGTTCGAAATTATATGTTTAATTATCGAACTCTCTGGTAAATCAATTTTCTTTCCCAGAGATACCATATCATAGAAATAACTTTCTATGCATTCATCATTACGACGTTTTCTCGTCATAATCTGAAGTAAAACAGTGGAGGTGTCAATGTAATTAGGAAAAGATTGGGTCAGTTGTGATTTAAATTGATTCCATTCTACTATCTCTCTTTGTTTCCCCACATACCACATTGCTGCTGCACCACTTAACCTTGATGATGCATAAAATAGAACCAAACGTTCATCCCACATATAAATTTTCCTTAACGTTTCAATATTTTCCAACCATGCAGTCGCGCTTAGATTAAAATTTTCGGGATTAAATTCTGGCAATATAGACTTTATTTCATGGAGCCCAAATCTTACACAAGGTTCCAACTCTGGGGACTCTATTGAGGTAGCTGAACGGGAGTTCTGATTTTCTAACAAACTCTTCTCTAATTCAGCATTTTGATTTCTTAGAATGTGAATCTGTTTTTCTAACTCTATTAATCTTAGTTCACCACTTACCTCGTCGACAGCTTTTGGTTTTACCTGTCTTTTCCTTTTCCTACTTTGACCGTCAGCTTTATCTTGTGGTTCCATGGTGTTTTATTAGATTTGCACTTTTTTTTTTTGGCTACACATGTACATTAATATACTTTATCTAATTAAGAAATTACGTATGTCACTTTTTTTTTTGATTATTAGGCAATATAGATTTGATATTGATATTTTGATATTTTGATAATATATATATTATTCGCTATGAATTAGGGTAACCTAATTCTAACTGTTCTAGTTAAATACTAAAAATAAATTTCCTAGCTGATCAGTGGTACATCCACTATAACACAGAACAATAAAATGTCACTTAACAACTTTTTTTCCACTTTTTTTTCGCTTTTTTTTTTCCCTTCTATACCTTACACTTCTTCTTTTTTTTTTTTTTTTTTTTAACTATCTCTTACACTCTTCTTATGTTAACACTAAAATGCACCATGTATCTAATTGTCGGTTGAGCACACAATATAGATTGTATTTGAACAATTACAAAAAATAATTTCAACTTTAATAAATTAATCGAGTTTTTTTTTTTTTTTTTTGCTTCGCGATATAAAGGCCTACGCACGATTCATGACCCCACACCTGAATTATAACATACTAATCCATTATAAAAAAAAGCCATTCAGTACTAAAAGAACAATTCAACTATCTTACTGAACCACTGACATTAATATAATTTTTTTCTTAATTATTAAGCCACCAATATTTTAATTTATCTCCCGTATCCAACTCGCGATCACGCCCGATGGACATTTACGGCAACCCAAAATAACATCAAAATACAACTATTACACTAACTCTGAAAGTTATGTTACGAAAAGAACCTTACTTGTTCAAAATCAATTTCTATCTACACTACCATAACAAAATATTCAACATCACACCTCGCATTGATTTTGTTAGTCATCCATTCTATTCACTCATTCATATTGCCTATGTCCCGTGATCGCGAGAAGGATATATCATATATACCTCAATACTTTATCCTTTTTAAACCATATTACAACCAGGCGGGATTTCCTGGTATTTCTTATATTTATCGCACCATCTGTGCCTTTCTTTGATCGATCCTAACTTAAACGATTCGGAGGTATTTTCCAAATCCTCATTTAACATTGTCGGTACCTTTTTCTATTTATCCTTTCCTCTTACTGAATTCCTTATACTAGCAATAACCCATAGTGTCATAAACATTTAGACGACAGAACATAATTCTGCCTCTGTATGTCATATACACTTCGTTTATTACTTTTCTTCTGAATTCATTATCCTAGCAATATCCCATAGTGTCATAAACATTTAGACGACAGAACATAATTCTGCCTCTGTATGTCATATACACTTCGTTTATTACTTTTCTTCTGAATTCCTTATCCTAGCAATAACCCATAGTATCATAAACATTTAGACGACAGAACATAATTCTGCCTCTGTATGTCATATACACTTTGTTTATTACTTTTCTTCTGAATTCCTTATCCTAGCAATAACCCATAGTATCATAAACATTTAGACGACAGAACATAATTCTGCCTCTGTATGTCATATACACTTTGTTTATTACTTTTCTTCTCTTATTTAAATATAGTTCATACTATCTTCAATGCATTAAAACTTAACCAGCGGTTAAGATCAATCATTGAAGAATTTATTCGTTTAATGTCGAGTCTATTACAAAATAATTTTTTTTTTTCAAATGTTCAAAAAATTTATCAAACGTATTTTACTTAACGAAATTTCTTGTAATTATAATAGTTTACATTGTTGATTTATATACATTACGAGTATGTTATGTTATCCCTGTGTGTTATATCATATAGCTACATAAATATAGTACAAAAAAATTTATATTATATTAGTACATGTGATTATTTTAATTTTTCATAAATATCCATTAATTTGAATTTTTGTATTTTTCCTGATGTCGTTTTTGGGAAATCATCAATTTTTATCACATACTTCGGAATCTTAAAATGAGCAATATTTCCTTTACAAAATTCCTTGATCTGTTCTTGTGTTAAATTCTTTTTATTATCATGTAAACGAATGAAAGCACATATCTCTTCACCCATTCTTTCATCTGGAACACCAATAGCCTATAAAAAAAGTTTGGGAATTTTATTATACACAATTTTTTCTAACTTGCATTATATATTTATGGGATATTTAATAAAAAAAAAATGATTACGATACTAACTTGTACTTGGATTATATCAGGATGTGTTTCTAAGAAATTTTCAATTTCCTTTGGAAAAATATTTTCACCACCTCGAATGATCATATCTTTAATACGTCCAACAATGTTTCCATAGCCATTATCTTCAATTATAAATACATCACTAGAACAATTGTGAAAACATTAAAAATTATTTTTGATAAAATGCTAAAACGTAATGCTAAAATATTTTCTATTAAGAAAATTCATGTGGTATGCTTGTATATGCACACATACCCAGTTTTTAGCCATCTATCAGGCCCGATCACTTCTTTGGTTTTTTCTTCGTCACCAAAATAACCCAACATATTCATGTAGCCTCTAACACACAATTCACCCGGTTGTCCAAATGGTACAGTTTTACCACTTGAATCTATTATCTTTGCTTCGATGTGATCATGGATATGCCCAACTTTAGTATGTACAAGATCATTATTTTCTTCAACTAATGTTTGAAAAATAACAGCAGTTGTCTCTGTCAGACCAAAAATAGATTTGACTTTCTTTAAATTTAAGCAATTTTTAATATCTTTAAATAATTGTGGAGAACATATTGATCCTCCAGTTATTGCTATCTCAGCACTGTCTATTGATAAACCTAGTTCCTTTTTTTTCTTAATTAAGTCGATATACATTGTTGGTGTTCCATGAATTATTGTACATTTCTCTTTTCTAATTGCTTTTAGAGATGATTCAGGATCAAAACCTGCACTCGGTAAAACTAAAGTTGCTCCATGAGTCAAAGATGCCACTAATGTAACTGCAACGCCAAAAGCGTGGAATAATGGTACTTGAACACATATTTTCTGGTGTTTTATATTTAGTTCGTTCCGATTTCCAGTATGTATCGAATTATTTACAAAATTGAAATGACTTAAAACAGCTGCTTTCGGATTTCCTGTTGTACCGGATGTAAATTGTATATTACACGGTGAATCTGGATCAATATTTTCCGCTATTGAATTAATTTTCTTCACATCTTCATTATCTGGCAACGATAAAATTTCATCTAATTGAAAAGCTCCCGGTAATTTTTGTTTTGTATCAATTATAATCGATTGCAAACTGGGTATTTTAGATGCGTTAATTTTTCCCGGTTCGAAATTTACCAAATCTGGTGAAATTCTACGTAGTATTTCGTAATAATTTTGAGTTTTAAATGATTCTGTAGCTACAATTGCCTTACAACCAACTTTATTTATACAATATTCAATTTCTGGTGCTTGAAATGCTGGATTCAATCCAACTGATATCAAACCGACTCTAGCTGCTGCCAGCATACCCATATACCAATGAATATAATTCGGTGCCCACAAACCAATACGATCTCCATAATTTAGACCAATTTTCAAAAATCCTGCTGCTAATTTATCAACATAATCTCTCACTTCGGTAAATGTGTAACGTTTATCCTCATGACAAGATACGATCGCTTCTCGATCACCATATTTTTGAACACTCAAGTTAAGACTTTGTCCAATATTTCGATATACTAATGGATCTTTTCCATAGTAATGCAAATAACTGGATTTTTCGTAATTTTGTCGATACTTAGTAGATGTAACTGAAAAACTGAAACGAAAACAATCTATAATATGTATACCACTACTTTACTTCTATCTACCATTCACATCTACATTTCAACTTCTAATGTTGATTTTGCATTCAATTTCGAGTTAGTTTTATTTTCAGATCATGGCACAACAAGGTCGAATTAAATTATGCGATTATAACAACAAATTAATTCATATTCTGTATTAATAATCTAATGATAGAAAGTTATATTTATGATTTTCCAATTTGTAAAATTATAGAACTGATAACATTATCAATGACAAATTATCACTATCAATTAAATTTTACTTTATTTTTACAGTCTAAGTTTCGTTGTTAAGAAAAACACTTCAGTAAAGTATAGATAGCGAAAGTGAATATTATATAAAATCTTTTCAATTAAAAAAAAAAATAAACTCACCTTCTTAGTGCTATAAGATATTTGTTTGGTTTTGATTTATGAAAACTATTCAATATAAATGTTGATAATACCATTTCGATTGTCGATTTTTATTCACAATTTAAATACTAATTTTGGTGGTACAATTAAAATTGAATTAATTTCACTAATGCACGAATTAAATTAATTGTTTGATTGAAGTGTGTTGATGGAATACTGAATGTTTGGTTAAAAAATCAAGTAACATGAAAGATAATTTTTTTTACTTGTTATCAAATTGCTCTATTTACTAAAGATATTTTATTTCTTTACAATACACGTACATTTACATAGTATCTGAGCTTGTTTATTACTGAAATTAAATTAAAACATAAGAAAACCTGAATCTGAACAGTGAGTGCGATATTAAATTATAAAAATGTATTTAAGTACTATAAGTCAGAGGTTTCCAAACTTTTGCGATTTCAGATTTAG
The DNA here is from genome assembly GCA_951394055.1 of Villa cingulata. Lineage (NCBI taxonomy): Eukaryota > Metazoa > Arthropoda > Insecta > Diptera > Bombyliidae > Villa > Villa cingulata. The sequence goes on from OX596018.1 coordinate 49,580,650, forward strand.
TGCTTGAAACCATTAAACTTTCGCGATCCAATTTTATGAAATTCAATAAGAAAACAAATATAAAAGTAAACCTAAAATGAAATTTATTTGTATTTTCATTCAAAATATTGATAATAACTTCCACATCTACACATACGTTTTTAGTAAATGACTTACATTCGTGCGAATATTTGCTCATAGATCGAGAAGATCATAAGGCGCTGGTTTGTTTTAAGTTATATATCTCAAATTTTTGTTAAATAAAAAGTCATAATATATTTTTTGTAACCCACATTGAAAAGCTCGCGTTGCAATCTATACTTTGGGAACCTCTGTAAAGTTTTCTCAAAAAGTCAATTTTTCGAATACTGACATCTCATGCAGCGAATGGTGTTTGTACCACTTTACACACATTATATTGATAATCTATGCACAACTAATTAAAATTTATTCCACATTCATGTTAGATACGGTCATATAAATATTTATTTAGTCATTTGCATCATACTCGAACAAGTCAAGGTCAATGTGAATATGAATGTATATATATATTTGGTTTGATTTGAACATGTGGTTATAACAGATAATCATTTTTTATGAAATACATACGTACTTTTGTTATCATTAGTAATTGTTTTCAAAATTTTTAAATTTCAATATTATGTACATGGATTTTTTTTGATTCTTTAAGGATGGTATTCACAAATTTGTTCAATATCTATACCCTAGGTCTAATCGCCATCGTCAATATCGCTTTAAATTTATGACCAAACGTCACAAGTAATAAAGAACTAAATACATCATTGAAAAAATTTTAAAACATGTTAGTGAATACAAGTTTTTGTTTTTTAACGATCTTTTCTGTTACTACTGTATAGAACTTGAGGAAACTAACACATAGTGAATTTTAGTTCTTACGTTAACTTTTTATTATTAACTTAAACTGATTGGTTTATTGTCGATAGACTCTGTAGAATTTTGTAGCAGAACTTTGCAATATAAAGTCACCCAAATTATGAAATTTTCAACATTTTCTTTTTATGCGGATTCTTCTTCTTATCTCCATTATCACAAGTTCATTTATCATTCACACATTTTCAACAAAAACATTAGAAAAAAAAACGAATAAAAATTACTAAGTATGATATCAGTGGCAATACATTTTCAAAATAAAAATAAAACACAATTATCAATCATTTTTGCATATTTTCAATAATATATTTTTTTTTATATTTTATTTTTATTCATTATTTTTTTCTTCAATAAAAACACAATTTTATGATTTTTCTTTGACCATAATTTTTTTTTATCAATTTAATATTAATTTTATTTTGTCTCAACATTTTTTTTATATTTGTTTGTTGTTTTTCTTCTTTTTTTTTCTTAATTTCAATTTTATTTTAATTTTTTATTCATTCTCAAGTGAATTACATTTTTTTCACTAAATTTTGTAAATACATATTACGTATAGTACGTATAATACGTATAGATACTTAATAAATGATCATCATATATTATATTATAATCAGTGACAAAAAAAAAATTATTATATGTATTATTGTAGGTATTTTTCAAAAACATCATGTAAAAATGTTTGAAATAATTCTTCATAATATAAAAGATAAAAATTAAACAAAATCATATGAACTAATAAGAAATATAAAAATAAAAAAAAAAAAAATGAATAAAAATGTCCAGAGTAAAGAAATAACATTGTACATTGTACAATAATCAAAAAAAATTATTATCCATATATGTATTCATTATTTTATTTTTAATAATAATTTATTATTTATTGTTTTATTCAATATTTATTAGTTTTACGTATTTACACATTATGAAAATTTAATAATAAAAAAAATTTTTTATTTATTAAACAAAAATAAAAATAAATTATTATTTAAAACACATTTACATTTAAAGGGGAATAAACAAAAAAAAACTTAACAACATTATTAATGAGAAATATACATTTTACAATTACAATATTCAATAATAAAATTAATAATAATAATTATTGTAATAATAATAATAATAATAGATAATAGTAATAATTATATAATGAATGATATCTCCTACTATATCTGATTTAGATTGAACATCTAATATTAAATATTTTCTCTAATGTTACGGATCATATTGTAATTCATTCGCAATAATATTAATATTTTTATATATTTTTTTTTAATTTTATTTATTTATTTATTTTTTTTCTCAAATATATTTTCTTTCACACACAATTTTTTTATAAGAAATTACATTAAATTTACACTTTTCGTATATTATGTATTTATTTCATTTAAATATTGATTATTATTTTCTTCAAATTTGATAAAAGTAATAATTACCTATAGAATAGAGAGGTGTACAACATACAGTAGAAATAAAATCACCACAAATTTTAATTGATTGTGATTTATGAGTCTTCAAATTAAAGAATTTATAAATAAAATATTTTTTTTTCTAATTTTGTCTTGATTATTAGACATAACACCATTTAATTCGAAAAAATTGTTTTAAAAATGTTTCAAAAATGAAATCATAGTTTTGGTGATGTCAAAATGTAAAAAATTTAATTTATATAGAACAAAAATATAAATCAACCAGAATATTTATGCAGATTTTTATTTTACAGTTTCAAAATTGGAAATAAGACAATGGGTGAATTCAAAATTGCCAGAATCATTTTTCATGTCATACATAAGTGTATATCGATACACAAATTTGAAATTTAGGTACTGCACTAGTAATTCTAATCAAATTATTACTACAAAATGGAACAAATTTAAAATATTTTTACCAAGTAACAATAATAACGACATCATAGACATTGGATACTGAAAGTTATTAGTATAATCCGAAAGAAAAAAAATATTAAACTAAAACTAATTTTTATTTCCATTTTTTTTTCATTTTATTTAATTAAATACAAATTATAACATTATTTTAAAATTAAAATTGAGATTTTCAATAAAAATAAAATATTTATGTGAATAAGCCAATATAGGACAAAACACATTTGTATTCTACATGATTATACTTTTTCTTTTAATTAAATTATGCATCTAATTCCATTAACTTTACACATAAAACATCTATTAATTTATTTTCTATTGAACTTGAGCTTTGTTTTTTAAAGTTAATTCATTCAAATTTTCTTAAAATCTTTTTTTTCTTTTTTTTGAAAATTTATACATATTAAAAAGACATTATATTTATTCATTCGCTAATTTTTCCCCCTTTTTATTTCAATCACATGCAAAAACCTCTGATCTCTGACTTTAAGGTATTTATACATTCTCATTTCTACTTCATTCTGTGTACAATTTTTTTTACAATTTTTATACTTAAATCTATTAAATCAACTATCACGTTTACTGGACCTTTAAATATATGTTTACAATATTTTCGATAATAATAATAATTAAACTCAATTTTATAATCAATAAAGTTTATAATAATAAAAAAAAAAAAACTAACAAAATGGAGTTAAATTGTTAAATTGTTAAACTCATCATTGAAAAATTCATCAGCTACATGTCCATTCAAGTTTGTTCTGCCACTTTGTAGAAGCGAATTATTCTGTAAGTTTGAAGAGAGTGATATTCTGCCATGTTTACATTTTGATTTGCACAATTCAAAATTACTACAATTGATTAATTTGCTTAAAAGCTATCTTCATCGTCATGTCAAACAACTGATTCTGATGGAAACTGATCACCATCATCAGACCAACTAACTTCCATTGGTGTGCCACCTAAACTACAATTAATTTTCTCGATTAGAATACAATCGATATTGTGCTGTTTACCGGTTCCTAGTGATGATGTTGTTGTTGATGAATTAGATGAGACAGCTTCGTCTGATGATGCTGAACATCCTTCGTCTTCTGAATTCGTTCCGGATACCATGGCTTCACCAGCTGACTCTTGAATCTCTTGGCACTTTTTCAAATTTTTTAAATCCTGTACTGATGGATGAGTTGGTAGTGAACGCATTTCAATGCGTTCTGCTGCTGATGCTAAAGCAGACGTATCACATGTTATTAAATTTGGTTCATGTTTTTGATTAAACAAACCATTATCAGTGTCTGTATTAAAAGAATCTGTACGTTCTCGTGTTTTCGTCGATGTTAATGTTGATGATGATGAAGATGATGTAGATGGTACTACTCCCAACAATAAATGAGGGGAAACATCTTTCGGTGGTGATCGACTACTGCTGGAACGTCTTGTGTAAGGCGAACTGCAATATATTGGATCCTTCCATGATGATGAAAGAGGTGGTTCAGATTTTCGGGACGATGATGTACCGCTAATTGAACTTTGTCGTGCGATTTTTTTCTGTTCAGGAGATTTTATCGTTACAGATTTTGATCTTATTCTTGAATTGGCTTGACGTGGTGTCTCGCACATAGATTCGTTGGAATGTTGCCGAAGAACCGATGTTGCTGATGCTGATTGTGTTAAAGGATTTATAATTATGTTTGGGCCTAGAAAAAGATCATGGCGTTTTGAACCACCTGGCGATTTTTCATTGAAACTTGACCGAAATGATCCTGCTCTCCGAACCATTCTTGAGGCAACGACTTCCGGTGATTCGTCGTCCATTTCCAGAACCCATGAAACGGAGTCATTTTTTTCAACAACTCCTTTAATTATAGGCGATGCTGGAGGTGATACATCATCCATTTCAAAGCAACCAATCATGTTACGTTCAGAACCATTTACGCGAGTGGAGCTCAAAAGACTAGAATTGTGACTTAGATATAAATTTTCTTGACTGTTAATGCTCGTCCTTGATATTGACGAATTTAAAGAACCAGCATTATCCTGATTTGAATTCTTAGAGAATTCTGCCAATGTGAGCGCAAACTTTTTTGAATTTTGCTTCAGACGCCATTGAAGCTCTTCGTTATGCAGTGAAAGGCGAGTACGATTTTGTATTTCATGAGACAGTGACTCTTGCAAATGTTTATTCTTTTGAATAAGTTCTCTGAAAAATACAAATAAATTCATTGAAATTGATAAACTCATAAATTTAAAAAACAAAATGAAATTACTTTTCTTCCTCTGCCCTCGCTTTCAATTGAATTTGAAGATCTTCGATGCGTGATTCTAATGCAGAGACTTTCATTTGCATAGCAGGAAGCTCATCAGCAGCACGTCTCATCTCTTGATTTTTTATTCGTAATTCAGATACTTCTGCTTGTTTCAATTCTAAAACAGATCTAAGGCTTTCCACTTCATTTTGAAGCATTTGTACTCTATTAGCGCCAGTTAATGATACATCACCATTTATTGTAGCTCCATTTTTTGGCGATGAAATTTGATCAATTGAACTTTTTGATAATCGCAAAACGGAAATTTCATCATGATACAAATTCAATTTATCTTCAAATTCTCTTTCACAATTCACTTTCTTTTGTCGTAATTCATCCAATTGCTTATTTAAACTATTAATTTTCTCCGTTAATTCTCTCTCTCGTATTCCTGCTAATCTTAAACGATCAGCAAAACTGTTTTCTGTCGCTTGAATTTTATCTCTTAATTCATTTTCAGTTGTGCTTAAAACATTTATACGTTTCAATAATTCTTGCTCTTTCTCTTTGGCCACTTGTAATTGTTTTTCATAATTAGCGAATTTCTCTTCATTAATTTTATTATATTCTTGTAATTTTTTCTCGTAATCGGCATCTTTTGCTACTAACTGATTTTCTAGAGCCGCAATACGATCTTTGGCGTTAGACTCAAGTTCAATTAAGGAGGATTCAACTGTTCATAAATCAGAAAAAAAAAATATAAAAATAAAATTATTGTTGTTTTATTATGTTTTACAAGTATGTGGAGATTTTTTTTGTTACCCTTATTAAGTTCACATCTATGTAATGCTTGTATCTCTGATTCTCTTGCTATATAATAAGCATCCTTATCCTGTAACTGATCTTGAAGTTCATGACACGATGATTTCGCCTCTTCCAACAATAAACGTGTCTCTATTAAATTCTTTTGTGTATTTGCATAATCTTTTTTCACCGATGGACAAGTGAATGCATCCAACTAAAAAAATATATATGTATGTATATGAATATTAAGAGTCAATAATTTAAAATAAATTTAAGATAGTAAAAGAGAAATTAAAATGTTTAGAAAAAAATCTATGGAACCACATGGAACTCAATTAATTCCAAAATTTATTTACAATTTTGTAAAAAGTGAATATTCGTGACATTTAGTATGTGTACTTTAATATGATGTTGAAAAATTAAAAGTTAACAAGCGATCATATTTTTTCCTAGACACTTCTAGTCGAGACAACTTGTTTTCCATGCTTCGATTATTATCAAATGAATTATATATTATATTTGGATTCACTTCACTGATCATTACTTTTATTATTTCCATTTGTATTATATTTACATACATTTAGGTAAGATAAGAAGTATAATTATAATAATCGAAGTACATAGCTACTTCTACTATGTAGTATATGCGTGTACGTAACGTACATAATAATTGTATTAAAAAGAGAAAAAATTTTTACATCGAAATAAGACACATTGATATGCTATCAAATTTCTTGTGTTATATTTGTAGTTGTACATTTTTATTCAAGACTTTGAGTTTCCAGTTCACTTCCAACATGTGTTTAAAAAAAAGTGAGTTTGCAACGAGTGCATTAAAATTCGTAATAAAATGAAAATGAATTGAAGATATAATTTTTTTTGTTAAAACAAGTAGGTAGGTATGTCACAAAAATCACAAGTTTATAGAAGCCAAATATAACTGAGCGTGAGATTTTACAAAATTTTATAATAAATTTATATATCTAAACTGCATAGATTCACAAATTTTGTTAAGAAAAAAAAACTTTTGGATTACAATCAATTACAATCACGCGAACTTCTCAACAATTTACCTCCCAAATTTCCATATCCATCAAACAACGATTCATATCAATTGTTTTTTTCTGTGATATTAAAATTTTTTATTTAAAAAATTTTATCTAATATATTCTTTTAAAAACATTTAATTTTACAAAACAGAGACACTTTTCACGGCTAAACTAAAACTAATCAGTAATCAACAAAAATATTTTTCGTTATAGATTTTGTTTTTCTGCTATACCTGAATTTAAATGCCTTGCCTACTTAAATTTAAAATTCTATCAAATCTTAACTAAAAAAATACCTGACTATTTGCATTAAATATAAATATCCAAAGACTAGTCTACACGATAATTCCTTTTTCAAATTTATTAATGTGTTTTGTTTAAAAATTTTTTCGCAACACAACTCTGGTGTATATTAGGCATAAAACTTTATCTATATCGAATTTCATTAAAATCTTAACAGGTATAAAAATTGAAAAACAAAAACTCAAAAATATGATATTTCAGGAGCATAACCTATATTAATTAGTTATATTTTGCATATGCGTCATCCGTCAAATAAACAAGTAAACAACCAGAACATAACAAATAAATACCTGAGTAATTGATGGTCATACAATATTTAAAAATTTCACTTTTTTTTGGTCATTTGTCATTTCGTATTTTTATATAAATCTCACTGTCATTGTATGTGTAGGTATGTCAGGGATATGATTAAATTTGAAAACGGAAAATAAATGAACATATGTATTTATGTATACATATTATACAAAATTAATTTTCTTGTTTCAAATATAAATTTCCGGTATTACGGCATTCTGGTAATTTACGACATTAATTTTAGCAGACAAGTAACAATGAACGAGAAAAAAAAACGCAACAACAGTTTCAAATAAAAACTACTACAAATGGAAATTTTGCAAAGTCATATTAAAAAAAAAACAATTTTGTCTGTATTATAACGAATATGAAAAACAAATACATATGTATGTGTTCAAGAGTTCATAGAATAAATTTGGATAATATTTTTGTTTCTACGATTTTGTTTTCTATCATTACTAACAGATTAAGGCAGTTCACATTCAAATATATGTATACACTTCTAAAGCCAAAAACACAAAAAAATAATATCGGATTTAAAATCAGGTTGGATTTTGTTTTATACTTACTACACATAGCAACGGATTATAGAAATTTTTCATCTTCCGTTTTATTGTGCTAAAAATAAGAATTTTCATATTCTAAACACGTACAGATGAAAATTTCTTTTCCTATTTTTTTTTTGAGATTTTTTTGTTTTGTTTTTTGTTTTTTGTGACATTATGTACGCTATATGCATCACGATTTATATGTACCACATTCATATCCTCTTATATATTCCTACAACTTCAACTACAAGGAAAGGATATACTGATATGTATGTATGTACATTTAATATCTTCAACAGTATTACCTATGACTTTCATATTTTAGCTATCAGTATAATGACCGCATAAAAGGATATAATAATACCAAACATATACAAATCAGTATATCCTCGTATAGTAATCTACTATACTATTTTCAGAAATCGAAGTCAGTACAGGCAAGATAGGCATGCTTTTCTATATTCTTTCACATTGCGTTTGTATAAATCTGTCCTGTGTGTGGGGTGATCAGATCTCAATTTAAATCCGAGGGAAAATTTTTAAATTTTATATTATGAAGGGCTACCAGTTTGCAAAAAACTTTTTTTTTAGATTTTACAAAAAAACAGGTAATTTTGTGACATTTTGGGAAATTTTATGAAATATGTTCATTTCTTTACAAAATAACATATAATAACAAGCTGATTTGAATAATATGATAGCAATTTGTATTGTAAATAATTTTCTTTCTTATTCTAAGAAAAGACAAAACAAAAAATAAAATTCAGAATGTAACGGTAACGTAACGAAATCATTAACAAGTACATAAAGGAAACAAAATAGAAGTAAATGGACAAATAAACAAATATGAAAATGAATGTATGTACGTATGTATACAAAATTTAATATCAAATTGATACTGGACACATAATTTTATAAATAAAATTAAAAATACTGAATATGGTTTAATCATAAATTCATATTCATTTTATAAATTTAATCAAAACTCCCAGTAGCTACGGCAACCCTGAATTATCATCATTTTCTTTTATGCCCATCTTCCCCCTGACACGAATCAATCAACATTTTATACTTTGAGTGGACTTCGGCTGCGCATCGACTTCATATTTTACAGTTCGGTTTTTTATTTTTCATATAACCAAAATGGTGTTAACTGATTAAATCAGTTGCCTTCACGCTGTGTGATAGGCAACATCAAAGGGGGTGGTGTATTTCTTTTTCCCAAAAAAAACAGGGTGATTCATTATTAGAAATGAAAAAATCAGCAAACAAAAATTAAAATTTGTCTTAAAAACCGAACATTTTTATGATATTTTCAAATAATGCTACTTTTTTATCAAATATAAATTTACAGGGATGTGAAATTTGTACACAATCTCCCTTTTAAAAATTATTTGTGAACAAAATTATAAATTTATTTATGCACAATTTGGAACATCCTGTTAACATATTTTAAAAAGTACCTTCTTCAGGGTTGACAGAGATATATTATCAGAATTTCCTACAAAATATTATATGTGAAGTTATCAGAACCTCATCGGGTAACTATTTCCATAAGCGCAATACTGACTTCGATTTCTGAAAATAGTATAGCACTAGCATACAACATACTACATATATTAAATCGTTCCACTTCCATATCGACGTACATACTTTAGACGCTTTAGATTTAGACTACGGTGTATAAAATTTCAAAATACATAAAAAAAAAGTATTATTAGGAGTTTATTTATCTGAACATACACACAAATATATGATATACACTTATATGTGTAAGTATGTATGTTATTATGTTTATTTTTTTACCTTAACAATCAATAAAAATAAACTTTATACATACACATAACGTATCCTTGTTGAGAATTTATCGTTATTATTATTTTTTCATTTTATGAAAATCCTAATCATGATTCTAGATCAAAAAAACAAAAAAAATATGCTTTTGATGAGTATAAAATGATGTGGTCATGACCGCAAATTGAATTTATTTCGAAATATGTATAGTATACCTTCATCCATTTGTAGCTATGTGCACTTAAGTATGTATATGTACATTATATGCTAAAAAGAAGCTTTACATACTTATATATATATATAATGAGGATAACAAGTAGAGAAGTATAAAAATTAAAAATAAAATAAAAATATTGAAAAATCAGATGAACAACGAAAAACGTAAAAGTAAAAACAATTTTCTTATAATTTTATACACACGCATATGTTAACGTGCATATACCCGTATTATGTATGTGTATCATTGTTTTTTTTTTCTTTTTTGATTATTTTTTTTTCTTTGTATGTTTATGAAAAGTTTATATCACTGTTTGAATTTTTGCCAAATGTTTTATGAGAGAAAAACAAAAATACAAAAATAAAATAAAAATTATGTTGACGTGAAAAAATAGAGTAAGTACATATGTACATACATATATACGATAAAAATACATATTCGTTTAGTCTATGTATTCATAAAAACCATAAGAAACGAAAATAAAAATAAAAATGAAATAAATAAATCAAGAAAAGATATCGTCGACTAGAAAAAATATAAAAAAAAAATGAATAAATAGACTCATGAGAAAGTTTAGAAAATTATGAAATTTTTTTCTCTTTTTTGCTACAATAGAAAAATAAATGAAAAGTAAATAGAAAAATCAGTTTTTTTATGCCTGGATTTTTATTTGTGTAAGATTTTAAAAGAAAAAAATTTGTTTATTAAGCTACAGAAATTTTTCATCAGATTTAATATGATTGTAATAAAAAAAAACAATAAAGTATATAGTGTATATAGTCGTTCGCATATTTATTCATACGAATATGCAATGCACATACATGTATTTACATAAAACTACGATATTGTTATATTTGATTCATTCTTTTTGATTCTACATTTTAGTATCTACGAATAAATCTAGTACTTCTCTCGTCCATATTATTATTATTTGGTACCTATATGTTTTCTTTATAAACGAATTTTCATTATTATTTTGTTGTTCAAAAGATTATTACGAAAATAAATCAAATTAATTTAAATTCGATTATTGACCGTACAAAGAAAAAAAAATGTACATTAAATACATATAAAATTATTAACTTTGTTGTCTTTTCTATATTTAAAACTTAAGATTAATTTTTTGCTTTTATTTCTCTACATGTGACACCCTCTACATTTTTTGCCATAATTCATACCTACATTTATTTTGTTGATGTATTAAACCATTATAGGCACAATTTCTGCACCCTATTATCTATACACATATTCACGCAAACTTTTGAAGTTTAAAATTTTACGTATAAATGTTCATCGCAAACGGAAGTAAATATTTAGCAAATTATTCTAAATTAAACTAAAAGGCACACATAAATTCATTTGATTACACATTACGTATACATATTATTCACTCACGTACATACATTCATTGCTTGACTCTCGCATTAAACAAATCATAAAACGTGACATCATTATGGAATGAATACAAATACAATATAATGTACATGACTACACGTATTTTAAACTTTAGATAAAAGTTTTAAGTCCTTTTTCATTTTAATCCCTTTTCCATAATCCTTTTATATTAAATTATTATACATATATCTCATCATTTGTACAGGTGTATACCATAGCACTCATACCATCTCGTACCATAGTCGACCATAACATAATTAAGGCTTATCTTCAACTCGTTGATAATAAATTTCCATTCAAAATTTCACCTTCTTTTTTAATTCAATTTCATAGTAAATTTTCAAATTTTCTACCAAATAAATAATGTTTTGGCCCATTTTAATATTTTTTCTTCCCTAATGATTCATATTATGTATTTTCATACAAATTACATTGTTTTACGTGAATTTTTAATTAAATGTTATAATTCATGCACATTGTGTATGGAAATTGAGATGTTGGTTCAAGATGACAGAGAAAATTAATTAAAAATTAAAACATATTTCTTCAAACTTCGTATTTAGTATTCAATCACTCGATATGATACTTACATCATACGCTAAATACTGCAAAAGGACTCCAAGAGCTTCAACGCTCTTGTTGGCATGTGCTAAATGAAGTTCTAAAGCAGCTTCTTTACATTTTTTCTGCTCTTTTTGTTGTTGCTGCTGTTGTTGTTGTTGTTGTTGTAGATGTTGTAGATGTTTCTGTGTGCGTCAGTAATGAAATCATACAAAAATAAAAATTTTATATTAGATAAATTAAGTATCTAGAAAATGAAAAATTTAAAAGAAAATATTTCGCAAGTACTTTTCGCGTTTTTTTTTTCTTTTTAATTTTCAGATTTTTTTACTGTTTTACTTTTTGCTTACTTTGTGACTTTGTACAGAGTGAAGTATTGATGATGGGGCATTTATTACGCTGTTGTCATTTAAAATTGGTGATGTTGCGATAGGTGTAGTATGAGATGATTTCAAACAGTTCCCAGTCACTTGCTGTAATGGTGTATTGGGTGTAGTATTTGAGGGTGATATTCCCTTAATTACGTTTCCTGCTATTTTAGGACTACCATTTAAGTGATTTAATTGCTGTTGCTGCTGCTGTTGAGATTGAGTTTGGTTTATGAGCCGATTATGGTCTGAAAATTGAAGAGAAAATTGAAAAATGATTAAATTTATAATTGCAAAGTATTTAATGTATGTATACTTGTTGTGTGTAATATACGTATGTAGAGAAAAAATATTCAATTATCAAGAATATTATATCTTAGTTTAATTGTCGTTAAAGTTTTATGTGCCGATGTAATTTTAAAATGATAAGTACACATTAATGGTTAATGACTTTATTTTTATTTACAAATTAAATACAGGTTCATATTTAAAATATTTCCGCCGTTGAAATGTTTGTTTTCAAGACAACACTAATAAAATTAATGCATTTTCAATAAATTCAACAGACAATATTTTTTTTAAATTAACATTAATTAATTTTAAAAATAAATGGCTAAACATTAAACGTTCACTTAGTATGATATAATCGGTTAATTTATAAATAATTGACGACAGTATTTTATTACTTTTAACTTGAAATCCAACATAAACATTTGATATCTATACTTGAAAATTGAAAATACTATATAAACAAAATGCATATGTTGTATTTAACAAGGCTTTGATTAATTTTATTCTCTGGAAAATTGTGTGATTTTTATCACTTCTTATGTAAGTACATACAATATCAGAATATCAGTATGATTAATATGTATAAGTATATGCTTATAATTAACTCATTTTAATTCAGTATATCAATATCACAATCACAAAGTCTCTATTTTATCTAATAAATGAATTAATTGAGTGCCATAAGATAATTATTATTTTCCTTTTTTTTTTTTTGTATACTAATACAAACTTATGTATATACATATGTTTGTATACTACATAAGCGTTGAAGTAATTTCAGATATTAAATCGTCAAATTATGCAATGAATTTCATAAATTTTTTGATGCGATATAACAAAGCAATAAATGAATATTTTTCACACAAATATTTATACTCGCATAACATGTACATACAGCGCCGGTTTTAGCCTATTGAGCACCCGGTGCATTCTAAACTTTTTCACCTTTATCTTTTTTATTTCGTGGGTAAATTAGGTACTTCACATCACGGTAGTAGGCGAGTACTGAGAAGAATTTCAGATCGAAACTAGATCCGTGGAAACAAGAAAAACCGATAAATGTTTTGATCTATATTTTCAAGTTTGTTTACACAAACTTCAAGAGAATATTTATTTTTGCTGTGATTTGTAAAATTATTTTTTTTTTTTTTTTGAAAACGGACATGTGACTTTCAATCTGCTCTTATTCGTGCACTAGAGATTTGGCGCCCGGTTCTAGTAAATCATTTCAACCTATAAAAGAACCGAGTATGGTAAGTACGTACAAAAGACAATGTATAATGCGACAGGTAAATTACTTCATTCATTATTACTAATATGTAATGAATGAAAAATAAAAAGAAAATATTATTCTCTTTGAAGAAAACTGTTTATCGCATACCTAACCTAATAACTTTTGCAACTGACAAAACAATGAAACTATTTTGCATATAATATTCGTACAATACAAAGTTGTTTTTTTTTCTGGACATTTTTAAATAAGACAAAAATAAAAATAAATGAAACACAATATTTCGTTGAATATAATACTCACATGAATATTTGTGTATACTTTTACCATACATTATAATTATGCAATGATACGGAAAAATTTCCAAGAACAATATGCTTGCTATATATACTTATATATATTTTCATATGCATATATGCATAAGAAGAAGTAGGAGTACATTAAAAGTATTAACAGTAGTTCGATAGTACAAAATGTATATGAAATACATATAAATACATATAAATATTGTAGTAGTGTAGGTAGTAAAAATGATATAGAATACATTGCAGTATAACAACAATATATAATTAAAGAATTTGAAAAATACTCGTGTGTGTATATGTAAAAAGATGTTCACGTATCAACTGAATTACGATATTTTTGTACTTCACATATCAGATATGATATATTATACCTTTCAAAAATTTTCATTAAAATTCGAAACAATCATGAAAATCATATAATGTATTGTGATATAAGATATTCATACAAATGTGTACATTATGTACACATACATACTATGTAATTGTAAATATAATATTTACTTCACATATCATAAGTGTACTTATAATTATGTAAATGATTATGTAAAATTTACGATAATAAATATATACGCATATTAAGTATTCACATACATATAATGTACAGACTATACAGATATTTTGCACATAATGTAAATATACATAATATATAATATACATAAATGAATAAATATCTACAGATATAAACGTATTTAAAACATATTTAATACAAATGTAAAATGAAAACCGATATAAAAGGTTTTGTTTACAAATTTTCATCTTATAATATCTTTATTGAAAATTCATAATAAGATATTCTCATTCTCGTTCATGGAATGTGGTGTGTGTATTTTAACCGATTTTCGATATGCATGAATTAACAAAATAAACAAATTATGTGTAAAAACAGAATTAAAATGAAAACAAAACAAATTTTATTTTATTTTTTATTTTATTTTATTATTTTTTTTTTTTTTTTTGCAAACTGTATTATCGTATAATAATATGTAATACGAATGCATATTTGTGTATAAATTATGTGTGTAGGAATTATACGAATACTTGTATACATATGTATATATATTGCACAGAATATTAAATAAAATGAAATTTTCAATTTATGAAGAAATGTTATTTGTTTTGTTTCTCTTTTTCTTGTAATACTAAAAGCAAAGTGTACGGGTAATAATAACAAATAACGTAGACAAAGTATTAATTAAATTTGAAATTCTTATTATTCATTAATGGAAATTGTATACGTACATTATTTGCATACAATCTTAGACGTGTGCTAATGTAATTTTATTATTTTTCTTCTAAGAAAATTATGGAATAATATAGTACATATGTATAATGTATTTATTAAAAAAATGATGACAAAAATGAACTTGGAAGAAAATAACAAATAATTGTAAAAATACATAGAAGAAAAAATTGAATCAAGAAAAATGTATGTACATATGTAATGTATTCAAAAATTTACAATTTAATTATCATGTATATTCACTTTCTACTAAGACACTAAGAGAGAAAATCAACTTTATCTCAACAATGAAAATACGAGTACACATTATCATGCGTAGAATACTGCTCGAGTACATACTCGTATTATCGTAGCTTATACTATATGAATGTTAAAGAGAAGAAGGTATAAAATATAAAATGTTATCAGTTGATTTTCCGTGTTTTGTCATGTACAATAATCGCAATATTTTACTGGGATATTAAATCAACTTTTTCTTTAGAATGAAAATACGAGCACACATGATGAGTGTGAATTAGTGAATTTTTACTCGTACTATCGTAGCGTATACTATAGGTATACTGTAATATAGTCAATGGCCTTCATTGTTTCACGTTTTTTTATCTATATCAAATTATTTCTGTATGATTTTTGATTGAAAAGTAACACTTTTTTTTTGAAACTTTTAAAAAATTTTTTTTATTTATTTCATCAAATTTTATTTCACTCAATTCTAAACATACTTATCTACGTTACTGTGTATATGTACGTAGATTGAAAAAATTCAATTATACCTAAGCCCTTTTTATTTAAATACATATTCCACCATATAATAATATACAACATGTAGAGTGTATGCATTATTTTAAACATCGAACCTATCATGAACTTTTTTCATACATTTTTGTTGTTTGTTGCCACGTGAAAATTATATAGGTACCTACAGAGATTTATTGCAAAAGATAATAAACACGTACATAAGTTGACGTATACATGAAAAGTATATCATGTAAAAGTATATATGTAGTACATATAAAATTATACTCTTATGATATTTATACGAATAAAACGTATAAGAAGACAAAAAAAAAATTAAATTAAATTAAAGAAAAAATTATTTCATGTTCAATTTCATAATTATTCTCTTATATACACTTATACATTATTTTTAATATGTACATTGTATTTTAATTATGTGTTTAGTGTGCTGTTCCATTTTTATTTCAAAATAAAATTGTCATTGATGTGTAATTTTTTATAATGCGTATACAGTGTAATACACATACACATTAAATATATATGTAAGCATATTTTATATTTATATACTATAAACTAGATAAATATTTTTATATGTGTATGTACACTTGAGTGTTTATATCATAGAAGACTTCATCATCTAATTTGTATTAGAAAAATGCAAAGTATCAGAGTCCCATTTCCCTCAAATCCTCAATAAATTTTCATGATAATGATGGCAATATGCCAGCTCTCTAAAACAACAATAATATACTTTATGTATGTATATTTTTTTACATTTATTTTTTGTTAATTTTATTTTTATTACATTAAATTATATATGTAATTTAAGTTTTATATAGATACCCACTTTAGATTTTACATATATTGTATGTACTTATATATATGTACTTGTTTACATCTTTGATCATATTTAGTATTTGAATTTGAAAAAACAAATATTATAAATAAAGAAAGACGAAAAAGTAAGTTATTTATTTTCCTGTTGAGGATAGAAATTTAATTTAATGTGGTTAAGTATTTAATGTAAAATATATTTTGAAATTTTTATAATATATCCTTTTTTTAATGTGATGATTTTTAAGATGCTGAAATATTTCATTTTAATTCTTAACTTAATTATATAAATTGAAATAAAATCATTACACAAGAGTAAGAATATACTATGTACAACATTATAAAATTGAATAGTCAGTCAGTCGTTTCTTTGATGAACACAATTACATTGAAAATTTTCAAATTCTATTTCGAAAAATTTTAAAAATAAGAGGCAAATAAAACATGATATTGAAATCTACGAGTACATTATAGGTTTAAAGAATTTGAAAAAAAAAAATAATTAGAGCAGGTGATTCAATTAATAAGTGTGACATTTTGGCAAGCAGTATAGGTAATACATTGCAATATTTCAAGAGGTGTAGACAAATACATACATATAGAGTATTCTGTATGCAATATACACATATGCATTAAGATTGTATTTTATATTTTATTCGGTTGCACAATATTAAATGTATGCATCAGAGCATATTTGTATTTGTTTTAGAACATCATTCTATGCCAAATAAATTTAAAAAATCTGTTGAAGGTCACTCTTATATAGCGCATGTAGTGCACATAATAAGTAGGCATATATAAATATGAATAAATATACAATATGAGTACACAAAATAAGAACTATTAATTATTTTTATCACAAGATCAAATTAAGTATTTCAGTTATGGATTAAGACTTATTTATCCGACATACAGTGTACTTTAAAAAAAAAGCAGCACACATATAAAATTTCCTAATACTTTTTTAATAAATCTAGACATAGATACTTGAAAAATTTGTTTGAGAAGTTTTATATTTAAATTTTTTTTAATAGGAAAATCTTTAGACTGGAGATATTTGATGAAGTAATCCAGTTGATTCAGCAAAAGAAAATGGAACAACAAATCTAGGACTTATTCGAATGAATATGAGTAATAGCGTACCCTCTGTGGCCCAATTTCCTGATTTCACTTTGTTGTTCAATAGGAAAATTTTCCTCATAGATTCAAATAGAGATCATACAAAATAATAAATAAGTGTTTTAGTTTTTACTTTTATTAGCATCAAAGTTGCCTATTTCCAAATTTATACTTGGATATTAGGAAATTCCATGAACATAATATGTGCTATCATTTCGAAGCGTACTGTATATGGGTATATGTATGTAAGTAAATCTGATTTTTCAATTTATTTTTTCTTTTTAAAATTTTTTCAAAAATTATATTAAAAATACATACATATGTATACTCTTATGTATGTATCTGCGATTCATACATATTTCTATCAACAAATTATTTTGTGCCAATTTTTTAATAATTTACATTACATTTCTTATTTCGTATTTTCTACAAATTTTGTTGTCAAATAATTAATTTATGTGAATTATTATTTTTAGTTCAATCATGACGAATATTAAGCGAATGAAGATTCATTTTCTATTTTATCAAATTCAAATAGAGTGAACTGATTTACTTTACTTGAACTGTCTTTAATTTATACATTGTACATATGTATATGGAGATAAATAAATAATAGAATTTTCACCTATTATACAGTTCCGTATTCAATATCTTATACTTAATCATAACACTTTTTAAACTTAAAATCGAATACATTTGTTCCAATGGCTTCATTTATATGGAAAACAAAAAGTATAACGAGTTTTATCATAGCCTTACTCAAATGTATGTATGTACATCTACATAATATATAAATACACACGTGTATATGCAAGCATAGAAAACATTCAAAACATTCCAATTATTTCATTTCAGACTTACTAGAATGGATATTTGTCTGTATATACATATCTGAAATATTTCCATTCATAGAATCTATGGGCCTATATTTAATATTATAGTATAAATACGTACTTTCAATTTTGACGCTAAATATACATAATGTACATATACGAAAATTTCTGATTTTTTACAATATTTATTTTGCTATTTTGTACAATTTACGATATACAGCATGTATGATATAGTATATAGAGATAGTATACATACTCTTTTATAAAATCCATATAGGAAAAAAACCACATTTTACATGTCCACATATTATCAATTTATCATTAATTAATGTTTAAAGATCCATAAAAACCTATATTGTGCATATACAAATACATAAACGTATATACATGAATACTCATATCCAGCTATTCAGGTATGCACCATGCAGAAATTGATAGACAGAGGGAAAACGTTTAAATTGAAATTTAATTCGGTACATTATTGTGTGTATACTACATTATTTTATGTAAAATGTGTAATTTTGCAAAACCTTGACATGTTATGCACTTGAATAAATGCAAAAATAAACAAGATAATAAAAACAGATTTACACATCATGTGTGTACGTTATACACGCATATGCAATATAAAAGACCAGTTTAATGTCAATCAATAATTTTTATTATTATTATGATTTTTTTTTTCAATTTTATCGTTTGCTCATATGTTATGTACGTAACGTATGTGTGTTTGCATAGTGTTTATTTCTATGGTACAACATATATAAATAAATTTTGCAGTGGGTATCTAATATTATACAGAGTACGTTATATGCTGTCTATTATTTTTGTGTATTCTGAAATGTGAAATGTATGCGCTACATGTATTAAAAAATAAGGTATGGAAAAAAAGTGGAAAAAAATAGACATATTTCCATACATAAATACCATAAATACATCACAATATACTATCATTAAATTAAATTGAATTAAACAATATATAGGTGCCAGAGTTAATATGTATATGTACATACATATGAATATCTTAAAGCATCTAATTATAATAAATTGATGAAAATGTATACATTATGCATAGGTACTCTAAATATATAAATATAGATTATGTATGTACACGTATGTATAAATAAAATTTCACATATGTTCACTTTGAAAATGATTTTATTTAAAAAAAATAAAAAAGTAGATATGCTATAAACATATAAATATGTATACGTATTATATGTACGTTCAAAAATAATAAACAGAACAAGTAAACAAACAAACAAATAACGTAAACCAAAATAAATCATAGAAAAACATATTGCAAAAAAAAAGTGATAATAAAAATAAATTTTACTCACTAAAATCTTTGTAGTCCGTCGTCTTATTTCCTTTTCAAAACAAAAAATTAAGATCTTCACAAATTGTAATTACAGCTAAATAATTTTTTGAAATAAGAAATAAGAAATGTGTAATAAGAACACATTTAATATAACTACAACTACATACTATTTACGATACAAATATAATATAAATATTGTTCATTATACTCGTAAGTTCTGTTTCAAGATTATATGAAAAATTTTTTAATAGAATTCCAAGTTTATTTTCATAATTTTAAGCTAAGATAATTTAAACTAGTAATACGGAGATTTTATCTTTTTTTTGTTTTTTGATTCATAAGTAATTTGAAAAAATTTCAATTTTTATTTAATAAAAAGTGTAGATACATGATATTATGGCAACATTAGAATGGTCTGTTGCATATAAAATTTGGATTAAAATATCTACGATTGCATGCATATTATATTCATAAATGATAAATGCAAAACTATTCGTAATTCACAGTTTAATACAAAATATACGATGTTTGTATGCATAGGTATATGAGTTTTAGATGAATAATATAAAATTGGG
The DNA here is from genome assembly GCA_951394055.1 of Villa cingulata. Lineage (NCBI taxonomy): Eukaryota > Metazoa > Arthropoda > Insecta > Diptera > Bombyliidae > Villa > Villa cingulata. Next base: position 49,601,490 of record OX596018.1, read on the forward strand.
TCATACTGTCTGACTATACGATCTCATTTTCAAATGTGTAATGCGTTCTATGTTTTGTGTATTCAATATTTTACTACTATATGAGTATAAGTATTTAATGTTTATATTATGATATGCATTCTAATTTCAATAATTCTAATTCTATATTACAAAAAATAGGAAATATAAAATTTGAATCATAAAATTTTATTTAATTTCTATTTATTTATTTTCGAATATGTTTCAAATTATTTTTTTTTTCAAATTTTATTAACGAAATTTGTACATAAAAGTTTTCTGTTTTTATTTTTATATAAAGAATTTGATATAAAGAATTTTAAAATGAAAACAATTCGGTTATAACTTGAAAATATTTTTGTAAAGAATTTAAGAATTATTACATGATTTATTTTCGAAAACCAAAAAATATTTAAATTTGAAAATTAGTTTTGTAGTTTGTAATTTGAATCGAATCATGCGCTACATATTTATATATATACATAATCGCATCTGTACTCATAATGCAATTTGTGATATACGTACATTTTATACATACTTTATACAAATTTATATGAAATTTTTTATATGATTACATGTTGCTGTTTTATAACACAAAAATAATTTATAGTATGCATATGTATGTATGAATGTGTATATGTGATTCTATATCATAAATTCATTTTAGAATGATGACTTCATATTTCAAATTTATGCTGGACTAAGCGCATATTCAAAGTACTGACTTTAGTGTTATTTTATTAAAAAGAATAACATTATTCACCCACACGTTTGAAATTAATTTCACTTAAAATATCATATATGGTATATATTCGTACTTGTATGCATGTAAACGAATAAATGAATAAAACTATGGCAAACAATTTTTTTTTTTTGTACTAAAAACAAATTTTTGCAATTTTAGAAAGATGTTTCATTTTGTCGAGACCGACCTCCTAATGTTAAGTTTTTAATTGTACAGGCGATTTATTAATTTACAAAAAAAAAACGAAAAAAAAAGAAAAACAAAAGAACCTTTGAAAGATCATAACTATATTGGCACTGTAAGTTTATTTTGCGTATTATTTTTTTCTTAATAAATAATAAGATGTCAATTCTTAATAAAGAAGATGAAAATCGTTTCGTCCGTATATACTCTATCAGAATGTATCTACTGACAATTTTTTTTCTTTTGGATTATTTTTAATATAAATATTAGTTGGAAATACTCTGTATAAATATCAGATAAAATTTTGTTTATACAATTAAACATTAATTATATGCTTATATTAAATTTTCTCTGAAATGTTTACAAGAAATCTAATAAAATGAGATTGAATTTCGAAATGATTTTATTCACAGATTCGTCGAAGCAAAAAGAAAAAAAGAGTATAAAAATTTATCACTTTTCTAAGAAATCATATAGTTAACTCTATAATTTATACGGTTTATTTATAAAACTGAAAATTACCACACAACACCCACTTTCATACTAAACAGGCCCGTAAAATAAAGTAAAACGTGACATATGTACTTGATGTGTTTACGTATAGTTTTCTTTTTTCTTATTTTTTCGAGCGGTAAAGTAAAATAAATCGTTATCACTGACATAACATTAGTTACCTATAATACACATATTGTAGTAAATAGTAGCCATTTTACGCTTACCATACTTTGTTTCATTATTAATTATAACCATGTACATACCATGTAGGAATATTTTTTTATAGCACAAGAGAATAATATAATTGTGAATTTAATGTGAACATAAAAAACTATAAATAATAAAGACAACAAAAATACAACACGTGGATTTAAAAAAAAAAGAAACAAAAAACTTGCATTTTATACAGTTTATTATACGTGCATATAAATGATATATAATATGTGTGCGTATGTAATTATGGAATAACAATTGAAAATAAAAACGTTTTTGTTTTTCCAAATTAAGTGAATGATAACGTGTACAGATAATATAAATGTACGTGCGTGAGCATTGAACACCTATCTAACTATCATTACGGTCAAAATCTCAACTCAATAATAAATTTTCCTAAACAGATATGTATGTAAAAGAAAAACAAAAATGAAAAAGAAAAAGTCGAACTTCTAACGCCTCAAACAAATTAAATGAAAAAAAATTCCGGATGTCACGTAATTCTCATATGCAAGCTGTGTATATTTATATATGAATGCATGAATGACCATTATATACATATATGTATGTCTTTATTTCGGATATAATTTTTAAAATACACACTGAGAATTATAAAAAAGACAATCAACTATATACGAGTACATACTACAAAGCCTACAAAATATGTTGTATATCTGCTGCAGCTATATATGTAGGTATAGTGTGTATTTTGTAACTTGTGAATATAATATATTCATAATTTATTATACTACCATTGTACATATAAAGTATGAATGTAGCTATAATATATATATTTTAGCCCTTTCGAACATGTCTGCTATAATGGTATCTAAATTAAGCAAATAAACTTTCATAAAATTTTTAAATTCAATCACTTAATTGGATAAAACATGATAATAGAATTCGGAAGAAGAAAAATATTGACATTTATACATGTATGTATATAAATAAAAGAGTATTATAAGAGTATATACATATTCAGATATGAATGTGTATTCATGTTTGACTATTCTTCAAGAGGAAGTTGTTGTAAGTTGAGTCTGGATTATCGATTTCAAGTGGAATTTTAATTAAGGAACGATAAGAGAAGCTTTTTAAAAAAAAATTCAAATTCAAGTACTTTAATGTAAAATTTTTAATTGAATTCTACGATAATTATAGCGTCATCTAGTAAGAATTTGTGTTCTTCTATTGCTATTCGAATTTTTAAATTTCAATTAATGACCTCAGATTTTATTATCCCAATGAATACGTATACACACCATGTGTGCGTAGAATTAATTATTTTTTTTAGAAAAAAGAAAAATACTTTTGACTACAATTTAATACAATCAAAACCACAACAACAAAATATTTGATTTTAAAAAATTTAGATGCTAAAAAAATTTTCAATTGTGCGTATTCCAAAAAAAAATTTTTTACAGAAAATTAAATTTGTCATCATCAGATCCAATTTTAATTTTAAAGAATTTCATTCAAAATTTATGTATCCGACTATAAATTAGAATCTCGTATTCCTAAAGAAGATAAAAAAAAGTTAAAAAGATGAAAAGAGTTTATGCTATAATATTGTTTTGTATTTGAATACAATTTTGTTTTCCATTCGTTTGTTTATTAAACAATCACTTTGAAGATTAAGTTACGCGTATTATTAGTTTTACATCACATAATATTCTATACATAAATACTAGAACGATTTGCATGTTCGAATAATTTCCAAAAGATACCAGATTAAACTGTGCTATGTGTATGCGTTTACTAAATAGAATTTATGTAGAATTTAATTTGTAGTTTTATTTTATTCATTTTCACTAAAATGTTTATCTTACCATTGTTATTATTATCAATTACTAAATATGACGAACTCATCCGCGACAAAATATCTTCACAATCATCAGTTATTAGATCACCAAAAACAGTAAAAGCGGGATTAGTTAAATCTTTTAGGATATACTTCCTTTGTCGCTTTAGTTTTTGTTGATTTTGTTCTTGTAATGTTTTAATTGAATATGTCGTGTTTGGAGTTTTTGACTTTGACAGCAATAAATTTGATTTGAATATATATTTTTGATTTGGAATATGTTTTGAAAAATTTTTTACATGAAATGTAAAACGTTTCTTTGAAGATTTCCGTTTAGAATGGAATCTTTTTTGTTTATGTTGATGCACTTTGACATGTAAATTCATCCCTTTGACACATTCTATTCAGTTGTTGTCTTTTATTTATTTATTTATTTTTTTTTTTGTTATTTTTGCTTCGTTCATTTAATTCTGTTTCAAGGATCAATCAATTTATATTTTCGTATTTACATATATAAATACACGTATGTGTATACATACTATGTAGGTATGTATGTACATAAATATGTACGCATATATTTTTATGAATTAACGACAAGATCAATTTTTGTGATAACAGATTTAACACATACACATTTATTTTGTTTTGAAAAATTTTTTCTCCTTTTTTTTTAATAAAAAAGTATTGACTGGCACTTCAAATTAAATTACAATAAAATGTCATTTGAAACATAAAAAATTTTAACATGTGTGTATGTCCAATAAAATTACAGAGCAGATCGTTTAACAAAAAAAAATTTTTTTTATAGTAATTTGAATAAATTAAATACACAAAAGAATTATTATTTATAAAATGATTTCACTGATAATTTAATAATAATTTCAATTTTTATTGATGAAAAAAATCGAAAGAAAAGAGGAAATATAAAAGCACTTTTATAATATTGATAAAAAAAGATTTTTGAAAATTTTTCATAGCATTACTAAGATGACGGAAAAAAATAATCAAATATTCAAAAAATAATGAATTACAAATACAAAAAAAAAAAAAAATTCTTGAAAGATGAGATATTATTATTTTTGAGTAAATTTGAAAATATCCGATTAGATCACGTTCAATAACATTCGCGCTTTCAACTAAATATTATATGCAAAATGTACATAATAACGATGTACAGAGCAGAGCAGAGCGTACAGAGTAATGTACAACATTAACAATTGGCGGTGTCGTTGTGCTGATGAGTATGTAATTCACTCGTAAAGCAAAGCATAAATTTAATATCATTCGCAAAAGTAGCCCCAAGCCCCAAGACATAACATAAAGCTGCGAAGTGCGAAAAATTATCTTGCGCAACCGTATTACAGTTGAGTTAAAATTTTCACTAAAACAACCAAATTTAATACATACAATGATTTTACGTGAAGACAGATGAGCCTAGTCAGCTTAGTGATGGCTAGTGTTTAGCATGTCCGCTCACTTTACTTATAATATCTACTATCTATACAAAAAAATTTCCCCTAGGCTTTTTTATCAAAATATTGCCTATGATTATTACAAGAAAAGAGATTGTGCACAATGAAAATTCAAATATTATATAGATATAGGTGCTCGTATGTGTACACTGTACAGACAGTATTAATACTGTAGGTAGATATGTATTTGTTTTGAGTTTTAATTCATTCATACATCTGATATGAGAATTCGATTCAAGAAGCTTTAACTTTATACATAATTTATGAGCATTTATGTGTCTGTATAAAAATTTACAACAAATATATTATTCATATGAACTTGCGCTAGAGGTTAACATAATTCATGTTCCCGTTACTATTTGGTCCACTGATTGTTCGTTGATGTTGATATGTTGTAAACAAGTGATGAAAAATGAGAGATGGGCTGGGAGTTTGTTGAAAGTTGAATAATATTCTTTGCTACTTGCGTCTTGCGTGTCACTGCAATATTGTAATCATCTCATCAACATCATTATTATCATCATTAATTTCAGTTAATTCATTTAGTTGCTATTTTTATTTTTTTTAATTTTTCTAATTTAATATATTTTCCATACTACTATATGCGCGTTTGTGTACAATTACCGATCTTGAAAAATTATGTAAAAATACTAGAATTAAAGCTGTTACAGGCTGTTAGCGTAATCAGTCTCATTAGAGAAGGGTCTTCTAAAAAATTATTTTTTAATGTGCACAATAATTCAAATAATCTATACCAATATACCTATATATAATCATATATGCTCAGATAATTTATCATCACATACGTATGTGTGTACATTGTGTATCAATGTACTTGTTTATTTTGTGTAATTATATTGTTTTAATTCTATATCTCATTTTACCTAATAGGTAGTATGTGTATACATATGCCAATATGGACTCGTATATTTACATAAATGAACACATATTTGTATATACAAATGTGCTTTACATATTCATATATACAAGTACAAAATATGTATGCATGACAAGACAAATTCTTAATGATAAACTATTTGCTGTAACCCTGTAACTATATACATGCACAATCATTTATTTGCAGTTTGCAATTAGATTCAATAATGATGAATTTATTCGTTGAAATCAACGTTTTTTTAGAACAATGTGTATATACTCTTATATCTAATACTATATTCATATTGATTGTTGGTAGAAGCATGGTAGAATTTTAATTCATGTAGGTACCAGCGTACTAGTGAATGAATAAAAAATTAAAAAGCGAAAAAAAGGCACATACAAGTCATTCTATATGTACATATGTACATATACATGTACGTACATTTACACACGTATTTTTATATTAGTTTTGAAAATGTGATAATGCCACTATATCGAGAAAAATTTTAATGAGGAAAGCTTATAGAAATAAAACTAAAGAAATACGAGAAAAGAAAAGCTGAACAAGAAGATGTGTATTTAAAATAGAAAAGAAAAACATCCATTGATGTGTTTGCAATTAGAGTAGAAATACGCTAAGTACATGTAAGTATATCAGTAGTAGAGATATGCATGGTGCATGCATGGTATATATATGTATGTATACAGTATAAACATGCATATACAACAGAATAAATTTTCATTCATAAATAAATGCCTTGAGGGAGAAATTGTGCTGTATTATTTAGTAGTACCAGTAGTACTCTAATAATATATTGCCATGCAGATGAGTCCATATGGATGATATCTTCATACACACACGCATACTCATGTTTTATAGTCAATCAATTCTAACAGTTCGAAATCGTATACGTCCAAATAAAATAAGATATATAAAAATATGTGCTTGGTACATGGTGTGAATGAAAGATTTGTAGAAAGTTGTCAGAATTTGTAACATGAAAACATCTTCAAGATCGTGAATGAAATCTGTCTGTGACTATGTTTGTTAAAATGCGGTTGTAAACTTTTAAAAAATTAAAAACATTCTGTTATAGGAAAAAGAAAAGAAAAACAAATTAAAAAAATATATATTTTCCTCACACAGAATATTATAGAATACTGAAAAATTGAATTCTCTTTGTGTAATTTACGAACAGTCAATCATAATAGTCAACCTTTCACCTTAAAGAGAAATATACAAACACATTACATACTTTTATCATTCATTTGTCTAAAGTTTCATAAATGTACAAATGTACTTACATACACTGTTGTGCTCAAATGTATGCTGTATGTACATACATGTAAATTTGTTAATATAAAATTTATTACAAATTCTTACAAAATGTGATAAAACAAAAACTCAATGAAAATAAATGTTTAAATATTTTTCATTTTATTTTGATGTTGGAAAATTATAAATTTCAATTTACACAAATTTTTGTGCGTAATAAAAACAGATGATAGATAAAGAACAATATGAATAGAACTAAATCAAATTCATTTTCTTACGGATATATTCATTTGGATGTTTTAAATTATTGGAGCAGTATACATTCATAAAAATTATTAATCAAACATTTTTATTTTTTTTCTTTTCGAAAAATTAAATTACATTATCTTTACCTCAAATTTCCGTTACAATTTGAGCAATAAAATTTTCAAATTCAATTCAATATCTTTACGAAATTTGTAAGATTAATTATTATTTTAAATATTAATGATTAGAGCAATATACGTGTAAATTTCAAATTTTATTACCAATTGTAAATTATGAATTTAGGTTATATTTGCACACAAATCAAAATTTTTCTAATATCAAAAATCATATTATACAGGCATACACATCTGCACACTATACATGTATGAACATGAACATTAAATCGCATTGTGTTTATCGAATCCAATATTACATATGTACAATATTTATACTTATATACGATACCTGAACGATATTTAAAAACTTTAAGAATTTACACAATTTAATTTTATTTTAATTGCGAAATTAATTGAACTGATAATTGTTGCACATAAAGCATCATGCATTTTTTAAGTTAAATATCATCTGAAAATTGTTTTCATTTAATTAAAATCAATTTTATCGTTTTGATACTCATATCGTCTGCATGCAAATATATTATATAAGTACATTCACACACATGTATTTATGTAGGTGAATTCTGTAAAACATTTATCTAGGAGTATATAAAATTCTATATTGTTACATTATGTATTCATTTTCATTCGTCCATTCAAATGGAAGCTAAAGAGATTATACCACAAAACTGTTTTTTTTTTTTTTTTATTTTTTCATCAGACAGAAGAAATAATTGAGGAAAAAACCAAAGCTAAAGCAGAATTCATTGTATCTACATAATTAAAATCGAAAATAATAGAAAATTAAACCACATAATCGATATGAAAGTGAATTTTACACATATGTATGTATACATATATTGAATATTTGGATCGATATACATATATATGAACATACATACATCTGATTATACATACATCTAATTCAAGTTTTATTTTCAAATTGGATTCATTTATTTTCACTTCTTTTCATCTATAATTTTTTTCTGTGTAGATTTGCAATATATACTTATTGTGTTTCTTTTAGATTAGTATAAAATAATAACAGGGCAATCGTTATTAATAATCACAGTTTACTATGCGGTATTATTTTAAATTGTATGTATAGAATAATAAATAATTGTAATAATATGTATACACATATTTTAACATAAATAATAGATTTTTATAGAAAGCGCAACAGGAGATATCGGTAATTTTATTCCATTTCTCATCTATAATATACTTTCCTTTCCGCAAAAATAAATGAATGAATGAATGAATTATAAAAACACCCACAAGTTATTATATATGTAGTTATGTCTCTTTGGTTCGCTATTTTATGTGTACGTTCTTTCTTTTTACATCTAAGTACTTGGTACAAACATACTACGTAGTATAATAACCACAATCATTTTATATGTATGTTATTTCATTTCTAAATGTAAATATGCACATAAAAATTACATTTTTTTTTTTAGAGTTTTTGCAAAATGTATTTATTAAGCAATTTTGTTATTGTTTTTGTTTTAAACAATGAAGATTACAATCAGTAATTAAAGAAAGGAAGTTTTTCTTTTTCAGACAATTCAAACTCTTTAAAAAAAATTACATTATTAATGTATGAAAAAAAACTTTCATTGAGGTGAAAATGACAAAATGTAAAATATCTAATATCCACATATTAAACTGTAAAATAATTACATACTTGATTGTGAAATTTAAATATGAGACATATGAAAGTGTTTACATGAAATATCATGTATACGTATAAGTATAAACATGATATACATATTTATTAATTTTTATATTATTTCAAAAAGATTTTATAACATTTATGCATTTAAGTAAAATAGAAATAATTATTACACATAATATAATATTTTATGGTGTGAAAATTGTAGATTGTAGTAATAAAAATGTACATTATGTATGAAAGCGCAATTAAATTTGTTTTATACACAAAAAAAGAAAGGAATTAATATTTTTTGTAATAATTTACTTTTAGAGTATGAAAATGATAACTTTACTAAATCTCTATTGTACATTACATCCTTTTTATACAATTATTCAAGTTAAAACTTAATTTCATAATATAAATAATTATATAAATTCAAAACTTTGATTGTTTGAGTTTTCTGAATTTTGCACTTTACTTGCGAATTTATTACCGAAATTACCTTCTCATTAGCGCTTTATTACAAAAATGCAATTACATACAATATGAATTCAATTATCCGACATTTTTTTACCATTATTTAAATAAACTTTTCATTTTTTTTTTCAAAATAAAAAATTAAAAAACTTTAAAAAAATCATTCACTATAATAAAGTATTGTACATATACATATACATTAAAAAGTCCATACTAGGTATGTACATATATATAGAACAAAACGATGAAAAGTAGAATTATAACAAATAGGGAGAATGTAATATAAATATTTATGTATGTATGTATGTATGTACATTTGTATGTGTATACGACACAAACTTTTCATTTTTATTATTTGAATAATTGTCTGTACTACGTACCCTACCATCTCTCATCACTACATATACCCTACCAACCCTACGTACCCTACCTATGTAGAAAACTTTCATATTTTATATTTTACATTGCAATACAAAGTTTGAGAGATACTGGCTGAACAATTTTCATTCATATTCATACCATCCTAAATATATGCAATCAATGAAAATAATTTATTTCTGTAGGCAATCAATGTATGAGTCTACTACTGATTGTTAGTTTTTGTTTTTGTTATGATTGGTATGATATGGTATGGTCGTATGGTATGGATAGAGGAGAATCAAATCGAATAATTAATTAAAAGTTTTTCATAACTCGATAAAAATAATTTTTTTTCCCATAACAAAAACAAATGAAAAAAACTGTACTACATAAATAATCAAATTTCATTTACAATAAATTCAAAATTTTATTTTTAATTTGATTTGATATTTCGAGTTTTGTATTGTATGTATTCAACTTCCACCGGAAATATATTTTGCTGTGTGTTGTATGTAAATAATGAACAAAAAATATTATCGATTTATATGAAAAATCATGTAAAATATGTTGTATATCTATACGACAGAATACTTATTTATCTGTTCAAATGAAAATTCATCGATCGAATAATAAAAAATAAAATATTAGATTTTTATGTAATATAACGAGGGCAAGTAAATTTTGTGCACAAATGTAATTAACGTTGATTTATGGTGTATCATAGAATGATATTTATGTGCTATGTCTATGTGTATTATGAATTTAATTGATGTAGGTACATACTTATTTGTATACCCTCAATATTATTTCATACTATAAAGAACTAAATCACAAAATTTCAATTTTTAAATCCTGAATTTTGTTCGAATATTCTCTGTATACATATGTACATACTTCTATGTCAATGTACAGAATACCACCAGCGAGAGAGAATATCTTATTTATTTCTTATATTTTATCATTATCAAAATTTTTGTAAGAAATATTTACAAAAATATATGTGTAGGATCCTTCGTACACTTTAGAACTTTTCGTATCTATTCCTCCGTATTTTTGTTTCTAGTTTCTTCTTTGCTCCATAATCGCCTTGAGTGATATGTACTATGGTACTATGTACATACAAACACTACACTTCTTCTTATAAAAAATATGAAATAAATTTTTTTTTCTTTTTCTTCGTATTTTCTTTTCCCAAGAAAACTTTACTTTTCAACAAAATTGACATATTGTGAAATGTGAAGTACTAAAAATAAAATAAAATGAATAGAAATAAAATTATAGAAGCAAGAAAAAAAAATTGAAAATGCAAGAAAAAAATGTATAAAAAAGTAAAAAAAAAAATAAGAAATTTCTTTTTACTTGAGTTCGCATATCTTTGCACAAAGCAAACGATAAAACACGAGAAAATTACGGAAATGTGAAAATTTTATACATTTTCTTTTTTGTTTTTTTTTTTTGAATATTTTCTTTTGATAATTTATTTTTTGTTTTATATTTTAAACTAATTCTTATCCATGTGAAAATTCTGAAATATTATTTTAGGGTAAACATATTTTTTCTAAAAACAAAAATTTTCAATGTAACTTTCTTTTTTTTTTGTAGATAAAAATTTCACTTTGATGAATTTTCCAAAAAGTATTTTCACCATTCAAAAAACATTGCTCTGAACAAAATGAACATAATAACAATAACCAATAAGTAAAACAACCTATACCAAATTCAAATGTGTCCTATATTTACAAAGTTAAATAAAAATAAAACAAATAGAATAAGTAGTATGCTTCTTATATACAGTAGGGTTTACAGGATTACAAATCTCTGAAAAGATAAGAAAGTTTTTACTGTCTTGACTGCCAACAGTCAAGGGATTAACTAAAGAAATTCTAGAATAATTCTTTTAAATTTTATTTTAGATTTCTTAACACTGTATGCACATCATTTAATGCATTTTTACATCAATTTATTTATTTTCTTATACACGTACACATATATACGAGTATTATTCTTGCATGTAACGAGAAAAACTATTATATTTTTTTTATAGAAATGTATATTTAAGTACTATTTTACCTTTGGTTTTTTTTGTAAATCGAAATGAATTCCATAAAAATGTTTTCTTACAGCGATAAACAATCGGTGTTCTATATAAATCAATTTCACTGTAACATGTTTTAGGATTTGTTTTCAATTTATTATTTCGATTGAAATTTTCATCAATTTTTTCACTATTAATAGTATTGGAATTATGTAATACATGATTTTTTTCATAGTTACTGGAATTTGATAATTCCTTTGGATTATTGTGATTGTTATTGTTATGAAATAAAGCAACAAATTTATTTAAACCCATTTTTATAGTACGAAAAAATTGCACAAACACCTATCTGTGTGTATTTTTCTTTTTTTAATTATTTATACACTTGAAGAAAATATTTTTATTGATTTGTTGTTAGGAAAAATCAATCTACACATACAGTTTTAGCTTTTGTATGTATATAAATGCCGAACACATTCATTTTTTCATTTTTTTTTTTTTTCATAAATACACTTTTTTTTTATAATTCAATCGGGAATAAAATATTTTTTTTACAAAACAAAAATTCCAAACCATACGTTCTCTTTGAAGTTTAATTCGAGACTGTGTAGTGTGTATCGTGTAACAAATAAAACTTGGCTTGTGGTGAATACTCGACTCATTTGTGATTACTGTTCAATTCAAAAATATTTTTGTTTTTTCGGTTTAAGATCTTATTTTTTAGAGTGATGTTGCATGCATTATGCGTGTATACTTGTAATTATAAATAATATATACGCGTACTCGTAACGAATACATGTTCATTGCCTAGCACCTAGCACGGATTATTATCGCTTGTATCTTGTATTCACTGAATAAAGAATTCCTTACATGCAAGTATTTATATTATGTACTATGTACGTATACATTAATGTATTTTTGTTGTTCTTCTTTTTTTTAATAAGATTCCAAATTCAAGTCCAATATTTCAAACCCCCCCCCCCTCTCCTTCTTTCGTTATGATTATCAGATTTCTTATATTTTCTTATGCATTGTATACTAACTCCACTATTACACCTCATTTCACTTGAATTGTGTTCATTGAAAAAAATTGCTTTCTTGTCTTAAGCTTATATTTACCTACCGCTTACCATTCATAATTCAATTATAAATATATGTATATCACGAATAAATATGATGTTATTCTATCACATATACAGATACATAGTAATAATACATATAAAACTTTCTTCTTAAATAAAAGATGAAAGTCTCTATTTATATATATAGACTTTTTAAATAAATGTATTGCTGAACAGGTAACTTTAATGTTTATTATACGGTGTATCTGTACATAAATTTCAGAAAAACGCTGGTTCCTCTCTATCATAAGAGAAAAGAATATATGAACAGAAAAAAAAAATAAAAAAAATAATAAATGTCTGTATCTATGCATATAACCAACGAATATTAAAAAAAAAAAGATAAAAAAAATTATAAAAATTTATTAAGATGTAAATTACAAGAATCTAGCATGCATGTATACTTAAGTTTTATTTTATTTTCATATACACTATGACTACATACATATCCACTTATGTGCATTACTCGTATGCATATGAATATATTTTTTATTTTCTTATTTTTGTTAAACTAAAATTATTTCAATTATTATGTGTATTTTAGCGTCTTTTTAAAAATGTAAAACAGTGTTTTATAGTGTTGTGTTGTACTATTATAGAAATCAGTCGACCAAAATATTTTATTTCCTTTAAGAAACATGTATGTATAGGAGATTTGTATGCATGAATTGATTGTCACACATGAATGCATTTCCAAAAATGAATGAAAAAAAAAAGCTAATAAAAAGTTTTTTTCTACTTAAAAAAAATATGTTTTTTGTGTTGAATTGGTTGAATATAGTTTAGGGTTGAATGAATATACATACATACAATAATGTACATATGTTACACGTATGATGTATACAAAAACATTTTCATACATACATATATATTTTCGAATAAATAATATATTTGAAGCCTATAGTGCCAACTGCTATCATGAATACGTGTTTAGTAGATACATTTGTATAGATATTTATTATGTGCCTACCCTACCTTCTAATGGAACAGGTACAAAATATTCTTCAGAAAAATTTGTATAAGAATGTTAATTTTCAAATATGCATACATATTTAAAGAAAGCAGAGAGCAGAGACAATATATACAGCAAATTATCTTGTCGGAAATATTATATACAAATATACATACATTCATGTTAAATGTACACAGGTATTTTGAAAATTGTAGGAAATAATTTTTGAATATTTTCAAAGTGAGAGGTGAGGGCGAATTTCATGGCTATTATAATGAACTATCTATGCACTATATTTGATATCAGAATAAAACTGGAAAATTTAAATAAATAACAAAATATAAAAAAAACATATGAATAATTTTTGTATAATTTTTCAGTTATCGAATAATGTTCATAAAGATCATCATCATCATATTTACATGAATATTAATCCAAAATAACGTTTTTTTTTAAATAATAATAAAAAAAAACTAATGTAGTGGTAATTTGAATGCATAATTTATGATGTAAACGTATGTATTATCATGTATTATGTATTATTATTTACGAGTATATGTAGTATAAATATGTAAATTAGAAAGTAAGAAAAAAATATTTTATGATCGTAAGTAACTAGGTATATTTAAAAACAAAAAAAAACTTATTAATTTATTAGAGCATTTATAAATATTTTTTTTTATTCACGCATGTTATTTACACATGATACCATATCTTTATTCATATACACGTAATGTATACTTAGGTTATATTAAGATATTAAATACATGCATCTATGAATTTTGTTTTTTTTAATCAGAAAAATTGAAAACATAAAATTTTAAGTAATGCACATTATATATACTCGTACAAGATGTGATTATGATTTTTATGTAATAAATTAAAATATAATTTTGTAACACAATGTTTTGCTCTAAAAAACGATATTTCATCTTATAGTAAATATCACAAAAAAAGAAAGAAAAATGGAATAAATAAAATAGAGACATTTAACATGTGCAATTACAGTAAAATTGAATTTGATTGAATCTCTAACTTATTTTTAATAATTTCTAAAAAAAACTTTGTATAATCGAATTATGATAATTATTAAAATTTTAAATAATGTATGTACGTTATATAATGCTTTTATATTTCATATAAATTATATTTAATGTTTGTATTTGTTTAAATAATTATAATTTATTTTTTATATTTGTCAATTCTGGAAAAATAATAAATTTAAAACAATATTTAAAATTTTAAAATAATGCTACGCACGCACAAATATTGTCATAACTTTTAAAATTTAATTGAAATTTAAAATATAAATAATTAGAAAAAAGTTTCATCACGAACATAAAATAAATCAATTTATTATATGATCGTGTATATAGGCTTAACTATGTTTATGTATGCAATGCACAAATCACATACTTAAATGTGTATGCTTTTACAAAATTAAAACCACCCAAGAAAATTTTAATTTTTCCACAGACAGATTATCATCATAATATGAATCTTTTCATTATCTTTTGTTTTTTTGCTCTTTTATACATATATTATTTCTTAAGACACAAATATGTTCGTGTATCTATGTACGCTTAAATAGCATACTGAAAAGAATTAATTTTGCTGAAATAAGGAAAATTATAGAAAATGTACCATTAATTTAACAAGAGACTGAATAAAATTCTGATGACGATAATTTCTCTTTTCATGAAACGAGCCTTGTAATTCATGTACATAGATATTCCATAACTTTATTAATTCACATTTAACAAAAATAAAAAAATGAAATAAAACCAAAATTTTAAAGAATATTTTTAATGTATGTATTTCCACAAATGAAGTAAATCTTGTACAAAGAAAATATAAAGTATATGTATGAATTTGTCTTCTATTTATTGTATTTAAGTATTTAATGTATACAGCGAACTGAAGGATATTCTTTATGGTAAATAAATTTTTGGAAATTTTGAATTTCTTTGTTTTTCATATGAATTTATTTTTTATTCTGTTTTTTCCTTCGTTTTTAGTTTCAATTTTTTCCAGCTGACTAATATAATTTTTTTTTTTATATTTATTAGAATGTGTGCATTTTTTGCAATGACAAGATGGGTGGGTATTATAATGATTGCACTCACAGAATTGTTGGCGATCATATAAATTATTTTCTTCTTACGATATTTTGAATGAAAAAAAAAAAAAATAATAATAATAATAATAAAAAATTTAATTGTGAATAAAACACAGCAATTTCAATATGTAGAAAATATAATGAATGTACATATGTACATATATGTATATTCCCTATAGATATTTATTTGTTTAATTTCTGATTCTTGAATTTAATAACTAGTAAGAATTTTCCACACATGCGTGTAATAAAAAAACTAATCATTCATGATCATTTATTTATTTTATTATTTTTTTGGTGAATCACAAAAATCTTTACATATATGATTTCACCCTTGTCAGATATTTAGCCTTCATGCGATGATTCAATCTATATTTTAGAAGGAATGAATGAGATAATTTATCAATGAAAGACAAAGAAACAATCCATTTACAAGACGTATACATATATGTGTACATTATAAATACATTATGTGTATTTCTTTTTATCTAAACAAGAATTTTTTTTTCTATTTGATAATTTCACTATCCATCTAGTACTTGTATTCATTTCAACTTGCCTTTGAATTATATTTCGTACTAAAGAAAAAATAATAACAATCCCATACGTTTGTGTACATCTGACACTTAATACTTGTATTTTTGTCCAGTAGAATTTTTTTTTTTACTGTACACATGCGATAACCATCATTTAAAGAACAGTTTTTTATTCATATGTCACATTGACAAAAAAAATGATGATGTTAATGATGATAGGTACACAGTTTGTTTTCTTCTTCTTCTTCGTACATTATGTTGTTATTATTAATTGGATGTTCATTGTAAAATTAATGAGAATGTCAATCAAAATAGAAATACATATAATCTACATACTACATACTACATACATAGTGCATTTATTTGCCCTGTTGAACAAGTGTTTCATTCATAAAGAAAAAACAAAATAAAAAATCTATAATGTGAAAGTTTTTCAAATATATTTTGCAACATACACCATTTATCCACCATAAATTCTCAAAATGCTGATACATAGAAAAGTAAAAGTTTATTTTTTTCTCATACTCTCATTTATTTCTCATCATTGGCATACAATATTTTCGCTTTGTTTTTAGAGTGATATGGTGTACATTACAGACACTAAAGCATCAAAAGCAATTTATTCAGGTTAATTTCATGTGAAAAATAATGGTATTGTTTACCAAATAAAATACACAAAATTATGTTACATAGTCTAAAACTGAATTATAAAAAATTGCTAGAACGATTTTTTATAATTACACCAAGAGAATTTTCTTTAGATCTATTCTTCCTTTTTAAATGAATAAAATAAATAACTAAATTTTATCGCAATTATCATTACCATTAAAGCTTTAGACTTTAGAATAATTATTGTAATTTGTAGCTTAGATTGTAAATTAAATAAAAATATATAGACCACTTCTGAGTTCTGATTATTATGATTTCAAAATTGAAAGTAATATATTTCTTTTGTCTAATTTTCATGAAAATAAATTCAATTTAAATTAAGTACTTTCATTTGTGAAAAATAAGTCAAATAATGTATTTGATATAAAATGAAAATCATTAATTTATTTCTCTATTAATTTACGAAATTACTATTTTCAACATTTTCTGTTACTCATCCATAAATTTGAGAGTCATTATAATTGCTCTTTTTTTCTTTTGATTATATTATTTTGTTTTTATATTTTCTTTGTACAAATACATACATACTTAACGTAAACAACAGTATTTATATAGACATTAAAAATTTTTATAATTTATACAAATTTATACAAATAAAATTTTTTATTTTTGAAGGGAAAATTTAACATCTCATTCAATTTCGTTTCTTTTCTTGTCTTACGTTATATACTTATTTTCCTTTTCATCTTTTCAATTCACTTTTTTTTTCAAATAATAATTTTATATTTTTTTTTATTTTATATATAATTATTATACTTTATGACTTTATTGAAATTTGATGAAAAAATTGAAAATGAAAATAAATGTAAAATTAAATATAAACAAACTCATTACTACACTCTTATTATATCGTTTATTTATATTTTATTAAATTTTGTATTTAATTTTACATTTTTTTTTTCGCTTTTTTTGTATAGTAAATAATATGCTGGTAGACTAAATATAATGTATGGATACGTTTATTTCATTATAAGCATGTATAATTGTGTATAAAGTATACATATTTGTATATACTTACATAAAAACCAAAAAGTTGATAAAATAATTTTTATTTCCTCTCTTTTTCATCTCTTAATATCTTTTCGGTAATTTTACTTTAACTACATTATTGCATACGCATACATACTTAATTTTTTCTTTTTTTTTTTTTGATAAATTTAATTTTGTAAAATGTGTAAACAGACATTATAAATTGGTAATTATGTATATTTGAAAAGAAAATTTTTCATTATATAGAACTCATACAAATTTGAGTGAGTATATAATATGTACATTATGAATGAATATTATAGGATTTTTATTAATAATTATTTTGCTATAAAACCTTTTATATGTTGTATGTTTACACAAAAATAATAAAATAAAAAATTATAATGAAAACTTGACTTATAGAAAATTATTGTCGGAAAAACTATATTTGTACTTAAGTGTCTTTTACATTAGTGTTTTTCCTTCCTATTTTTTTTTTTTTTTTTTTTTTGGTTTATTTCGTTTGTACTCTGTAATTTGATTGTATTTTACTGCTGATATATTATTTATTTTTTACTCAAATAATATTCTATGTACACTTATGTAAGTACATATACATTAGGTGTACATGTGTACATACATTTATATATT